>CM067511.1:20455991-20505991 GCA_034509495.1 Acestrorhynchus altus | reverse complement strand
TTTGTGAGTAACACACTGTTGTGTTTGCAGGGTTCTGGAGCAGCATAAGCTAAATAAGGAGCAGTGGGAAGAGAGGATTCAAGTGTGGCACGAGGAGCACAAGGGCATGCTCAGGTGTGAACACACGCAAACACATATATACCTCGTTTTTATACTGTACATCATGCATCAGACAAAATAATGTTTATCCAAAATGGCAGATTTATAGGCAAAGGAAACGAAACCCTCTTAGCTGTCAATGGAGTTTAAAATCAAAATATTTTATTCCAAGTCATTTTGGAGCATTTTAATTGGTTCGTTCATTGTGAAACTCTAACCTGGTGTAAAGAACGGCTGTCAGATTCACATTAGGCCAAAAGTGTGAAAGGGGAAATATGGAGATAGAAGGTTTTTGCGCAACAGAATATAGATGTGCTGTAACATGTGCTTCAAGCAATTACTTACTGTGCGTCGTTGTGGTTAGATCAGTTTTTTTTATTGTTGAATGTCTAGACAAACTCTAGCTGTAAACTCTAGCAGCTAAGCTCTAATTAATATTGGCCTCACTCTCTCTGAGTGGGTAGAATGGTTGTCCTTTTACCCCATCACTCCGCATGATGCTAGCCATCACAGGGCTCTTTTTAGCTGTTATATGCGAATGGGCAGTTAGTGTACTCCTCTAAGCAAGTTGAGCTACAGTGGCATTTTGTTAGTAGCACTTTGAAAAGATTTAATGGAATGTCATGTGGCTCAGAGGAAGCATGTGCTATCACTGATAGCATTGTGTGATGGGGAGCCCTAACTAGGGAGCGGGAATTAGGAACCAGGGCCTAAAATGGGGAGACAAATGTGAGAAATGGCAGTCACTCTGGAAGCTACCAGCAAGTTAAAAGAGTTTGAATGTGTTTTTTTTTATTCTATTAACTTATTTCCGTCCAGTACACTTGTGCTTTTAGTACCTCACATGTTTATTACTCCCGTGTTTTTTCTTCTTCTTCTTGTTTTAGCTCCTGTAACGCTCCCTCAATTTATTTTGATGAATGTGTGCACTCATTGAAATATATATCCAATACATAGAATATCTCACTTTATTTAATAATGAATGCCTTCTCTTACATTCTGGTTAATGAATGTTTTTTTTTTTCTTTGCTATATGTGTAGAGCTGTGACACTGCAATGTCCTTTGCGATCAATAACGTCTCCTTTAATCTCATATATGATGAAGTGAAGCGATAAGAAAAAACGCTACACTTGTCCTGTGAGATAGTGTAACAGTTATATGCATATGTGGGTTTCAGAGAGGACTCTATGATGGAGTACCTGAAGATTGCTCAGGATCTGGAGATGTACGGAGTAAACTACTTCAGCATTAAGAATAAGAAAGGCACTGAGCTGTGGCTGGGTGTGGATGCCCTGGGCCTCAACATCTACGAGCAGAATGACAAGTATTCGCACATTCCTCCCTTATTTAACAGCCACGTACATTCCTCTCTTTAACACTACTGATGGTGAAGCATAGCACTTGTATTAAAGACTTGCAGCACCTTGATTCGGCTTATTATCTATCAGATGTGATGATGTGTTACAGCAGGGAAAACACTTGCTGCTCCTGGATCACAGTTTAAAACTGTTAATCTCCAGATTCCTCGTAGACTGATTTAAAGGGCCCATATGGTAAACTGACTTTCTTTATTTTAAATATAGGAGAGCGGAACTGTATTTAAACACTGGTAACAATATAATATGTTCACTTTTCCAGTCTGTGCCTAAAGAGTGATTTGAACTCATTTGATAACCCCGTATTTGGACACCCGATAGCAACAAGAGCATTAGTGAGATAAGCTTTTTGGATGCTCCTCAACCGACCTCATCACCAGCTCCCCAATACTATGGGGCTTTATGCTTCTCTAGCCCACGCCTGCCATTAGGCATGGTGTCCATAGGTTTGGGTTGATCTGCTCCAGAGGGTCCTAGTTCTGTTGGCAGAAGCTTAAAGTAACTGAAAGCCGTTATTAGAAGGGGTGTCCACAAACATTTGAACATACAGTGTATCGCTTCCTATTCAGCCTATCACATTTTGGCTTTGCCGAATCTTATTGCAGTTTTCGGCAGTGCTTGGACTCTGAGACCTTTTTGAATGAGGCATAGGCAATTTTCAGAGTTTAGAAAATGATTTTGACCACTTTTGGAATATAAATATTATATTATTATACAAAATATTATGTGTGTATTGACATTTTTTTTGCTTACAGTAGTGGAGTATAAATGACTTTCCCACCACAGCCGTGAATACAAATCACACTTTAAGCTGTTCCAGATGGACAGCTATAAATATGAATTTGACAAGCTGAGAGATACAGAACTGGTATCTGAAACAGCTGGACTGTGGTGGAGTTATAGTACATGATTGTACACTGTAATATAACTTAAATATGCTTCAGATTATGCAGCATAACTGCATTACATAGTGCAGTTAGCAGCATTCTGAGCCTGTCGAAAATGACAGACTCCCATACTCTCCATTACAAGTCACTAAAAAACCAACCTCATTTTGAAGCTGTTATTTTTAAGGAAAAAAGGAAACATTTATCTATATTGGCCCTTTAATGTCATTTTTTTTATTGATGCCTATTCGGGGTGAAAATGAGAAGGCCTGAAAAGTAATGTGGATTCGATTCACCCTGTTTTCCCATGTTAACGAGTTTATTTCTTACATAATGATTATGCCACTGATGTAATGATTACATAGTAGCATAATAATACACTTGCATATTATGTATATAATTTTATATATATAATTAGTTTAAAAGGGTGCAAATGCATTATTATGCTAATATGTAATCATTACGTCTGTGGCTCATTCATGTTAATGGGCTCTTCTTGCTAACTGTACACAAAGTCAATAAAATTATAATTATAACAGGCCTAATTACAATGTAACATGTAGCACAGAACTGAAATTATTTTTATTTCTCCTCTGTTCAGAATGACACCGAAGATTGGCTTCCCCTGGAGCGAGATCAGAAACATCTCCTTTAATGATAAGAAGTTTGTCATCAAACCCATCGATAAGAAAGCACCAGTGAGTACCCTCTCCTCTTACCCTGAAAATCACATTCAAACCATCTAAATGCTCAATTTTTTCCCCTAGTTCTTCTGGATGATTATAAAATATTGAATATGTTTCTTTAATGCACCTTAAAAAGGGTTCTGTGTAGCACAGAAGAGATCCGAACCTTTAAAGAACTATATAAAATGCTTTTTCACTAACTGCTGCTTAAATGCTTCATCAGATACACACTTCTAGCAGATGTAGATAAAGGGTTCTACATAGCACCATGCAGTGTTCTTTAGGGAAGGCAGTGGCTCTATTTAGAACTATGACAACTCCAAGAGCCATTTGAGCTCCACTGTGTGTCCAAATGTTTGAGGACATCCCTTTTTGCCGAGTGTGCCCTGTATAAATGTTGTATGTGGTGCTATGTAAGATAATTAAGAAATTAAATATAGAAATAAAAAAGTGTGTGTGTGTGTGTGTGTGTTGTTAAGGGTATAACTAATAAAATAAACATTAGAGAGTTTTATTGAGCTGCTTTTATTATATCATGTGAGTACCTGTCGATAATTTGTTTACACTTTTGTGTGTGTGTGTGTGTGTGTGTGTGTGTGTGTGTGTTCAGGACTTTGTGTTCTATGCTCCTCGTCTCCGGATCAATAAGCGTATTCTGGCTTTGTGTATGGGCAACCATGAGCTGTACATGCGCCGCAGAAAACCAGATACCATCGAGGTGCAGCAGATGAAGGCCCAGGCCAAGGAAGAGAAGAACCACAAGAAGATGGAGAGGTGAGAGAGAAAGAGAGAGAAACACAGAGTAAAGAGAGGTTGGAACACAATGTAAGCTGTTGTGTACGCCTCGAATATGCTGGACTCCGTCATATGTAAAGATGCTGGAATCAGAGCTATGCTAAATATAGCTATCAGCTATGCTAAACATAGCTATCAGCTATGCTAAACAATCTCAGTGAAATCATTTATAGCCAAACATCATGACCCACAGCTCACACAGTTTTGTGCCCACACTGAGTAATGTTTTGTAAGAGTGAGTGGGAGGTTACTGTGTGTAGGTCAGATGCCTATGTGTATAATAGGCTGATAAATGGTTTGTTGTATGTTTATATTTGCTATTGTTTCACTGCTGGGCGCTTCACAATGCCTGGAAGAACACGCACCCTTTCATGCACATATATCTGACTGTCTGTGTGTCCTTACAATTCTACACACACACACACACACACACACACATACACACACACACACACACACACACACACACACACACACACACACACACACACACACACAAAAGCTCACATGCACAAATCTATAGTATAGAAAAAAGTATAGAAACGCTGTGTAGATCATTTCAGTATTTAAGGCTGTGTGATGACGTGTCTTTATATTCCTCACCTTCCGCAGGGCAATGCTGGAGAACGAGAAGAAGAAGAGAGAGCAGGCGGAGAAGGAGAAGGAAAAGATTGAGAAAGAGAAGGAGGAGCTAATGGAGAGATTGAGACAGATCGAAGAGCAGACCAAGAAGGCACAGCAAGGTCTTTAGCCTCTGTCCTGTTTACTCTGACATCATTTAGTCTTCCTGTGTTTATTCCCGCTGAATTTATTAGGGGTGGGACTGGCTACAGGCCCCGGGATTCAGTGTGATGCTTAAGCCACAATATGATTGCGATATTTACGGATTTACTTTGTCCACTGTAAATAATAGCAGTGCCAGTTTTAAATGAACGTAACCGAAACTCAAAATTGATGCACTTGTTTATCGCTTTGCTTAATTTAGAAATAACAGTGTAGTTAAGCCTGAATCAGTCTATAGACTTTTTATCTTTTTAATCAGTCTTGGTTTATTTACTTGTGTTTCCTGGTCACCACTGAAGTTTGAAGTGCTGGATTTGATTCATGTTGATCAATGATTACTAAACCTCAATATTAAACCTGAATTTGTTAGATGTTCAGTTTATGTCCAAGTGTTTGTGGACACTCGTAGTAATGAATGCATTCCTTCCCTGGACAGTACAGACAGTTTCTCCAAAAAAGACGGGATAGATTTTGGAGCAGATGTTCCAAATAGATGTTACTTTTGTCCATATACTGTATTCATTTGAATGCAGCTTGACACTGTATACTGTAAACTTTGACTTTACTTATAAACTGAGAAAATGGCTGCCTCCCATTTTTAAACTTTAAAGCAAAGCCAGCATTCATGCCTTAAAGCTTACATTTATGGCTTATTACGATATAACATCAGTTAACGTCAGTTATTATTTTTGATTTGAGATTCTTTCTCTAAAATCTAATGAGATTATTTTTGTTTCATACAAAATCCACACAAAAATGTTTCTGTGTCTTTACATATTTATCAAATGGGTTTTACAAAGCAACATAAGGAATCTCTTACTATATTTACAATAGTGGTCTGAACAGTGCAGTCAAACCCCATTCTCCTGTGCACTGGGCAAGCACGTCATATCACACCTTTAACTACTATACAGTAACTCAACCAATATTATTAATACTAAGTTTAATATTGAATTAAATGTTAAATATCATCAGTTAATGTGTAATATGCATAGTAAATAATTATCCAACAAGTATGGAACATGGAATGTTAATGTATTGTAAAAGATTTAATAATGGGAAAAACAGGCTTATTGATATTTTATATGTAAATAATAAAAGATTCATATGCAGGCCTCTGAGTAATGATATTAAATGATTTGAAAAAAGATCATTAAGGGTAAGAATGTACCTGTAGTACATTTACTTTTTTTGACAATGTTAATGGTTTTGGGTAATAATGTTGTAACTGTGTGTATGTATGTTTGCGCAGAGCTGGAGGAACAGACCCGCAGGGCTCTAGAGCTGGAGCAGGAGAGGAAGAAAGCACATGAGGAAGCAGAGCGTCTGGAGAAAGAGCGGCGCATGGCGGAGGAGGCAAAGGTTGCCCTCCTGCAGCAGTCTGAGAACCAGATGAAGAACCAGGAACACCTGGTTTGTTACTACATCAACACACGTGCACACACACACACACACACACACACACACACACACACACACACACACACACACACACACACACACACACACACACACAATTGGTTCCTAAAATGAAGTTTTCAGAAAAGAATTGATAGCAGTTATCAGACAATTTATATACAAATTTCTTGCAAGTATTATCTAAATATGTTTAATATGTTATAAAGTATTATATACATCAGTATTGATGCATTTTAATGAAAAGCTTTCCTTTCTTTTATTTTAAGTTTACAGTGTAAAGTTACATTTTAATGAATGTGTGGTAATTGAATGTATAAAATCATATTTCTTATTTTGGTGGGGATAAATTTGAAACTGAGTATCACTATGAACTTCAAATGCAGATTTTACTGACTTTACTGACTTAATTAATTTAGTTAAGACTAAGGCTTGATTTGAAGTAAAATAAACAATGAATTCTGAAATGGTTCTGAATTAACTTTAGTGCATTCATCTTTAAATTCAGGATGAAAAAGGTATTGTGAACTAAGCAGTGGACTAAATAAAAACACAAGACGAGTTTGACATCACAAGATGAATTTACTAAATAACAGCAACAACAACAACAAAACAACAACAAATACAAAAATAATAATGCTATAATAATGAAACTGTCCCGCTTTATAAGTAATCCTAAATATAGTTTGGAATAATGAAAGAAGGTCATCACTATGGCAACCAGAATCCATTCTTAACACTTGCTATGGAGACTGCACCACACCCATGACAGTTGTAGTAGTATGTATGCAACATCCTTTATGTTGCCACAGCAACAGTACAACACAACACTGATTTTCCGTGGCAATATCACAGCCCCAGAAACCACTGTGACGTTGCTGTCTTTGGAAAATCTGCCACACTAATGGCTTGTGTGTGTGTGTGTGTGTGTGTGTGTGGCTGTCTGTGTGTGTGTGTGCGTCTGCAGGCAACGGAGCTGGCAGAACTCACCTCAAAAATCTCTCTGCTCGAGGATGCCAAGAAGAAGAAGGAGGATGAGGCATCAGAGTGGCAGCAGAAGGTGAAAAAACATCTGTCCTTCTGCACTACATGTTCAAAAGTTTTTAGACACCCACATCAGGGTGTTCATTGGGGGTTTGCTGCAAAAACAGCTTATTCTCTTCTGGGGGTGCTTTACAGTAGTTGTTAGAACATTTATCTGAGGAGGATTTGTTTGCATTCAGTCACATTAGAATAGAATAGAATAGAACTTTATCGATCCCTTGGGAGGGTTCCTTCAGGGAAATTAAGGAGCAATTACATTAGAGCAATACAGTTAGGTCAGATACTAATGGATGATTAGTTCAGAAAATATCAAAGAACATCAGATTAAATGGAAATATTCTTTGTTTGTTTGTTTGTTTGTTTCTTTCTTTCTTTCTTTCTTTCTTTCTTTCTTTCTTTCTTTCTTTCTTTCTTTCTTTCTTTCTTTCTTTCTCATTGTCTTTCTCTGTCATACACACCCTTTTCTCTCTCTTTCTTTCTATGTGTATAAATGTGCAGTAGCCTTGGCCTGTCTTTCAACCTCCTCCCTTTTACTTTTCTGTTTTTTCCTTTTCTTTTCGCTCATTTGTTTGGAAGGGCGTGCTCCCTCCCTCACTCCACTGGGGATATCCTGCTGTGTAGCAAGTCAGAAAGCAGCCACACACACACACACACACACACACACACACACACACACACACACACACACACACACACACACACACACCAACCGAACTACACTGCGTTTAGCCACTCTTGATGCTCAGTGTTTGAGGCTGATATCCAGTTCAGTTTGAATAGAGCTCCATTCAACCTCCTTCACATAATAGCAGGATTCTGCTCCTGTTCACTACAGATATGATCCCAGGAGCACCACCGGGAATTTCAGCATCCCTGGAGCTGCAGCAGGACATAGACAATCTGTTTACCACTAGTAGTGGAACAATTTCAGTACAGTACATAAAAATCAAAAAGGAGTATTTGAAGCAGAGTAAGGTATGGGTGAAGTTTAAGCACCTTATAATGAGATTATAATATTATTGTCACCTACATTATGACTTTTTTATGACACTATCTGTTTATAATTAGTGCAAGGTAGCTGTATAAAACTACAGAGAAACTGTTTTATTTTTTTTTTTTTCAAACAAAAGGCATTAAGAGAGATTTGGGGTAAAACACCCCTTCAGTCAGAATTTTTCACCAAGAAGGCGGTAAGACAGAAACTGCCTGATGCCTGACACACTTATTCCCTGTAGTTCTGAGAAGATCCTGGATCTAAAATACATTTTAAGGTCAAGGTCAAGGCTTTTTATTGTCATTACAACCGAGTACAGGTACACAGTGCAATGAAATTGTGTTCCTCCGGAACCAAGGTGCAACATGGAGCAGCAATACAATAAGACGACATAATGTGCAAACATTACAATAAATACAGTAAACAAGAGACGGTTTAACCTACAGGACAGGACAGTACAATACCGTAGTTGTTACAACAGTAGTTGTATAACGTAGTTGTAACAGTAACAGTAGTAGTAATACAGAAGTAGTAATACAGTACAGTAACAGTAGTAGTAATAACAGTAGTTGTTACAAAGTAGTTGTATAAATTTATAACTGTGGGATGGGTACTTACAGGGTACTTCCATATAAATACAGGTGTTAAATGGTGGTGCACCTACACATGGTGATGGCAAACCCTGGCTCCTATCACTACCTAATATTCATTTTCCTTTGTAGAACATAGTAATAGTTCTGTAGAATCAATTAAAACACCCAACATCATATCAAATATTGACTTCAGAATCAAAAAAATCACACGAAACTTTATTACACCACTTACACTGTCCTCTTACTCAATATGTAGTCAAGGTTTCTCTGGGGTTTAAAAATAAATTTTGGAAACCGGTTCAGTAGAGCGCCCACAGAGTGTGTAATTCAACTTTTGTGCTCTAGAGTGCAGTGTGTGCATTCAATTGCATTTGCAAAGCAGTGACTCACTGGCTATTTTAAAGAGTGTGCTCTGAGTGTAGAAGTATAACAGATTCCTTTCCCAGTTAAAAAGTAGTAGGAGCACAGTGTTAACTGCCTGCCTAAATCATCACAAACTCTCCTCAAACCATGTGGAGATGTAGTAATATCTAAAAGGCTTGCTTATGTGGTTTCTAATATTGTATGACTCACTGTTATCTACTTATTTGAACTTAAGTACCGAATAGACCCAAAAGCAATAGCACCATTTAAAGATTGAAAACATTCCCTGACCATGTGATCAACTTCTTTTACCATACAGGAGCACTTTGTAACTGTAGCCCATCTGGCTACTCCCTGTTCTTCAATGGCTTAAATACACTGCTGTCGTTTTATTGCTACATTAGATGATGCACTGATGATGGAAGGGCATTTATCCGGGCAGTCCTGCCAAACCAATGTTTACTAACATGCAGATGTGGTCCATAGTGTGTATAATGTCAGTAGTATATGTCTGAAATGCTTGGTGTGTTCTCTCTAGGCCACCATGGTGCAGGAGGATCTGGAGCGAGCTAAGGAGGAGCTGAAGAATAAGGTGGTCACGGCCCATGTCCAGGAGCCGGTTCATGGAGAGAGTGACCACGATGAGAGTGATGAGAGCAGTGCAGAGGCCAGTGCTGAACTGACCGCTGCCGCAGCCTATAAAGACCGCAGTGAGGAGGAAAGGATGACCGAGGCTGAGAAGAATGAAAGAGTGCAGAAACACCTGCTGGTGAGGGAAATACACACACACAGTAAACAAAAACCTAAATGTGTGCACACTGGGTTAACTGTTTTATATATTGGATGTATTTTTCTCTCTCTCTGTCCACAACTTCCTTTTTACTCTCTTTTCTGTTTCACGTTTGTCTTTCTCTCTGTCTTCATTGCTTTCTCTTTGTCTTTCTGTTCCTCTTTTTCTTTTATTCTTTTTTTTCTCTCTCACTCTCATTTCTCAGGCTCTGAGTTCAGAGCTGGCCAATGCTCGGGACGAGACAAAGAAGACCCAGAATGACATCATCCACGCAGAAAATGTGCGGGCAGGGCGGGATAAGTACAAAACTCTGCGGCAGATCCGCTCCGGAAACACCAAACAGCGCATTGACGAGTTTGAGTGCATGTAAAACCAGAAAAGATTAAAATAAAAAAGGGCCAGCAGGGGGCACCACAGCCTGCCTCTCACCACCAGCCACCGCACACCTGCACACAAAACTTCAGTACCCACAATCCACAGCTTCAGCAGCTCCACCTTCCAAGGAGAGGCTAGAAATTGTAGTGAAAACAATAAAACGCCTTTGGAGCTGAATTTGTTGAACCTTGTAATTTCTCAAAAATATTATTTCTTTAAGATAAAATATCTGTAATTTCCAAAACCGCCTAGTTATTACAGACATTCTGCAGATTCGTATTAGAATAAAATTACCCTGCATTTTTTACTGTCAGACTGTAAAATTTATACAATCTTCAGATTCATACTGCATTAAAATTGTGCCACAATTATTTCTGTCAGACCATACAATTGGACACAAGGTGGATTCATACTGTATTACAGTTGCTTCATGATTTTTACTATCAAAGTGTATAACACACACACACACTGTTCATTCATACTGGATCAGACACAACCCAGACTAAACTAATCCAGCTCCAACAGGGCTTAAATTGACACATTGCAGTTCACATTTTAGGATTATAGAGGCTACTGTATCTTTATAAGGGAGATTGTGTTTGTTTTGTATTTTTTTACCACAATGTAGCTTTCTTTATATGCGGATAAATATATATCTCTATGTATTTTTTTAAAACTGATAAAATGAACGGTTTTAATATTAGCTTGGATTTGGAGTTGTGTAGTTACACTGATTGAGGTTAGATTGTAGTTCAAAGAAAGGAAAAAAAAAATGGGTCTTTTTTTTAATGAATGATAATCTGAAGGATTAATATTCTAACCATGTTACTAAAGCACCCAAACCACAGATGAAAAGCAAAAACTCCTAACAGTGCCATTATGTAGACCAAGTGCCATTACTGTCACCCTTATAATGTCAGTGTTGTTATGCATACATGCATGGTGATGTTTTTTCCCTGCAGTGCCAATATGATGACGTATGGTTAAATGAAGGAGAAATTGAGCCCTTTTTAGTCTTGTCAGTCTCCAGTGCTGTGAAGGTTAGTGTTTTCTGTACAATACAGGCCAAATGTATAGAAGGAGCTAGTTTCTAATCTCCCCCTTTATGGGATTATATGACAGTATTTCAAGATTTTCAAGTGTCTTATATTTTATTGTCTAAATTAGAAATTCTCAAACAAAGTACTTTAACAAATCAGACTCTCTACGGCTTATAAGCTCTTCAGGAATAAAAGCCTCCATTCAATGAAAGTGTATACACTTCTCGCTTTACTCTAATTGGCTGCATCCAAACACCCAGTTTTGGTCACTTTCAGTGAAAGACAGTAAATGAGAGATGCTAGCAAGAGAAGCATTGGCTGTGCAGTTTTAGTATATGTGTATATTTTATTATCATATTGCCACAGGTGTGTGGGTATCCTAACAGCACCCTCCAGATGCTCCAGCGGCTGGAGCTAAAAGCAGATAGACTGTAGTAGTAGTAAAAGTGTCAGTATCTGACGATACTCAGCACAAACCAATAAGAACTGCATCGGTGTATATGAAACTTGAAACATGGAAGTTCTTACTTTTTACTTTTGGCCTGTAGTGCAGTGTTGACATGCCGGCTTCAGTTCAGGACTGATTTCCCTAAAAAGCATATTAGCACAAAGATGATTCTAAAGGGGGCGAGCGAGTATCACACTGAAGACACTCTCTCTCTACCAGTTAAGTTGGTAAATACCAAATAATGTGTTGGTCAATTATGAACAATTAGGAAAATGAATGTATACTGTATTGCCTAATAACACACACTGCCAGTCAAAAGTTTGGGGACATCTAATTTTTTTATTACGTATTATTAAAACTGTTGATAAACATTTTAAGATGTGGTTCTTTAGGGAGCCAAAACAATTGATGCCAGATAGCAGACAGACATGGGCCAATTCTGGCACTTAAGGCTCAGATGTGGGCCACATTTGAGTTGAACATTCATTGCTCAAAGACCAATAAGGATTCACCTATAGTGAGTGACCAATAGCAGAGCCCTTTTAAGTGCTACAAACAAGCATTCCAAGCAGCAGGGTCTCTATCATGCATCATGGTGAAGAACTGTTTGAGGTGTCATGGGTCATCATCTTTTTTTAGGGTTGTTGTTGTCCCCAGACTTTTAACTATCAGTGATTCAGTTACGCTGCTCATCCTTTGAGTGTGTGTGTGTTTATGTGTGTGTGTTCATGTTCCCTGTTGATGCTTGGCGGTCTCCCACACTTGCGCAGGTCTGTGGACACTCCCTGTGTGTGTGCCCACAACATAAATTGAAATAACGGATAAAATATCAAACTGTAATTTTTGATTTTCAATCTTAGTTTTTATCTTATTCTAATGTTAAGCTTTTTTTTATTATTAAGAAATGCTGGAGGCTTTGTGTTGTTTTCCCTGGCCTCTGGAAACTGTTTGCAGTATTATTTGAACGAAATCTGTATTAGACAAAACACATGTTAAAGCAGCCTTTTCCTCTGCTGAATTGTCCTGTTTGTAGATTATAGTTGGTTCAGAGCAGAAGAGAGCAGTATATGAGCTATTTTGAAATAGCAGGTTTACCCAGTACCTTTAGGAGTGTTTCTAAGCCCTTTACTGTTCCTCTGTTTGATGCAGCAAAAAGCTGTGTTAAAGCAATATGATCTTTTTCCTGGTTTGCCTTGTTTTAAGACTCAGATCTGTAGCTCTTGGATAATCATAACCGATTTTATCTTTCACATGTAAAGAATACAAAATCTGGAATCAGTTTATTGCTCTCGGTATATCTGGGTGAGACGGAATCATCCAGAGTTTCTGTTCACCAATCTGCACATCCCATGTGCCTTCTCTTTAGCCAGTCAAGAACAAGGATAGCTGCTTCATTTAAACTGTCAATAAACTGTCAATAAAACATATTAAAAAGAGAATACTGCCTTTTGTCTTTTCTTCTTTTTCTTCATGAGTGAAGTCTTCCGGATCTGTGAGATTCATGGGTTGTCTTTTTGCACATCCACAAATATTTTGTGATGCTTAGGTTGTGGGACTGTGAGGGCCATTGTAAAATCCTCAGCTGGCTTCTTATGAAGTCCATTGATGCAGATTAATTGTAATTAATTGATTGATTGATATAACAAAACTGGGGGGCTAAAAAAGCCTGAACTGACATGACTGAAGGTGCCATGCATAGGGCTACCCACTGGTCTGGGCATGTGTGCTCACTGCCCCCTATTTGTGAACTCACTTGTGTTTATGTGTGTTTCATTGCATGGATGGATTAAATATGGAGGCAATACAAAGGAATAGGCATGTTTACATTTTTTGTTTTAATATAGTTGGAAAGTACAAATTCAATCCATCAAATCAAGCCTAAATTGATTTTTTAGCTGCTGTTGGGGCTGCTATGATGACCTTTGTTGTACTGTAAACATCAGAAGTACAGAACAAGTACTAAGAGAGAAAACATTGGTGTAACATGCCTCCATAAAGCCTTTTACGATTGAGTATGGATAAAACACATGAACATAATCTCTGACTAATCCTGTTGTAGATGGATTTTGAGGTGTGTTGGTTATTATTATGCTCTATGATCGTGATCTTTGGCTCTTTTTTTTTTACCGATGTGTGATGTCTGCTTCTATAATTTGAACTGAAATAATAAAGGAAGATGGCAAAAACCTGCACCTAACAACTGGGGTTGTACATAGGGCACACCTCTTCATCCTTAGTTGCTGTGGTTATTCATGATCCATTACCACCTGTCATTTAACAGTACAACAAACAAGCCTGCACCAACCACTTTACTGGTTACTGGTTTGCCCCATCCCACTGGCTGCAACATAAACACAAAAATGATTGCTCTACTGTTGTGATTAACAGTTGGAGAGGTGTTATTTGCATGAAATTCTACACCCTTTTTTCTTGAAACATACTTTTGCTCATATTTGCTCCATGCAGACTATCCACTGGTGTTTCACAAGGCTCAGTGGTTGGACCTCTTCTCTCTCTACCACTTTATTTATGAAGCACTTTAAAACCAACAAAAGGGCAAAGCATTCCACAACTGTGAAAGCTTTAGCACCTCTCGAGTTTGTGTTTCATCTTTGGAACTGGTAAAAATGGTACATGACCATTTAGAGACTTGAAAACACAAAAAGATTTTAGAATGTATTTGAAAATGAACTGGAAGCCAGAGAAGGGAAGCTAAAATCTGAGTGATGTCCTTGCTTGTACCAGATAAAAATCGAACAGCAGCATTTTGCACCAGCTGGAGGCAAGCAATGGAGGCAATGGCCTTGCTAATTCCAATAAGAAGTGAGTACTAGTGTCAAAGCATGTACTACATTTACATTTACATTTGTGGCATTTAGCAGACGCCCTTATCCAGAGCGACTTACAAAAGTGCTTTGCTGTTTACTTAGAACATCCTTAGCTAGTAGATAAGGCTGGAATCTAGAGATTCCACACATTTAGACCGTGTTGAAACAAGTCTTTATGGAGTTAAATACTCCTGAAACAGATGAGTCTTCAGTCTGCGTTTGAAGACATTGAGGGACTCGGCTGTTCGGACTCCCAGGGGAAGTTCGTTCCACCATTTTGGTGCCAGACCAGAAAAGAGTCTGGATGCATGTTTACCTTGCATCCTGAGGGATGGTGGGTCAAGCCGAGCTGTACTTGAAGCTCGAAGGGCTCTTGGTGCAGCTCGAGTTTTGACCATTGCCATCATGTATGGAGGGGCTGGTCCATGTTTGGCTTTGTAGGTCAGCATCAAGGTTTTGAATCTGATGCGGGCAGCTACAGGGAGCCAATGAAGGGAACGCAGCAGAGGAGTTACATGACTGAATTTATGAACATTGAAGACGAGCCGCGCTGCTGCATTCTGGATGAGTTGCAATGGTCTGATGGTCCGCATAGGAAGGCCAGCCAATAGGGAGTTGCAGTAGTCTAGTCTTGAAATGACAAGAGACTGAACAAGCACCTGAGTGGCCTCTCTAGACAGAAAAGGTCGAATTCTCCTAATGTTGTAAAGGAGAAATCTGCAGGACCGAGTCAGATTTGCAACATGAGCTGAGAATGATAACTGGTCATCCACTACTACACCAAGACTGCGTGCTTCAGCAGATGGAGTGACCAGTGAGTTCTCAAGGGAAATGGTAAGGTCAGGATGAGGACCAGTGCTACCAGGAATGAATAGCAGTTCGGTCTTGCTGGGGTTGAGTTTGAGGTGATGGGCTGCCATCCATGGTGAGACATCAGAGAGGCAAGCTGAGATCCGGGATGAGACCTGGGTGTCGGAAGGTGGGAAAGAGAGGATGAGTTGAGTGTCGTCAGCATAGCAATGGTAAGTAAAACCATGAGAAGATATTACTTTACCAAGAGAAGTAGTGTAGAGAGAAAAGAGAAGAGGACCAAGGACTGACCCTTGAGGAACACCGGTGGATAGTCTGTGTGGAGCTGATGTGGCTCCCTGCCATGTGACCTGGTAAGAACGCTCTTCCAGGTATGATGTAAACCATTGTAATGCAGAACCAGTGATTCCAAGGCTACCGAGGATTGACAGGAGGATCTTGTGATCTACTGTGTCAAAGGCTGCAGAGAGGTCGAGGAGAATTACAACAGATGATAGTTTGGCTGATCTAGCAGCATGGAGTTTCTCAGTGACCGCAATGAGAGCAGTCTCTGTTGAGTGTGACAGTTTGAAACAAACTGTTTCAAGACAGTTTGGACAGAAGAGACTTGATTTTTGACAGACTCTTGTAGTGCCATTCTTCCCTTGATGTCAATAAGGCAGTTGATGAGAGTCTGGACTGAGAATGTACTAGTGTGCTTCAGTGGACAATAAATTTGACAATCTTTTTCCACCTCCGTTCAGCTTTCTTGCACTCCCATCTAATGGCATGGGTATTTTCCTTTAACCATTGCCTTATTTTTAATGGGGCTACAGAGACCAGGACAGTTTGGCAGATACAGTTAAATTCACCAGTCAGGTCCACAGTTCTGGAGGACACAGAAAGGTTTGAGGTCACTTCATGGCCAAAAGCAGCAGAGAACTGAATGGAAATGGAAGGTTTAAGAGCACGGCAGCACCAAACAGGAGCACACGGTTTAACAGTTTATACAAAATTGATTAAAACATCCATATGATCTGAAAACTCTGCATCACTAATTTCCAAATTAAGAACAGATAAATCAAAAAGCTAGAACAAGATAGCAAGATAACAAGGGTGAGTGTGTCTTTCAGAAACAAAATGCCTTGAAGTGCTTGGTCACGGCCTTCCTTCCAGTCATTACTTCCTACTTCACAAGCTACTTCATAGCCACTCTACTTCAATCACTTAGGCTCTGCTTTTATTAAAAGCAGAACTGACCTGATTAAATGAAAAGTTTATTAATTGAGCAATTGGGAATTATCATCAGAACAAGAGTAGAAGAATAGAATAATTAGCATATAAATTATGGACCAGAGCCTATATTATATTCTATTCTCAACGTAATTCTGCCATACATAATAATGAGCTGTCACTTGTTTCATTCTGTTCTCTTAATCTGCCAATAAACAGAATGGACGATTAAAGCACTTCTCTTGCTTTCTTCTTTATTTATACAGCAACAAACCTAAACAAGACACATATCCATCACTAACATCTCACACTGAGTCACACTAAGTCCCATACTGAAACATGAACTACAAATCATTAACAATCATATTGTTACGTCCCTGGATGTGTTTTGCTTTCAGTAGGTTCTTTTCCATTGGTAATTAACATCTTTCCATAACATGTTAAGCAAAAAATATCAAAACATGACTTTGCAATATCTCAACCATGTACATATAAGACTAATACTAAATAATAAAAAAGCAATAACCTTTAGAGTGTGCTTAAAGAATTCAAAACCAGTTACTTAATAAACAGTCATTGCACAACATTTCCTATTGTATTGCCATTTCTTCTTTTTTCTCTTTACCAATCCTGTCACAGCTCAGTGTAGTCTTTGAGATACTGAGGCCTGACAAACCTCCAAACCTGGTAACAACTGGTTGTTGGCACTCGTATGGGTCTGTCTTGAAACAGTCATTGGTGCAGTTTAATTTTCCTTTCGTTGGTGTCATCGGTTCCTCCGCAAAACCCCATCACATTTCAGAGTGATATCTGTAGCTGATCTCAAGACTGTCTGTGGCCTAAAAGCCTGAACTTTTACTCTATCTACTTGCCTCAAAGCATGTAAATCCCCTGCTGATCAGTTATTGTAAAGCTTGCCATTGCTGGTTGTATCTCAGTCCTTGTGTGGTCTGTCCTCATTATCCTAAAAAATCTCTCTGAGTTTGGGCTTGTATTGAAACCTTGGCTTGGCATATTGTGGTAGTCCAAAATAGCCAGGTAGGGGTCTCGGCTTTTGCTGTCTTCATTACCTGCTTAGCCATTTTAACAGCAGATTAACCTGGTGACAATGTCCTGTGCTCAAACTTTCACCTCTGCTTGAATTGCTGGATCTCTTGAAAGGTTTATTGGGGTCCATTGTCTGAATATACAACATCTGGAATCCCATGTCTAGTAAAGTGGACTTTTAGTTTCCTAATTACTGCCAGATTTTGTATCAGGTCTACTTCCCAAAAAATTGAAGTAGTAATCCACAGATATTTAATAATCTTTGTTCTCAAAGACAAACAGATCTGTACCTTCTTTAGCCCATGGCCTGGTCTGTATTTCACATTGAAAGTTGTAGTAGTGTACTACTTCTGCTGACGCATTCGTTTTGTTTGCTGGTCATCCTGTTTTAATTATCCGGATCAATTTCTGTAGCTTTGTGTCAGTTCGTGTTGCAGAAGGAATTGCTTTCAGCCTCCCTGCTGAGATTGGCAGGTACTGTGCCATATTTGAAGTTTCATCGCTGTTTCAACTCAACAGCGTTTTGGAGCACTTAGCAAAGGCTTTTGGAGATGACCATAATTATACTGATGAAACTTTTCCATTCCAAAGACTATTGCTAGACACTCTTTTTCTATTTGGGCATAACCGCTTTGCTGTGAGTGCTCTACTTGTGAATGCTACTGGCTTGCCGAATTGTGTCAGAGTAGCTCCTAATCCTGTGTCTGATGCATCACATTGTAGTGTCAGTTCTTCTTCAGGCCTGAAGTTCTTGAAGTCTTGACTATGTTATTCTTCAGGCTTTTGAATGCTTCCTTGTGCAATGGATTCCAGTCCCATATGCTATCTTTGTGTGTGAGTTCTATCAGGATTTCAAACATGTGACAGGTGAGGATAGAACTTGGACAAGTAGTGGACCACACCTACAAGACGTTGTACTTCTTATACATCTGTCAGCCTTGGCATCTCCTTAACTGCTCACACTTTTTCTGGATCAATTCTCAGTCCCTCTGATGTAAGCAACATTATATTTATATAACAGTTATATAATTTATATAACAGCTATAACAGTTCCTGCTCTGGCAAGTCCATACAAACACAGTTAACTCAATGTAATTCTAAACTGGTAAAATCTGATGAGCTTTCCAACTTAAACACATCAAAATACCTGCATCCGCAACCATGGTGGTTTGGACTAAGGTGTTTTGAACCAACGTGGATCAAACTACTGAGGTTCCAACAAAGGTATGACAGTTTTGGGAAACTTCAGGTGTTAGTTTAATGATGCATAATACCATGTTTTGTGCTATACATGTGCTATAATTTGTTGATCTTTAAAATGGTGTTCTTTAACAGTCACCAAGAGGGAGATTCAAATAATAAAGAACTTCGATCACACAAATTATAACACCAATAACACACCATAAAAAAGGTGGTACAGATAAAGTCTTCAGAATCCTGAGAAATATTTCCCTACTTCAGACACCACACAAATGTTCCTTATATATATTATATTAAAATAGCAGTATAACTAACTAAAGGAACCTGCATCTGTCCTTCTTTTTGTGGAGAAGAAATCTTGTCACTGTATAATTTGTATTGCTCTTTCCTGTGTTGGTCTGTCAGCTTCTATCATTCTGCTTAGTCTTCTCCAAGGACGCATCAATGAACTTTCACACCATAGCAATTCATTAAAAAGTCACACTTTTCTTCTATCAGCATCATCATCTTTAGGCTCCCTGCTCTTTGGCTGAAATGTGCAAGTAGCAAAGGCTTCTGAGTGTGTGCATGTGGGTCATGGCTCAGATTTGTCTCATATGCACGCTGCCCAGCCCACTACAGATAAAAAAACACACACAAACTCTTGTTGTTTCTAATTTATTCTTGTTTAAATGTTAGCACTTCCAATTTCTTGATTATGGGAACATAGAGCATTCATAAAATAGTACCCTAACAACAACGGCCATCATAAACAGAACCCATGCAATATAGAATTTTGAATAAAGAGTATAGTCTCTTTAGAAAATAACACCCTAGAAACTAGGTGCCGTTTATGGAGTAGTTTATTTATTGATGCATAAATAGTATGTTACTTTAATTTGGATGGTTTTACAAGCATATTTGCAACTCTGTTATTTTGAGTCAAAATGAAATGCAGATGTTCCCTTTATAGTTGGCTTATGGGGGAAATAATGATGTCATCAGTGAGAACACAACTGCATAGTGTAACCCAGGACAGCTAAGCCTAGGCTATCTTTTAAGACTGTAACTGTAGCTTGAGAAGCTGGGTTAGCTTTCAGCCTAGCACCTGGCTTCATTGCACTTGTCTTTTGTCTGCTCAGCTCTGGCTGTTGTGCTGATACCACAGAAGGCCTTCTCAAAGCATGTTTGACATGATTGGCTAGCATTAGCTTTATCTTTTTAACCTCACTTCCATATTGTCCCAAAATACCCACCATTTTAGCCTCAAAATGGTGGGTTAAAATCCCTTAGAATATTAAAAGGTTAAAAAATATTGCAAATAAGCAATTCTACATATTACTGCAGAAATGTAAACACACTCTCATTAGTATTCTCCAAATGGCTGAGTGGACTTTACCAGGTGAAATCCAGTGTCCAGTGGAAGAGCATGTGGCCACAAAGACCTTATGAATGCAGGATGTATGAGCAGTGGACTTGAACCATCTCATACATCTCAAACATTTCATACTTTTTCAATTTGGCATGGAATCAATTTATCAGTGTTTCAGCAAATATCAGTGAAATCCATTTTGAAATGAACAAAAAGTATGTAGAGATGCATTCTGGCTTATGAAAATGCTTTGATAAAAAGCTGTGATAATCACCCTTTGGACCTGACAGTTGGAATTGGAGGCATACTGATACATGTGTTAAAATACAGCCCCCAGCTACAGCTGTTTGGCAAGATAAAAAATGTTCCTGATCTCTCAGTAGGCGGATAAGTTGAGGGGGATATTTGAGCATTCAGCCTTTGTAATATGAACAAAGTCATTCAAATTGCGCTAAAACCCCCCAAAGCAAACACATCTTTTCAGATCATTGTCAGATGAATGCCAACACATAATTAAGTGTGTACTTTTATATTTTGTGCCATGTGAGGAATGTAAAGCACTGACTATCTTGATAATTAGGATGATCAACATACAGGCCCATTCCAGATAGCAGACACATTTGAGCCAAATCTGGACAACTTTTGACATGTACGGCTCAGATGTGGGTCACATTCATTGCTACCTGGGATGTATATGGCCCTGTTTTCCCAGAGCCTTATTTTCTGCAGACCTTATATTCCCCTGGTTCTTTTCCTAAGGAGCTCAGACCCCATTTTTTTAAGGATCATATGTCACCAGGGTCCTATTTTTGATGACCCAATTTTTCAAGGACAATTACCAAAACATTATCCAAAATTATATCTTGGTAATTAAGGAAGACATATCCAAATAGCAGACACATTTGGGACAAATCTGGGCAACCTTTGGCACTTACAGGGGTTGGACAATGAAACTGAAACACCTGTCATTTTAGTGTGGTGGCCAATCTTCATTAATTGCACCAGTAAGAGCAGAGTGTGAAGGTTCAATTAGCAGGTAAGAGCACAGTTTTGCTCAAAATATTGCAATGCACACAACATTATGGTTGACATACCAGAGTTCAAAAGAGGACAAATTGTTGGTGCACGTCTTGCTGGCGCATCAGCAAGTCTTTGTGATGTATCAAGAGCCACGGTATCCAAGGTAATGTCAGCACCACCAAGAAGGACCAACCACATCCAACAGGATTAACTGTGGACGCAAGATGAAGCTGTCTGAAAGGGATGTTGAATCCAATAAATGTCATTCCCAATTGATGCTGTATTGGCCGCAAAAGGAGGCCCTAGTACACCATACTAATAAATTATTGTGGTATAAAACCAGGTGTTTCAGTTTCATTGTCCAACCCCTGTATGACTTGAGTATATGCCACATCTGGGCAATTGCTATCTGGGATGTAGATGGCCATATTTTATTAGAGGCTTATTTTTTGGAGGCCTTATATTCCCAAGGTACTTTTTCTAAGGCCCTCATTTTTCTGAAAAATCCAAGCACACCAAAATGCATCACAACATTGAATATTCTTTTCACTTATTGATCAGACACGTCTGGGGAGGGAGCCAGAAAATAAATACAGGAAGGTCCTTTGTTCTGAGCTAAAGCATATTTGTTTTATTTTACCAGATAAAAAATTGCAGGTGTGAAAATGCGATAAGAAACTACTAAATTATTCACTATTGAATGAGGAATTACCAGTGAGCAATCCAGCAATCCAAATTAGCTTGGAACAGCTAAAATTCACTTTTTTCCAACTAAATTAAAATCCCAGTTTAAATGCCAAGTTTTAAATCCTTATCCAAAAACAAACAAACAAACAAACAAAACTTTTTTTGGTGAATAATCATATGTACATTGCACAAAATTGGTCCAAGGTTCTAAAGTTTAAACATGTGTTCAGACACTGGGCAGTACCAGTAAGTCTGCGTATGTCCTTACTACACCATTATTTATACACGTTTTAAAGTATAATTAAGGAACATACTGCATTGTCATTGTAACAGAAGTCATATGAGTTTTTGGCATTTTTTTAGAGTTTATCTGTGTGAGCAGAGTGTGTTTGAGTGGCATGGGATGACACACCACAAATGTTCAGGAAATAGCATCAGGAAATTACTTTCTTCCTTCAAATGTTTGTGTGAATGTGTGTGAAAGAGAGAAAAAGAGGGCACGATTAGACTGTTGTCCATTAAATATAAAGGCTAAAATGGGGCAATGTGTGCTCATGTCTATCAGTGTTAAATCCTCCAGGAACCTAATCTTTATTTTCTTTGTAATTAGGTCAGCTCTGCTCCCAGGGGCACTGAAAATGCAAGTGCAAAGCATGTCCCATGAATGACCTTCCAATAACCAATTAATGAACAATATATTTCACATTTCCCCCCTATTGGTGAGAACTGAACTGAGCTGTAAATAGCACAGGCCTTTATCCTCTGACTTCAACCTAGAACCACTGTACACATTAAAAAAGTCTTAAAGCAGCTCCAACAGGGCAGTGTGAGTCCTGTCTTGTCAAGTGACATCTGTTAAAAGGGTTTACACGCTCCTACTGGAAAATCTAAAACAAACAAACAAACAAGCAAACAAACAAACAAACAAACAAAGAGCTTTATTAGAGCTTTCTGGATTAATACTAATGCTAATTAGTTAATTAATAAATCGTTAATATTAATATTATTATTAGAGCTTAATTCTAGATGTGAATGTTATTAGAGCTTCATTCTGGATATTAATGTTATTAGAAATTCATTCTGGATATTAATGGTATTAGAGTTTAATTCTGGATATTAATGTTATTAGAACTTCATTCTGGATATTAATGTTACTGTTACTTAAATTAGAATTTCATTGAATCCATTCTTTCATTTGCCTGTGCTAACATTCCCTGTTCCAGTACCCAAGTTTTTACATGCCACTGTACATTGTTAACTGATTGCTTCTTCTATTTATTGTTCTTAATAGATTCTGCACTGCATGCTCTGGATCCATTACTATGAGGTGAATAAACATAATTGATTCATTTTCAAAACAGACTCTTTACTTTGAATGTTTAATTTAACTGTTTCTAATTTCACAGTGTTTAAGATTTAGGATTTCCAAAATGATCTTTGTGAAAGCTGGTAAATATTTTAATGCAATAAACTGCACTAACCTGAATGTAATGTCAGTATTATTTCAGTTTTATTTCTTTTCTTTTTTTACATAAGCATGCACATAAATCCTCTGTGCTTGTAAACAAGGGAATTTGTCCTCTGCATTCAACCCATCCACACAATGAAACACACACTAATAAATTCCTATAACAGGGGACAGTGAGCACACATGCCCAGAGAGACGGGCAGCCCTATCCAAGGTGCCTTTCCTGGAACTTCAGTTATGTCCTGCCTGTTCAGGGAAGTAAACCAGCAATGTTCCAGTCAGAGCACCAGGCCAAGGCAACTGTACAGAAATGCAGAGATTAAATGGAAATTTATAACTCAAAGGGAAATGTTTAAAATCAAGAAATTACAAGCCCTTTTAAAGAAATTATTTTATTTTAAATACACTTTGGACTATGAATATCATATGAAAATCATACTTCAACTTTTATTTAAGTACTTTCTGTCATGAAATGAAGCTATAGCAGTTTTTTTAAATAAACTAATACAATCCACAACAAGGTAAAACAAACAAAAAACAAACTGTCAACAGGTGGACCACAAGATCTACAGGGGTTGGACAATGAACCTGAAACACCTGGTTTTAGACCACAATAATTTATTAGTATGGTGTACTAGGGCCTCCTTTTGTGGCCAATACAGTGTCAATTGTGCTCTTACCTGCTAATTGAACCTTCACACTCTGCTCTTAATAGTGCAATGTGCAATTAATGAAGATTGGCCACCAGGCTGCTCCAATTTAGCCATGAAACCTCCTACATTAAAAAATGACAAGTGTTTCAGTTTCATTGTCCAACCCCTGTATGTCTCTGTGTGAAGTGAGAATATTTTGTTAGAAAATTTTATATAATGCAATTTATTACTTAATGGTGTTACTTAAGGGATTTATATTCTTGTTGAATTGAGAAAATTAGAATTGACACAAATCAAGGTATAAAGTGAATAAATCTTTATTTAAAAAATATATTTTAATAAAAATACAAATACAAAACAAAACCCTTACATGGTTGGTTAACTTAGATCTTGATCTATGAGCATTCCCATTTCATACTACTGAAAAATGAATGCTTAAAACAAATTTTGCCCCTTATCTCAAGAATCAGTGAAATAAAGAGAGAGAGACAGGAATTTTTTCCTTTCAATGTTCCTTGACCTATTAGATCAAGGTGGCCCTTTATCTCCACTGAAGCATGCAGTGTGTTTTTTCAAGTGTGTGTATTTTTGTGTGTTCAACCTTGCTTTCAAGGTAAATTTCCTCATTCATAAAAGTGAGCAATTGTCCACTGGGGTTCATTACACTGTAACACTGAAACTAAGATAACCATACCCCTCTCACTCTTTCACACATACACACAAAAACTTACACACAGACATACAGACACACACTTCTTGTTGCAGCATGGCCCTGCGTGCATGTGTTCGTTCATTGCTCTCCACAAATAGACTCCACTTGTTAAGAAAGCCTTTGGTTCTGCAACTCCAACCCAAGCATCTACAGAGCAACAGGTAAGAACACTACCTAAGGGCATTACAGCAACAGATTGAATGAAAAAAAATTTCTTTACTTTTTACCTTTATTTTTAGTCTTTCCCATTCAACTAACACTTCTTTCTTTAGTGTCTTTCTTTAGAGCAGAACTTTGAGGACAATTTAGCTCATAAATAATGGAGGCTTATGAACGCCATCCTGCATGATGCAATCTGCATCCTTTACACACTACTCAGACATGTATTCCATATTCTCTAATAGAGTTGCTTTTATATTTACAAGAATAAGTTCTTCGAAATAAAAATAACAATCTTTTATTCATTTATGTATCAGTATTATACCTTCTCATAACTTTAATTCTGAAAATTGAACCCTTTGTGAGCAAGATATGATAAATGGTGGATGTAAATATTGTAGTTTCTTATGACATTTGTAGGTTTCTCTGTTCCAAAGATATGAAGCTTAGAATCTTAGTGCGGACCTCAGAGTCAAAGCTGAACTCCACTGACCATTTTTTAAGTCTCATCAATACTATAATTAAGTGATAAATATGAAAAGCTTGGTCTGAAATTTTTTCATTGAGGAGAAAACTACAAGTTTTTTAATAGAGGTACTGAAGCAGCAGTCAGCATAACTACAACACAAGCACAAAGATGGGTAGAGTGGCCAAAGAAATCTACTCAAAAAGGTAAATAGTCATATATTATGTTTATTACATTTAAAGTGACAATTAAATATTTTTTTTATGAGATTAGTAACTTATTCAAACTCAAAATTAAATATTCAAATAATTTGATAACTGGGTGAGAGAAAAACTTAGTTGCAAGTTCCTAAAAAATATACAAATATTAAAATAGACTATATACACATTAACGTACACTATACATACTTAATTGCACTGCAGAACTACTGTTTATGTAGAAACTATGCATTATATTTGCATGTACACTGTTTATATAATTAGCTGTAGCTGTATTGTGAGAAGGTAGTTGGAGACAGTTTTGATCTGTGCAGTGGGAGACAGTATTTGGTGGGTGCAGTGGGAGGGTCTTTGGTGGGTGTAGTGCAACTGAGCAGCTGGTTGCTGCTCCAGTAGTGAGTAAAGTGCAGGTGCAGAAAGACGTTATGTGGAGATGTGATGGTGTAATGAGGCAGCTGAGGTGAGTTGTGATTGGCCGTGGACTGAAACACTGTGCTACTGCCTGTTCAGCTGCCTTGTGGACTGGGGGAAGACACTGTCTTGGAACAGGCTGGTCCTGGTGTGCATGTTTCCGTACCTGCTACCACTGGGCAGCTTTGAGATCAGGCAGAGGCTTGGGTGGGTGGAGACCTTTATAATCCTCCTGGTGTTCCTCAGACAGTGGCTGGTGTATAATTCCAGAAGGTTTGGGAGCTGAACTCCGGTGATGTGCTGGGCAGTTTGCACTACTCTCTGCAGATTTTACCTCTGAAGAGCAAAACAGTTCCTGTATTAAGTGGTGATGCAGCCTGTCAGATGCACCATTGTGCAGGTGTAGAACATCCTCAGGATGTGGGGATAGAGGCCAAACCTCTTTAGCCTCCTGAGGTAGAAGAGGCACTGCTGTTCTGACCATGTAAGCTCCTCAGAGACACAGAGGAACATGATGCTGCTGACCCTCTCCACAGTGGTCACATTGATGGAGACAGGGGAGTGCACATTCTCCTGTTTCCTGAAGTTTACTCTCAGCTCCATGGTTTTGTTGCTGTGTAGAGGTTGTTTTCCTGGCACCAGTGTGTCAAGAGGCTGACCTCCTCTCTGTAGGCTGCTGCATTGGAGATCAGAGATGGGTGGGTGTACATAGAGTACAGGAGTGGGCTGAGCGGGCTGAGCACAGAGCCCTGAGGGTCTCCACTATTGAGGGTCAGTGAGGAGGATGTGTTTCTGTATCATTAGTGGCTCTGTTCTGCCTGCATGCAAATTGCAGTGGGAACAGGGTGGCAGGCAATGAAGAGCAGGTGAAGTTTCTGACCAGCCTCTCAAAGCATCTGCTTATGACAGAGGAAAGACTGGAACACATCAATTGATATATGTCACGTTAGATGAAATAAATTTTGGAATTAAATTAAGAACACAACCATATTTTTTTGTTCCTCATTTATTTTAGATGCACCAGTGTAAGAGCTTTAAAGAAATACTTCTAGAGTAGGTTCAAACTAGATCTTGAACTTATATAATGGACGGATAATGCAAGGATGCATGGATTATGCAAGGTGAGAAAAGAAAAGTAGAAAGTGATTGTAATAATCACTGTAATAATTTACTGAAATGGGTATGTGAGGCCAGGGGTGCCATTCTGCCACTATACTGTTGGTCATCTGACATACTGCTGTCTAGCAACGTGCTGAAATCAGTGGTTTTACCACAGAGCCCATGATACTTGAAATGACTACATGTACAATATTGACTGGTTGAACAATGTCATGTAAGATGCTTCTGACTGATGAGCAAAGTGCTGGCTTCAAATAATAGGACATTTTATGTTTGATAAAAATTCCATAAGTATATGACCTAATATATATAGAATCTGGCAATAATTTCTTGATTACTTGGTTTAACGTTCTATGAGGGACCTTTTCAAGGTATTAAACTCTGGGACTGCTGGTTCCATTCACCACTACTATAAACAATTGAAACTCAGTAAGACCCTGTTTTTACATCTGGTCACTTCATGGGTCTAGCATATGTATTGTATCCTAATTTATGCACAAGCATTTACAATTTGGTTGTCAAATACGTCTCTGGTTTGTCAGACTGAAATCCAATTGCTCTGTGGGACAAAATGTGCCAGCCCACTCATTATGTGGCAACTGGTGGTCACTGTCTGGAAACTGACAGTGTTACATTCCATTGTGCATTTCTTCAAACAGAGGGGAAAGCAACAACTTTAACAATTCATGCTGACACAGTTCACATACCCACTGACATACTATGTAATGTAGATATCTTTTCAATTACGCAGGAAATTCGGAATCAGGAGTATACTGATTGAGTAAAATGTAATAATGTTATATATGTGGTTTCTGACATTACATAAAAGGTATATAATTAATAGTTCCATTTAGTTCAAGATACTTGAGGGCAATTTAAATGGATTTGTATTTTTTCAAATACTGAGATTTTTACTGCCGCAGTACACGTCTACCAGGAAAAAAAAGGAACCTATTTCTCCAAAGTTCCACTTTACTCATTTTCTTATTAAATTTTTTAGTCATCATTTAGCTGCTATAATTAAAATGTTTCAAAACTTTTAGTCCAGTAACAGTTGTGATGAAAATCCTTTTAAATTTACAGCAGATATTAGAAGTGTAAAGAAAGGTAGACGTATGCTGAGAATATAGCAATTCTCACTGTGAAAGACAAAATTGTCGCATTTAAAAACTCCAGTAGCAGTGCCACATCTGATCCTCTCTTGCCAGCCGATAGGAAACTACTGGAATCTACACAGTTCCACTTTACTCATTAACACTGACTGCTTTTCTAGTTTCAGTCATTTTGGGTTGGTTCTGCTCCTGGACAGCTTTACTGTTTGTTTGTTTTTTGTGACTGATACATGTAAATGAGCTCTCTTTGGACTGGTTGCACTGCAGTGAGCCTTGTTTAAAATGAGCAACATACATTAACACACCACCACTATGTCTGTCCCACTACAGTGCTGAGAATGACCCACCACCCACATAATACCTGCTCTGTGGTGGTTTTTCAGGGTTTTTCAGACCATTGAAGATCAGGGTAAAATAGGATAAACTGTGCAGAGAAACAGATGGACTACACTCTGTAATTATAGATCTACAGAGTGCTCCTGTGTGGTCAGTGAAGCTGACATAATGGTCAACAAGAGTAGAAAAAGTAGGTGGTCATAATATTACAGCTGATTAATTGTTTGTTAAAATGTTTGTGGACACCCATTGTAATTAAAGCATTCAGCCCCCGTTACTGACAAAGTAACGTTCCACTGCGCTGCTGTGGAACAGTTCTCTGAATTAATGGTGTTCCATAATTCAACATCCTGACCTCACTAATGCTTGGTTCACTGAAAGCAATCAAAACCTCACAACAATGCTCCAGAAAGTACAGTAGATATAGTTATTCCTACAAAAGAATGATAAGCTCATTTTTATTAAATTTCAGAAGAAATCATGATCAGGTGTTCCATGTACAGTATCCATGCCCAGCACACTTACAGAAACAGTTTCTTTTTATGGAAAAGAGATAGGTTGGAAAATGATGTATGTGCCCTTTATGTGACTGATATAGATTCACCATTCGAGTTTTATTTTTAAGATGTAGTATTTTCAAGGATCATGCTTTTATTTCAGTTAAAGCTGAAAGAAGCTTGCTTCACAGTCAACAACTATAATGTTTTATTTAACAGAGGAATTCAGCTGTGTGGTGCAACAGCCTTGGGATCAGACTGATTCCAGACTGGTTCCCAGAGGACTGGCAGAAAGACAGATGTGTGTGTGTGTGTGTGTGTGTGTGTGTGGGTGGGTGTCATAGACCAAGAACAAAGCAAAAGAAACAGAATTAAATGAAAATGTCTACAGAAAGAGTGAAGAAAGGGTACGAAATGAAAAAGATAGAGTGGAGGGGATGAGGAATTCACCAGGGAATGGACTGAAGGTAGAAAAGGAGGAAAGACAATGTGTGGTGGAAATTCAGTGTGTGTGTGTGTGCGTGTGTGTGTGTGTGTGTGTGTGTGTGTGTGTGTGTGTGTGTGTGAGAGAGTGAATGAGAGAGAGAGAGAGAGAGAGAGAGAGATAGAGATGAAACAGGATATTTAACCTTAAAGTCTTCATTTAGTGCAGTCATCATTTTTTATCTCTATTTTCATATCTCTCCGTGTATCTGTTTAATCTGTTCATCTGTTTATACTCTTTCACTTAAAAGTTTGGGGCCACTTGCAAATTTCCCTCTTTTCCAAATAAAAACATATTTTCATGCAAATCACCAACAGTTATGTCCATTAAACAATCAATTTTACATGATTCAAATTCAAATCAAATTTATTACATAAAAAATATTTGCATTAAGGCCTATTTTGTATAGAAGCCTATTTTGCATATAGTCCTATTTTCAGGAATTTTCAGTGCTCTGCCTCAATATTCTGGCATGGCTTCCAGTCCAATTTCAGAATATTATTAGGGTAATTGATAGTTTATGAAACCCTTTTTAAATGTTGTTGTAAAAGCTGGAAAATGTTAATGCAAATAAGGGAGCATAAAAGGGAACATGACATTCTAGGTTAGTTTAAAAGGATTGAAAATGGAATGAATGACTTTCATTCATGAACAGGATAATGACCCAAAAGAGTGAAGGTTAGATAGCCAGGCGCAGGAGATAAGGAATCATGGGATCATGGAAGAGTGTTAATGATGACCTGAAAGTTAGAGTGGAAGCAATAGAGGAAGATAAAGGAAATAAATTCTTCAGAGATCCTTTCAAGTTTGTTAAGACCCTCTTTAGTAAAGATAAGTCTGGAAGATTCAAGGTGGAAAAGAAAGCATTTTCAGACAACGTGTACAGAGGAGAAAAAGGCCAACAGGCTAGAGCTGCCAGCAGATATTCCTCCAATAGGTGACATAGAGTGTCAAAGTGGTGTAAATTCACCTAGGTGGAGTGAGGTATGGTGTGCAGGGTGGTGTGCAAAAGCAGGCTCGGCACAAGGGACCATTTGTGTGCCATATCAAGTGTACAAAATACACCTGATGTCTTGAAGTTCTTGTGGAAAATGATGGCTATAGAAAGTCATTATTCCAAAGGAATGGTGAAGGGCAGCGTGTGTCCTCACTCCAAAAGAGAAAGATTCTATAGTTACTGAACAGTGCTATAAGTTTGCTTATTGTGGGGAGTAAGTTTATCTTTAGTGTGGTTACATGGAGGCTTTCTGCATACTTGGAAGCTAATAAGCTAATTGACACGTCAGTGCAAAAGGCAGACATTTCAGGTTTTGCAGGTTGTTTAGGGCTGTTTAAGGTACCGGTATCCACCCTCCCACCAGTTGTGTGCTTATTTCCCCCAGGTCCGCGGTAAAATTTTCAGGTGTTCACCAGTCCGTGGTGACAAAAAGTGTTTTTGGATTTGGCTAATTTGGCCTTTGGTTCTGTGCCAATGTGGAAAGCATTAAAATTCTTTCAGGTGCCAGACATGGTTTGGTAAAATTATTTTGAGGATATTCAGTCCTGCTTTAATATAGGGAACTATGTTATGTCTCGGCAAGGCAGGGTGCATAATTTCATCATTAGCATTCACAATGACAATGGGTATAATTTTTAGGGCTTACATGGGTGATTTTTAGTATTGGTCAAAGACAGGTTAAAACAGGAATGTTGCTGATTGGATCATAAACTACCACACCAACTTTAGATTGGAAATGGAGTGGGCCCTATTTATAATCCCAATTGTTAAGAGCAGGATTTTGTTATATTTGTAGGAGTCAGACAGAATTCTGACTGTAATGGAGTCTTCAGAGCTGAACCTTATCAAGTTTGTGGAAGCAGCTTGACCGTATGGTATGGAGTTGTGGGAGCTGCTCCAGGAAGTTAGATTTCCTTGAAGAATTGAAGCTAGAATGCCTAGGGTCTGCCAGGCTGTAATTGCTGCAAAAAGTGGATGGCAAAGGCAAACTTTGAAGTACACAGTCATTTCTATTAATTTCTTACTCTGACAATGTCTGCATGTTCTGTTTATGCTATATTTCGGCTCAAAGGGTCTTTAATCACACCTGGACCTAATAACGAATGGGCTGGATAACAAATGAGACACAGCCAGGCAGAGCAAGGGTGGAAACAAGACCAAAACAAAAACACAACATGTGCTCCGAAGCACATGGAGGAAAGACAAAACAAAGACAAGACTGGAAGACAGGAGAGTAACAGGACTGATACATGACATTAGTGGAACTAGGGCAGAGACAGGGATAAACACAAAATCAAAGCCATATCCAAGAAAGAGCAAAATTGGAGCACAATGGACTTGCGTGACTGATATATGTGAAGCCAGCCACCACCACTTTTCAAACTATAGCCATTGCACCATCAATGTGCTCGGAGGAAAGCACAGTGTCCCTAGCTCTAATACATTGACACCTGTGCCAGCCAGCATCAGCATGGGTGTGATGTGTGGAAAGTTAGTATTAGATTGCTGAGATACTTGAAACCATTATTATTATTTTTCTATTAAAATATGTTCTCATCATTAATCTACAGTTATTATCAATCCCTCTATTAGAGAAAGTTCTGTGTAATAGTGCACAAAACGGTTAGCATGTTATTTTTAATTGCCCTCTGAGTCCTGTCAATAGTGTTTCTCCAGAATGTCTTATCTTCTGTTTGAATCTTCAGACATCTGAATGGTTGGTTCATTATTCCTTGGCTTGTATCCATCCATTCATCTTGTAGCTGGTTGTCCTCTCCTTCTTTTACCTTCACCTCTTCCACGCATGATGATCTTTTCCAGTGAATCAGTTCTTCTCATATTGTGTCCAATGAAAGAGAGCTTCAGCCTGACAATCTGGGCTTCCTTCGAGAAGTTAGGCTTGATTTGGTGCAGGATCCATTTGTTTATTTATTTTTTTGCTGTTCATGGAACTCTCAGAAGTCTTTGTCAACACCAAAGTTCAAAGGAGTCTATATTTCTTCTTGTTTATTGTCCAGCTTTCGCAATAACACAGACCACAGAGAAAAACAATGTCTGGATAAATCTGATCTTTGTTTTTAAAGACAGATCTATACATTTGAAATCTTTTCAAGCTCCTTCATCCTTGTCCTGCTGAGTGAAAATCTGTGTGCTGGACCCTTTGCTGTTAATAACCGAACGGAGTTAGCGAAAGCTGTCCATCATCTCTACTTCTTTTCCGTTAGAGGTTTCCTGTAATTGTGACTAGAGTCTTCTTTATATTGAGCTGAAGTCCCATCTTTTCACTTTGTTCTTTAACCTTTTTCACAATGGCCTTCAGGTGTTCCAGACTTCCTGCTATAAGTGTTGCGTCGTCTGCATGTTATTGATGTTTCTTCTACCAATCCTGAATCCTCAGTCATCTTCCTTCAGTCCTGCTTCACTTATTATATGTTCTACATACAGGTTGAACAAGTATGGTGATAGTATGCAGACTTGTATAACTCCTTTGCCAATGGTGAACCATTCTATTTGTCCATTTTCCAACATAATGTAGAGATTCCGGAACCGTTCTTTTCTCACATCCTTCTTCAGTTCCCTGTTTATTTGCTAAGATCTCTTTTGAGAAACCCCAGAACTGTCTTTTAAGTACAGTAACAAAAACAGATGAAGAACAGATGTTTTTAAGTGTGTTTAAAAACACCTTGATATTTTGACTACAAAATGTGGTTCACTGTAAAGACAGTCTTTTTATTAATATTGTGCTTCTGATAGGTGACCATCTTCTCCAGTTCTCTGTAACCTCCACCCTGTCACTCAGCAGAGCTTTGGTGCGAAATCCTTGCAGTGTGTTTCTGATTTTCTCTTGTTATTAACTGGTAGGTTTCTGGGGCAGGAAATATTACCTGCTACCTCTAACAGGAGAACACTGATCTGAGATGAGAAGAATGAGTAAAAACTGCTGAAAGCCCTGTAAAAAGCTTTGGTTGTGCCATTCAGAATTTGATTTCATAACATACATTATTCACTTGATTGAATATATTTTAGGGACTATTCCTAATGGTAATTTTCAGCTTATCTGAACATTTTTACAAGTGTTTTATAGTGTCCCAGTCTAATACTCCAAAGCAGTACAGTGACACAATACAACTTTACAATTCAGTTCAATGTGATATAATAACAGCATATAATGTCATATAATATAGTATGCTAAGATATGCTACGATACAGTGGCTATTGCAATGTAATTTGCATCCTTGTATGCTACTTCTCTGTCTCAACCAAGCCGATGCCCACACATGCTCCCATATGCCACTGCCAATTTCTAACACCCTTCACCCATGTATCATTATGGAAACAAGCACTGCAATCAGTGAAGAGTGAACATGGCTCACAGAATGCACAGTCTGTCAAGAACATGGTGATTTAACCCCAGCTTTGGTGGTGCTCGTGTCACACAGCAATGCTTGGGGTGAGCTCCCAACACTGTGTTTCTTGTGATTTTTCCTCCTGCTCCCCTCCAGTAGTTATGACATTACTATGATACACCTGAACATGGTGTAATTTGATTAGATACAATATGATATTCTATGCTGTGATACAGCTCAGTACATTGTGATGTGATTTGATATAATGCAATAAGCTGTGTTATGTTGATTTTTACTTGAAATACTATGGGATTATTATGTTGTCTGTGTTTTTAACAGTAATGCATTATAAACACACAGCAGGGTTGCCAAATAAACATACATTTAAAGTCTTCTGCTTGTATTTTACCTTGAATTTAACATATTATGTTTAGACTGTATGATTTGATGCAATTTTGTGATACAATTCTTTGTGCCATAATATGATTTCATATGATTTTGTATATTACTATACAACATGTAACTATTTGAAACAATTTGATACAATTTGGTCAGATATGATACACAACAATGCAATGTAATACAAAGCAATACAGCACAATATAATACAATACAGAACACTGCAATATGATACAAGCTGATAAAATATTATATGTAAAGATACAACACCATATAATGTTGTACTACCACATAATGGACTTGAATTTGCTACCTTGTGATACAGCATGACATGCTGTTATGTGTTTTGTTGTTATATTCCTACAAAACACAGTATGTCAGAGGTATGCCTAATCTAGCATTATCCTCTTATATTTATGCATATACACTACATCAGTGGTCCCCAACCCCCGGGCTGCGGACCAGTACCGGTCCGTGGAGCAATTGGTACCGGGCCGCAGAAGAACCCCCACCTCAACCCCCCCATTCGCACAATCTGAGGCGAACAGCCCCCTCTCTGTGTAGACATGCCTTTGATTACTTCACCAACAGGATTGTACTCATTTGTGTTCAGTTCCTCAGGGTCCAAGGTGTTGTTACACTTTGTGAATCAGTCTGGAACAAAGACGAGTGTTAGCGCGGCCGAGGGAGAATCTCTGCTGGATGTGGTCATCAACAAGAATCTCAATATCGATGGCTTCGGTATGGACATTTATCGCAGATTATTCTAAATCATCCCATTGTTATTGTACTGCTGTACTCTATGCTACACTCGAACACATTATTTTAGTCATATTCAGTATTGCACACTGAGCATCTAATGTCGCATTAAGCCACAGTGTCACATTAATTATCACAAACTATGTGGAAACATGCTCCTCCTGTGTGTGTGTGTTTGTGTGTTAGGTGCATGTGAAGGCACCTTGGCCTGTTCCACCTGTCACCTGATTTTTGAGGGCAGCATGTATGAGAAGATGGATCCAATAGCAGATGAAGAAATGGACATGCTGGACTTGGCCTATGGACTCACCAAAACGTAACTTGATTGGCTAATCTTAATTTAAAGGGGTTGATGAGGTTGCTTATTCTCTAAACAGCAGGATATATCTATATCTGTAATCTATATCTGTCATTCCATGACACACTCATCTTATTTTACTCATTCTCATTGACTTTGTTACAGTAGTATTTTGGTATCGTTTAAGACATTCTGGAGCTGGCTGTCAGCACCATGACAGCAAACTTGCCATTATGCCCCTCCTGTCACTGTACAATCTGTTATTAGGTTATTCTATTCAACACCAAAATAAATGTTCAGTGCTACTATTTGAGAAAAAAGAACATTTTGGTTTAGCATGCATTTAGAAAGTACTTCTGACATCGGACACTTAAAACATTGATCATTTTCAGCCTCTGGATTCACCAACTGGATTTTGGTGGGAACCTTTCAAATCTGTGAAGTTAATGAAACACTTGAAAACAGCACAAAGTTTCTGGATACTATATTGACCATTCATCTTCAAACCCCTTCTGTTTCATGCAGTTTTCAAATTGTTACAACAGTTTCAAAATTAGGGTTTGTCTTACGGTTGGTGCTGAGATTGCAGAGACACTGCCCTCTATTTATTTCCAGTTTTGGAGGTGGACTACCCAATGCCAAACAGTCTCCTCAAAGTTTGTGTTCCCCTTGTTGCTCTTTGTTATCAATTAGTGTTTGGTTTGTTTGAGTAGCTTTTCCAATGTTTCAAGTGTTTCTGACTGTGCTTGATGTCTTCAGGTCGCGGCTGGGCTGCCAGGTGACTGTGGCGTGCTGGATGGATGGAATGACTGTCCGAGTGCCACAATTGATCAAAGATCAACGAGAAACACAGGAGGCCAAGAACAAGCAGTGACAAATATACACAAGACCATACCTAACTACACACAGTGAATTCTTTAAGTGAAGGCTACCCACACTAGCGCTCCACATGCATAAGCATTGAATAACAAAAGCCATACTTTTTTATCCCTGAATAGCTTACAGCAGTAGTTACAAGATGGCAAAAGTTGTATGAAGAAGTAAATGACACTGCATTGACATATAGGATGATAAACTAAGTAGCATGACACCAGCATGAGCCTTTACTATCTTTAACTAACATAAACCCACATAAACACTTATAAGAGGTAAGCAATGTCAGTTGTAACAAGGCTATTTTTGTAAATGCTCATGCAATTTAATTTAACAGCTGGGTTATAATATCTAAATCTAGTTTGAATTAGTCTTTTAAGATGTCTATTTAGGTCAGTTATCATCAAAGATTTTTACAGGTGTGTTTTGCATTATGAACAGTTGAACAATTGTTTAATAAAAACTATCCCAACCTAAAGAAATATGAGAAAACATATTTCATTTGTTAGTAATTTTTAATGGTGTAACAGCATCTGTTACTGTGTCATAAATGTCCAATACTCTAAATCTCCATTTTACTTTAAGGTGTATGTATTTACAAATGTGGAATGTCATGTCGTCTTTTCATTTGGCAAGTGTTAGCATAAAAGTATTGCTTGTTACATATGACACCCAGGCCTTAAGCATGTTTTCCTGTGTAATTTTATAATAAACTGTAACTGAAAATATTATATGTAACACATAATCATGTAGGTGTTATTTATACTTGTTAGAAACCTAAACATGTTTTTGCAAAAATGTGAGTCACTCTCAAACTCCAATAAACTCAAGAAACCACAAATAGTGTCTAAATGTTAGCACTCTCCATTTCCAACCAAGAACTTCATTACATGTTGTTCATTGTACAAGACAATTGTTTGCAAGGATAATTTATATGATTATTTAACAACAATGTTAAACAAATGGTATAACAGATTTGGTTTAGTAATTCTCAATAGGTTCATTATAAAGAAGTAGAACAATATAACACTCCCCCACAGAGAGCTCTATGTATAGCATCAATTAACTATAATTACAAAAGTTATTATAACCACAGCTGTGGGGCCTCTTAACAGCTGTAGTTATCAGTGAAAATGGTATTTCTGTAACTTGAGTTTCCATACACTAAAGACAGACAGAACCACCAGGATTCCTACAGATCCTTAAAAAATTACATAAAAAGTCCTAAATTAAAGTTTAAAAATGTAAGGTCATAAAAAGGCCATAATTTCTACAAACATGTCGCATTTGTTTTTAAATATTTGTCTAACATGAAGTAGCAAACTATAATAAAACAGTGCAAATGATGTACAACAAACAATTTACAGAGCAATAATTGAATCATAAATGAAAGCAGCAGAAAAACAAACGCAGTTACTTTATCTTGGCATTACTCTGTAACAATATTTATCATTAAACATCATTATAAATGTTGAGCTTTGAGAAACGTAAACTGACGTACTATATTCCTAAAGATCATCTGATGGGTTTATTGGACATTCTTCTACTTATTAATGATTCTAATTTGAGCAGGTGTGTGTGTCACACAGCTCCAGAGGCCTGAGTTTAACTCACTCATGTCACTGTCTGTGAGGGATTTGGTGGGTTCCCTATTCAATCCTGTGAATTGACCATGCTAAATTTCACATAGGTGTCAGGGTGTGAGTGAATGGTTGTGTATGATACCTCGCGATGGATTGGTCTAAGTTGCAATGTGCCACTGTGCTGCCAAAACCTTTTAGCTCCTGTTGCTGCACCTGTGCATTCCCATGTTGTGTTTTGTGACCCCATGCCTGACACTCCCAGCCCCTGCACCAGAGTGTAGCTTGATTGTCCCCCCGCTCGCTCACAATGTGCCCATGGAAAAATCAATAATTGTGCCAATGTTCGTCAAAAATCATCACAATGCACATTTTCTGTATGGGAACGAGCCACAAATCAGGCTCTACTTTCTTTCCCCTAGGTCTATAGTTAGACACCAATTCCCCCCTAACTCCACATGGCTGCCAATAACTGCCTGCTCATTCCCACCCCACAAAAGCATGTGAGACTTTGGAAACATGCCAGACATGCCTGAGTTACAGTATACACCAAAGCAGTTAAAGAAACTCCACTTACTGTACAGCTGGCATTGGAGCCACAGGTGGGCTCACAAGAAGAGAGGAGGTTCCTCTAGGGGGCCCAAAGCTGAGTTCATTGCACTTGCTGCTGGCCGGAGGCTTTGAGCTCCTTCTAAACATTGACAGGGATGCTGGGTAGACCTGCTGAACCAACAAGGACACCTCAGATGTCTCTCATTGCACTGTCGCCACCTGTTTACCAACTCTCACTTGGCTGCTGACTCCGTTGGACAGTCCTTGAACCTGCATCAGATGGATGCAAGATACACATGGCAGCTATGATGCATACACGTTCATGAAGGTAACAGCAAGTCTAGCCTAACTGTGACTTTGCTTGGCTTGAGTTTGACTTATTGCAGAATGATGAGTGCAAACAACATTAAACACAGACATGTTATTTGTCATTTGTCTCTCCATCTGGCCATCATTCCTTTTGTTGATTTATTCAATAAATCTTTTATTTGGTCTGTCAGTCACGCACACATACACTATACACACACAAACATAAGTATGAAAATGAGTATTATTTATCACCAAGAGTAAGTGGCAGAAGGTGGCAGGGTGCCATTAGGGTGTGGACAACTTCTGCATGCACACACACACACACACACATGCACGCATGCACGCACACACACACACACGCACACACTTAGTTTAATACAAATAAATTGTATTTGACCCTTTTGCATTTTAATGTTTTTTGAGAATTCAAAGCAATTCCTTCACACAGGAGAATAGCATATTAATCCATCTCAACAAACAAACAGTTATAGCACATCTAGGAGAATAGGCACAAATTAGTTCCAGAATGCTTGATAAATCAATCAAAGAGAGAGGTGTGGTGAAGCAGATACAAACTGAAGGCAAATGTTCTATTTCATCACAGCCTTGTTGTTATTTATAAAAACCGATTACCTTGGGTATGCTATTCCTTTTATACAACAGTTTAATGCTTAGAGCCCTAGCTATTCAAGTTGTGTGTTTTTGTCACGGTCTCTTTTTTTGTAACACAGTAGTTACATGACATATGCTATGTTTATGGAAGGCCTTTGGCCTCTTAAATATGTAATTACTTGATGTCTCCATACTATCAGAAGTTTAATATCTTGATTAAAGTGACCAAGTTTTTATCAAAAATTGCCAAACATTTTTTTTACTTATTTTTAAATGTGGAGATTTGAAACTGAACAGAAAAGTTGCAGATTGGTGTCTCTAAGTTGAGAATCAAAAAAATATATGACATTTTATAATATAGTTTATTACTGTGACAAAATGTATGCAAAAGTTCAGGCGGTCTTAATTTTTTGGATGATTTTGCCTCTTGGATCCATGCCAATCTCTAAAACTGCTTGTCATAGCAGCCCAGGACTTGACATTATTTCTTCAGGGACAATATGACCAATGTCTCTGGTAATGAAATCTGCTTTATTATATTAGACAGAGTTCTGCGGTTTCTAACCATATGTGTTTTTTGCCGGTGTGTCAAGGAATTCCTGACTTATAAAGCTGAGAACACAAGGTATGATTCTGCCCTCACAGTGAGGGCTGAGGGCCGAAGGGTTAAGAAATAAAGTAGGAAATCAATAAACTGAGCCATGGATGTCATATTTAATGTTATAATGTTAACATTTGCTTTTACTTAATTAGCAGTTATGAACTACACTCACTCACTGCACAGTCAGCAGCTGCTTCTCTGTCCCCTTACACAGACCAACAAATGAAACATATTTCCCACTCATGGTATTTCAGTGTAGCACAGAGCAACAGCAAGAAAGCAGCATGTAAAGAAGAGTTTAACCAAAAAGCCTGTGTGAAAATAAATGTTTTCAATCGAGATTTGAAGACAGAGAAGGTTATTTGAGAGTTTTGAAAGAGAATACGAGAATGCTCATCCCCCTGCAGTGTTTTTTCTAATTTGAGGGACTGTTAATAGGCCTGCATCTTGGGAACAAAATATAAGTTCTTTAAGATTGTGGGGCTAAACCATCCATAAAAAATTGAATTTAATAAGTAGCCAATGAAGGGATCTTTCTCATAGTTACCATCATGTTACTTAGATTGGTACCTTAAATTTAGCTGGTCAATACCTGTGGGACATTTCAGAGTAATTAATTTAGACGGTCATGGTACTTATCATTATATTACCCTGAGTCATCATCTAGTTCTTTGGTGTTTGTACCTGACACCCAGTTAGTACTTAGAACCTGTAATATATTTCAGTGTAATTACAACCCCATTTCCAATGAAGTTGGGAAGTTCAGGTTAATTGGATAAAAGGTGAGTGTCATTATTGGGTATAAAGTGACCTATTTGCTTGTAATCAGTGTATGTGCATAAAAGCTGAGTGAGTTTCTGGGATCCAGACAGAGTCTTGCATCTTTCATCAAGCCACTGACGTTTCTGGATTGTGAGTCATGGTGAAAGTAAAAGAATTGTCAATGGATCTACAGGAAAAGGTAGTTGAACTGTATAAAACAGGAAAGGGATACAAAAAGATATCCAAGGAATTGATAATGCCAGTCAGCAGTGTTCAAACTGTGATTAACAAACAAAAAATCAGGGGCTCTATAAAAAACCAAACCAAGGTCAGGTAGAACAACAAAAAGTTTGGCTACAACTGCCAGGAAAATTGTTTGGGATGCAAAAAACCCCCCACAAATAACATCAGCTGAAATACAGGACTCTCTGAAAACTAGCGGTGTGGCTGTTTCACGATGCACAAAAATAAGGAGGCACTTGAAGAAAAATGGGCTGCTTGGTCGAGTTGCCAGAAGAAAGCTATTACTGTGCAAATGCCACAAACTATCTCATCTACAATACGCCACACAGCATAGAGACAAGCCTCAAACTTCTGGAACAAGGTAATTTGGAGTGATGAGACCAAAATGTAACTTTTTGGCCACAACCAAAAATGTTACATTTGGAGAGGTATCCACAAGGCCTATGATGAAAGGAACACTGATGTTTTGGGGATGTGTGAGCTAAACAAACACACAAAACTTGGTCAAAGTTGAAGGAAAAATGAATGCAGGAACAATTCAGCTGCAATTCAACAAGACAGCCCAAGAAAGGCCAAGAAAGCAAAAATGCTGGGGTATGTAAACTTTTGAGCACAACTGTATATATATATATATACAGTGGGTTAAAAAAGTATTTTATATATATATATATATATATATATATATATATATATATATATATATATATAGAGAGAGAGAGAGAGAGAGAGAGAGAGAGAGAGAACTCAGAAAAGGAAGAGAGATGTAATTAGTTTAACACAAGTTTAGATTTTTGGAGAACAGAGAATGTAAACATTACCAGAGTATGGCAAGTGACTCCGATTTATAACAGCCTAACTAAATGGAGAAAACCAGAAGGTGACATGAACATGGGAGCATCCAGAAAAATTGGCGTTTAACTGCTCCACTGTCACAAACTTGGGTGATCACATGAAGAAGTCAGGTGGGGGCTGAACCCCCATTCCAGTTTACCATAATTCCCTATGTCCATGAATCCCTGGATTTGCAGCCTGTAACTAACATTAATTCAAAGCGCTACACTGGACAGCCTAGACTTGAAGATTAAGACTGCATCTGAGTCCTTATCTGGAAGGTTATTCCAGAGCTGGGGGGTTGTGTAAGAAAAGGCAAGTACTCAGGAACAAGCCTGTGTAGGGCTTTATAAGCAAGTAAAAGAATTGTAAAATCAATGCAGAATTTGACAGGAAGCCAGTGCAGTGCTGATAAGCTTGGACTGATATGGTCTATAATTTTCTAGATTTAGTTAGGATGCTGGCTGCAGCATTTTGAATTTACTGAAATCTATTTAGCTTCCTGCTTGAACATCCTGACAAGTGCCTTGCATAAATCTAACCTTAAGTTTATCAAAGCTTGCACTAGTTGTTCAGCGTTGTGCAAAGAGAGGGCATTTCTTAAACTGGAAATATAATTATGAAGATGAAAAGCTGTCCTTGTAATATTGCCTATGTTGCTACTGAACCAGGTGTAACAGAGAAATCAGACATTTACATTTTATGCAAAGTCTGATCATTTATGTCTTGCAATTTTAGGACCCAAAAGAGGACCTTCATTTTGTCACTATTTAGAAGGAGAACGTTATGCAACATCAAAGATTTTACATGTTTTGTACAGTCCTCCATTTTCTTTAATCTAGGTTTATCATCAGGTTTGACTGATATATACAGTTGAGTATCATCTGCATTACCATGGAAGTTAATGCCATGCCTGTTGTTATTGTGCCTATGGGTAGCGTGTAAAATGTGAACAGTAATGGTCCTAAAATAGAACCTTGTGGGATTCCATATCTCATTTCAGTGACATTGGATGATTTACCATTTACCTTCACAAATAGAAACCGATTTTATTTAAGATCTGAACCATGAAACCAAGATTTTTAATATTTCTAGGAGAATTGAGTGATCTATTGTATCAAATGCTGCAATTAAATCTAGCAACACAACGCAGGGACACACAGACTTGATCAGAGTCAAGAAGATATTTTGCAGTCCTAACTAGGGCTGTCTCAGTACTAAGATGAGGCCTTTTTTAGATATTTGATTTTTGTTCAGGTTACTGCATGGTTGTTTGACCACATACAGTACACTCCTATCCAAATTTGTTTTCTTGATCTGTGGGTTAGTCAATGCTACTTCAAAAGCTTTAGGTATGTGACCTAAACTAAGACATGAGTTTACTATCGCTAAGAGAGGTTTGATTATAGCTAGCAGCAAAGCTAATAAAAGGAAACTTTTATTCTATATCCATATTTTGTCACACCAGCCACACCAGATGACAAACTGTTTGGACTGTTTGGGTTGCATTTTCTAATAATGTCTAATATTTTCTAGTTTATGATTGAAAAAGATATTATTAGTGCAATTTAATGGAATCTGAGGTGTAGTACCTGCCTGAAGTTTCGAGATTGCACCGAAGATTACTCTGATTGAGTAAACTGATTGTTTTTTTGATCAATGAGGACAAATAATCTGAGCTCTACTGAGAGTCCTTCTATACTCAATAAGGCTGTTCTTACAAGTTAGGTTGATTGCCATTTACGCTATAAGCTTCATGGTGACTGTTTTAAGGTATGAGTCTGATCATTTTACCACGGGGTAATTTTCTTCTAACTATACATAAGTGGTGCTACACTGTCTAAAGTGAACCTCCTATGACCAGAGTTCTTTTAACATGCTCCTCAACAGGTGGTGTTTGTTTGGGTTAGCTGTGGTGTTGTATGAGTTAGTTCACACATGTAATAGGTTGGATAAAGCAAACATATTGCCTCCCTCATAAAATATTCTTTTAACTCCAATTAAACAAGGAAACTGTCCCTGTGGTAACTGTGCCCAGTGTCATAGCACTTGGAGAACAAATGACTTCAGACATCCTAGTGTGGCACCTATGAGTAGAGGGCTACTATTCATTAACCATTTCCACCCAACTGCACAAATACTGACTCTAGAGAATCCTGCAAACAATGGGACGAAGCCCTTTGCCCTTCACAGATTACAACTGTAAAAAAACAATCAGAGACTGAGGCAGAGACTGATCAAAAATGCTTTTAACAATAGTTGAAAATACAATAAAATCTTGATCACAAAAAAAATCCCTTTAATAAATGATTGTCAATTTGTTAAAGTGCACAATAAAAACTCCAGCATTAATAGGCAACTTTACCACACAACACATCATACATTAGTGGGAAGGACTTCTAGTAATGCATTATAATCTAATCACATACAATAAGCATAAGCCCAGGAAAATATCTACATTTGAAATCAAAATCAGCCACAAGAAAGCAACTTAGAAAACTACTGATTAGAAAAAGAATAACAATTATGAAAACAAATCTTCTTTCGGCTGCTCCCTTTAGGGGTCGCCACAGCGGATCATCTGCCTCCATCTTGCCCTATCCCCTGCCTCTTCTACTGTTACACCAACCATCTCCATCTCCATGGCCAATAAAGACTAATTTAACTTACCACTGTATGTGACGTGCATTCAGTGAAACAGCTTACAGCAAATTTGTGTTTGCATTTTGTGTTTGCTTGTCTTATTTCCTTTGCATTACTGTAGGTAATGTATGTGAATAGGTTGCGAATGTAAACTAGTTTTTTCATGAAACCAACCTGATGCCATCACACAGGCCACCGGAACACAATGACACTACAATGGTTAGAAAAGCTTCATATAAATTATTTATTTTTTTAATTCAGTTTTGCTGACATTGTTAAACACACGAAATGTCTTGGATTGGGAGTCTGTCTTGTAAATTGGGCCAAATACATCTAGTGTTTCATCAAATCAGCTAGAGCTCAACATTTGTTTAAATGTTGGACTGAAAAGAAGCTTGCAGTAAAGCAAAGACTTAGTGAACATAAAAGTACTATTAAATGTAAGGATTTTAATGATCCTATAGCTTATAATTTCAATAATGATTCACAACTCATTTCTTATCTATCTATCTATCTATCTATCTATCTATCTATCTATCTATCTATCTATCTATCTATCTCTATTTTTTTGTATTTTGTTTATCTTTGGATGCAACACCACCAACACAAATATGTGGTTAAATTAAATATTTCGCATATTTTTGTGATGAGAAATAACTTCTTTTAAAAGATTTTTTTTTAAATTTCAATTCATGTACAATAACACTCAATTAAGAGTAATGTACAATTGCATACACCCAAGAAAACAGAAATAACATGGAAAAAAAAGTTGAATCTGTGTATGCCTATTTGTAGCTCATTTTGACAGATCACTGGCATTTATTCAAAAATTGCTTGGATCCATTTACATAATAGTATGTACTTTGTTGAAAACTTATAAAAAATAAAATCCAGGTATTTTGTTTAGAGTTGTTGTGTGAGCAACACAGCAAAACACCTTAAAGGTGGACAGCGCTATTTGTATTAGTTTGACCAGAAACTAAATTACTGACTAAGGGAAACAGACCGAAATAAGAACTCAGAAAAGGGTTGTATAGTAACATTAGCATGGAACTATGTATCATTTTATAAACACACACACACACACACACACACACACACACACACACACACACACAAACAAACAAACAAACAAACAGAGTTTTCTCCATGGTTTGAACCCTGTAGCTGGGAAATGCTCTAAGTTTACATTACATTACATACAAAATTAAGATTTTTATCCTTCTCCTGTAAAATCACCATTTTGGAGATACATGTTTTTCAATGGATAGCAATGAGATATATATCTTTTTACACTGACTTCTATTCAAAATTAAGATCTTTTTTTCCATCTTGGAAATGTGGGCAAAAGTATGAGTATTCAGTAATGCCAAATTAAAGTACAAATCCTCCACCATAATAGTTTTAAATATTGATTTATTAAAAAAACCAAAATACAATGCAAATACGAAGCATTAATCGGTACTAGGTATTGTTCCTAGAATATGAGTGATTAAGGCAAATTGGAGAGTGGTCAGTGACATCATTAGCTATTTACTGTTTAGCATTAAAGTAATAAAAAATTGAATTTAGCCAAGATTTGTTTGGGTCTTCTTTATTTTACAATTGAGTTATGTCATGGAAGCTTGTACCCCACCAATTAGCATGGTTAACTACATACCTAAATTGTCACACACTCTCCTCAGGGTGGAAATGTACAGTGATGTACAATAATCACTAACAGATGTGAGTATGACTGTGACTCACTGCTCTCTATAATCATCTACACATTATCTACAAAATGGTTTGGCAAGATTTTCATTTAAGTATGTTTTCAGTCTTGTAACCTACTTTAGTCATCCATCAGAGAATTACTGTTTACTGAACAATGCTGAGGAGAGTGTGTCATGGTTTAGGCCTGCTGTTTGTGCCACACTAATTGGTGGTGTACAGGCTTTCAATACATTTTAGATACATCATCTTTGTAGCTTCAGTGTAAAACCTGGCAACAAAGGCTTTGCTGGTTGACTACATGTAATATAATGTTTTTTTTCCCCCCAGACTAGATCTCTTAATGCTCTGACAGTCAGTGTGAAAGATAATATTTCTCAGTTACATTAAAATTTAAAAAGGTTAAGCAAGCATTAAGTTTGCAAATTGTGGCCAACCCCTCCTGTGCTGCTGAACTGTAGCATTTCTGAAGGCAGGATTAATCTTTCTGATGGGACATCAATGAGAATTGGAGAATATTGACCCCTCTCTTGGGGTATTTGACAAACTGACACCCAGTCAAAGCGAGTGTCACACACAGTCTGTCAAATACTCAAAGAGAAGAGTCTAACACACTGTGTTGGAGGAGTAGGAGGGAGATCTGTGAAGATAAAAAAAGAGGTGTTAAATACTCCTTCTCTATCACTCGATCACTGGCCTGCTTTGACGCAGCTATGACACAAACACTCCTCTTCGGGCACAACAATTTTTTTCTGTTTTTCTTTTTTTTTTTTCTATTTTATTTTACTTATTTTGCTTCTGAAGTATAAGCTCAAACTATATAAAGAGTAAAAAAGAAAAAAGCATAACAAAAGCATAAAAAAAGCAGCTGTGAAGATTCATTTTTGTACAAAATGTGTTTTATTTCCTATCAACATAACGATTGTACTTTTGTACGACTGTACGACTTATCAGTTTGTCATTTATCAGATTTAGCCATTTGGTAAGTGCACTTTTTAACTTCACATCAGTTATCGAGAAAAATTACAATACTTTTAAGTTGTAGGTATGCAGCATTATGAAGAACAGTCAAATTCATGTGAAAAATTCATATTTTTGTAAACCCAAATTTCTTCAAATCAGCTTTTAAACAGTTTCTCCATTTAGCAATACACTGTTTCTGCTTTCCTCTTTTTATTTTTAGCCATTTACATGCTTTGCTATGTGGTGGAGGAACACTTTATGTCCCACATACATACCATTCAGTTCATCTTAAAACTATTAAATTAGCATTAAAATCCATTAATTTACCATTAATATTGCAGAGATCTGTAATTTATGTATATATGTAGTAGGTACATATGTAGTAGGAATATTGTATTTACATGTCTTTGTGTGCTTTTGTATAGTTTAGAGAAATTTTAGAATAATAATTTTCATCTAGTTCCTACATCTCTATTATATTGTATTTACATGTTTTTTAAATGCAATTACCTACACTACTTAAGCTGCCTCAATTCCCCTCATGATCAATAAAGTAGGTAGTATGTGGTTCTACACACCATCTACAAGGTACAGTTTTGAACAAATATATTGCAAATGCTGTGTTAAATATATTCTATTAGTGATTTTATCCTTTTCACTTTGACCCTTTTCTGAATTTAGTTTGATTCTTCATGTTGGTTCTGGACTGCTTTACTGTAGATCACACCTCACACTTTGAAGCTTTGTTTTATTTGACACCAGAAAGAGATGCAGTAAGTCTAACGCTTTAGTTCCTGTGCTGAGAGATGCTGAATGGACAAAGAATCTTAGATGTTTGCTTCTATTCATTATTTCACTGTTTAAACTGTCCCTTCAGGTTGCTTCAAGTCTACGCTACTATACACACATCGTAGATTTTTGTAGTTGCAGTTACACAGTTGTGTTTATAGAGGTTAAGAAGCTATCAAACACTTTCTATCCCAAGTTTCTCTCATTGTTTAAATCTATGCATTTGGAAATTTTCTCACCTTTCCTGAGCTCCTTTTTTCGGCCATCTGTCTTTCGCCAGTGGATGCTGGAAGGTCTGGCATGCAGCAAGAATGTGCTTGAGGGTATGTGAGAGAGTATGGTTGTGTGTCTGTGTGTCACAGAGTGGTGATCGTTAATAAGATGCAGAAGACGAAGAGGAAGTAGAAATAAGGAAGATAAGAACGGCGCAAGAAACCAGGAAATATCTGGAGCTGAAATGACAGCACTGTGTGGGGGGTGCAAGGGTGTGTGTGTGTATGTGTGTGTGTGTGTGTGACTCTTGTGACAAGGCTCTTGTGAAATGCTTTTAAAACAGAAGGTTTGACTTGAGTTTGCAAAAGCAAGCCACAAACTCTCCCGCCAAATTAAAGTTAAGTTCACATTGTGGTTGGGTGGTTAAGTGTGTGTGTGTGTGTGTGTGTGTGTGTGTGTCTGTGTGTGTGTGTGTGTGTGTCTGTGGGTGTGTGTGTGGGTGTGTGTGTGTATGTGTGTTTGTGTGTGTGCTTTAGATACACCACCAGTATCTCCTTTTGTAAGATATTTTCAAAAGACTTAAACAATGCAACCAGTTGGACATTCATGCAGGCCTCACTCACTGCACATCAGCAGTTTGAAGCTAATTGAAAAATATAAGACTAGAATAATAATGTATGATTGAATGAAATGCAGAGCAAATCTGCTCTGATGTCTATCAAATGTGAAGCACATTATCCTGTCTATATAATCTCAGCTGTGCTACTGATAAATGTCTGAAATTACAAAATGGTGCCTTGTCAGATGTCTGTTAACCACCACCAACATTCTACACCAAGCATCATCATTATCAAACGCCCACCTTCTCCATTAGCTGACATTCTCCAAATATGGACATTCTGCAACCAAACAAAAATCATTCTCAATTAAAACGCATCATTCTCCAACCAACATATACATCGGACATCAAGCATCAATATTCTCCAACCAAACACTGACATTCTGCATCAAACACCATCATGCTCCAACCAAACACCATCATTCTCCACTAAGCACCTTATTCTCCTGCCAAATACTATCAGTCTCCAACCACAAACTGACATTCTGCAAAAAACACCATCATTATCCAAGCAAACACCATCAGTCTCCAACCAAACACTGACATTCCCCAACCAAACAATATCAACCAAACACTGACACTGTCCATTGAACACCATCATTATCCAACCAAACACCATAATTCACTAACCAAGCACTGACACTTTCTGTTGCTGGTTAAATGTAACATTATGACCACCTTGTTCCTACATTCACTGTCTATTTGGTTAGATCCTTCTACCACGCAGGAGCACTTACAGACTTACAGAATTACAGACTGTTGTCCACCTATTTCTCTTCACACAGTGTTAGCCTCCTTTCACCCTGTTTCTCAATGCTCAGGACCCCACAGGGCCACCACAGAGCAAGCAGTATGTGGGTAGTGGGTCATTCTCAGCACTGCAGTGACATGGTAGTGTGTTTGTGTCTGTCGCGCTGGTACAAGTGGATCCGACCCAGCAGTGATGCTGGAGTGTTTAAACACAGTGTGCACTCACTGCCCTCTCTATTAGACACTCCTACATAGTTGCTATACCTTGTAGATGTAAAGTTAGAGACAGAAGATCTTCATCAGTGGTCACAGGACTGCTCCCGTGGCTGGATATTTCTGGTTGGTGGGCTATTTTCAGTCCAACTGTGACACTGATGGGTTTGTCTAATCCACTCATAACACACACTAGCACACCATCGTGTCAGTGTCAATGCAGTCCTGAGAATGACTCACCACCCACATCATACTTGCTCTGTGGTGGTCCTGTGGGGTCCTGACCAATTTGAGGGACAAGGTGAAAGGAGGATAAAATATGCAGAGTACAGTCTGCAATTATAGAACAATAAAGTGGTCCTGTATGTTAAGAGGGGCTGATGAAATGGACTGAGAGTAGAAACAAATGAATACGTTATTGCTGATCAACATGTTTGCTTCATGTGTATTGTGTGTC
>CM067511.1:20393491-20450991 GCA_034509495.1 Acestrorhynchus altus | reverse complement strand
GTTATTGCAACTCAAAGTCAAATCCCTGATGTGAGAGTCATAGTTGAGTCTCAAAACTCTGGATTGTGAGTCCAAGTTGTGTCTCCTGAACACATTGTGAATGTGAATCAAGTTTCTTAGTTGTTGGGTTATGAGTCTAAATCGAGTGTCTGAGATGTGAGTCTGAGTTGAGTCATGAGAGTTATGAGTGTACTCACTGAAGTTTCAAATGTCTGACTCAACTTACAAAGTTTACATCAAGTCTCTGAGTGGAATCTTGAGTTTCTGGGTGCAAGTCTGAGTGGATGCAAGTCCAAATCTTAAGTCTCTAGATGTTTCTGATTCAAGTCAGATATTTTAGCATGCTGAGACCATTGTCACACTCTGTTTACCCTTCTTTCATAAAACTGGAGCATAATGACCCTTGTTTGTTCTGCATTGTCACTTATGTATCATTCATTCTCAGCTTGAATACATTAATATTTCACTACAATTTGCATTTTACTGATGAACCGGACCTTCTAATTCTGTCTAATTCTTTTTACCCATATTAGCACTGTTGGCAAACCTGTAATACTGAGGAAATTAGAGTTCATTCAAAGCTATATGGCAGAAATTAAAAAAAGCTAAGAAAACCTTCAACATCTGCAGTTTGGCTAACAACCACAAAAACCTGATGACACACACCACTTCTGAGCTAATTTAGAAACTCAAAATGCATAACAGTTTTGTCTCCCAGGCAAGTTGCTACTGTGGCATAATGAACACAGGACAAATTATTTCTTATTTATTATTCTATTATTCTAATCTGCTCCCCATTTTTTTCTCTTAGTCATGTGCAAATTTGAAACTCAGAATGTTTTCTGAAGACAAAAGTTACACATTTGGTTCAGAAAATAACCCATTAAAATAACCAGTAGAGCTTTATAAATGTGTTTGCTTCTCAGAGCTCTACATGCTCAGTTTAAGATTATGTTGTTTAAGAAAAAATTTTTTGTATTATATATTATTGTATGATTTCTCAGACAATCTGAGAATCACTCAATCTGAGAAAACACTGCCTGGAAACTACCTAACTGGAAGTTTTCATGCGACAGTGTCATGTGCACCAACTAGTGGTGCATGCCAGTTACTGCAGTGGCAAGTAATTAAGAAAAGATGGGATAGAAGCTGTGGAATGCTGCCTTAGAAGCTAACTAGCTATTTTTTTTTTTTTTTTTTTTTTTAGAAAAATAAATAAATAAATAAATAAAAACAGCAACAATAAAAAACAAACAAACAAACAAAAAAAAACCCCCAACAAAATCAACCCGACTTGCACACTTTCATCCACATATAAAATTCTGATTGAGCAGATACCTGTTTCTAAAGCTCCACCTACTGGATATCTTAATTGGTTATTCTCTGAACCATTTGTTTTTGTTCTGCCTCAGAAGTAGAGCTGCCTTCAGAACTGATTTGAGTAGTGATTGTGTGCCCAAGCTTTTCACTCATGCTTGTTTTTTTCTGCTGCTTGTGCTATTCCTAAAGTACCTCTTAGAGGAGGATTCATCACTGAATATCTTAAACATTCACAAATGTTTTTCAGGTATTGGTGATATATTTGCAGCTGGACACCAAATGTAAATCTGATGAGATATTTGAATTTATGACATTATATTCACCAAAAATTGTTCTTTAAATGGAACAATGGAATATTAAGACTCAAAAGCACAGACTCCCAAAATGAATGAAGAAAAAAAACATTGGCTCTGTTTACATCTCAAGATTCTCTCCAATCCATTCTGATTCTTAATTCAGACCTGGGTGTTTACATGTAAACTCTACTGTACTGTAAAATCTGTGTTTACCTGCACACTGCAAGTAATCCAATTCAGAATGATGAACATGTACTACCACTTAGAACAAGCTGGTTCTCAGCAGATTATCAACATACCTAAATTACCCAAAAATGCCTTCAGTAACTTTCTCAAAAATTTCCAGAAATTAAAAAATAGAAATCAATCAGAATGGCCTTAATTGCACTACTCCGATTACTACCACTCTGATTGAAGTGTATACATGGGCGTATTCTATTCCGATAAAGTTTACAAAGTTTATTCATTTGAACATGAATTATCTTGTCTTTGTAGTGTATTCAATTCAATATAGATTTAAAAAGATTTTCAAATCATAGTTTTCTGTTCATACTATTCATATTTATGTTTTACATAATGTCCAACTTCACTGGAATTGTCAATATTCTGTTTTCAATTTTCAGTACATCTGTCATCAGTGCATCAATGAGGGGGAAGGGTGGAAGGATTTGAATGCAGATAATTGTCATACAGATAATTTGGATTGAGGATTTAATTGTCTTTTTTATTTAACTATTATTATATCTATATGTTTAGGAATAATATAATACACACACACACACGCATATGACATATATATGACACACCTATGATTGAGGATGAAGAAACAAAAACCAAAGTAGAAAGCAGCATTGTTCTTTAAACATATACAATAATGAGGTTTTCCTAATTTCCACTGCTGTTGAAATGACTGATTTGTCCAGGGTTCAGGAGCTTGATGCAGCCACTGGTGTTGACATTTTGGACGGCAACAGCATAATGACCATCAGAAGACACATTTCTGGGCTGGAGGGGACGCCTGATGATACCTTACCCTAATCTCAGGAATTAAGTCATGTACCTTTGCATGCCTTCCAGAAACCTATTGTTCAAAGGGAAACAACAGGTGAAAAAAACGAAATTATATATATTTTTTTGATTAATCAAATTTTAAATAATTTTGTACAAACAAATATATTGCCTTTCTAATGAAACATTAAATAAGTATTAACAAGCAAAATGTAATGAACTTGAAACTTAAAATGGTAAGAGATATAAATGATAAACACATAGGTTGTACAAATCATATACTGCATTCAATATTACTCCCTAAATAATGGTCAGAAAACAATGACCAAAAGAAAATCTAATTACTAAAACCATTCAAAAGTGTTGGTTATTCATTCCCTGAATAGATTTGAAATGATTTATGATTATATCCATATGGTTAGAACCCTGCATCACACAGTTCCTGGAGCAGCCGTGGCCTGGTGGTTAGGGAACCAGCCTTATGACTGGAAGGTCGCCTGTTTGAACTGGCGGGAAATGACTGAAGTGCCCTTGAGTAAATCCCCAACTGCTCCCTGGGTGCTGAGGATAGGGCTGCCCACTGCCCCCTGGTGAGTGAATTCACTAGTGTGTATCACCGTGTGTGGATGGGTAAAATGTGGACATCTAATTCCCAGTGGGTCAAATGAGCATAATTACTTGCTGACTCACTTAATTCTGTATCTGTGTTTCTCTAATGTTCAGGAAGATACCATGAATGCCTAATGAACACATGGTTACTTTAATGCATTATTGCAAAAAAAAACGGCACAATATATATGGCTGTTAAAATAGTAATTTTTATTTTGTTCTGTTGAATGTATTTAAAAATCAGCATCATCATGCATTTGTAGATCAAGACTATGCTCTGAAAGAAGGTCACATACATTAAACACGTCTTCATCACATGGAAAATATTTGAACAAATGAACTTCCAAGCACACTTATTTTCTAGGTCTATGCTGTGCAGATTATCCCTGGCTCCATACAGCTAAGGTCTTCTTCTTCTTTTAGCTGCTCACCACAGCGGATCATCTGCCTCCATCTTGCCTTATCCCCTGCCTCCTCTACTATTACACCAACCATCTCCATGTCCACCATAACTACATCCAGAAACCGTCTCTGAGGTCTCCCTCTTCTTCTTCTGCCCAGCAGCTCCATCTCCAACATTCTTTGTTCATTATATCTACTATTCCTCCTCAACACATGTCCAAACCATCTCAACCTGGCCTCTCTATTTTTTTCATCAAAATGCTCCACCTTCACTGTCCCTCTGATCTGCTCATTTATAATCTTGTCCATCCTTGTCACTCCCAACGAAAATCTCAGCATCTTCATCTCCGTCACCACCAGCTCAGCCTCCTGTCTTTTAGACAGAGCCATACTCTCCAAACCATATATTATAGCAGGTCTCACTACTGTCTTGTAAACCTTCCCTTTCACTCTTGCTGCTATCCTTCTGTCACACATCAGCCCTGACACCTGTCTCCACCCACTCCATCCTGCCTGCACCCTCTTCTTCACCTCTTTTCTGTACTGTCAATTTTTCTGGATGGTTAGCCCAAAATATTTGAGGTCATCCACCTTTTCGATCTCTACTCCTTGCATCTTCACCTTTCCACCTGCCTCCCTCTCATTCACATTTCTGTCTTGTCTCTACTGACCTTCATTCCTCTCTTCTCCAGTGCAAACCTCCATCTCTCCAGGTTCTCTTCCACCTGCTCTCTACTCTCACCACAGATTACAATGTCATCTGCAAACTTCATGGTCTACGGAGCCTCCTACCTGACCTCATCTGTCAACCTGTCCATCACCATTGCAAACAAGAAGTGGCTCAAAGCTGATCCCTGATGTAACCCTACCTTCACCTTGAAACCATTTGTCTCTCCAACTGCACACTCCACTCACCACTTTCCCACTATCCTCATACATACCCTCACATACCTTTCATGAGAGTCCATACAGCTAAGGTACTGCATGCATTATGGAGGGGCGACAATGAGGACCATGTGAGTTGTGAACTGGGTGTATCCTCATTAAGGCAACCTCATTAAGTTATTAAGCAAACATAAACACAAATCAATAAACAAATCTCAGGTGAAAACAAAATATATATACATTGTTTTCACCTGATATATATATATATATATATATATATATATATATATATACACACACACACACACACACACACACACACACACACAGAGTCACTGACAGAAGTCTTGTTGCATAAGTACATAGTAATTTAAAATGGTTCACAACTTTATTTGTAATCAGTCAATTATTACAATAAAGAGTTCATTTTAATGTCAGGGGCTTTCACATTAATAACTGGGTGCAAAATGAAATTGTCAAAAAGTGTCCTGATGTCCACAGCTTGGTAAAGCCAATAACATCTGTTTTTGCAAGGGCAAAAGTCTTGTCGTGTCTTTAACTGATTCAACCAATCACAGATTAGAGCTTCATCTGGGAAAAATAATGTATAAAAACATCCTCAGCACACCAGACTTTCATGTGAAGTGCAGCCTGACCTCTGACAACATGCCAAAGATNTATATATATATATATATATATATATATTATAAATATATATATTTATTTATTTATTTATTTTTAAATATTACATACTTAAACTGTTTTTTTTTGTTTGTTTGTTTTTGTTGTGATCTTATGTTCACTGGTTGTATGTAAATTTTATGTGGACTACACTACTTTTTATCCCTAATTGCTGTTTACATACTATCTCATACTATCTCACATTTGATTTTATGATTTTATAGTGGATTGGTGAAGTCAGTCAGTTCAAAATTGGATGCATTCACTTCGGAGGATGAGCCACCATCTTTCAATGTGCTGGTTGCCTGTGTCTGCATCAAATTTCACGTTGTGTGTTTTGGTTGATCTTCTGAAAAATGCAAAAATCTCTGCATTTTAGCCCCATGAACATTTTCTGTTCCTAAATCTAATCTCAACCTTTCTGATCCATTTTTATTATTGCATCCATGAAGTAGCCAGGATCATTATTTGTTTTGTATGCTTCCCGCCATACAAGTCTTCTGGAGAAGCCATCAGTACATCCACTTATTCCAAATCCAAATGGCTTACGCTTGTCATAACCATTGATGTGCCAAACGTAGTTAGGGCCACAGCTATTATAAACTCATCTTGGCAATCTATTTCTTGAACTCAGGTCAACTCCTTCACCATCTAGTAAATGCAGCAGAATTCAAAAGTTTCCCTGTCAGTTACAATACCATTCATTCTACATATTTGATGCATTCCAGTTGCAGTTTAATGAAATCTGGTGCTGGTCCATGTTACAGTCACATCTGTTAGGTGAATTTGCTCTGGTTCCATTACGAGTTCATATCATGATTCATGTACAGGTCCATTTTATTCTTGTGTGCAAAATCACTACTCAAAATGGTTTTAAAGGTAGTTAACAAACAAACAAACAAACAAACAAACAAACAAACAAACAAACAAACAAACAAACAAACAAACAAACAAAAACTATTAAAATAACCATTAGGTTAGTTTTTGTTATTTATTTTTAAGTGGTTGGTTTCTCAGAAACCTGCCTGGAATAACTAGTTTCTAGGGAAGCTTTTTCTTTGATTGCATATTAGATAGCTAGCTAAGTAATGTTGTTCAACTGTCAAAAATGCTATTTGAGCTATTAAACATGAGGATTTTTAAAACTTTTAAATGATGGAATTGAAAGACGTGCCTCTTAGTGTGACACTGTCACATGAAAACATGATGGCTAACACTACATGAAAATCATCTTTTTAAAAACAAACTGAATTGCACACCTTTCATGCAATGCACCCACATACAAGGTGCAGCAGATACACTTTATAAAGCTCTGAGTACTGGTTGTTGTAATTGGTTATTTTTTGAGGCACAGCTGCCTTCTGAAACATTTTAAGTAGTGATTTTGCACACAAGCCCATTTTACTGAAGGTTAATCCACATAGCAGACTCACACATTTCATGCCATCACGTGTCACATAAGATCACATGAGTTTAGTGTTGTTATAATTGTTACTTATACTGTTATGTTGTTATGCTTGCTTTAATCACATGGACCTAAAATCAGCTTTTGTTTGAATTTCTTATTCCACCTGTAACGACTCACGGACACAGAGGTAGGGGTGGACGTACACGCTGGGTTGTATTTATTGACAGGGTACAGATAAACACTAAGACGAGTAAACACAAAGTTACAAAGCCACATAACCACAAAACCACCTAACCACATAGTCACACATACAAATGAGAAGAACGACCCGGACTAACTGAGACCAGGGAGTTATAAACACACGATAACATGAGACACGGCTGGGACATGATCATGATGGGGCAGGGTTACAGATGGAACACAGCTGGGAATGGGAGGAGACATAAAAGCACATGGAACAGTAAACACAGACAGACCAGCGGGATGTGACACCACCTTAAATGGTGCATCAGTTATAATGGCACTTCAGGCTAATGAGACCTTTATTTAAAGGAAAATTCAAGGAAATGGGGAAATGCTCAAATTCACTTTGTGGAAGTTCCCGTCAAGCTGCCATAAGCATGTTTTCCAAGTGTGGCAACTACACTGCAATTTTATTGCCTCTTCATTTGTGCTGTTTCACAAATAAAACAATTTCTTTCTGTCTTCTTTAAGCTGCTTACATAAAAATGTTCTCATCATACAGATCTATATCCAACAATGATCTGATCAGAGGAGGCCAGTTCTCTGATTCTTTATGTTCATGTTATTTGGAATACAAATAAAATTTTATTGCTGGTTGTGAAATATAACTATGTTGTATTTTTCTATATAAGATAATTAAGTGAAATTAAGCTAATTAAGCATTCTTCTTTTAATGTATTATTGAGAAAGTATGTTCATATTTTAATCTATCTGGGAAATCATATTTTTAAATGATTTGGGAAATGGTTTTCCACTATGTATGAAGGACAGGGTGCTGCTAGGACCAAGTTTGGGAAACACTGCTGTATATGAATGCGTGTAGCATGCTAGACTTAGATATTAATATTAAAGGGGTTCTATACAGCTGTGTGAATTGCATGAGCTAGTAGTATACAGCCATGGTTTCAGATGAAATGTGCGCTGTTTTATACTTTAAGATGAGCATAACTTTGTTAATGGTAATGTGTGCAGATACTACGTGATTGGTTAGAATGTAGACAGCAGTTTTGTATTATGTCTGAGTCATTAACTGGCTTTTGGAGATGATATACACAACCAGTAGACCCAACACAGATGTAAATGTGATTAACCACACATTCACAGTCTCCTAGGAGTGGCCTGCAACCTTGCCTCAGTAAGCTAAGGAACCAAGTTACTCACTAGTAGTGTTTTGTTAAGTAGGGTGCAATGTGGTTTGTTTGTTGTACACATTTGTGTAATTTACAGGAGTGATTAGAATTAGGAGTGTAAAACCAGAATTGCACAGCTGAAGAAATGTGCAATGTGAAATGTTTTTTTCTTTTTCATGCTTTTTCATCCTCAGCTCAGGTTTCTGGACAGGAGTACAGACGGCATGCTCCGCCTACTGAACAGGTGGTCCCAAGCTCCACTGTATGGACTTGGATGGCAGCGGGAAGCTCCTCCCTCCAGACAGTCCCTCGGTGCCCCCCAAATTCTCCCCACTGTTCAAGGGGCAGTCCTCTGGTGAGGGGGCAACCTGAGCAAGCTGCTTATGGCTCCTCCTGCTCTCAGCCGTGTCCTGCCTCCCCATCGAGTCTCCGGAGAATGGGTCGCGGCAGATCACCAGATGGCTGCCGGCGAACCTGTAGTCCCCTACTACCACTATCGGTTGGTGAGTCTATCTGTCACAAAGGGTGAATTTTTGTGACCAGACCAGAGATGAGCAGGACAGATATGTGACAGTTGGATTGTTAATGAACAGTAAATAGTTACTATTGCATTGTCTAGTAACTATAGCCATGAAGATTTAGAGGGGAGTCTGTATGCAGGTCAAGCATATACATGAGGACAGAGCAGATAACATGCACTGGAAGGCTGTTATAGAATTTAAACTGGGATTTAATTCAGTTGGAAGCAAGTGAATTTCAGTTTTTTTTTTCTGATTTGTATATTTGCTGTATATTTTATTCTGTGCTGATAATTGATGTTGATGGTAAAATATTATCTTTTGTTAGAGAGTTGAGTCAGTTAGAAGCAGGCATCAGTAGGGCAGGTAATGGCTTTGGAGTAGGTTAGCAAACCACAGCTGTATTCTGAGTAACAGGCCTAGCTTTCTTTCCCTTGAGGTAAAGTATGCATAAGTTTTCTCTGACAAAGCTAGAGAAAAACTTCATACTACAGTGCTCAAAATATTGACATACTACAGCTATAGTAATTGCATCTCAACACATTTTCTTTCTTGAATATGCTAAGGATAAAATCTCTTTAAATATGCATACATCACACAGTATACACCAGTGACATTTAATATACACCAATCACATAGTATTCACTAGTGACATATATGATAAGATAATCCTTTATTAGTCTCACAGTGGGGGAATTCACATATACACCAATCACAGTATAGACTGATGATATATGATATAATATACACCAACCATATATTATACACCAGTGACATATAATATACACCAATCACATAGCATACACTAGTGACATAGTATACACTAGTGACATAGTATACACTAGTGACATATAATATACACCAATCATATAGCATACACTAGTGACAGTGTATACTAGTTCCTGCTTCTGTCTTTGCTCCTGTGTTCTTTTGCCTGGCATTTAGCTCTTTTGGTTCTTATCTCTTCCTGCCTTTGGGTTGTGTTCTCTTGGCAAAGTGTCTGGTTGCCTGGTGTTAGTTTTTAGCCTAGCATGACTACACACTCACTGAAATTTTCATTTAATTTCATTGCCAAATTTGAACTCCCCTTGTGGCATAGGAAAATGTGGCTATGATGGTTCATATAATACCATGTTATAAACTGTTATGACAATTGGCCTGTTCTGCATTTTTGATGATTTTTTTGTTTTTTATACAACCCCCAGTGAGAGTGACTTCTACAGCTAATTGCTTTACAGCTAATAAAGTGTTACTTATTACCACACAATTAAGTAATAATTATAGTGAATTACATTATTTGCCTTGTCAATCCAGTAATACTCCCCAGATTCAAAACTGATGGAAAATAAAACATGACATAGACTAACAAAAGCAAACATAAACAAAAGCAGAAACAATAACAGAGACTGACAAAGTATAACAGATAACTATAACAGTAACTACGACAGAGGACTACAACAGAACATAACCACAGTGGACTGACAAAGACAGGATAGGACAAAAGGTCTTAAATACTAAGTGACATATGTTACACTGCACCATGAAATGTACTTTTCAGTGGTAGAACCAAAAACCCTAGACAATAGCCACAATACCAATTGATTAGGTGCCATTAAGATCCACTGCTGAATTAGCATGTACAAATATTCTGGGACTTGTAAAGGAAAGAGAGAATACTAATTATTATTCAGTAATCTTTGATTAGACACCAGACATTTGCTGGGCCGTGCGCATAAGGCATATGAAGTACACATAGAGACTGGTGACTGGGCGATCATTGAATGATTTCTTGAATTCAGTGACAATTTTTTGGCTTCAACAATTGCCTTTACACCATCCCAGAGAGCTAATCCATCAAATAGAAAAAGGGTATTTCTTTGGACCACCTCTGATACCTACTGGATGACAAAGACTGACATTAAATATATAGCAGAACACCTACCTTGGGTCATCAAGGCTCTTGAAAACACTCATGCCATACACTCAAATCAATAGAGAACTGTTTTATGTCATTGAAAGCTATTACCCTCTTCATAGTCTAGCGGAAAATATTGCAATCCATTGGAGACAGGAATATGATTCTTAGGAAAAATAACACTTGAAAGAGAAGCAGCTTATATCAGAGCCTTAAAGGAAGAGATGCAAATTGTTGAAGATGGATCCATCTGTCTAAAGAAAGGGATGAGGGTTGAAGATGAGCCTTCTCAACATAAGACCGCTCAAAACGAAAGTAACAGTGTTTTGGACTTCTATGGATACAATTTTAGTGTGCATTGCTCTGTGCATATTTTGAATGCTATCCATGATTGTTGCTGGTGGCAAGAGACCTTTCACCAAGCTAAAATAAACACTTTAGGTACTTTAAGGTCCAATATGTCCCAAACATGATGTCAATTGATAGTAGGCTAGAAATCTGAATTTCAAAGACTTGATTATTGACTTTGCAAACAAAAAGAAGCCAGTAATAACTACTAAATAGCATGTCTAAGGATATCAGATCAGAACATACAAGATACCACAGACAGAGAACAAGATATGTCTCAAAGTAATGGCTGGATGTTACTTATAGAGTAGCATGTGTCTTGTTTTGGTCTTGTCTGCGCCCCTTCCCAGCTGAGTCCTATTGGTAACCCTGCCCCTTTGTAATCATGTCCCAGCCGTGTTTAATGTTCCTAATGTGCATATATACTCCGTTGTGTCAGTCTGGTGTTGTGAGTCTTCTCTAGTGTTACCCGTTATGCTAAGTGTTGTGTTTTCTGTTATGTTAACTGCTTCATGTATTCCTGTCTTACGTTAATAAAGCCCCAGAGTACTTCCGCTTGACCCTTAGTTTGTTCGGTACCCCGCAAACATTACAGGAAGACACACCAATCATGGAGGTAGCTGGGTCATCCGCGTTTGCCGGAACTCGCAATTCGCCGCAAGCCATTCTCTGGAGACACCAGGAAGTGGCAGGATGCCGTGGAGACCAGCAGCCGGAGGAGGCTCCATAGGCGGTGTGCTCGGGGTGCCCCCTCATTGGATGACTGCTCCTCACATGGAACTATGAACCTTGAGCTGAGCAAGGTGAGAGGTGAGGCCTGCTGGCAAGCTGTTGTGGGGGCCTCTGGGTTGAAGGACGAGTCCAATGTGTGGCAGTTCTTAAACTACGTGCACAGGACTGTCCAGCCCAGTGAACTCCAGATCTCGGCAGCTGCAGTGGCCTCAGCAGCGTCAATAACCCAAGCCGTGTTTAATGTTCCAAATGTGCATATATACTCCCTTTTGTCAGGTGTTGTGAGTCTTCTCTTGTGTTTCCCGTCATGCTAACTGTTGTGTTTTCTGTTATGTTAACTGTTTCATGTATTCCTGTCTTACGTTAATAAAACCCCAGCGAGTGCTTCCGTATGACCCTTAGATTGTTCGGTACCCCGCGAACGTTACACCATTAAATTTCTTGTGCATAATCATGACCTCCAGCAGAAGAAAGCTATTATCATTTAATAAGTTATTACTGACAAAAAGAATTCAGAATATATCATTAATTTACTATATACATAACAAATTCCAGAAGACAGCTCACTCCCAGGGAGTGCAAAGCTCCCATTTGTGCAGCTTTGTGTCGGTCATGCAAGTGGGCGCAAACAAAGAGAGACAATTCCACAACCAAAGGCCTATTTTTATAGCTGAAAATGCAGCTAATTATCCACCTGGGAAGCTAAATCACACCCCTCCACAGTAGAGTCAGGAGCAAATGGCATCTGTCCACTCAAAGGACATTACCTAAGAGAATCTCAGAGAATCACAGTTTTTTTTTTCTACTGCACTTACTGTACTTCACTTACTATTGCCTGACAATTTGATTTTGAGGCAAATGCAAATGGACAGGCATGGGGACATGGTCTGGGTATGTATGCATGCATGTGCATACGTATACACAATCATCTGTGTACTCACGTAACCAGATCACATAGATGGTCATTGTTTTTCCAGGTGAGTTAGCATCCTGCATTAAGCTTTACTTGACATTTAACAAGTCTCATGGATTTCCAAATGATTCACTCCTGACCATCTACATGAAAGCATATTCCTGCAGAATGCATAATTGAATAAGATTTTGTGAGATAAAATGTCTGCTGTAAAAAACAACAACAAATGGGTTTATGTGCCAATAATGAATCTTGTTTAACTGTACCTGTAAGACAGACATGTAATTCTCTGTTCTGACGCTGCCCTACAAAGATTCACGTGGTCAGCAACAACACTCAAATAGGCTGTGGCATTCAAGTGATGATTGATTGGTAGTAACAAGCACAAAGTTTTCCAAGAAAACAATCTCCATGCAATTACACTACCTAATAGCAGCCTGGACAATTGTCACATGGCAGGTGGCAGCCATGGATTCAACCTGGTGCCTGATTCTGAGAAAACTATATGTGTGTCTCAGCAGAAATTGATTTATCAAACCAGGCTCCATTTTTCTAGACATCAACAGATGACCTTTTGCACCTGCACTTTTCAGTCTAAAGTAAAAAACCCAACCCAAACACTAAAAAACCTAACCCAACCTGCCAACACCTGTTGAATTCAGTTCTATTCGGAAGTTCGGAACTGCAGAACACTAAACGAATTGATACACAATCAGTAAATAATTATTATTATTGTTGCTGTCAAACTGATCAGTTTCTAAGTCATACTCAATAACTGTCTATAGCCATAGCCAGCACTGCTCATTCAGTAGTCTATAGAATTGGCATTCTGTATGCTTTCTGGCTGGCATAATCATCGACTACATCATCAATGATCTGGCTTAAATTGGCATTGGCAGCCTACCATCCAATGGTACTACTACTGATGGGTGATGGCATGTCACGTGTATTCAGACATGTGATAGTGTTTACCTGATAGTTCGCTCAAGCTGAGAAAAAAAAATGCTAATTCACTCCATATTCATTCTAAATTGTAATAATACTTAATATTACTTGCAGACAGGCACGACACACAAGTAACACAAAATTCAAGGTTTACCTTTTATTAGATTTGGGCAGCATGCAGAACAGCGTGTTTATTTCACCCCTAGGCCATGGCCTAGTTGGCCTAGGCCAAAAGGAGGGGCTGCTGATATGTGAGTGTAATCACCCACCACATCAATATACTGTCTATAGACTGGATAATAATCATCTTGTTTACAACTGGATATCCATTACCTTGTTTCAAACTGATAAAGGAGGCGTGATCGTCCGTCCCTTTTTTTTTTAAGGCCATGCCAGCTGCTGCCAGCTGCTGCCAGCTGCTGCCAGCTGCTGCCAGCGGAGGGCAGCAGAGGTGAAGCCCTGCAAGCTCCAAGGTTCTGAACTGCCGCAGTGATCAGCAGCAAGAAATAGAGGAGAGCCACAGAGGAGCAAGAAATAAAGAGAGAGAGAAAAGAGGGAAACTACAACACAGGCTGAAAGTTATGCACAGGTAAGATGTGACATAACCTGTCATTGCATGTTATTTTCTGTGACCTTCCAGCCTTCCAGCTGTTTTTTTTAATTCAACATACACTAGTGTAGAGATTCTCTGGACAGTAAAGCATCTTTTGGAAGGGAAGATGAAAAAGCAGGTGTATGATTGTAGCTTGTATGGTGCCCTGTATTGCTATGGTGTTCCAGTTGTTAAGTAAGGTGCTCCAATCTTTTGCATCCCATTCAGTACTTTAGGGTGAAAAAAAAAAAAAAAAAAAAAAAAAAAAAAAAAAAAAAAAAAATATATATATATATATATATATATATATATATATATGGTGTGGTGGTAACAGAATTATATACCATATATATATGGTGTGGTGGTAACAGAATTATGAGGAATTATGATTATTTTTGGAAATGGAATGATAGATTGAATTATATATGGATTGTGCTGACCTAGAACCTACTGGAGGGATTGTACCATCTGGCTGGCCTGGGAGCGCTTGAAAATCTCCTGGCAGGGGCTGGTAAAACTTGCTGGGGAGGGGCACCTGGGCTTCTTCTGCCACCACATGCAAAAGCAGATTAGTTTGTAGTAAATTTATTGGCCTGGACCAGTAACATCTAATCAGGGCAACATGTAATATATGTATGACAATATGCAGTCGCCTGCCATGCTTTGTGTCATTTAGTAAGTGGCTGTGGATCAAACATATTAGTGATTTTTATGAAAGGTCTCCCAGAACAAGCCTGTTTTCTTACTTTCTATAGACTTCCACAAGGACATTAATTTGTGATTATACTAAGTGGACAATTGTCCAGCTTTACCGAAATAAGGGATACTTAAGGTCTTTGTGTTCAATGAGTTGTTTCATACTGCATTTGCTTTGTGTTTGGCAGGAGGGATGCAGATGTCAATGCTGCATGTGAATGCTGTAAGATACTTTGATGTATCATCAAAACCACACCTTGTGACTCACTTGAAATCTTCTATCCCAATGCAAAGAATAGACATTGAAGTATTTGTTTACATAGTCATTCACTGACAGGAAGCCTTTGGGAGGCCAGCAGGGATCTTCAAAAAACAGATGCACTAGCAAATACAATCTAGATTTATACAACATCAAGATCAACATGAGTGTTCAGAATGGTTACAGGGATGTGAATAAATATACACTCACTGCAACATCTCATGACAATAGGTTATAACTTAGTCATGACAGATGCAATAAATGAATTGCATGTACCAAATGAACCTGTACCAAATAAATGATACACTACTGACTACATCCTCTACCAAATACATTACACACTACTGATTACATTCTGTATCAAATACATAATACACTACTGACTACATTCTGTACCAAATACATTATACACTACTGACTACATCCTCTACCAAATACATTACACACTACTGATTACATTCTGTACCAAATACATTACACACTACTGACTACATTCTGTACCAAATACATAATACACTACTGATTACATCCTCTACCAAATACATTATACACTACTGAGTACATTCTGTACCAAATACATAATACACTACTGACTACATCCTCTACCAAATACATTACACACTACTGACTACATTCTGTACCAAATACATTACACACTACTGACTACATCCTGTACCAAATACATAATACACTACTGACTACATCCTGTACCAAATACATTACACACTACTGATTACATCCTGTACCAAATACATTATACACTACTGACTACATCCTGTACCAAAGACATAATACACTACTGACTACATTCGGTACCAAATACATTACACACTACTGATTACATCCTGTACCAAATACATTATACACTACTGACTACATTCTCTACCTAATACATAATACACTACTGACTACATTCTGTACCAAATACATTATACACTACTGACTACATCCTGTACCAAAGACATAATACACTACTGACTACATTCGGTACCAAATACATAATACACTACTGACTACATTCGGTACCAAATACATTATACACTACTGACTACATCCTCTACCAAATACATAATACACTACTGACTACATTCTGTACCAAATACATTATACACTACTGACTACATCCTGTACCAAAGACATTATACACTACTGACTACATTCTGTACCAAATACATTATACACTACTGACTACAGTTTATAATGTATATTACACAACCTATGATAACAGACCTTTAATGTACATTTTATTACCACAGAAAAGACATTGACTTTTTATTCTGTGGGTGGCAGTATTATACAGCTTGCAGTGCTAGAATGAGGAACTTTTAATAATTCCCTTATTTAGAGTGAATGAAACATAAACATTTTGGACAAACTTCATTAACTCTGTTATCTGTTTTTTTCAGCATCAGTATTCTAAGTTGTTTTGTACTTTATTTTCTCCTTGAGCTCCACTTACAATGTTTGTGTGATTTTCTTTTCCAACACAGCTTGAAAAGGAAGAAGGTGGACAGGAAAAGGAGGGATACCAGATTAAGACAAGGACTCTGGCATGAAGGGGGAGGGAGAAAGAAAAGGAAGAGAGGAAAATGAGAGAGTGAGAGAGGGTGAGTGAGGAAATGCTGAAGCTGAAGTTCTTGCAGTCTGAGGAGGACAAATTTGATTTGCTGCTAAACTGAGAGCTGAACAGAAAAAGTGCTGCACACCAGGCTTCACCACTCAACTTGAGATTTTCTAATTAAATGGAAAGTTTACATGGATTTCTATTTGAATTGCTGAAGCTGGAGTGTTCTGGGCCTCTTCATTAAGAAAGAATTCAATACTGAAGGTTAAATTTCTCCACTGAAGCGTCAAGGTCAAACTTCTATGGATCTTTTGACCTGAGATTTAAAGTAACCCCACAGGAGGGCAGTAAACTTTACACTGTGCTACAGGATAATGAACCACCAGCAAGAAGGTAAGAAGAGAGAGATGGGAGAGTGTGTGTGTAGGTGGGACTGTAGGTCTGGGCGTACTTTATGAGAAAATGTTGATAATTTTGTTCTCTCTAGAATTGAAAGTAGATATCCTTTATTCTGTTGGCAAAATGAGGGAGGTCAATAAACAGGAGGTGAAGGACAGGTGAGAAGGAGATAGAGAGAGACAGCGCAAGAAAGAGAGAGGGAAAAATTGTACTTTATATGAAAGACAGACTGAGGGGGAAAAAAAATCTTGGAAAGTAAGGGACAGAACAGACTTTGTCAGAAACTGAAAAGGTTTTGTTCAACTTTAAAGTAAAAAAATAAAAAAATAACAAGTTTAGAAATAACATTTAAGCTAGTGCATCTCAAACAATTTGAATACTGAAAAAAAGGTTTTTGATAAAAAAAGTTTAAATGTAATGAACCTAAAATTATAGTATAAGCTATTCTGATCAACAATAAAAAAATGCACCAGTTTATTATATAGTATATTTAAATGCTCCTGGACTCACCCAGATGACCTGGTCTTGAAGCAAAGTGTGAGTTACAACAATAGCTGGACCTGCTAGAACAGAAATGTCTCAGTAGGCTCAGTCAATCTAGACAACAAACAGGTATATAAAGACCTTCAACCCCTCAATGCACTATTATAAGAATATATATATATGAATGCATTAAAAGAAAAATATCCTATGCCATATTGCAGAAATATATTCAAAGTTCAAAGAAGAACAGTAAAATACACAAGGTGGACAAAATTTGGCCAATTTCTCCAAATCAAAATGCTCTGTAAAGCTTCCTTCTTTGCCCAAAATTAAAAGTGGGACACATCCACCCAAACCCTGAAATTCTAAGTCAGTTTAGAAAATGACATTTTCCTATGCAAGTTCTACTACTTTCATCAAACTACCCCTCGCACCAACCAGCCCCCATCAAAACCCACCTCTACAACAACCACCTACACCAACAGCTCAAGTGGAGGAGCTACTGAATAGGCCATCCCCCCAATCCCCACCAGTGACATTGCAAAGATGCACATCAGCCATAGCTGGACTGGTAATCTGGCATACTGGGGATTTTCCTGGGGGGCCAACAGTCCTCAGAAGACAATGCTGTTGGATTATTTTTGTCTTTCCTTTTTTTTCTATTTCTAAGTGACCGACCCACAGTTTAGAGAGGGCCAAATTTGTATATCTTCAATAAAGACAGTAGTTTGAACCAGTCAGGATATTGTATGAAACCATTTCCTTGCACTGTCCATAGTAAATCTTGTCGAGCACGTGCGATAAAGGATTGGAAAGTTTGTGCAAAGAGATAAAAAAGAAAATGACTGAAGATGTTGCAAAATGTTACATTCACAGATATGTTGGGTGAGCAGAAAGTGTTCATAGATATTTAGGTTAAAGTGCTGAAAGACTGCATAGTAATTGAATTAACCCTCTATGCAGTGGATAAACATATTTTAGAAAACATTCAAACAAGTCCCATAACACATTTTAAAACTGCTAATGGATAAGTAAAAGCTTTGCAATTTAAGCATTACTAAAGAGTAAGACTGGGTCAAATTACAAAGACATAGTTGCAACAGCCCTGTTTTTAACCTGGTACAAATGCATGTTATAGCTTTAAAAGGAGGGAGCACATTTTAACCTGAAGAATTAGAATTGAGCTGCTATGTCAGGAAAATTCAGATGAAATAAAATAAAATAATCAATTGAATTACACAGAGCAGACAAAAGTGGTGCAGTTAACAATAGACGCTAAACTTCTGATATTTAGGATGTTGCTAATACATTATGCTTGAAATAGAATAGAGGATGTAGAACTGTGTGAAATAAATGCACTTATTTGCTTTCCACAATGGTTCTTTTTAGACTTTTAAAGTAATGATTAACTGTATATTTCTAATAAGCCTAAAGGCAAAACATTTTTAATATGATGCTGTTATAAGGTAGCAGTTGAGGAGAGAGATTAGAGAGACTAGACTACATTTCCTGTCCTGAGCTGCTAGAATGCAAGCATTTTAAAAGCATCACCCAAAGCATGCTCTCTCTCTAGAATATTCTTTTCCTCTCTAGGATCTTCTGGTGCACATAGTTGTTCATAGGTTTGACAGGGTTTGTGAGCATCATATCCATCATTTTTAAGTGAGTTATCCACAAAGGGTATAATCATATATACAATACAATATATATTTGAGATACAATCCTTCAGGGAACACTTACATGAATTACTAGTCAGTTGTGCTCTGCTAGTTGAGGTGCCGGTCGAAGCCAAAAATGCCAGGGCCAATATTACTATCATTGATCATAAAGTAGGGCCAGCTTTTAGCAAGTTCAACATGTGTTTCTGCTTTAACAATACTGAAATTAAGACAGCTAAGAGAGAGACATAAGGAGCAGGAAGATTGTGGGAGAGCATGAGACACTGGTACTTTCAAGCTGCACTGTCACAAAGTGCCATTCGTAGAGTAAAATACTGCATGATCATTATGGGTTTTGGGAGGAAATGCCATTTTTTTCAACATTTAACCATTATTGTAATTACAGTGTCATTCTGGATATTAATAGTATTAGAATTTCATTCTGGACATTAATATTAGCTTCATTCTGTGTGATGTTTTTAGAGGTTTATTTTAGAAATTAATGTAATTAATCATTATGAAGTAAGATTGTGTGTGTTTTTTTAGATGATGAAGACTACAGTGCACAGGACACACAGCAGACAACATGTTAAAATATTCAGCAAGAACAGATATCAGACCAGGTACACACTCTTACACATTGTAATGGTGCTGATGTTGTTACTGTTCTGGTGAGTATCCTACTCACACCACAAAGTTTACTAAAATGCTAAATGTATGGCATTGTTTTTGCCCATATCTTTTATATCTTTTTTCACTTTCATTCTCCTTTTGTCCCTGCTTTTCTCTCTGCTTCTTTCCTTCTCTCTCACGATGTAGTTTTATCTGTCAGCAGAAATCAATACTACTTTTCTCTGATAGAAGTGTTCACTGGTTCTCTAACTGCCTTCATACCAACGATGACGAACACACCAATACACTGGTGTGTTGATTTCACCAAAGAGTGAAGCTTATAACACCAACGAGAGAAAATGAATGGATGTAGTCAGACGCTAGGTATTGATCTGAAGCTGTTATCAACTGCAATCCTAAGGGGGTATTTAAACACTGCCTATTGCACACTTAGTAAGCTTCTGAAATGGTGACTAGAAAAGTGATTGCTTTATTTATAAAGTAAATCAACAAATGAATTTAAGCAGGATACAGGAAAGTTGATCAAAGGAATGATCTAAGAAGCATAAGAAGCTATATTTCTTGGAACACAATGCAACACTCACATAAACAGTGAATTTATCAGCGAGTAATCCAGCTTCAAAAACACCAAAGCAGTTTCCTAGTGGATGTTTAGTGCTCTGTCCATGTGTACATGCTCAACCTGCATCCATCTTCTAAAGAAATAGCTCGTTCATGGTTAACCATAGACCTTAGTGTGGTGAGAACGTAGTCAAGGAGCACTGTGCACCAATAATTTTCTTGCACTGGCTGCAGATTTTTATTTACATGTGTATAATTGTTTGTATTGTGTATTGTTTGCATTAGTATAAAGTAAGAAATATTTGCTCTAAGTTAAATATCACATGCGCTTCGATCCTTCAATTCCAACTTGAATGGAAACAGATCCCACCTGTGGATCAGTGGAACACAGTGAGCCTGGGGTTAACTGTTTGGATGACTTAAGTAAGGCTTACACAATTAAGTTTGGTTTTAGAATAACCCAAAGAGAAAGAGACAGGAAAAGGCTAGAAAGGAAACATGAAAGGTGGAAATCATTAAATATCATATCAAACATAGGACAGGCTATTTATCGGGCACGTCATTTGATGGCCATGAATTGTTCTTTGCCCTCAAAAGTTAGTGTCAACTTCAAGTACAAAATCATGAACACAAGCAATATTAGTACATCAGAATATGGTAAATCAGAGGTTGGTATCCATTGTATAACTTGCATATACAAGTTATACGTCTCTACTGTCAAGGGACGACAGTTACTTATTTACAAACGAAAATCAACACATCACTCTTGGCATACAGTAGATATACTGCACCCACAACTCACAGGATCAACATACCATTAGTTTCCTGATACTCAAAAATGATACAATCAGTGAGTGAGGGTATCAGAACAAGTCAGTAACACACAGCAAGAGAGAGTGTGACCCAGTGAGCATTCTGATTACTACTGAGAAGATGTGACCAGCCAGTGTTCTCTATCGGCAGGATTTACAGTTGGCCACTCTAATAAAAGAGATATACAGCACATTATCACTGTCAAAATAATGACAGTGTTGTTGTGACATTTCTTTTGCCAATGGTGGGATAAATGACTTTTCTTAAAATCTTTCTTTAGCACAGCTAAGGATTATTAATAACTAGCTAACTGTGCTAAGCAGTTGATGTATTTTATGATGAGACTGTGAACTTTCTTAATGTTATAATAACAACAAAATAAAACACCTCATGAGTTTAATGATATGTGAGCACATTTTAATTTAGGTAACTTTGACTAAACGTGCAACAGCATGCTGTGGTCACTGTATAGCTGCTGCATCATTTAAGATGGACTGTAAAATGAAATGTGAAAACAAGGCTGTTTCTTTCATATATGTCTTGTGTTGACTTATACACTCAGTTTCTTTGTCTATTGACCTAGTCACTGACCAGTACACACTAGCAATTTACACTTGGGTCATAATGTTTTACATGCACCAAGTGATCTAATATAGATAATTGGAGTCTTTGCCCCTCACACACAATATGAGTCTCTTATGGTTGACTTTAACTGAAAAATCTGCTAGAACCAGCACAGACTTGGCTAGACAATTGGGTCTAAAGTCGGGGTAAAAATTGTCTAGTAGTATGACACCAAACACAGTTTGACTGTGTTTGGAGTAAGTGAGAAAAAATATCAGATTTTTTATCCTCTGAACTGTAAGACTTGCATTGCATAGCACAAAAACTCACAATAGATAGTAAGACATTACACAACTGTAAACTCTTCTGCGTCTGTTTATGGTTCAAATCGTCTATCTTCTCCGCTCTACTTACCTTATCACTCCAACCATCAACATAACAAAATCATTAAGATAAACTCACTCTGCTATGAACTAAACCCAGCTCATACACTGTTTCAAACACACACACACACACACCGCGACTTACAAACTTTCTGTCTCTTTTAGGTACTGTCAGTAGACAGTAATGTATCAAATTATACACATACACACACTTTTGTGTGCAGAGACTCTGTTTACATTTGTCTCATTTGGTGCTACCAGTTACACTCAGCCTTATATGGGCAGGAATGTGGTGCAGAAATGCACACACACACGCACGCACGCACACACACACACACACACACACACACACACACACACACACACACACACACACACGGCTGGAGAAAAAGCACATAACCTGCGTCATTCGTGCCAGGAGTGAAAAAAACAAGAAGGAATGAGCGAGAGAGCAAACGAGAGAGGATGTCTTTCTCTTCGGAAATGGTGTTCTCTGTTCTCTGCATTTCATGTTCCTGGACACATGCTTTGTCACACAGTGTAATATGATGATATCGGTGCAGAGAACATAACTTCCAATTTCTCTCCTCCATCTCCATCGCTTCTCTTTCACAAGCTTTTTCTCAGTTACTTTTACACACATACAGTATATCAGACTCAGACTCAGCGTTATTGTCATTCTCACCGCATGACTCGGACATGATAGGACAAAACACAGTTATTCAGACTTGGTGTACTGCATGAATTTAAGTTAATAAATAAAAACTAAGTTTAATAAATATCTAAGTAAAAGTGAAAGAAAATGCAATGCACAGCAGCTTGAGTTGTAAGGTGCAGTACTGCTGAGGTAGCACAAAGTGACAGTGTGCATAGTCAGTATGGGTGGGGTTGTGTTCAGTTAAGGGTCAGTATGTGTGGGTTGGAGCAGTGTCAGACTGCATCCTTGTAGACACTGTTTTTCAGTTTAGATATTTTGCCTGGATGCAGCGCAGCCTCCTTCCAGGGGGAAAGTAGGTGAAAAATCAGTGTGCAGTGTGTGTTTAGTCATGGAGGTTGCAGTTGACTCTCTCCTTGCATCTGGTGGTGTAAATGTCACTGACATAATAAGTTGCACCTGATGGTCCTCTCTGCAACATTTCCTTCTATGTTACAGTGCAGCAAGCATACCATACAGTGAGGCATTTCGTTAGGACCTTCTCTACCACACACTTGTGAAAGGACGCTCCCAGACCTGCCCTCTTTAGCTTCCTCAGGAAATACAACAGCTGGTGGGCTTTCCTCACAACAACTGTGGTGTTGGTACACCAGGTTAGCATGTTGCTTATGTGTACTCCAATGTACCTGTTGGAGATGACCCTCTCCACAGCTGTTCCATCAGTGTAGAGGTCAGGGGTGGGGGTTGGTTGTGTTGTGCCAGTCCTACAGAAGTCCAAGTCCTCCTTGGTCTTTTGGATGTTGAGGAAGAGGTTGTTGTTTCCACACCAGCGTGCCAGATCCTCTACCTAATGCCTATACACACCATGGGTGATGAGTCCAGCCACCACTGTACACCACAAGTGAGCTCTATGTGATCTCATGGATCATCAGTGTGTACAGCAGGGGACTAAGCACACAGCCCTGGGGGGAGCCAGTGATCAGGATGATGATGGAGGATGTGTGGCTGTTGATCCTGACTCTCTGTGGCCTACAGGTCAGGAAATCCAAGACCCAGTTACACAGGGATGATGAGGTTCCAAGGGCTGCTAAAGTCCAAAAACAGCAACCTCACATAAGAGTCCTTGTTCTCTAGGTGAGTGAGGGTCTGGTGGGTTACAGAGGGGATGGCTATAGCTGTGGATCAGTTTGGCCTGTACGCAAGAGTCCTTAGTCACATTGATGGTCTGCTTCAGGTGCCTCATCACCATCCTCTTAAAACACTTGATGTCACATGATTGATGACAGGGGTGAGTACAAAGGGGTGGTAATCATTGAGGCACGACACTGAAGAGTATTTTGGCACAGGGATGAATGGTGGTGGTCTTGAGGCATGATGGAACTCTGGCCTGTGACAGTGAGATGTTGAATATGTCTGTCAGGACCTCACAAAGTTAGAATGCACAGTCCATCAGAACCCTACCTGATGAACCTTCAGGACCAGGTGCTTTCCGGGGATTGATTCTCTGCAATGTATTCCTCAACTGTGATGGTTTGTTGCCTATCCAGGGAGGAGGGCAGCTGGGAGGGATAGTAGAGTTGGAGGCCTCAAAGCAAGCATAGAAGATGTTCAGGGTTTCAGGGGGAGCGCTGGGTCATTTGGGCATTGTACATCACTCTTCTTGTAATCTGTGATGCACCTGATGCCCTTCCACATGGTCTGCACATCATTTTAAGTTGAAGTGACCCTGGATCCTGATAGAATATGAGGACTTGTCCCTCTTTTCTTTTCTTTTAGCTACTCTGAGTACTGCTGCATCACCATCCTTGAATGTGGCAGCATGGATTCTCAGCAGGGAACACACCTCTGCATTCAACCAAGGTTACTGGTTGGTCTTAGAAGTAAAATGACTTCTCCTCCGTGCACATCCTGGTGTAGTCCATAACAGATGTTGAGTACAACTCTGCTCCCTGTTGTTGCAGCCTCCTTGAATATTCCAGTCAGTCAAAGCAGTCCTGAAGCCTACACACAACTCCTTCTGGCAAAAGACCTAACACAACAGATTTACCACCCACAGAATTATGAACTAGATCAACCAATCACACAACCAAAATAATCACACAAGACCCTCTAGAAGAGGTGATTGTGCATACATTTTAGGGTTAGAGATGTCTATGGGGAGAATATGTAATTGCCCCATATGTGCGGAAGACTGAAGTGTGGAAGTGTGAGTCATGTGGTCTCTTTTTAGAGCAGAGGAAGTTCAGTCAGGCTGTTTTTATACTGAATGTGGTTATACACAGAGCTCCTGCTCATGTCTGTGCAAGCTGTTGTCATTTCTGCTTGCTGGCTGGGTGTAAAAGTCACATACACTCTGTCTGCCAATGTGTGTAATGTGTATAATGCAAAGGTTGAAAATATTTTAACTTTATATGACCCTGTGCCATGGTAGATTATGTTTGGTGAATTTTTCAGTGTGAAAGCAACTTCAGTTAGTGGAGTACTGAGAGTGGATAATCCAGAGGGAGCAAACAGCTATTCCATCATGTTTTAAGAAGTAACTCTAATTTTCCAAACAGGACATCCACATGATGCTTATAAAGGTAGTTTATATCTGCAATTCTCTTAAAGGCTAGTTAACTCTTAGAACCGGACTAGGTATCGATTAAATGCAGGACCACAGTTATGTAAAGACGTAACATTATATAAAAACACCTAACCTGTTTTCTCATTTTAATAAATTTAATTAAAAAGATTCCTCTTCATCACTTCATGATGAAAAATCACCTTCTGTAGGTGACACTTTTTTAATATCTGTCAGGTATCTGTCTCGTTCCTCTGGTCTGTCTTTGTTTTGTTTACCTTCCCATGTGCTTTAGAGCACATGTCATGTCTCCTCCCGTTCCCAGCTGTGTTCCATTTGTAACCCTGCCCCATCGTTATCATGTCCCAGCCCTGTCTTATGTGATTATGTGTGAATTAGTCCCTTGTCTTTGTTGGTCCTTGTCGGTCTTTGTGGCTTTGTGGCTATGTGGCTTTGTGACTGCTTGTGTGCCTTGTTTTCATGGTTACTCGTCTTACTGTTTATTTGTACCTTGTCAATAAATACAACCCAGCGTGTACGTCCGCCTCCCCCTACCTCTGTGTCCGTGAGCGTTACAATATCAAAACACTCTAATGGGCCATTTGAAAGCAAAGCCCCTATAAATTATTACATTTCTTTTTATTTTCACTCTACATTTAGGATGTAATTAAAAGGAATCCTTCTGATTGCACAGACCAATTTAACTGATATACAATTTCACTGATATGCTCTGTTAATATCAATTTCAAAGCAAAGACCCTATAAACCATCATATTTCTATTATCATTCTACATTTATACTGTCATTTAAAGTTTTACTTCTTAATTCATCAGATGTATGTGTCAAGACAATCTGATGAGTTATTTTAAATTAAGGCCCTTTAAATTGTACTATTTCTATTATTTTTGCTCCTGTTTGCACAGCCATTGTGTAACATCTGTGACAAAATAAATTGAAAACAGAAAAATAGAGAAATAGAAAAATAGGTTCTTGTTCCCTGAAGTGAGACACAAAAAAATGTTTGTTCAGATTTATCTAAATTGCAGTCATTTTTTATAAAAAAAAAAAAAAACTCAGCCTGAACAAAACACCATGGCTACGGCAGTACAAATTATATTCACCTTTGAAATTTCAGTAACGTATGAGATTAAATTTCCTTTTAAATAAGGAGACTCTTATCTATGCTTTCATCACATCTAGATTAGATTATTACCATGGTGTTTTATTTGGTACATAAATGAGCTGTTATATACCTGCAGCAAGTCCAGAATTCTGCTTTCAGATTTTTGAAAAAAAACAAAGACTGAGCACATTTCAAATTTCATGTGAACTCTGTTCACCTGTATTAGTTATGTTAGATTCTAACATTAGTATATTAGTTAATAGATTCTTTTTTTCTGTCTATTCCTCTTAATTACAATTTAAATAAACAGTGAAGATAATAGAAAGATAACATTTGAAAGGGCCTTTGCTTTGAAATGACACATTATTATGTCTCGATATTAAGAAATATTGGCACATACTCATGATGAACTATCATTTGGAAGTGAAATAGGTCTTTTTCATTTCAAACACATCAGAATCATTACAGGTAATTCATTATATATATATATATATATATATATATATATATATATATATATATATCAGTATTGCTTTTAATTACAGTCTAAATATAGATAAAATATGATCATTTAAACAGCCACCGCTACACTACAACCATTTAAATGGTTACTCTATAAGGTTGTCATTTACCACATCCCGAGCAGTGTGCAGCTGCTTTAAGCACAGTGAGCAATTGGTGGTTTGGTGTCATGTATAGAGTCCAGCATATGTCTTGTTTTGTTTACCATCCCATGTGCTTTTGAGCACATGTCATGTCTCCTCCCATTCCCAGCTGTGTTCCATTTGTAACCCTGCCCCATCATTATCATGTCCCAGCCATGTCTAATGTGATTGTGTGTGTGTGTGTGTATAAATCCCTTGTCTCTGTTGTTCCTGGTCGGTCTTCGTGACTACTTGTGTGCTTTGTCTGCATGTATGCTCGTCTTGATGGTTATTGTACCTAATCTGTTTGTACCTTGTCAATAAATACAACCCAGCATGTACGTCCGCCTCCACCTACCTCCTCTGTGAGTCCAGAACATTACAGAAGGAGCCTTGTCATCACTGAATGCTGGAGAAAGCAATCACTGATTCACTCTCATTTAATGCTCTTCTGGAGGAATAAAGCAGCAACTATTTGGTCAAAATGCAGTACCCTAACCATGGTTGCTCTGCTTATTCCCATTTGTATGATTAATCTACTTTCATGGTTGTGCAACAATACACTCTAAATGTAGGTACTGTGATATAAAGTGTCTTTTGTTTGCGTTTAGTCAGCAGAGCAATTTAAATCAGTTACTAATAGAGGTCTGCATTGAGTAGAAGGGTTTACTTTATTTGCATGCATGCACGCATATTATTATATTTTTGGTTACATTATTGTTTGTATAATTACCTCCTTACTAAAAGATAGGGCTAGGATACTCTACACACATCTGATTGTAACTTTCATAACAGAAACATTGTCTGTCTCACAGTGATGGGTGCAGGGCAGATCACATATCCAAAAATGCAGTACTTCTTATGGAAGACCACGCCCACCTCACAGTTGGTTTGGAGATGCAAGAAAGGCTCCTCCTTCTTTTCACAGACTCTCTCATCATCGCTAAAACCAAGTAAGATAGTGCATGTCTGTGTTTATGTACCTTATGTAAGGTGTTGGCTCAGAATGAAACACTGATGTATATGTGTATATATATATATATATATATATATCATACAATATGTGTGTGTGTGTACAGGTCACTGTATCTGAAGCTGAAGGCTCGTGTAAGTCTCTGTGACATCTGGCTTGCTTCCTGTATCCACAATGTGACCAGCAGGAAGTGCAGTGCCAAAAACTCATTTGTGATCGGCTGGCCGACCATCAATTATGTTGTGACATTCAGGTACTTTTAATATTTCAAAATCAAATAGAGAAAAGTAGCACTTTAAAGGAATGTGAAATAAATAAATACATTTCATTTACAAATGTTTGTATAACGCTGTTCAAATACATGTTGATGTTTTAAATTACTGAACATATCTGCCCGATCTACACACTTACTGTTTTGAACAGTGTTCTGTGGCTTAATGTATGTAATTGAAGTCAGAAATATTCAGTATAATCAAATAGGACTACAATAAAACTATTGGTTTAAAAGGTCGCTCCATTAATTACATCATTTATTTGATGTGAAAATTGTTTCTTTACTAGTAAAGTGACTGGAAGCACATGCTGGGTTTTTGTAAGAACCAAACATTTAAGTGTACCCTGAGAGACCCTGCCGAGTGGTAGGATTTTAAAAATGAGCCTCCCAGTAGAGCTATTCTGTAGAACAAAAGAGGGATTAAAATAGAAGGCTTGCAGATGAATGCTGCCTTTGTCTCTGGGAGTGACCAAGAGTTTTCGAATGAAATGGCAATGTCGTTTTGTCCAACAATCACAAGACCATAATTAACACTTCCCCAGGTACTTCACTAGACCTGTTACACAAGAGACTGACCTTCCAGACCCCAGAAGTATCTATGGCTAACACACTGTGTTGCCAGCAGCTGGATCTCTATAATAAGTATATGAGATGTCACTTTCAGTACATCAGTCATAGTTTACTGATTGGACATAACCTGACTTTACACCTTAAAGCAATCAGTGAAAGCCACTCAGATTTTACAAGCTTTCATTCATAATTAAAGACAATTGGACTCCTAAAGACAAAACAGCTGCTACAGCATGTTTTTATCCCTTTTTTGTTCCAAGAAAATCTTAAATGTTCACTTTGCTTGTCTACAATTCTCTTTTCCAGCTCTCCAGAGATAAAGGAACAATGGCTTCATACTTTACAATGGTGAGAGGACCAACTTTATAAGAACATTTTAAAAAACAAGATACACACTCTCTCTGATTCAGTTTGTACTTCACTCAACTTAAAGTTCTTGATAACACTTTATAATAATTACAGTTATTAAGATTCAGTTAATTTTACATTATATTTACATTCATGGCATTTAGCTGACAGTCTTATCCAGAGCAATTTACAAGGTTACTCATATTAAAGAGGTGGGCCAGAGTGGAGGTAGGAGTCTTGCCGAAGGACTCTTAATGTTGTAGCACAACATAGTTTCCTAGAGTGTGAATCGAACCACAGTCTCCTGTATGGTGTGGAGGCTTGTTGGGGGTATTATGTGTTGCACCACACTAACCACTTAATAAGTTACATTATTATTAACTAATATTGAATCGATCAATTATCATGGATTTCATCATTTATTGCTATATAAACCTTTTTCACTCAAAAACCTTGCACCCCCATTTTTGGTGTGTTTTTTTTTTGTGTGTTTTTTTTGGTGTTTTCACATAATTTGAATCTGCAGTTGCACTTTTAGCTCAAAAAAGACCAAAAGGTACACTCTAAAATGAGTTAGAATAAATAATGTTACACGGACTTCCACTGGAAATACATTAGTTTCCCCCTTTTCCTGTAAAGTTACCATTTTGGTAGATAGAACGCTTTGTTTTGAAAATGAGAATATATACATTTACTGAGAGATTATTAGGAATGCCTACTCATTCATGAAGATATGTAGTTTGTCAAACGTAGCAGCAGGACAATGTGGACATCGACCATGAGACTGGGAAAAGGAGATCTCAGGAGATCTGTTGGTGTCAGATGGGCTGGTTTGAGAATTATTAGAACTGCTGATCTCATTTTCTCAGAGTAGTGTAAAGGAAATACATCCAGTGAGCAACAGTTCTGCAGACAGATATGCCTTGTTAAGGAAAATGTCCAGACTGGTTGGAGCTGACAGAAAAGCAGTTTCTCTGATAACCTCTCTGCACGAATGTGGTGAGAAGAGAAGCCCCTTAGAATGCACAATATGGCAAACCTGGAGGAGGAAGGACCTCAACAGCAAAGAACCGTGTCCCATTTCTGTCAGCTAAGAAAGCTTCCCAGATCTTAATCCAACAGAACAACTCTACCACATCCCAAAGGTGAAGATTCGCAGTGTGAAACTGTCACTGAAAAAATCTGCAGAAACACTGATCAGCAATAGCAATAACATCACTGACAGGTGAAGAGAAAAACATTACTTTAATCTATAGTGGCAGCTGTCAAGAGATACATATACAGCAAGTGAAAAGCCAAATAATTAAAGTGGTGTGTTTAAATCAGGAAAATGGACAAGCATAAGAATCTGAGCCACACTGACAAGGGCTGTGGTGTGTAGATGACTGGGTCAGAACATTTCCAAACCAACAGGCAGGTGGTTCCTGTATGTAGTGGTCAGTATTTGTTAAAAGTGATCCAAAGATGACAATTGGTAAACCAGTGATAGAGACATGGGCACCTAAGACTCATTGATGCAATTCACAAAAGCCCCACTTTACAATTTACAGGATTAAATGATCTGCTAATATTTTTGTTCTTATGCTGTCCATGCTTTGAATGGTCAGATCTTTTGTGACAGCACAAGGAGGGTCTATTGACTATTAGCCAGGTGGTACAAATGTTTTGGCTGATCGCTGTGTATGTAATATATGTTTAATTTTTAAGAAGCACATAGGCTGTCTACAGTTATTGAATGATAATACATAGGTCTGTCATAATAATTGTCATCAACTTATGGTACAATAAATGGACATAACCATGATCATTTTTACTGACCTTCATAATGGCCAATGTGTTTACATGCATGTTTCTGAGCCAGTCACACTGGTTTTCTATTCTGCTCTTATCTTACATCCAGAGGTTTCCAGTGTTCTGTTACCATGTGTGCTTCATGGTAATTCTGTTTTCCTGGGGTTGATAATATAGTAGACTGTTATTAGTTGCTTTACAAAAATTGTTACAAAAGTGTGACTGTTACAAAGTGTAAATATAAAAATTAAGTTTTATCAGATTAAATGTTAATCAATCAATCAATCAATCAATCAATCAATCAATCAATCAATCAATCAATTAATCAATTAATCAATCAATCAATCAAAGTTTTTTTATATAGTGTTTTTTTCAATGAAGGCATTGTCACAAATCAGCTTTACAGAAATCCAGGTCCAAGCCTCAATTAAGCAAGCCAGTGGGCAACATTGGCAAGGATAAACTCCCTCAGGCTAGGAGGATGAAACTTTAAAGAAGAAGGGGAGGATCCCTAATGTGGGATGAGTGAGCCAATGCAAGGTCTTGATGAGGACAGCATCAGAGGGCAGTGAGATAGTGGGGAGCCGGTTGGGAGACATCAGGGAGGATGGGGCATCTCAGTACATGGGAAAGAGATAGAAATCAGAGGGAAGGAAAAAGCAAATGGTTAGGAAGGTTTAAATAATTATTAGAAAGAGGGAAACATGTAAGAGCACCAGGCAGCAGGGGTAGCTTGTGAAATGGAGAAGAGAGTTAGAGAAATTGGTAATCATCAAGAAACTGTTGAAGAGCTTCTAAAGGAGGTTGTTTAGTAGGAAATGGTGTAATGAACACAAACTAGTGTAGCACAGAGCAACAGCAGGGAAAATGATGGGGTTTGCCAAAAACCTTTTGGTTAACCAAAACAAAACAAAAATGTTTTCAATCAGGATTTGAAGAAAGAGAGCACGTCTCGAACAATAGCAGGAAGTGCATTCGAGAGTTGGGGCGTGACTTGGGTGAGTTGGGTACAGGACAGGTTGTATGACTTTAGAAGTTCTTTAAGAGATTGTGGGGCTAAACCTGTATGTGAGAAGCAGTATTTTATAGCCAATGCAGAATTTAATAGATACCCAGCGAAGGGATGAGAGAAAAGGACTAATGTGATCAAATTTCCGAGCCCTGGTGAGAAATCTAGCAGCTGCATTTCAGTTCTTACTATGTTACTGATGTGGACATTAAGTGAAAGAACACAACCCCTAGGTTCTTACAGTGGATTTGGGTATGATTGAAAAACAATCTAGATTTATAACAGTATTAGTTATATTGGGCCCTAGAATTAAAACCAGTTTATATCAGAATTTAGTCAGAAAAAATTGTGTCATCCAGTTTTTAATTTCTTTTAGACAGTTTGATGTTCTACTGAGACAATGATCCTTAAACCTGAGTGTCATTGGCATAACAATAAAAGTCAATACCATGCTTTCAGTTTACTTTGACTCAGGATGGACCCCTGAAGATGAGAGTATTCAATATTAACATTAACCCAATGGTGGCTGTCAGTCAGTCTACCAAACCAGTTAATGGGTGATCCTTTAATACCTACATGATTTTCTAGCCTATCAAGAAGGATAGAATGATCTTTAGTGTCAAATGCAGCACTAAAATCCAACAGCACTAGAATAAAATTGCAATTGTTATGAGGTGAGAGAAGCTGGTAATTTGAATGTAATAAATCGGTTTCAGTGCTGTGAATGGGACTAAATCCGGACTGGAAGACCTCATTACTGTTATTATTGTTATTAATACATTGTTGTGGAGATCACAATGTGGTGCACAGCTGTTGTAACAGTACTTTTTTAGATCTTTGCTAAGAAGGGAAAGTTTGCTATTGGCCTATAATTAGCAAGCTCATGTAGGCCAAGGTTTGGCTTTTTAAAAATTGGTTCAATGGTTCAATAACTTCTGGTACGACCTATTTAAATAACCATAACAGATCCAGTACATGAGTATGATTTTGAGGAGCTGATTAAACTAAGCAGGTCCTTTATACTAACTGGGTTAAAGTGCTCTAGGCATTCAGATTCAGAGCCTCTGTTATGTTCATCAATATATACAGTTAATGTTGGGGCCTGACCTTGAATTTTAGACATATTTTGTCCTTCTATTTTATCATTGCTACAAATATCAGCAGGAATAACATAGATTGTTTTGTTGCTGCTGGTAAGAAGCACTGAAGTGGAATTTTTAATGATTTGCCTTTCACTAAGGCTTGTTTGTATTCTGTAAGAAAGAGATGTAAATCTTCTATTTTTTGCTCCATCTATACTTATTTCTATGAGCAGTCTGGTTTAGAGAGCGGGTTTGTTTGGAATACCATGGAGCTAACTTTTTCTCTCTAACTTGTTTAATCCTGATTGGCCAGGTTAGAGCGGAGCATAGATTGCAGATTATCTGTTGTGTGCTCAAGGTCTTTATGCTTAGATGGGACAGAGATGTGGTTAAATCTGGAAGGATATTAACAAATTCAATAGCTCTTGAGGCTGTTATGGCACAATTGCTAATAGAATGGTTTGGCTGGTGTATATTATGGCTTAGAACTAATTCGAACATGATTAGGTAATGATTAAATGTTGATTAAATGATTAAAGATGGAGTCATTTTGGGAAGACAGTCTACATTTTGTTTCAATACCTAGGGTTAAAACTAAGACTATTGTATGGTTGCTTCGGTTGGTGGGCCAGTTAAATTATATATATATATATATATATATATATATATATATATATATATATATATATATATATATATATATATATATGCAAACATGATGTGTATATGAATGTGAGATTTGTGTAATGTGTTTTATCTAATCACTGTATTTTGATTGTTTTTAGGCACAGCAAAAAGGCCAGGCAGAGTTTAATTCCAAACAGTATCCTGATCAAAGTTCATCTTTTCAATGACACAGCAGTGAGTTCACCCTAATTCTTCAAATATGTACAGTAGCAGCCACATGTTCAGGGCATGCCTACTCTGAGATGTTTTTTTTTCAGGTATGTGTACTAGTTTTACACATTTAAAAGGAGTAAACACAAAATTGTTATAAAACATCCAAAAGTAGAGTAGTCAGACTGTGGACTCACACACTCGGACTCACATGATTAGGTCTAATCTCACAGATTAATGTCATATGTTCAAGTTTTCATGTATTTTTAACAATCCATCATCTTGAAATGACATGCTGATCAAAGTATATTTTTTAAAGAAACGGAATATTACTTGTGAGACATTCCTTAAGTAAATGTAAAATGATTAAAAAGTCAAGATGCACTCATCATTATGCATAGCAACATCACTTGTGCTGCAGAATGAATGAGTTCAGTTTAATTAACACTATTTTTAAAATAAACAGTAATTAGTGATGTACATACACTGTCCTCATCCATTTGACTGTGTAGTTGTTAGTACACACCTATCAAATGCAGTCAAGAATAAGAATGAGAGAACAAATTGAAGCCTGCTTTAGCTCCATCTTTCTGTTTCATAAGATTCTATTCCAAAGATGTATTTTGGGATGTGCTCTGAGAGTTTGGAGTGCCAGGGCCACTTAAGCAAGCTGTTCAATCCTTGTATTCCTGGTGTGAGAGCTGTACCTCCAAGTCTGAGGCCATGGTGTAATCCTGGAAAGGGTAGTGGTTGTGAGCCTAACCTAACTCCCCACATGGAGTTTAAGTACCTTGGGATATTGTTCATGAGTGATGGAAAGAGAGATCCTGAGGTGATCATGGGCTAGGTGCAGCAACGGCAGTATCAGACAGCAGTGGTGAAAAGAGCCATAAAGCAAAGCTCTTTATTTACTAGTTGATCTATGCTCCCACCTTCACCTATGATAAGGAAGTGTGGGTACTGACCAAAAGTAAAAAAAACACCTGCTTCAGGTAGTTGGGTTCATACTTTGTGAGTGAAGAACTCTTATCCAGCAAAGGCTGATTATAGAACCTTTTGTTGCTTGGTTTAGGTGATGTCAAAGCACCTGAGCTTTGATAATCTCATAGTTAAAGGTCTATAAGGAATTTCTGGGCATGGGAAAACTTTTACCACTGCTTTGTCCAACAGGCAGCTGGCCTTATGCATACCCCTTTCATTGTGCTCAAAAGCCAAACAGCTAAGCATGTGATGTACTCTGTGTGACGTACAAACATGTGATGTACTACACTGAAGTGTGGATCTTGGCATTCACCACTGTTAAGCCTGCAATACAAAGATTCTATAATGCTAGTCCAACCCTTACCTGATTTGCACATTGCTATCGCCACTGATGGTTTGGATTATGCAGTGGGGGTGATACACATTGATGGTGCCTGGCAACTCATTGCATTTGTCAGCCACCAGCGTGCATATATGGCACTTTGGTCATAGGCTCCTAGCCCTTTACTAAACTAACACTTTCTTTAGGGCCATCCAATATTTATGTAGGATGTACATATAGCCATAAGGATAAAAACCACTAATGTTGACCTTAGCCTAGATTTCTGAGCTGTGGTGTACTTGCCAGCAGTACCAACTGGCCTTCAACTCTGAGTTCACCTACTAACTAGACTACTCACAGATCACAGCAGACTAAGTGTCTAACCTGGACATCCAGGCCTACAAGAGGGTGATCACCAGCCAGCAGGAAATCAGATGCAGATCTGATGCAGCAAAAATGTGCTCTGCGCAGATTCTCACACCTTGACGTTCATGACACTGCCGATGTGCGTGTGGACTGTCCGAGTGCTAAAATGCATTACATCAAGGCCCCTCATCACCCTCTGGTGATGGCATGGACAGTGAGGTGAGGCTGCTCTCCTACTACTGGTTCCTCCATCCCCACTGAGCCACAATCCAACTTCAGCTCCAGTCGTCAAGCAGTTGGGGCATGTGAATAAAATCACTTGGCAGCTGGACGTGTCAGTGTTGGTGAATTATTTTGGGGGGTTGTGTAAGGGCTATTAAGGACATGCTGACCTAACTTACACACAGACATGTCATTTGCTATTAAGGATGTATGGCCCGACTTTTGAGAGAGACATAAACATTTGTGAGTTAGCTGTGCTTGGTGGTTTACTGTGTTCAGTTTTCACATAAATAAACTTCCACTTCTTTGGAATTTGGTTATAAAACTCAGCAGCTTTCCTCATGCAATATGAACATTGATTGATAAAAATGGAAGAGCATGATTTATAGTTAATATAATGGTCACTGTTTAGAGTGTTAAATTGTTCAGAATGTAAAATGTCATGTTGGTTTGGGTAAATTTATTAATGGTACTCAATTAGTAACATGTTACAAATGATGAATTAAGAAGAAAGCAATAAGACTAATCCACATTGTGTACATCACAAATACGCAAATGCCACAATTGAATGTCATCTGAATGCTACCTGTAAATATGAGTAAAGAGTACAACACAATATAATAGTTAATATAAATGTGTGTTTATGAGGGAACAGTTATCAGAAGAGGTTGATCTGGTTACCCTCTGCCAGCCATTCAAATTCCCCTTGGGGATTAGATGTTCTACTATTTATCTGACCAAACTGTCATTTTGTTAGCCAACCAGTCTAAAATGTCTATATGTTCAAGCACTTTCCCATGAAAGAACAGGAATTTAAACACTGTAAACACATTCCTCCAGCCACAACCCTCCTTTAAGGCATATCTGCAAGAAAACCTTCCCTCGAGCACATTGTGATAACATCTTCCTCCAGGAATATCTACTACCATAATAAGCCTAAACCCAAGAACATCTGTGAATTCATTTATTAAGATACAAGGTCTTGTTCTGGCATCAAAAGTGTGCATGTTTCACTCGCCTCCTTTCACTAGAACACATGCCTCTGACAGCTGTTGTGAGTGATTTGAAAGCTGTCTGGGTTTTTCATTAATTATGCAGCTCAGGGAGCTGAAAACAAGTGAAAAAAGTGCATGCATTTACATGTATCCAATAATCCAATAAGTGCAGGGAATAAGATTGTCAGTAATCTGATCATACTTTGCAACTAGACAACAGTCTCACAGAAAAAGACATGATATAGAATTCATGTAAATCCAAAACATCATGCCATAGCCATTTTTGAGCCACAATATGAAAACACATCATCTAGAACAGAGGCTCTTAACCTTTTTCACTGTGCGACCCCCTTTTAGGCTCCAATAAATTTTGCGACCCCCCTACCCCCGGAAAAAAAAGGTATCAATAACTCATAAAGTATTCCAGGTACTTTTCATCATATTTTCTCACTTTCTTTGTTTATTTCTGTTCTGATGTTCCTCTACTGCAGGGGTCGGCAACCTTTAACACCCAAAGAGCCGTTTGTACCCGGTTTCCAGGGAAAATAAAACACTGGGGAGCCGCAAATAATTTTTGACATCTAAAATTAAGATAACACAGTATATATTGCTTTATCTTACATTTACACTTTGTATAAACAACTATAGTGTGTTTGAAATCCAATACAATTAGATATTATTTATTTAATGAACACTTTTTGAACATTTTGAATTATTAACTTAAACTTCATTTTGACTGATTAGTCTCCCAGGTCCTGCTGCAGAAACACATTTCCACAGCATGATGCTGCCACCACCATGCTTCACTGTAGGAATGGTATTGGCTAGTGCCTGGTTTCCTCCAGACATAATGGTTGGCATTGAGACCAGAAAGTTCAATCTTTTTGTTTCTCGTGGTCTGAGAGTCCTTTGGGTGCATTTTGGCAAACTCCAGACAGTCTGTCATTGTTTTTCACTGAGGAATGGCTTCTGTCTTGCCACTCTACCATACAGGCCTAAATGGTGGAGGGCTGCAGAAATGGTCGTCCTTCTGAAATGTTCTCCTCTCTCCACAGAGCAACGTTGGAGCTCTGTCAGAGAGACCAGGTGCACTTGAGCTCAATTTTGAGTGTCATAGCAAAGCCTCTGAATACTTATGTACATGTTTTGTGTTTTTATTTTTAATAAATTTGCAAAGATTTCAAACAAAATTTTCTCACTGTCATAATGGGATATTGTGTGTAAAACTTTGAGAGGGGATTCCAGTCCATTTTGGAATAAGGCTGTAACACATCAAAATGTGGAAAAAGTCATACCTGTGAATGGTTTTTGGATGCACTATATCAGTCTACTATAAGATGTCTAGTGCACCACCCTCTACCTTTATTACAGACTCCATTCTTTTCCAAAGATTCAGTTTCAACATTTCTACAGACATTTCATACTACCTTGAAAATAAATCTAAAAATAAATCTAAAACACATTTTCTTTGGACCAAAAGAGTTAATTTCTGCATTTAACAATGAGCCAAATATTTTTTTAGGTATAAGATGCTTTTTTATACTGAGGATGTTTCTTGAATTATGTGTGGAAGATTTCTATTGTAGTTTTCAATTGTGTTTTTGTTTGCTTTGTTAGATGACCCCAGTGACAGTGAACATGGATTCAACAGCTGAAAGTGTGGTTCAGAGTGTTGTACAGCACAACAGTCTGCCAGTGAGTGAAGCAAAACACGTTTTAACAAGTTTAACAATTCCAAAAAATTGAATTGAGAATTCCAGAACAGGTTTCCAGAATCCAGAACTCCCAACCTTTACTTTTTCTTACAAACAATGATTAGCTGACTAAAGGCTCTTTCACATCTAGTATGATTTGTTTGAAGTGAAAATACAGATGCTCTTTAAATGCAGTGTCTTCAATGTAAACAGGGCAAGAAACTCCATAGCTCTCATACAATTCCATGTCTCTATTAGACACTTGGATTTAGTAAAGTCAGAGACAGAAGCTCATCTGTTTCTGCACAGTTTATGTTGGATATCCTCTAGCTCTTCATCAGTGGTTACAGGGCACTGTTGGCTGGATATTTCTGGTTGGTGGACGTTTCTCTGTGACACTGCTGCTGCGTCTGATCCATTTGTACCTGCACACCACACCACCAAGGTTACAGTGTCACTGCAGTGCTGAGAATGATCCACCACTCTCATAATACCTGCTCTGTGGTGGCTTCCCCGCACGTCTCCCAATGCTTCTGCCACTGCCAGAAGCAGTGCTGGAATGCTTTGTTTCTGGAAAAGCTAGAAGTCATATGGAGTCAGGAGAGTAGGGAGCCTGATGAAGCACAGGTGTGTGTTTGGCCAGGAAACTCTCTATCAAATGTGAAGAATGGGTGGTGCATTATCACGATGGAGCTGCCAATTGCCCACTGCCCACAGGATTCAGCCATTTGTGGATCATTTCCATTTGGGAATCATTTTGTCAAAAACAAAGATCCAACAGTGCTCACTTACACTTCCTCACTCATCGGTGGGCAACGACTGACAGCTTCTGTGGGTGGAAAAAATTCAAGCATGTGCATTAGGATCACCTATATATGTTCACAAACCACACCTTCGTAGCTTAATTTGTTTATGAATGAAAAATTATGTTTGAATAATTTTTGAACACACACACAGTAGAACCACGAGAAGTAAAAAAAAAAAATGGTTCTTCATTGAACCAGTGGTGTTCTATTATTGTTACATGTTAAAGAATGAAGTCTTTAATGTTCAGTATTCTATAGATCCCTTTTGCCTAAGGTGTAGGAATTTTTTAGCCCATGAAAATAGTACAGCTCTTTTTGGTGCAATAGAGAGGCCTTTTCATTTCTTCAAAGAGATATAAGTTTTTCTTAAAGAACTTGCAAAGAACACAGTTTCTTGCTGGTGTACTGTGTATAGGTTTTGTCGATTGAAGAGAAATGTGTTTGTTTAGAGCTTTGAGTGGAGCAGGTGGACAGCCAGTGTGTTTACTGTGTCCTCTTTTGGCATTTCCTGTGTTTCATATCTCCTAATTCCTGTTTCCTGTCCCTCTCTTCGAAACATAATGACCACTTCCTGTGTGCAGGGAACGGTCTCAAAGTACCAACTGTGCGTGGGGCATGACGGCGAGGAGGAAATGTACCCACTTATCGGTAAGCACACATAAACACACACACACACACACACACACACACACACACACACACACTACAGAAAATGCCCACTGCATTCTTGTCCACACCCTAAGCTAGGGTGGGATGTGTTCATAGTTTGAAGTACTTTTATTTTCCAAAAAAAAAGAAAGAAAAAAAAAAGAAAAGTATTTATGGATTTAAGGATTTATTTCAGATCATAGGCTTAATTTCTTAATTTGAGATGTAAAAATAAAAAGAATTGAAATATTTGTGTAAATCTGACCATGTTTTCATGATAAATGTACTTGTGCCATTGATTTTGGTGTTTTTTTTGGCTTATAAGGACCAAAATATTCTTCTTATAACCCTGTTGGGCATTTAGTGTTTTTGGGCTGAAAATGCAATAATTCGTTAATTATTCATAATGATTATATTGATGGATATTTATAAGTTCTTTAAAAGAATTGACAGTAGTCCAAATAAAATGAAAGTCAGAATCTGCACGCAGTTTGAGCATGTACACATGGACAGAGCAGTAAACATGCACTTGAAGGTTTCTCTGACATTTAAACTTGGACTTAATTCATTTGTAAATGAGTGAATTTTAGATCATTTCTGAGCTGGATAATTCGCTTCACACAGGGATGCCAAGTAAATTTTGTAGTTTATGATGTGTGTATCATGTCTGTAGGTCTGCAACCAAACAGAGAGAAACAAAGATTCAGAGCTTTGCTAAAACCATTCAAGCAGTTCTTGTTCCTGGGCGCCCTCTACAATTGGGAAGTAGACCTCACACTTTGAGACAGCCCAAAACAATACGCTTTACAGATGCCTTTCTGGACAAACTGAGAGATACTGAATTGTCAATAAAAGTGTAAGAAGCATATGGACTAACTGGATGGTCTAATATTATACACAAAAATACAGAGTAATAATTTTACACATATATGACTGTTACCCTGCCTGTTTCACCAGAGTTACATAGTATACCAGTTACCATACCATACTATATGGTATATATTACTGTACCATAGTTACCAGTGTACCAAGCCCAGAATACCAGTAATAGGGATGCCATTCTTCCTATTGCAATTCAAGGAAATATCTACATGACTTTCAATCTGTTATTTTTAGGTAGAAATGCTACATTAAGTTGTTTTAAGCTTATAGAATCTTGAAACTGAACCAAAAGATCTTAATATTAATTGGTTCTTGAGGAAAGCTGATGTTTTTAATTATGTAAAAAATTATTATAATTATTTAATTATTTTTTTTTCTCCTTCAGGGCATGAGCTCCCATTCTGTATCCTCCTGCATGCACTATGCCCTGCCCATGGCCGCACACACACAGTCAAGCAGCCCTCCGGTGAACTCAGTGCTGATCCTCAGAAACAGCCCAAATCACTGCGATTCATAATGAAGAGAAGAGATTCACTACAAACACACACTCACAAAGGTGAGTTTACCTTCATCAGCCTCTCACACGGGTAGGTATCAGACACACTCTTACTGGTGACTTTACCTGTACCAAGCACATTCAAACAGTTGAGTTTCACAATGCACTTCCAAACCTGAGTTTGAGTTGAGTTTACCTGCAACATGCAGACTCACACGGGTGAGTTTAAATGCATTACACACATCCACACAAATGAATTTAACTGTATTCACACATATTCACACAGGTGAAATTATTAACAGTAATTAAATTATTGTTAAACTAATGACTGACAAAGAAGTAGCTAAGACAGTTTACTTCAGCCATACAGCAAATAAATCAGCAATAATAAAAGTAGATGGAGTCGCATAATCTCCACAATACCAACAATGTAACAATCAAGAAATAGCTACAGATTATTTTAGAATTAAGTTTGAATTGAGAGCACCAACATGGTTGACCTCAACATAACAATTATTGAAAAGATTTGCACAGTTATTAAAAAATAAAACACAAAAATAAAACATACATAAATATTCACAGCCTTTTCCATGACACTCACAATTGAGTTCAGGTACATCTTGTTTCCACTGATCATCATTCAGATGTTTCTACAGCTTGATTGGAGTACACCTGTGGTTAGTTAATTTGGACATGATTTGGAAAGGCACATAGCTGTTTACATAAAGTCCCATAGTAGCCAGTGCATGTCAGAGCACAAACCTAGCCATGGATTGTCTGTAGACCTCCAAGACAGAATTGCATTGAGACAAAGATCTGGGTAAGGGTATAGAATGAATTCTGCTGGTTTGAAGGTCCCAATGATTACAGTGGCCATCATCCATAATCATCCATAAATGGAAGACGTTTGGAACCACCAGGACTCTTGCTAAAGCTGACCAAACTGAGAGATCATGATAGAGGGGCCTTAGTCAGGGAGGTGACCAAGAACCCAATGGTCACTCTAACAGAGCTCCAAAATTTCTCTGTTTATTCTGTTTATACTGTTATTGTGTTTATCCTCTCCCCACCTTCTCCCTTCCCCCTTATTGATCTGTGGGTGCAGACAGTTGTAAAAAAGCATTTCACTGCATGTTGTACTGTGTATAACTATGTATGTGACAGATAAAACAAACCTTGAACCTTGAACCTTGAGAGAGGAGAACCTTACAGATAAACAACCATTTCAGCAGCACTCCACCAGTCTGTATGGTAGAGTGGCCAGTTCTCAGTAAAAGCACATGACAGCCCATCTCTAGGACTCTCAGACCACAAGAAACTAAATTATCTGGTTCGATAAAATTGATTGAACTATTTGGCCTCAATGCCAGTGGAAACCAGATACTGCTAATCATCTAGCCAATACCATTCCTACAGTGAAGCATGGTGGTGGAACCAGCATGCTGTGGGGATGTTTTCTGAAGCAGGAACTGGGAGACTAGTCAGAGTTGAGGAAAAATGACTGCAGCAATGTTTAAGACATCATTGATGATAACCTGATGCAGAGCACTCTGGACCTCAGACTGGGAAAAATTTTATCTTTGGGACAACTCTGTAAATGTCCTTGAGTGGCCCAGCCAGAGCTGCGACTTCAACCTGTTTGAACACCTGTGGAGATTTCTAAAAATGGCTGTGCACAGATGTGCACTTATGTTTAATGAATTTGTGAACATTTGAAAGGAACTTCTCTCACTTCATTGTGGGGTACTGTGTGTAGAATTTTGAAGTAAGGCTGTAACATATCAAAACGTGGAAAAAGTGAAGTGCTGTGAATACTTTCCGGATGCACTGTATACAGACTCAGACATGATACAACAAAATATGGTTACTCAGATAATAGTTAGATAAATGAATATAACATGGAAAGAGACTAATTTAGCTAAACAAAGTTAAAAAATATCAAAGTAAATGTACTTCAGCAGTTTTGAGTTGTAAGATGGTGTAGTAGTGCTCAGGTAGCAGCAGATCTTGGCAGTAATGCATCAGAGTGACAGTGTGTAAAGTCATCCATATAGGTGGAGTCCCTCTCCACAGCTGTTCCATCACTTGGGGGATGGAGTGGTGGTGTTGTGCCAGTCCATCTGAAACTCCATAACCATCTCCTTGGTCTTCTGGATGTTGAGAATGAGGGTATTGTTTCCACACCACCATGCCAGGTCCTCTACCTCTCCTGTACAAAGACTCGTCTCCGTGTTTGATGAATCCAGTCACCACTGTATCATCTGCAAACTTCACCACAAGATTGTTCTTGATGTGAGCTTTGCAGTCATGGATCATGAGTTTGTACAGCAGAGGACTAAGTACACATCCCTGGGGCAGTCAGTGTTCAGAATGATGTTGGAGGACATGTGGCTGTTGAGCCTGACTTTCTGTGGCCTGCCGGTCAGGAAATCCAGGGATGAAGAGGTTCCCAGCTCTGCCAGCTTGGACCCTGGATTCTGCTCTAAGTCCAGAAACAGCAGCCTCACATTAGAGTCCTTGTTCTCTAGGTGAGTGAGGGCCTGGCGCATGCTGGTGAGAGTCCTCAGTCACGTTGATGGTCTGTTTCAAGAGCCTCATCACTAATCTCTCAAAGCACTTCATGATAAAAGGGGTGATTGCAATGGGGCCGTAATCATTGAGGCACAACATGGAAGAGGACTTTGGTACAGAGATGACTGTGTGTCTTGAGACGTGGAATTTTGGCTCCAAGTCAGCTCTTTCTGCCGCAGCCGTCCGAGCATTGCTTTTAACTCTGAAGGAAGATGAGCATGGAAACCATTGTTAAATTTGCATTAACTCTGCTGAGCTGTACTGTATTGTTGTTTTACTGGCAGAAGTAGTGCTAACAACACCAAGAGGTACAGATGCCTTCTTAGAATATCTACTGCATCTCAAAAAATTAAAATACTAAAATAATATGAAAATGTATTTCAAAATGTAAACTGTCACATTTTATTTTTATTTCATTTATTATATTTACACATTTATTACAAGCTTTTTATTTTAAAGTTGCAATTAGTAATCTATTCTAATTTGAATAAACTATTTCCAGTGAATTTCTGTTGTTCATGAACTATAAGCCATACTGATCAACAAAAAAAGACATTAAATATCACTGTGTAATGAATATAAAGTATGACAGTTAAAATTTTTGAATTTGTGTTCAAATTCACAGAAAATGCTACTGACTAAAACTAAATAGATTACTTTCACTTCTATTCCACTTACAAAAAATGTCAACTTTATGATTCATATAATCTCCCACATGTGAACATGCAGTCGAATGTAAAAGTTTATTCTTTCTAGACAAACACACAAAAAAATTAGATCTGTGTTTGATTCCCAAGTATTTAAAATTCAGTACATGAACAGTAACTGTGTATTAAAATGTGCAAAAGGTTATATTAATGTTACATTATGTTATATATGTTATGAGGATTTGTTCACTCCACATATCAAAAACCTGCTATTTGAATAGGCATGATCAAACGTATAACTGTATGCAACACACAATGGCTTTCATATCTTATAATTTTGTGAAGTGAGTCACTAACTGACTCTAGGGGTCTGGTCTGAAGACCAGAATGAGTCTCAGAAAAACACTTTAGCTCATTTCAGGCTCTCTGGCTGGAAGTGCTCAATTCTATGCAGCAATGTTCATACTAGAACATTTAATTTCCCACAAATGTTTAATTATAGTCACAGTTCCTGCCATTCCACCTTAGGGTGATGAGTGTATGTGAATATGTGTGTGATGTGAATAGAGGCAGTGGTTGATTTCACACATATTGATGCTTGTCCTTACTCCCCTAGTGTCAGAGACATTGCAAGTGATAGGGGGGTGTAAGTGTGTGGGTGTATTTATTGGCATAACCAAATTGGGAAAACCTATTTTCTTTATTTATATTATTTAAAAACAAACTATTTTGCATAAAAAATAAATGTAAAAGGAATAATAACACAACATAACACAAGTTTTGTTCCCAGCCTTTTAGTGTTATATTCCAGTTGCTTATGTCTAAAACAAATGCAGAATTGCCTACATTCGTCATAAACTTCACTTATGTGACAACGGCAAAGAAAGTTATGCATTTTCAGAAACAGTTGATTTTGCATCTTCTCATTCATACAGTCAGATTAAGAACACTATAAGCATTGCAAAATGACACAGATTACCAAAAACCATTCAGAAGTGTGTGGTTTTCAGAGATTTATGACTAGACTGCAAATCAGTTTCACAAATCAGTCCCCAAATATAGTCTCCCACCATGTTCTCGTTATATTGTCCTTGGTAACGGCATTCAAAGTTCATAATGTCCTGGTTAATTTGCTCGCCTTGCTCCTCTGAATAAGCTCTCATGCTCTCTTTGAACTTATCAGGATGAGCATCAAGGATATGGATTTTGAGTGACATCCTGCAGCCCATTACAGCATAGTTCTTTATCAGAGTCTGAACCAGTTGTGTATAGTTTTCATCTTTATGATTGCCTAGGAAGCTATGAACCACTGCAATGAGACTGTTCCGAACCACTCTGTCCTTCCTATTCAGCTTCTTGGGAAATTTGCTGCACTCTTTGATCTTTTTGATATGTGGTCTGACAAAGACACCAGCTTTGACCTTTGCTTCAGACAGCTTAGGGAAAAGATCTTGGAGGTAATTGAAAGCTCTTGACTCCTTATCTAGAGCCATGACAAATTGTTTTATGAGCCCCAACTTGAGGTGTAGTGGTGGCATCAGCACCTTGCAGGGGTCCACCAGTGGCTCCCAATTTACGTTGTTCTTCCCCACAGAGAACTCTGTCCGATGAGGCCAGTCCCGCCCTGTTTTAGTGCGCTTAAGTATCCCAGCTGTCCCAAAGGCAAATTTTTTGGGCCCATCAGGAATGACACCATTTTGAAATCAGCCGTACTCATCATACTTTAAAGCACCCAGCAACATCTTGACACTGGTGTATTCCTCTTTAAGGTGCGATTAGACCAAGGTCTCTGATCAGATTGTTGAGATCTTTTTGTGTAGGGTAGTATGTCTTCTGCTCCTCAGCTGCATATGAAGAGAAATCAGGATCTCCAATGTCTTCCTCTGTGTTGGAGTTGCTGCTTTCTCCTGCAGGTGGTTGAGCTCTGTCTGGAGGAGTTGGTACAGGAAGTATCGCGACTATCCTTATAAGTAGATACTTTTCAAAATATCATTGTGCTTACCGCAAAAGCAATGTTTACCAGGAATAATATTTTTTTTTTTCTATTCAGTTAAGGCACAAAGAATTAGGAAAACACACTTAACAACTGGGGGTAAAAAAAATAATTTACTGTATTATCATTGCCTAATATGAGGGTGCATATTTGTTTACATGGACTAATATGAAGCTTTTGTCATTTTTTAAACCATCAGGTTCTTCTTTGAAACACAAGAGGAAAAAATCTCTCATTGGATGGGCCCTGGGAAGAGGATATAGCAACCAGTCAGAAGGAAAGAATGACACTGATCCTGCCTCCAGCAAGCTATTTGGTCAACCACTTGAGTCTGTTTGTCATGAAGGAAACCTGCCCAGACCAATTATGGTGAAAACCTCTTTTGTTTTAGCTAACTCTATCCTCAGGTTGAGGAATTATAACTAAAGCTTAAAGTTGTATGCAAATGTTTGTGCACCCTTGTCTAAATTACTTTTTGATAATCATACAAAAAACACAATATTATTAAAAGAAGTCACTTTGTATTTCTAATCTAAATCATCATTGTAGCCTATGCAAAACAAATTAGACATACAAAAAACTAAATTCTCAAAAGATCTCAGACCTTGATTAAGAATTCAGAATAGAGGCATGTCACCAAATGTAATTAGATTAAATCCCAGTTTAAATGCCAAACTTGCCTTCCAGTGCATGTTTACTGTTCTGTTCTCATGCATATAGACTCGACTGATCAGCAAGAAAGGGCAGGGCTAACGACGTCACTGACCCAGACATTCGATTAAAGAATAAAATGAGAAAAGAGGGGCTGTTCGCTCTATTTCTTGGCTTATATAGGGTTCAAATTTAAGAATAAAAGTGCTCAGAAAGGATAATACTGACACACACATATACATTAATATTTATCTATTAAGTATGAGTGTTTTTTAATCCTTAAAGGAAAAAAAACAAGCAATGAAACCAACAAACAAACAAAAAGAAGACCACAAACAAATTCTAGGTGCAAGTTCAAACATGATCAAAACATGGTCACATTTATGCTAATACTTACATATTTGTGTAGCCTAGGATATCCTAAAATAACAATCTGGTATGTATGTCTAGTTTGTTCTTTTGGCAAATAAAAGAAAATTCCCACAAAATTTATTTGTCTAGGGTTCTTAAGGTTAATAAAAGTACACCATGCCACCTGTGAAGCATGGGGGAGTTTTGACACTAGTAGTCATGTTTTGGGGTTGTGTTGACACTAGTAGCACTGACAGTATTTCATGTTTGGTCTCCAGAACATGACAACAGATCCTGGATACAAATGTCAAACCATCTGTGAAACTAAAAAGAGGATGACATCTCCAAGATAGACTCAATATATATTTTTGAGACTTATAATGTCTCTCACAGTTTCCTGGTGTAAAGAAAATAAAAAATGCCTGGATATTATTTCAGAATTAGATAATGCTTTGAAGTAGACAAACTTGTTTCCGTATATGATTTCAGCCTAAATTGTGCAGACAATTAATAATGCAACACAAATACAAGTTGCATTCAAAGATTTACTGTTAGGGGGCGCTATAGATTGGGCTAGACTGCTAGAAGCATGATAGTTTTTGTAGCTTAGCTTCTAAACTGCATTACTAAACTGCAGCATTCATAAGCCTACAAGACCAAATATTGTGTGCCACCAAGTGAGCTGTGACATGAGGCATGGACACATAAGACCTGTGGTGACTGGCACCAAGACATTAACAGCAGATCCTTTAGGTTCTGTAAATTGCGAGGTGGGACCTCCATGGACTGCAGATCTGTGGTTTTCCATTCATTACAGCACGTTTAGTAGTTCCTGCATACAGGAACAACCCAGAAAACCTGCCATTTTGAACATTCTCTGGTCCAGTTGTCTGGATATCATAATTTTAACTTTCCCCTTACAGACAAAGCTATGACAACCTACTTGTTTCTACACTTTGTACACATTTTAGTTAATTCCACTGTCTTTTTTGGAGCACTTTGTAGTTCTAGAATTACAGATTGTAGTCCATTTGTTTCTCCGCCTCCTTTCACTGTAGGATCACTCGTCAGGACCCCCCTAGATCACCACAGAACAGGTATTATGTGTATGATGTGTCATTCTCAGTATTGCAGTGACACTGACATGGTGGTGGTGTGTTATTGTGTGCTATTGATATGAGTGGGTCAGACACAGCACTGCTGCTTGAATGTTTAACCCCTTAATGTCACTGCTGGACTGAGAATGGACCATCAACCAGAAGTGTCCTGTGGGCAGCATCCTATGATCACTGATGAAGACCTACTAGCACAACACCACCATGTCAGTGTCACTGGAGTGCTGAGAATTGGCCACCACCTGCTTTGTGGTGGTCCTGTGAGGTCCTGATCATTCAAGAACAGGGTAAAGGAGGAAGAGAAATAGATGGACTACAGTATGTAATTATTAAACTACAAAGTGAGTGAACTAAAATGTGTATAAATAAATAAGGAAGTGGTCATAATGTCACGGCTGATTGGTGTAGTTCAGTACTATCACGGACTATACTCATTAAATACATTCCAACACTGCTTAGTGTTACTGTGTTCATGGTGTAACTCCTTGCTGGATCGTGGAGGCTTAAAGGGCACAGGACACACCAACTGTCAGATGACGCTTGTGGCATATGGACACATGTGAAGCATGACTAATGAGAGACTAATGAGAACACTCTATATTATTTTTGAGGCTGCGTGCCTCCTCAATAAAGGTTAACTGAAGTCAGATGCATTTGAATGAGGCTCTCTACTGTATCTGATTTTTCAATTAAAATTGCTTTACATTTACATATACATATATATATATGTGTGTGTGTGTGTGTGTGTGTGTGTGTGTGTGTGTGTGTGTGTGTGTGTGTGTGATGTTTCATGTTATAATACAAACAATGAATGTGTGTCTGTATAGGATCTACTGTGTGTACTATACCGTGAGGGTCCTAAAACTCTTGGAGTTTTCCGGCGTTCTGCGAATGCCAAAAACTGCAAGTTCCTGAAGGAGCAACTGAATTCTGGACATTGTGTTCCCCTGCACAGAGAAACAGTATTCACAGCAGCATCACTCCTTACGGTGAGAACCTCATCAGTCACGTGTTATCCAGATTCACACTTAATTCAGTAATCTCCTATTCCAGACGACACAAGATTCATGCTAGATCCACACGGTAAAAAACATACATAAAGTTTATGGTGAAAAACTGTCAAAGCATGACAGTAAAAGTAAAACTGAAACCAAAAGATTCAGTACAGTTTCTGTAACCGTAAAATACCATGAAGACATCAGGGTTCATTTTTATTATTAAATATTAAACACAAATTTTAATTTGTGATGTTTCTCAACAAGTAAAGTAATTTAGTATAAACAGAACAATTCCTAAATATAACATTAACAGGTACAACAAAACATTATGTAATATTGTAATATATTGCAACCATTTGCCAGTAATTTATGACATTTTTTGGGGATGATTTTACAGTGTAGGACACTTTGTACTGTATTTTTCAGTAAAATTCTCCATGTTCACCAAAAACTCCATGTTTACTTATTCAAGATTCACGTTTAGCCTAGACTGACATTAATTCCAGATTAATCTATTCATTTAGATTTACATTTGATACAAATGACCTTTCAGATAATGGATGTATAATTGCTTTCAGTTCAGATGAATTCCAAGTTCAACACTCTGCTTGTTTGGACACTTGATCCACATTCACATACCACCGATTTGATTCAAAACATTTAATTCACAAACAGGACATACTTTAGCAACAGCCTAAATTCACAGTTGGAGTTCAGATTTGGGTTAAAAGAGGTGGTAATTAAATTTCATTTTGTAATGAAGTTTTTAATGGGTTGAAATGCATCGATAGTGGAGAACTGACGTGAAACATGATGGAAGACTATTAGGTACGTTGTTCTAATTTTCACTCCCACACATATGGCCTTCACGGAAGAGTCACCAGAAGCAAATCTCACCACAAAATTCACCACAACAACAAACAACAAGATCTAAACAAGGCTGGTGCCTTTTGGAAACAAATCCTGTGGACCGATGAAGTTGACAATTGTCGTTCAACGATTGAAAGACATTTGCCTGGCTGCAATTGGATGCTGAACTTAACTGAACAGATGAAACAAGGAAGTGTCAGTACTCGCAGGGTTATGGAATTTAATAACAAGAAAACAAATGCAAGGAAACATACCAATACACAGATGTAAACTTAGGATAGCAACACAACAATAACAACTACTATGATGAGGACTAAAGACTGACAACACAGACAGAAACAAAGGGCTTTATAGACGCAAGAACATTATACAAGACTGGAACATGATAATGATTGGGCAGGGATACAAATAAGACACACCTGGGAATGGGCAGAGACAGGACATGTGCTCAGATGCATGAGGGAACTAAACAACAAGGACGAGATGGGATCACAGGAGATGAACAAGACAGATACATTCATGAAAAAACACCTCCGACCATTAAGCATTGGGGTGGATCACTCAGGCTTTGGGGTTGTTTTACAGCTAATTGCATTGGGAACAAAAAGGGGAAAATGGATTAAATGAAATTCCTGCAAATTGTGGAAGCAAGCATAACACCGTCTGTACATATTCTGAAGTTGAAAAGAGAATAGCTTCTACAAACCTCCTAAACACTCCTCAAAAACCACAATAGACTACCTCAAAGTGCACAAGCTGAAGGTTTTACTGTGGCATTCACAGTCCCTTAATCTGATCTATGGATAGACTTTAAAAGAGCAGTGGAAACGAGATGGCCCGGGAATCTCACAGAACTGGAAGAATTTTGGAAGGAAGAATGGATGGAAGATGGAAAATCCCTATGTCAACAATTGAAAGACTCTTGGCTAGCTACAAACTGTTTACAAGCTGGACCCTTTTAATTATTTGTTATTTTGAAAATGAACAATATGTATATATCTACTCATCCCACATCTGAGACTCTACTGCCAGATTACAATACTTAATCTGCATGGACTTCCATACTAACACTAACACTAACATACTGCATCCAACCCCCATTTCATTTCCCATACAACTCATTACCCATTTGCATTCACATTTAGTGCAAGCTTCACTTCTCTACTGTTCTACAACTTTTATGCCCGTGTCTTTGCCTATGTCTGTGCTCTCCGGTGATGGGTTCCTCTCTTGAGCCTTTCTGTAAAGCTGTTTCGTTGTAAAAAGCACTATAAAAATCAACTTTGATTGATAAATCTTTTAGCTTTACACCTTTTGGAGATTATTCATTTAACTTGCTTCACAGTAACAATAATTTTTAATAATAACCAGAGGTGCCCAAACTTTTTATCTTTTGTATGCCACACACACACACACACACACACACACACACACACACACACACACACAGACTGTAGATGCTAGAGGTTCTCCATCTGTATGAAGGACTAAATGTTTGTTTTAGTTTTCATGGTTCTATTGTTTATACACTAATCAACCACAAACACCTCCTTGTGTCTACACTCACTTTCCATTTCAGCTCCTCTTACCATACAGGGGCACTTTGTTGTTCTATACATTACCAACTGTAGTCCATCTGTTTCTCTGCATACTTTAGTAGCCTCCTTTCACCCTGTGCTTCAATAGTCAGGACCCCACAGACCACCACAGAGCAGTTATTTCATTCTCAGCACTGCAGTAACACTGACATGGTGGTGATTTTATTCCTGAATATATCATAAAAGATTCTGTGTTTTTGCTATAGAGACTAATCTAATGTGTGTGTTTAGGAGTTTCTGCGTAAGCTACCAGGGAGTGTGTTGGGCTGTGAACTGTATGAAGATTGGATGGAGGTGATGAACACTGATGAGCTACAGGACAGATGCACCTTAGCCAAGAGGTGACACATAACACACACACACACACACACACACACACACACACACACACACACACACACACACACACACAATCTTAATTAGCCCATAATGTGTAATGTGCGTAATGATACCAAATTACCTCCCACATGTGCCATGCTCAACACACTGCCATTTATTTGTGGTCATGACGACAGTGTTGAGACGTTTTCACCAAAGTGCCCTGCATAACTGTGATGTTAACCAAATGCTCTGCCTAATGATTAAGTAAACATTGAGAAGGGTAATACATACATTGTAGATACAGTGTGTTATTTTGATTCTCTTTATTATCTTGCATCTCGTTTAATTTGTTCAATATTCCACTGCTCATGTTCTAATTTCTGTCACGGTTGGATGGAGGGTAGAGCAGGAGGCAAACGTAAATGCAGGTAATGGCTTTATTTGCAAATCAACAAACAAACATAAATAAAACAAACAGACTAGAGATAAATCCACAAACTAATAGACTAGAAATAGACTGGACTTAAACCAAATGGACCAGGATACCAAGACCAAAAGTTCCAAACATGAAAGTGCTACAAAGGACCAAATGGTCATAGGTGCACAAAAAAGACAAAGAAACACTGAAACAACGGAGAAGATAATGAGAGGGCAGGGCTACAAAGGCACGGGCACGGGAGGAAGACACTAATTACAGGGTGGATCTAGGGTGGAGACAAAACCAAAAACACAAAAGAGCTTTTCCAGCACATGGCAAACCAAAACAAGACCAAACAAGGACAGACAAGTTACAGAATGAAAACAAGTCCAGACAGAAGCATGACAATTTCCTCCAAACAATCTGCTTACATCATCCCAGTTCTCCAAAAGTTGCTTTGACACCACATTTTATTTCCTAAATTTACCTAATCTTTAAAGAAATTCACAATTTAAAAACTACTGCTATACTATGGGTCAATAAATGTGTCAAAACAAGACCCTGTGCAAGTGGTGATTCCATACTAGTGGAGGGTGTATTCTCATAAGTTGGTTACACTTGGTCAAGACCAGTATCCACTATGTTTCACTGCTTGGTGAATATTATACTGTCCTTCATGAACTTCATGAACTACCCCACAATGATAATGTATTCCAGCAGGATACTGCACTTTTCCACAGTGCCCAAGTTGTACAACTGTCTTGATGAGCATTCTGCAGAGTTCTGACAAGTGGTGTGGCTTGGATGTTCTCTCAACATGAGCCCAGTCTAACAGTTATGTTATGTGGTGGAGAGGTCTGTTTGCAACAGACATCCTGTACCTACAAATACCATGGAGCTGTTGCCCACCTGTCCTGCACCCTGACTTTTCACCCCCCCCCCCACCGTTCCCAACATCTAGATGGAAAAACAGTTTGTACCCAGATGCAGTCAGACAGTTAAACGTCTCCACCCCACACATACTGACACTTGACTGAACATAACCCCATCCATACTACACATACTGTCACACTGATGTGTTGCTGCTAAGTGCTGCTGCTACCTCTGCACTACTGCACCTTACAACTAAAGCTGTTTCTGCTGCAGTATATTGTGCAATACATTTTATTTTATTTTTTACTTAGATGTTTATTATACTAAGTTATTTTGTTTTTCTAGCTACATTGGTCTATTTTATATTTCTATTATTTATCTATTTAACTTACATTTATGATGTACACCAAGACTGTTTTTTGTTCTATCATGTCAAACGGTGAAAATGGCAATAAAGAGTCTGAGTGGTCTAGCTGCATATTAATACTTTTTTTGTAAAAGCATTTTTATATGTAATAATTTTTTTAATGTATACAATTTATCAAATTATACCACTTATAGACACTGATGTAGGATGGACGTAATCTTTACAATCTACAGTTTGCACTCTTCCACTCTTTTTCCAGTTGTAAATGTATGAATCAGAAATAATTCGCATGCGATTAACAGGACTTTTCATTTATAAAATGGAGACTTCAGTGTTAATCTATTAAAGCATACATCAAGACTGCTGAGTTAAAAAATACATCAAGCTTTGATGGGAAAATTGCCCATCGTAACCTGTCAGATGAGAAATGCCAGAAGATGGAAAATGGGGCAGGTACAATAATATCTGACATATAGAGTATAGTCCATAATTGTTTGTGGTTAAATTGACACCAGAAAATTACTGCATGCTTCAGACAGAATAGCTTAGATAGAAGTACCTTTAGATTAAAGCTGAATGTTCTGTGGTTCTTACAGTCTTATAGTGATAATTTCATTCAGGCCCAGTGGTCTGCAGTTGTAAGTGTAAGAACAAATAGCTCTGTGAGAAAAAGCCATGGAAACTAGCTGAAAACTACAGGGGTTGGACAATGAAACTGAAACACCTGTTATTTAGTGTGGCTAAATTGGTGCAGCCTGGTGGCCAATCTTCATTAATTGCACATTGCACCAGTAAGAGCAGACTATGAAGGTTCAGTTAGCAGGTAAGAGCACAGTTTTGCTCAAATATTGCAATGAACACAACATTATGGGGGACATTCCAGAGTTCAAAAGAGGACAAATTGTTCGTGCACGTCTTGCTGGCGCATCTATGACCAAGACAGCAAGTCTTTGTGATGTATCAAGAGCCACGTTATCCAGGGTAATGTCAGCACCACCAAGAAGGACCAACCACATCCAACAGGATTAACTGTGGACGCAACAGGAAGCTGTCTGAAAGGGATGTCCCAAGATGAATTGACGCAGTATTGGCCCTAGTACACCATAGTAATATAATTAAGTAATAATTAAGTAATAAATTATTGTGGTCTAAAACCAGGTGTTTCAGTTTTATTGTCCAACCCCTGGAAATTAAAGGCAGAAGTCAAAATTTTTGTCTGTGGCTAACCCAAATGGTAATTGTGGTTCTCTCATCTTATTATGATCATGAACAAAACAAACAAACAAATATTACAGAGATTGTAATATTTTTACATGGACAATTTCTTCAGTTTTCACAAGTAATAGAAGATGGTTAAGATGTATTATCTAGACTGATTGTCATTGCACATCTGAAGCAATTTATAGCTGCTGCTTGCTTGCTGTTGCTATAATTTGCTGTCTTGTTACTAGGGGTTTGCTGGGCTATTTGAAGTGATTCATATGCAGTTGCAAAGTGGTTGCTATTGTGCTCCAGCTGTTTGCTGTCCAGTTGCTAAAGTGCCTCAGATAGTTGTTAGGATATCTTAGGTTTCTTAGAGGGACTGCACTACAGGAGGAAAGTTGAGCAGAAGGTCTGGAACAGTAGGAGGACAGTTACAGACTGCAAGCAGAGAAACAGCAGTGCTGTAGGGAATGTGTGCGTGTGTGCGTGTGTGTGTGTGAGACAGAGAGAGAGAGAGAGAGAGAGAGAGAGAGAGAGAGAGAGAGAGAGAGAGAGAGCAAATGAGTTCAATCTCTTCTACTGCTTTGACTGCCCTGTCCCAGCCTCAGCTGCTCCTGTCTCCCCTGACATCATCACTTGCTCTTTGTCTCCTTGATTGGTAACAGCTAGAACAACAGCACGGACTTCCAATAGGACACCCATCCACCTCAGCCTTCCCCCATGGTTGCTCATATTCCCCTTCTCCAAACCATCAACATAGCCAATGCAGCATCCCTGCTAAACCCATCACACATTAGATCACCTCTCTCTCTCTCTCTCTCTCTCTCTCTCTCTCTCTCTCTCTCTCTCCCCCCCATGTCCTGAGCTGTCTCGCTCATTACGTTGGCACTTGTTCGCGGTTGGGTGCTACTACCTACTCGCCTCCCAACATTTACTTAAACTATCCTTTATTGTTTTTCACTTCCCACTGTTTCTCTTTCTATCTCTTTCTCATGTATTGAGATGCCCTGTCCCAACTGCTCTACCCTGATGTCATCTACCCCAGTCTGTCCTCTGTGATGCTGTCCTCATTGTGACCTTTACATTGGCTACATTATTCCACATTAGTGACTGCATTTACAGCTTGTGATTGCTTAACCTCCATGGACTCTCATATTCATACTTAGCCTGTATGTTACACTCTCACATTCTCTCCTAACACGGCCAGCTCAGACTTTAACTATAGTTCTTTATTTATTTGTTTTTATTTCATGTCTCATACACTTTGTTCTTTTCGTGCTTATTGTTCATGCTTTCCGGTGTCAACCAGAGGAGGATGGGTTCCTCTTTTGAGCCTTGGTTCCTCCAAAGGTTTCTTCCTCTTAGTCTGAGGGAATATTTCCTTGCAACTGTCGCCCATTGCTTGCTAATAAGATTACTGTAAAGCTGCTTTGTGACAATGCCTTCACTGTAAAAAGTACTATATAAATAAAATTTGATTGATAAGTACCTCGGACTCCGGACTGCTGGATGACAAACTGGACAGGTCAGAGTGCACTGACACTGTACAGGAAGGGACAGCTTTACTTCCTGAGGAGACTGGGGTCCTTCAATATCTGAGAGAGACCACTGTGAACTGAGTTAATCATAGGACCTAATTATACCATAAATGTTCATTATTGCATATATGTACTGGTCTCAATGTATACATATAATACTGTCTGGTTAATATATTTAATATTCTAGACTCAGCTACTCTGTACATCATGTCACTTGTCACTTTATATGTTTTGCATCTTTAGACATCCTTACTTTGTACTGAGGATCATCCACTTTCAGATTCCACAGGACTCAACATATTCATTATTGTACTCCTTGTTTTTCTTGTTTGTTTTTTAATTTCCATCAAATCTGCTTATTACATTATGGAAATGACAGCATTTGCTGCTGAAAGAGTATTCTTTTTAGATTATCAGTCTTGTTTGACCATCACCTCTGAGCAATGATGCAAAGGCTGCAGTTCAGAAAGGCTTGTCTCTACCCTTCTTGTGCCAGGAGCATTGTATTTCAGATATGACTCATATGTGCAGCCCAGCAGGTTTCAGCCCCGCATGTTTGTAATTTCCCTCTGGTTGTAATTTCCCTCTGGGATTAATTAAGTAATTCTGATTCTGTTAGAAACAATTGGGTGGAAAATAATGTATTTTACAGCTGTAAGGATCTATCAGCTATATATTGATATTGGGTGATTTTCAGCCAAAATATGTAATTGCCTTTTTTCTTATCCGAGATGTTTAATTTGTATG
>CM067511.1:20043491-20390991 GCA_034509495.1 Acestrorhynchus altus | reverse complement strand
TAATGTTTACCTGTGCTTACCTGTGAAAGATTTTCTGTCAGCATGGTTCATCACATTAACTAGGTAAATGTTTATCCAAAGGTTAATTTAGTGACATGAGGCATTTCATTGACATGACCTGCAAATATCACCTTTTTTTTGTGGATGTGTACTGCTGCCCACAAACAAGATGACACCCGGGGCTATGTTCATGTTACCAGTATGTAGATCCAACAGTGGAATGATGCTCATATTGCAATACTAGTTTTATTTCATTATTATGTTCACATTTGAGTCACATTTGGCAACCAGTCCAGGTGTTCTTTAGTGGCTACATACAATGCAATACCATAAGTTGTTACACCCAAATAAATGTAGTGTGCTTTCTGTAAAACAATTCCACATATTATTTTGAGTTTGTGATCATTGGAGTCTGGAGTTGATGTTTCTCTATAAATCCAGAGTCAACTGAACTGTGCTTGTTCAGTAACATTCAGTGGATTTATGTGTGCAAAGCAACCTATTTAGGTTACCTTTTCTGTTTGGCTTCTGGCACCATCTATTTGCATATTGCACACATATTTCTCTCTCTCTTACTCAACCACTAATGTGAAGTCGGGTTCCAGACTACCTTCCGTGGACCAGTACCCGGGTGAGATGAGGGCATGGCCGCAAAGACCTGACGAAAGGACGCTGAATCAGAACTGAGTGGAGTGACTCACAGGGACTTTATTTACAAACACAAACAGCAGCAAAAATAATGGGGCTCATTGTCCTGATTGGCCCCAGGTGCGCAACATGGAATGACCAGGACAGGCCACAGAGTGTCACCCCCACCACCACCTCACTGCCACACTGGCTGCAGTTACATCCTGTGGGTTAACAAAGACCCCAACAACAACACAGGGTTGCTACTGGTCAAAAATGCTGGCTAAAAATAAATACTGTTAAACCCAATGTAATAAATCACAGGGCATCAGCAATTTAAAACACAGTGCTGCAAATGTTTGTGAGGGTCGATTAATAAGAATGGTTCCATATTGCCATCTACTTGCAGTTGTTTATATTGACTGCACACACACACTCAGAACACAGATCACATTGCTGTAGAAAGGCTTATTATTTGTCTGTTTCATCAGAATCTGAATAAAGCAGTTAGAATATGAATTATATATTTATTTCATGTATTTAATTGTGGTCTGGTGATTTTTGTTCTGTATTTGTTTTTCATGAATGTGTACCCAGTCATTATTTCTTCATTTCGTTGTTTTTTTTTTTTAATATTTGTTTTGCTCTCCATTGTCAGTCAGGAGGATATTGTCCTTCCTCTTATTCTGAGGTTTCCCACACTAATTGGCTTTCTACTTCATATCTTGTGACAATATCAGTTGTAAAAAGTATTCAAGACCTATCACTACAATACTTTAAGTAAGATATTGCTGCAGCCTGTTGCCCAAACAGTGCTCAGGGGGCTGACATTGGTGATTTGTTTCATGTTTACACTTGTTTTCTCTGCTATTTTTCCACTGTCTGTACTAGGTATTGCACTTGTCCAATTCTGATAGAAAGCCCCCACCATCTTCTTGCAATGAAGGAAAGCACATCTGCCCCACAAGAATGGATAGAAACAAATGACCCTACAGGTCAGCTCTCTTTTATTGATGCTTGAAAAATCAGTGGTACAAATGAAGAGAAAACTTCTAAATAACTTTCAATTCTTTTCTTTCTGTATAATCAGTTTCTTGTTGCTTGAGTTTTCTGTTTTGTTATTGAATAAGCCTATAGTGCTGCTCTAGCCACTAAATGTTATCACTTAATGCTGTAAGAGGGAATTCCATGGAATTTTCTAAATTCTCTATAATGACACTGAGATGTGATCAGAGTGATTAGAGTAGTTGGATATGAAATGTTTAATTCTAGGAAAACTTGCCTACTCTGATTTCTTTTCAGTTATGGTGAATGGAGCCATACATCTGACAGGGTTCATGTCTCTTAAAGCAAGGGTTCTCAGCCTTCACACATTATGACCCACCTGTTTATAACTACAAAGCGTAATATCCCAACGGACAAACGGATCCCAAAAAACCTCAACTCTATATATTAAATTAATTAATTAAATCATTAATTAACATGGTAACATTCAGTTTACCATGCATTTCTTCTGCAATGATAACATTTAAATTCTTAGTTTTACTAAGTATATTTCATAATAAAATATATATAAATAAGAAAATCAAAATAAATTTATTAAAAGTTCATATGTTCAGTAGAATTTATAAATTGATAAGACAAAAGCAGTAAATATATAAATAATATATAATACACTTAGTATATAAAATAATAAAAGTTATAGATTTATATAGAGAGATATGTATATATATATATATATATATTATATATATATATATATATATATATATACAGGCTGTCTGAAGGTGGCTAGAAAGTTAAAGATTACTCACAGGGTTGTGGATTTAATGAAGAACTAACTAATAGACAATAAGAAACATAGACAATGCGACAATAGGACAAAGAGACTAGCACAGACTGATACTGAGACAAGGACAGACTGAAACAGAAGGACTTAAACAACAAGACATGATTACAAACACCTGGATTTGATGACAAATGAGATGACAGATGGGAAAGGGTTGAGACTAGACACATGCTCAGAAACAATGACAAGACAGGAAGCCAGGAGATGAACAGACATGTGACATTAAGTGACCCAAGTGAGCCAAGTTTTAGAGACTCCTGGAGTGAATTCCAGCTCACTGGTGCACTATAGCTAAAAGCAGATTTTCCCAGTTCACTGAATACTCCCAGTACCTGACAGGTGATCCAGCCCCTGGAGCGAATCTGATATGAACTGTTATTAACTGAGATAGGTAACTTATTTATGAATAAAAATAAGCCTTCTAAGCCTGCTTCTCTTTGTGTTACCAGAAAGGACCAACCAACTTTATCATGCAGTCTACAGTGGTGAGTTCTATAAGAGTCACCAGTTTTAAATAGCAAAGCAGAATGGTAAATTGAGTCAAGTGGCTTGGGAGCACTGGCAGATGCCTTTCAATACATTATGTCACCATAGTCCAATACTGACAGTATGGTTGCTTCCACTACTCTTTTCCTGGTGTATCTGGGCAGACATGATTTTTGTCCAATACATGAATCCAAGCTTTTGTCTGCACTTAATGGCTAGATTGTTGATGTGAAATTTAAAAGAGAGTTTAAAATCCAGCCAGATGCCAAGGTGTTTATATTCTGAGACTAGCTCAATGCTGGATCCTGTCAGGATATATTTAGAGAATTTCAAACAATATTTGAGCATCTGGAAAACAGCATGAACCAGTTTAAAACCATTTAAAACCAATTTGAATTTTTATACAGCAGCCTGCAAAGTGTTGAGTGAACATTGTATTTTTCTAATGCAGCATGGGCAGACTCTGCTGAGCAAAACAAGATTACATCATCTGCATAAAGGTGTACTTTGCAACCTAGAGTAGAGGTGGCAAGATCATTGATGATTTATGGTTGCCCAAAGCCACACACTGTTTCCTGCCAAATAGATTATTCTGGGTCCAAAGCCTTGCACTATTCCTGAAACCAATCTAGAAGGAGATTGTGGTCACCAGCAGTGTTGATACTGGGAATTCTGCAGGATAAAATAGAAAGATTAAAAATGTACATAATATAAAATTACTGGGGTTGCGAGACACCGAAGGTTGGGGTTGAAACCATCCTCTCCTGTTGTTTTTCAGGGATTAATAGTAAAAAGGTATTAGCCACTAAGTAGGGAGAAAAGGTCTGGAGAGTGAAGATATCAGGCTTCTGGGCCACAGGTAGTAGTTGTGGTCAAAGACAGATTAATGGGCATTATTATATCAGTGTTTTTGAAAATCTGACCAGCTGCTGCAAAATGTACATTACAAGCTTTGCACATTTCTTGTTGGTCAGATACCAAATGATTACTGACTATATTTTTGGGATAAGAAATCAATCAATACAGTACACTCAAAGAAGAAGGTAATAATGATATAATAATAAAATAATATAGAAAACATATACAATATGTAATATGGAGAGTATATGAAAAACTCCATACATAGTCCAGTTGTGTTGTGATGGTACGATTATAGGTTGTTACTGCCTATTGCTTACTGCTCCTTCTCATCCTTCCCATCCTCTGTCCTCCTGTTAAAATTGTCAATAAAAGCCAGGCCAAAGAGAGGCAGGTGTTTTGCAGCCAGATATGAAGATATAAAATGTGAGTAAAACTGCCTGATCCTCTGGCCAGTGTTGGGATTGGGCCGTCTTTTATAGTATTTTATATGTTAATCAGTGTGTAAAGTCTCTGTTTAAGAGTTCCATGCTTTAGAGTTGCTTTAGGCTTGATGGGATGGTTTGTGGTGAAGCGAGTCCACTGGTGGTCTGTGGTCTGTCCCGGCAGCCACTTTGGAGACACTGCTGTCCAGTCCGGTGGTGATTGTCATCTTTAATTTGATATAAAACAGAGATTCGCCTTTCCAGCTGGGTGAATGTTCTGCGGTCCGGTATCGGGGGTTGGGGACCACTGGGTTAATGTACTTAACAGTCACACATGTGGATGACCTAAGCAATGGTAGAGTAGTTGGGCTTTAGCTTAGAGTACGTCACTAATGCTTGGAATGCTAAGACGAAAGTAAAAAAATAAAATTCTCTTGAGCATAATGTTCATAAACGATAATTTCCACTGGGTTCCACTTTTGTTTAAATGCTAAAATAAAAGGGAAGTAAAACTAAAAAGTAACAATAAAGGAATGATTGTGGCTACAGTGGTTTAACACTAAAACATGAGAAGCACATGACATGTGTCCCTAAATCTCTGTAAGAAACATTAGATATAATGACAAGTAACTCAATTATTTAATTCACTTGCCTTGGAGGCATCCGGTCTGAACCTGAACTTATACAATCAAGATAATATTAACAGTAACATTGTAAATTTCTGCAACAGAGCACACAGCTTCCCATTACGCTCCATAGGTGTTTGGTCATTGTGGTCCTGATGAGATGCACAGCTGAAAATGAATTTAAGCAGTACATGTATGTTAAAGAAGAGCTGAAGCTTAACAGGTGACAGATTTTTTTTTCTTCTTTTCAATATAACAACAATGATAAGCTTAAAACACATGCTATTTAATTATTTTAGGAATGAGTAACACATTTCACTTATGGGAATACAGAGCAGGTTGGGAATATCCAAGCTTCATGTACAAGAAAGATGAGAGACAAGAGAAATCACATTCAGTCTAATGACCGAACACTAATTACTTTCAACAACTATGTTTATAAGAAGGCAGGAAGAAATAACAATCAAGCAGGATAGTGTTCTCACATTTTCGTAGATGACTAACACGCATTATATGGCTAAGAGCAGCCCTTGATTACATAACCTGAAAGACAATTTAGATTGTCAATTAGATTGTAAGTCCAGGGTTAATATAACAACAAATAACGTCATTAATTTTAAGGAACCTGGAAAAAGAACATGGGTGAATGGGATACAGCTTGGGTCATAAAACTGGGAAAGTCTATGCAGACAATTTTCTGTTTAGAAGAAGACCTGAATTGGTGGCTTAAGGGGGGTTGGAGAATGTAGGTGAAACTGCCACAGTTCTCAAGTGATCTTTCTTTAACCCCTTTGCACAGTTCCAAGTTCAAGTTCATTTTAAAAAAATTCATCCCTAGTTACCTGAACATGTACATACTGCACAGTGATCATTCAGGGCTTAAACCGAAGTAGACAATTGGGCCCAGACATTCATTCACCTTCAGATTATATTTAAAAATCATCAAATACAAACAAAAATGCCATTTAGTTTTTTGGTATCTTATCAAAAATCAGTCAGGCTTTACATTTCCTAATTGAACAAGTTCTTTTCTAACTTGGTACAAAATATGGAGTAGATAAGTGAAGTATTCAGGTGCTGCACAACAATTTCCAACAGGTGCATTTAGGTGTCCACCCTCACAAACCTGAGTGACCACGTGAAGGAGTCAGACGACAACACCAACATACCATACCATAAATTTGCTACATCCATGAACCCCTGGATCTGTAGCCTGTTACTAACAGGTCACCCATTCACCCCGTTGTAAGGACTCAAGGGGTTGCTATCTCTCCCTGAGGCACCCGGGGCTGCTAATACAGAATCTAGCTCTCTGTCCTTTAGACCCTGAATGCACGCCTCAAGCCTGTCCAGCTTTTCAAAGGAGAGCTCATTATTTGACACAAACACTATCATTTGATGAAAAAGGAGTTTAAAGTTTAGCAAGCAGGAAGCACTGAGCCCATTTATAGTAAGAATATATCAGATAATCAGAATAGAACGCAAAGGGCCCTTTGCTTCTGCACAAACAATCATAATCATTAGAGTCTTGTTCTACCTTCTGCTGGCACACCAACTGTGTTAAGCTGTTAGGTAGAGAAAGTGAGAGAGAGAGAGAGAGAGAGAGAGAGAGAGAGAGGGAGAGAGAGAGAGATGGCCTCAGCCAGTTGGGGGTTGATATTCCAACACAGACTGAGAGGAAGAAAATGTGGAGGTGGCTGTTGCTAAGGAGCTTTTGCTGTTGGCTAGGTGGTGTCATGAGGACCCTGAAAGGCAGCAGTGTGATTTTAGCCAATGAATGCAACAACGCATGTTTGCATCCCCACGCAGCCTGACTGTATTGTTTTCATTTTAGAGTGGTATGCACCATACATGCGTGTACAGTGTCCGTTCCTGGCTGTTTTGGTTGCAATTACGTCACTTTGACTGGATGCCCTGTGGTGCAGTCATGGCCACAGTAGGTAGTATTTAGGATCTTGATGAGCTGGAAAGAGTAAATTAATTGATGATTTTTTTATGTTGAAGAGCCCAGCTCTGCTACATTTGTGTCATAGACAAGCCGTTGTGGAAAGAGGATTTTACATTAGTGAAGAATTGAGTGTGGAGAATCAGAAAGATTCTTTGGCAGCTTAGAGGATTATTAGTGGCCATATCAGATCAGCAGTGCTCTGGTGTGTAGAATTTTGAATTTTGAAAAACGAATTTAATTTGAAGCACTCTGAATACTTTCCAGATGCACTGTAAAGAAGAAAGCCCTCACAGATGAACTAGATTATTTGAAAAAGAAGATGACTAGGATGGAAGCTGATTTCTGGGTCCTTAAGAAATTTTGAAGCCCTGAAGATTTTTGGCCCTGAAGATATTTTGTCTCATTTATTTAATATGATGGTCCTTATCTACTTTTATGACTAGAAATCTGATGAGGTTTGCCACATTTATGCAGACATTTCGTTAAATTACACAATTTTCACATTAAACTAGTAATGTGGCAGGAATCTGAAGTGTGCACATTCCATTTGGAAAATCAGGATAAAGAATTCATGATACTGATACAGTATGTAAGTTCCTTGCTGAAAAAAAAACAGCCTGGCAAGCTCACACTAGTAAGGTTATGGTAGGGTATGTTTTATTTGAGTTTGACTGTTAAACTGGTTTACAAGCGTAATCAGACTGGCCACACTGGTTGACAACCATGGTCAGCATAAAGAAGCAAAATCAAATGCATCATACATGCTGGTCAAGAGCTGGTTAACCAGCTAAATTACCAGTATAGTCTAGATTTTAGCTTGAATGCCCAGCGTCTGAAGCAACTTAACCATCAAAGATCAGCTTAGACCATCTGAAACAAGTTACCAGCTGTTAACCGCTGGAATTTAGTAGGCTGTCAGAGAGCTTTCAGAGATGGTTAGCTTTTCTTTCACTTAATGGCTACTGCATGACAGGAATATATATATATATTTTTTTTTTTTATTATTATTTTTTTTTTACATAAACTTTGGGGCACTGAATGTATTTTGAATGTAATAGATCAGATTGTGGTTTCAGGTTTTGCTTAAATTGTGACTTTGATTACAATGACTGTTCATGACTGTTGATGTTCATTTAGAAAAAATAATTTTTTAATATTTAGTAAAATAATATTTGTGTTAAATCCTCAAAGGCTGATGTGCTTGTATTCCAATGCCAGTTTTAGTCATTTATTTTTTATATTACCTGACATACCTTACATTTTAATAAGTATCTTCTATTCTGTCCCTTTGTTTCATTCCCAGCTGATGCATCATTCCTCCTCCAGTGCTCCTCAGAAGAAACAGATCAAGATGGCCGTCAATCTCCTCTCCACTCTCCAGACCCTGACTGCTTTCTTCCTCTGACCACTCTACACAGAGAGGGGCACCCTCTGAAGATCACAATGGCAAGAGCAGATGGGGCATACAGCTGTGTGAATTTGAAATCATCACAATCCAGCACATCTGTCAGTTCAGAGGGGACTGAAGAACTTGGCCAGTCAAGAAACCGATGCCTTTCAGAGCCTTCTATGTGTCTGGCAACTCCTGGAACACCAGTTCTAACTCACATCCCTGTTTTTCGCCAGTCCAGCTGTGATAATGCTGTGACAGGAAGTAAAATAGGCCAGTCACAGGATGCAGCAGGGTTCAGCCCATTTCTTCAAGCTCGCAAAGGTGGAACAGGCAAAGGACGCTACAAATTCTGGAAGTCGCCACAGTTTTCGACCCGCTTTCGCCATCCTGTTCAGAGACTTGCAAGCATGTCCAGTCTTTCATCCACGACCACGTCTTCTCTCAGCTCACTGGACAGTGTTGTGTCATTCAGCTCTGCTGAGCCAATCCCCAGTCCCATTGAAAATCAACCCCGCCCCTTTTTGTTTGGCGCTTCTGCCAGATTGCGCCCGCTGACTCCAGAGATGCCCAGGAAGCTGTGGACGATGGCATTCACTTATGAAGAGCAAGACTCAGAGCTAAAAGATGGACAGAGCGACAGTGGAGAGACAGATGAATCAAGAGTGTCAAAAAACTTTAACTGTGGCTTTCACATGACCATTAGGGATGAAGGAAAAGTTGAAAATAAGGAAGTGGAAGAGGGAAAGATTACAGTGGGGGTATGCCAGAAATCACTTGCAGTGGAAAAAGACAGGGATGAAAAGAGTACAATGAATGAAAAGGTGGGTAAAGAAGTTTTGATGGAAGAAGAGAGGGTGATAGGTGGAGAGAATGGGGGAAAGATAACTGTCATGGAAAGAGAGCGAGAGGATGACAAAAAGGACTGTGATTTAGTAAATCCAACCCTGGAAGGCAAGTTGCCTGTGTCTAAGAGTGTGTGTAGCATGGAGGGAAATGTGTATTGTGTAAGTTCTACTGAGAATTTCCTGAGCCAGGATCCTGAATGTCTTTGTGACATGCACACACTTGGCAGTAATGACGGAATCTCACAGGAGAACACACATCAGTTGATGCCCGATAATGAGAACTGGGATTTGGAGCACATACCCACACATACACAGCCTAGCCCTGTACACACCCTTATACACGAAGACCCCTGCACTCCACAAAGCCATAGCCAAAGGGAGATATCTGTTGCTCACATTCGCCTGGAACAACCATTCTCAAGTCCTGAAACACACACAGCCCAAACATCTGCTAACACACTCCCCTCAGTAAGGGGCAAGACGAATAGAATGAAGATTACTTTCTTTCCTAATGTGGGCAGAGTGATGCTCAAACAGTCCCGCATCAAAGGACTCCGAGGACCAGGGGTCACAGATGGTGTCTGTTCTGAAGAGAACGGACCTGGTAATGTGAAGGCAGAGGGTGTAGCACAGGTCAATATCCCACAAACATTGTTTTACAGACAAAATGTTCCACTGGTTCTGCATTCTGCATCGCTAGGAAAGCCACCCAGCAATGAAAGTGGTGATGGTGTTGGAAATATGACAAATGGCTGTGCATGTGGTGACGCAACCAAGGATGAAGCTATCAGTGTATTTAGCAGTACAGCCTCTGCTGGTGACAATTTGTGTACCCAAGATTTCTCCGCCAGTGAAGTCATTAGTGATGACCAAGGTCCAGATATCAGCCATACAGTCTCTATAAATGCTTCTGCTAGCCAGGGCCACACTGTTGGGATTAGTAGAGAAGACAGCATTAAGAATAGTATTAACATGTCTCCTGGTCACACTGACCAGCCTGTTCTGCCCTCTAAAGTCCCTAGTAAAAGCCCCGGTACCTTCCGCCATACTGTACGCATTCGACTGCCGACTAACGTCCGCAGCACTGTCAAGGCATATTTCAGTCACACGCATACACTCCCACACACTAACACACAGTCTATTGCATCTGTGACACCCCCCAAAACCCAATACAGACAGCTGTTCAGCAGTAAGATCTTGTGCCAGAGAACAGGTGGAAATTCTCATGTGCACACTGAAGGGGACGCTGCTGCAATCCAGTCACTCTCAGAGGAATCTTTTGCTTGAGTTCAAAGCGGAAGTGCCACAAATTTATTGCCCTACATTTTGCTCATTTTCGGGCCATTAGTTTAATAAAACCTCCTAATTGCAAAACAGTGAAATGTTTCTTTGCAAGGACTTTAAGTTGGAAAAAAAAAAGATCTATTTTCCATATACAGTCAAGTCACATTACTATGACCACCAGCTAATATCCACAGTAACAGCGGCGCATAGTTGCCCAGACTGGGACTTAAACCCCAGTCTCCCACATGGTGTGGAGGCCCACTGGTGGTGTTATCTGTTGTACCACACCAACAGATATGTTGAAATCACACTGGAGCATAAAATTGCCCAAAATCTGTTTGTATACTTCAGGGGCATCCTCTGTGACATTGCATGGTCTGCCATTGTTGTGGCGGAGTTGCTGTGGTTCCTAAATACATTCTAGACTTCTGCTTTTCAATAATACCACTCACAGTTGATTGTGAAAACTATCTTGGAGGGAAGATATTTCACAAGATGGTAAACCAATAACTAGCACCGATCTGGACTGGGTTTCATGAGGGCAGATTCTAAAATGGTCAACCAAGAATCACAGTGAACATAATCAGCAATGTCATACGTGTAGTTTAGTGGCTGTGCTCCATAAGAAATAAATCAAACGACAACTATTAGCCAACACTTACCTAAACTGCACATGAACATAGCTGTGCTCTTCTTATCAAATAGCCTCCAACTGATCAGTATTGATTGCTTGTAGTAGCTTGATCAAACTTGTTCATATAAATACTACTGAATAGATGCTAGAAGCTGACAATTAGTATGGAGTATTTGCATAATGCTAACAGATCCCTGAGTGTGTGTCGTGGCAAAAATTACTGGGGCTGAGAGGATTGACCTTACTATGGGTTACTACATAGGGTAATTTATAGCCATTATGCTAGCACCATTGTAATCACTCAAGTTTTTTTTCTGGGAGTCTGAATGACAATACAACGTTTTCTTTTATTCATGGTTAGTAGTTGGGTAGAGCCATTTATTATCAGTTTTCTTTGCCTTTTAAAAAAAAATAATGGCAACAGAAATTACCCAAATGACCCTGTTCAAAAGTTTACATAACCTAGTCCTTAATATTTTGTATTACCTCCTTTGACATCAATAACATAAAAACGTTTGTGTTAGTTGTGGATGAGGCACTTTATTTTCTCAGACGGTAAAGCCTTCAGTTCTCAGAGCCTGAGATGGCTGCTCCAGAACCTTCCTTTGTTTAAGGCCATGTGTTTTGGGTCATTGTCAGATGGAGTCCCATCTGCAGCTACTGGGCTGATTTTCCTCCAGTATTTTCTGAATAAATTGCTGCATTCATCTTGCCATCAATTTTCTCTGGGCCTGTGTAACTCATGTACCCAAAACATCAGTAATCCACCATCATGGTTCACAGTAGGAATTGTGTACTTTTCACCATAGGCCTTGTTGACTCCTCTCCAAATGTAGTGTTTAGGGTTTGGCCAAAATGTTCAATTTTGGTCTCATCACTCATCACTGTGTCTGTGCAGTTTGCCATATTGTAATTGTAGGCTGATTTGTGACATTGACGTGGTAAGGGCTTTCTTTTGGCAACTCGATCACGTAGCTAATTTTCTTCAAGTGCCTCCTTACTGTGTAAACAGCCACACCACATTTTCAGAGTCCTGTATGTCAGTTATTTGTGGCTTTTTCTTTACATATCAAACCATTTTCCTGGCAGTTGTCACTGAAATTTTTGCTGGTCTACCTGACTTTGGCTTGGTTTCAACAATTTCCACTTCTTAAAAAGCACTATCAAGGGATAGCAAGGCACTCTGTATGACAAAATAGATAAACAGTATATATACTGTAATATATATATATAAACATTATAAATAATAATAATAACAATAATCATACATACATACATACCTGTACATACATGCATACAAATAAATCTGAGGAATACAGCTGATTGGCATATTCATTTCCTAGAATATTGGAATTGTAGAGTATTTGATCATTCCAAACCATCCAGCGTATGTAAACTTTTGATCAGGGTGATTTGGGTAGTTCCTTTTGTAATTTAAACAATTATACAGTGCATCTGGAAAGTGTTCACAGTGCTTCACTTTTTCCACATTTTATGTTGTTACAGCCTTATTTCAAAATGGATTAAATTCAATTTCCCCTCAAAATGCTACATAGATACCCCACAATGACAAAGTGAGACATTTTTGTTTGAAATTGTTGCTAAAACATGCACACACAAAAAACAAAACAAAAAAGACCCCAAAAAACAGAAAAATGTAACGTACTCCAGACTTGATGCTTGGCACTCAGTCCAAAAAGTTCAGTCTTGGTCAGAGATTCCTTTAGGTGCATTTGGCAAACTCAGGCCTGACTGGTGAAGTGCTGCAGAAATGGCTGTACTGTAATGTTCTCCTCTTTCCACAGAGCACGTTGGAGCTCTGTCAGAGTGGCCATTGGGTTCTTGGTCACATCCCTGTCTAACACTCAGTTTGGTCAGGCGGCAAGCTCTAGGAAAAGTCCTGATTGTTCCAAAGTTCTTCCACTGGGACCATCAATGCAACAGAAATTTCTGTAGCTTTTCCCAGATCTGTGTCTCAGTACAATCCTGTCTCTGAGGTCTACAAACAATTCCTTAGATTTTGTCAAAAAATGAATCCATTTTGGCATAAGACTGTAACATAACACACTGTGAATACTTTCAGGGTGCACTAGACTTACTACTATACTTGTCTCATTGACAACTGGGGTCCATGGCTTCTGCACCACACATACACCCTACCATCACCCTGACACAACTTGTAGCATCATTCATGGGGCCAGAACTAGATATTGGGTAGTAATACCTTCTTTGACATATTCCCAAGACATACAGGGTTAGAGACAAGGGTTAGAGTTCATGTTAGGAATGTCAAGGAATGTTAAATTTGCAAATGGAATATCCCATCTATCTGGCACCTACCTTCAGGCCTTCCTCAAACTCCAATAAGTCACATCACCTTTACATTAGCATTTTAAACACTGTTCAGCCTCACTCACAACAAAACTCATCAGAACTTAAACAGGTGCATTCCCAAGCGGTTCCCTGAGGCCACGCTTCATGATCAATTTACATCTGTGATCATGCTATCTGATGATGTTTGGCATTTACACATAACACAGTAGATAAAAAAAACAAGACTGAAGCACCCGCAGTTAAAATGAAATTAAAAATATTAAGTCTCCTGATGAGTGTGTGTGAGCATGTATGTGGAATATTTGGTGAATGAATCAGAATATGGCATAAGCCACAAGTTGTTACAAAGAGCTGATGTGAAGACAAGGATCAGTTGTGTGTTTGTGTTTGATTATATAAGTTTTTCACTTTGGTCACATATATATGCAAATTGTATTTATTTTGTATGTTATTTCTGAATAATTTCACAGCACTAATGATATTCTTACTCATTTTGTTGGCTATGGATGTATAATCACTCCTATCACATGCAGTAGCATGTCACTGTAAATGTAACACCTTTTTTTATTTTTACACTTTTAAAAAAAGTAGTTCTACACTCAACCTTTGGTAAAAGAGATGGTTCTGTATTTGTATGCATAAATGGTGCCAGATTACAGGGTTCTTCACATTTTGGAGAAAACCTTTTAGAGAACCATTAAAGAATGGTTTGACATAGCACCAAAACTGGTTCCAGTATTATTACATATACTTTTATACAAACAGCTGAGAAAAATCTCCCTTCCTTGGCTGCAGCCTAAGCTTTGGGGTGTATCTTTCCTTTTCATCGATTAGCACACAGTTTTCATCAGTATATAATAAACATCAAATCAGTGGTCATTGAGTGTGTTTACCTGTAAAACTCTGTGTAACTGTGGCATTTACTACCAAGTGGCTGACTATGACACTCCCAATTTAATGGGTGGGAGAACCTGCATAAAGAAGCAAGATTTCCTCCAAACACAGGTCCTACCAGATAAAGATTGGAAACCACACGGCTGAAAAACAAGATGTTTTATTGTAGCACAAGCAGAAAAAATAAATAAACCATGTACAATATAATAAAAAGACGTGTCTACTACTCACCTCTACTACAGTAGTTCAAAAGACAAAAAAAAGGAAATTAACAATAATAATAAAAAGGAAAACCTGTCATACCCCACAGATCATTCTGCTCTAGGTTGAAATAGATAAGAAAAAAAACATAACACCACAATGCTGATAATCAAAGCACAACTGGTGAGGTTTGCAGAAAAGAAATCACACAATATGGTTGTCAGTTAACTCCCAACCACTACAATACAAATTGAGCATGAGCTAAACCACCACCACAGTACACAATGTATATTGACAGCCCCAAATGTTTAGCTTCCCTGTGATGTGTATAAATATGTATATACAGTAGGGTGCGAACGTTTGGGCAGCCTTGTTAATTTTCCTGATTTACCTTTTTAAATCATTGATTGTTTGGATAAAAGAAAAATCTATTAAATATATCATATAGGGGACAAACACAGTGATATTTGAGAAGTGAAATGAAGTTTATTAGATTTACAGAAAGTGTGCAATAATTGTCTAAACAAAATTAGGCAGCTGCATAAATTTGGGCACCAATAAAAAACATAACTCAATATTCAGTAGATCCTCCTTTCGCAGAAATAACAGCCTCTAAACACTTCCTATAGCTTCTAATGAGAGTCTGGATTGTGGCTGAAGGTATTTTAGACCATTCTTCTTTACAAAATCAAATTCAATCAAATTTAATTTATATAGCGCTTTTTACAACAGAACGTTGTCACAAAGCAGCTTTACAAGGATCCGGGTCCAAGCCTCAAATGAGCAGCCAGTAGGCAAACAGTGGCAAGGAAAAACTCCCTCAGTTTAGGAGGAAGAAACCTTGAGAGGAACCAAGGCTCAAGAGAGGAACCCATCCTCCTCTGGTCGACACCGGAGAGCAGATAACAAAGGCACATTGGAAAATGGAAAAAAAAATGAAGGGAAAATAAATAAATAAATAAAAATGGAGAGAGGATAAATAAAGATTGACTGAAATAGTAATGCTACAGGTATGCATGATTGAATAGTGAAAAATGAGATCCATGCAGGTGGGATAGCCAGGTCTGGAAGTTGATAGTAGGATGTAGGTTGGATGTAGGTGGATGAGTGGGCCGGTATCCGCAGGTGTCCGGGGCAGCTCAGGACATGGGGGGGAGAGAGGTAGAGAGATTAATGCCCCCTTAAAAGTGTTAATGAAAAGCCTGCGAAAAGAGAAATGTTTTCAGGCGTGATTTAAAGACGGAGAGAGTGTCTGAGTCCCGAACAGTTGGAGGAAGACTGTTCCAGAGCTGGGGGGCTTTAAAGGCGAAGGCTCGACCCCCAACAGTGTTCTTTTTGATTTTAGGGACAGTCAATAGGCCTGTGTCCTGAGAACGCAGTCTGCGTGACGAGATGTAAGGTATTAAGAGCTCTTTTAGGTACAGGGGACCTAAGCCATTTAGTGACTTGTATGTTAGGAGCAGTATTTTGTAGTCGATTCTGAATTTAATGGGAAGCCAATGGAGGGATGAAAGAACCGGACTAATATGGTCAAATTTCCGAGTTCCAGTGAGAACCCTCGCAGCAGCGTTTTGTACTGATTGGAGCCTCTGTAGTGATTTCCCTGAACTACCAGCTAGAAGGGCATTACAATAGTCTAGTCTAGATGTGATGAATGCATGAATCAGTATCTCTGCGTGAGATACTGAACATCTCTAGTTCATTCAGGTTTGATGGTTTCTGAGCATGGACAGCTCTCTTTAAGGGACACCACAGATTTCAATAATATTCAGGTCTGAATATTAAAGTGTGCTGAATAGTTGAACCATGCACGGTGACTCCATCAGCAGCAAGATGATGTTGTAGGTCTTTGGTGCTGGTCTTTGGGTTGACTGAATCCTTCGCTTCTGTTTATTCAATATTTTTCTTGGTCTCCGACTTCGAGCCTTGACTTGAACTGTGCCTGTGGTCTTCCATTTTCTCACAATGTTTCTCACAGTGGAAACTGGAAGCTGAATTCTCTGAGAATCTCTGCCCCCCTTAAATACCCTTTCTCATAATTGGAGTCACCTGTGTATGGAGGTCAAGGGTCACTGAACTTACCAAACCAAATTTGAGCTCCAATAATTAGTTCTAAAGGTTTTGAAATAAAATGACAACAGTGCCCAAATTTATGCAGCTGCCTAAATTGTTTAGACAATTATTGCACACTTTCTGTAAATCAAATAAACTTCATTTCACTTCTCAAATATCACTGTTTGTCCCCTATATGATACATTTTACTGATTTTTTTATCCAAACCATCAATGATTTATAAAGGTAAATCAGGAAAATTCACAAGGCTGCTCAAACTTTCGCACCCCACTGTATTTACAAATGAGAAATCACCTCATTCAAAAATGTTATTGCACCCTATACAGCTTATGTAATAAAAATAGAGGCACCCCATTACACCTAGTATTACAAATTACTCACATGGGCCATGATGAGTACTCACAGGCATTGTACTCTGTCCATAAGCCCAGCCCAGAAAGGGGAACCCAATCTTCCTGTGCTGTGAAGATCCTAACTACTGTTTTTGACACTGGACCACTTTTTGATGATTCACTGCCTAGTGCCATTTTCTCTTCCTCGCACCAATAATAATGGACCAACTCTGGGTCACCAACCTCAAACTCACGGCCTTGGAATGCTTAGACCTGTCATTGCCCTGAGTATCCTAGGCTTGACTTACCACATCTGACCTGTTTGGTATCAAAAGATCCAGCTCTGTGCAGAGCCTCTGGCATAAAAAGAGCATAGCAGGTCTCCTTTGCAGTGTTTCGGTACTGTAGTAGGAAAGCATTAAATCTCTGCAGAACAGATGTCGATCCTGTAGATGAGTTTAGGGTTTAAACAACTGTATGAAAATCCCAGCCAGGCTTTTTTTCACAGGATGAAATGGACCAGAACACTTGAGCTGCACATTATTGGCCGTAAGGAAACATGAACAGTTTTTGAAACAAATTGTGGCCTGTTGTCAGTCACCAACACCTCATCTGCAAAATTGTCATGTATTTGCTGCTATGGGTGTTCCAGGCCATGGCCATGGATGTAGACTTCTTTTTTCTTCAAGCTGTGCCCCAGGCACCATGTAAAGGGCTGCTCACTGCTCCGGGCATGTGTACTCACTGCCCTTTTGTGTATGAATTTATTAGTGTTTATGTATGTTTCATTTTGTGGATGGGTTAAATGCAGTGCACAAATTCCCCTGTGTGCAAGCAGTTTAATTGTTTTTTTTTTTTTTTATTGTTGTTTTTTTTGCCTGAAACTTTTGTAGATATGTCTGTATGGAATTTATTGAGAATAAAGTAGTAGACTGCACAAACATGTGATGGCTTACTGATGTAATCAAGGTGATGCTCTGAAAGCCTACATTTTAAAATTGTTTAATTAAAATTTACATTTCATTATACACTCTTCCTTTGCAGCTCCTTATTACTCATAGCTGACAGTTTATTGGTACAAATGAAGGATTGTTTGTCACTGGGGGTCTTGAAGGACACACTGGCAGTGTCAGTCAAATTTTCAGAAAAATAGTACACATTTCTGGACCTAATCTGAAGCATCCTTTAGTAATTCAATGCTGAGAGGCAGCCTTCCTTGGTTGCAGCACAGGCTCTGGCATGCAGGTAATTTATATCTGTAGCTTGTTGTGCAATTAAAGCAGCTTTTAAAAAAAAATCTGGGTCTAAGTGCTGGTGAGCAAACGAGGTAGACCAGAGAAAGATGAGTTCTCCTGTGGAGGCTTAATTGCTCTCAGTGGTTCTTCCATTGTATAAGGAATAGCCACTGAATGGCTATAGGGACTCCAAAGGAGAACTCATCTTCCTCTGCTTGACAACAGAACAACTACACAAAAGATATCACAAAAGCAGTAACTGGTATGAGAATCACGTATAGAGAGACACACTGAACTAATCATTAGACTGAAACATTCAAATAACCCCTGAAACATTGTGACTGATGCTAGGAGGTTATCAAAGTAAAAAAAAAGATCTCTGTAAGGCTGGAAGAGGTGTATAATAATCAGTCAGTCATTATCTTAGCCACTTTGTCCTGAATAGCGTCATGGTGGATCCAGAGCCTACCTGGAATCATTGGGAATAGGCAGGCAGGAATACCCCCTGGACAGGGCACTAGTCTATCACAGGGGACCACACACACAGTCACACTCACACTCACACCTAGTGATGGCCAATTCACCTACCATATGTGTTTTAGGAGGAAAGGAGGAAATCCTCACATGTGCAGAACACACCATACTCCTCGTAGACAGAGACCAGAAAGAGGACTGAACCAGTGAATCAATGCAATGTGTGAATGAAATGTTAGACTGGGTAGAGGAGTGTTCACACTTATAATACATGGTCTCACATTTTGCTCTTTTTTCTATCTTGATCAGCTTTTTCTTTTTTAGCCTATAATACCACATTGCCAGCTCTTTAGAGAAACACAGAGGGGTGTTTATCATATTCGAATCTAGTTTTAATTTCTCTTTATTTAATTAGTGGTGTCAGTGTATTTTACTTAGTTTGCTTCTATTTGACATTTGAAGATTATACAGCCATGTAATATAAAAGTAGGACACCACATGAAAAGGCTATCTTATTTAAACCTCAGACATTAGTTTGGTTCGTTCTTGATTGTTACTGAATAACTTTATTTTTGTTACTTTTAGCCCGTAACAGCCACATACGCATATACACATTCTACATTTCAATTTTAGATGATTTTTTTTATTTAAAGGCTTATATTGGAAGTATGTTGTTATTATTGTATTGTTAGCCACTTAGCTGGCTAACTTAGCTTCCTCCTACATGTCCAGCTAGATAGCAAGAGCAGAACATGTCCTCTAATACAGAAAAAGTTAATGAGTCTGTTAGAAACAAATGGTAATGCTATCATAACAATAGCTTTGGAGGTCTATAGTGTGTTGTGTAGAGTAGCTCTACAAAGTTTACATGTCAAGTTTCAGTCCCTACTTCGATTGTTTCGAACCACAATGAAGCAGGGAGTATTAAGTACAAGTAGTGTGCCTACAGTGGGAGAGTACCGCCAGTTTCTGATGAACTGTAAGGTCTGGGGGAATGAACAGTCTCATGTGAACATACTCTCCTACATTTGTTGCTGTTTTACAGGTTGGAGATTAAAGAGCCTGCCGCTTTCTCATCTTGGCGTTTAGTTCTAGGCAATATTCTCTGTGATCCTTCATTAATTTTTTGTAGCTGTAACCTTCAGGCATATGAATTTAAAATCTGCTATTGCAGTAAAATCTAATTTCCCCACATACACAGCCTATCAGCACTGAGCTTTGGAGTATTTGTATCAAGGAGAAACATGTGAATGGCCTATTATCAGCAGCATGCAGTTGGCCATTTACAACTCTCAATAGAACAGATTCAGTGCAGAAACCTGACTTTCAAAAGCTCGTAGAGAAAAAAAGGATGGAGGTTGGTCTGTAATTTGTGAGACATGTTGCATCAAGAGCATGAGAATGGGTGTATCAGCAATTCTAAGGGCAGAGAGAACAAAGAGAACTGGGAATGACAGATTTATTAAAGAATCCTTATCATTGGAGACTTTAATCGTACTTCAACATCATCCACTCTGCCCTCCACTATGTAACCAAGCACAAGAGACAATAAAACCCTGAACCTGTTTTATGCCAATATAAAGGAGGCATATAAGTCATCACTGCTCCCTCCAATTGGAAGATCTGATCACAATCTAATTAATCTTCTGCCTGTGTACAAACCAGTAGTATTCTTCTTCAAAGTTGCACTGGTAATAGCTGGTGATCTCCAATCATGGTATATATATATATACCATGATTGGAGATCACCAGCTATTATGTGTATGTATATATATATATATATATATATATATATATATATATAGATAGGTAGAATATATGTATAGATAGAAGTTCTGTCGCTTATCCAAATTCATCTATTGATTTTAGAAATGACATATGAAAGCTGAAATGAGGTTTAATTTACAAAAATACATTGACTTCACTGCAGAAATATCGATCATTTAATGAAGTTTTTGGCAAGACAAAAGTTTTGTCGCCCACAGAAAGTGAAAATAAAAACAAATAATTTACTTCAAATACAAAGATATGTTTCATAACATTGGTGAATGAAGTTGTGGTCCTATTAGAGCCATATTAAATATTTTGTGTGACTTCCATGAGCTTGAAGGACTCCATCCAAGCTTCCTCTTTCATCCTACCCCAAACATGCTCAATGATGTTCATGTCTGGTGACTGGGCTGGCCATTCTTGGAGCACCTCGGTCTTCTTCGCATTGAGGAACTTTGATGTAGAGATGGACGTATGAGATGGAGCACAATCCTGCTGCAAAATCTCACCCCTTTTATGATTGGTAATGTAAGAGGTAGCTAATACTTCTTGATATTTTAGGCTATTGATATTGCCTTTCAAATATTCCACCTTACACCCCCATACTGAATGTAACCCCAGATCATGATCTTTCCACCACCAAACTTAACTGTTTTAAGGGCTCCAGTAGGTCTCATGTGGTATTTGAGGCAGCTGTGGTGTAATTCAATTGAAGATTCATCTGAGAAATCCAGATGTGCTGCAACCAAATTTTTCTGAAATCCAGCTTTTCCAGCTTCCATCCGTTTAGCAGGCTGTGGGCCTTGGCAAATGCCACACATTTTTTTTAATTACCTTTTGTTTAGTGCTGGCGCCTGGGAACTGATTCAACCATAGAGGCCATTTTGAGACAGAATCCTACAAACTTCTAGTTGACACAGAGACTTGAGGTGACCAGGCCTGGTGGAGCTCTGCTGCAGTGGAAAAGGGGCTGGCTTTGGATTTTTGTTTCCACAACATGGATAAGCAACAGAACTTTGGTCAGGGACTGTATACATATAGGGTTTGAATGAACAATCCAACAATTGGAAACTGCCATTACCTTCTTACAGTTTACTAAAGTACAATCTCAAAAGCTCACACAAGATGGATTAGCTACATTTACCATTTCACCATTTCCAACCTTATTCAGAAAAAAAAATTTAAACCAAATTTGAATGACACAGGTAGCAGTTAAATCACCATACATTGCACCATAGGGAAGGACAATACCAAATATTATTTTCTTTACTTTTCTGGGAGATATCTAATTTTTCAAATTCTTCAATTATCCTTGCTCATCATCAGCACAGATAACCATAATATGTCAGGCAATCACCAGCCATAACGAACATGACAGATTATCAACTGATGGACATCTGGAGACTACAGAATCCTAAAAGCAAGTAATATTCATACTGCTCCCGCCACCACAAATGATATGCCATTCTAATTTTATTTCACACAGAATAATCAGTTCTGACATGTCAGATCATGCTCCAATTAATATATCCATCCAAAAACAACTTGAAGCTCTCCCTCCCCCAAAATGGCCTTTTAATATGTCCATGAAAAAGACAAAGATTCTTAAAATGACTTCCGACAGGAATGAACAGAGACTATTAAAATGAATGGCAATCCAGAAATTAGAGCATGCAGCATACTATGAGAAACAATTTCTTTTTACTATTCCAAAAAAAAAAAAAAAAAAAAGGAATAAATTGACACGGTGCCAAAACTACAAGAGAAGGTGCAGAGACTGGACCCACTGGCCTCTCAAAGCCAAATGCTATTTAATAATAGATGAAACAAGAAAACTGAAAAACTATTCTTAAATGTAGGCAGCAGGATGGAAATAAGACTGTTCATGTTTGTGAGGGACATTTAGGATAGAAGTTTTCATGAAGACATGCAATTATTTAAGCTGTTCAGGCCCTAACTGTCACAATTTCATTGTCAGTGATATAAAAAGAAAAAACTCTTTTACATAAAGTTGAGTTTTTTAAAGTTGGTTGTTATGCTTTCCAGGCATGAGCAGGTGGGCTGTGAGGAGGAAAAGTTTGAGAACCCTCAACCCAGAATCTATAATTTCTTCATTAATGCATAGTAGAGATAATATAGTTTTTATTAATGAGACCCAGACACAGGGTACAACACTTGTTTAAATAAGATACCAATCATAGTAACATCTTTGATAGAGTGGAATGGATTTTTCTATTTACCTCTATCATAGACCTTTTACACATTGTAAATTTCTATGTTTTCTTATCACCAAAAGTTAATCCATTCTTCCTAAACTAGGTTTAGGCAACTAAGTTAGTTGCTGCTCTGGTAATGAGTAAAGTGCAGGTGCAGAAAGAGTTTATGAAAGAGTTTATGTGCTGTGAGGGTTTGATGAGACAGGTGAGATGGGTTGTGACTGACTATGGACAGCAACACTAGGCTGCTGACTGTTTAGCAGCCTGGTGGCCTGGAGGAATAAGCTGTCTCTGAACTGGATGGTTTGGATTCTCATGCTTTTGTACCTACTACCACTGGGCAGCTTTGAGAACAGGCAGTGGCTTGGATGCGTGGAGTCCATTATAATCCCCCTGGTCTTCCTCAGACTGGGTAAATACATCATCACTTTTATCAATGATATCTTGATCTATTTGCCAACATTTGACATCATGCATGTTCGTTCCTGTCACATCTACTCAAGGATGATATCTTCCTTAAAGGAGAGAAGTATGAGTTCCATCTACAGTCTTTGTCATTCAAAACATCTGGCCTGTCCCAACATCTGCCAAAGAACTACAAACATCTTTTGGCTGTGTTCTATTCCAATAAAGTCCTGCAGAACATCATTACAGTATTCTAGTCCAACTGGTCCAACCATTTGATCTGTCCCAAAATCACCCAGAATTCACTCAATATCTCCTATTCAGGCTTGTCTCCCTTCCAGTGTGTCCTAGGTTATCAACCTCAACTAGGTCCCTGGAAGGCTGTACAAACCAATGTACCAGCAGTGAAATGTGTGGATGTAGAGGATCGAGAGTGTGGGAAGACACTAACGTCTGCATCAGCAAAGTCATTGAACTCTGCAAGGTGAGCAAGGGAGCAAGGTGATCAGAAGTGAGCATAGTCCCCTTCATATCAGCCAGGTGACTGGGTGTGGTTATGCAAGAAACTGCATCCCAAATATTTGGCATCAAAGAAGATAAGTGAAGTCACTTACCAGTTGAACATCCATGCACAATTCCGGTATTCCAGTTCATTCCATGTTTCTCATGTTTCAGTGTGATCTGTGAGTCCTTGTCCTGTCCAGTCCTCCATCTGTGCTAGGAACCAACCATTCCAGTCCTAAGGGATCATGCTCACAATGATTTGTTGCAACAGTGTTTCTGTGTATATAAAGTCCTCACCTTGTGTACCTCATTGTATCACGTTTTCCATTTTTTGGACCAAGATATCTGCCTAATTGGCAGGGTTGTGAGCTGGACAGACAAAGACTAGGGAAGCAGAGGTAAACGCTGGGGTTGAAGATTAAATAACAAAAGAAAACAAACCATCTACACAAACTGACAATGGTACTATATCTAAAACAGGATACACTAAAACTGAATCTAGACAAATGAACAAGGGAAACACATGGTAACAGACTTACTGACAAACTGACATGACCTCATACGTGAAGGAAACAAGTCTAGAAACAAACACACAAATGTGAGCTATATTAACATACAGGGAAGGAAACAAAAGGACTGACCAAGACAGACTGAGACAAAGAGTCCTAAACACAAGACAACATTGGACATACCAGGAGTGAACTGATTATGAAGAGACAGGGTTATAAAACACAGATGGAAATGAGTGGAGCAAGGGCGGAGACTGGACCAAACAAACACAAGTCATGTGGGGTACATGGGGAAAACTGACAGGGAAGACGGGACTGACATGACAGTAACGCCCCCCCCCCCTTCTCTCTCTCTCTCTCTCTCTCTAAACATAAAATATATATATTCTTAATCTTCATTTTTATTTTCATCTGTTCTAGTAATGTGAGGGACTTGCACCTAAATTTTTCATTGCCCCATAAACCTTTGTAATGTGATGTGACAATAAACTTGATTTTATTTACTTATATAATAATAATAATAATAATAATAATCATCATCATCATCATCATTTTTAAAAAATAAGGATTTGTTTCCTAAAAAGAAGCTTTTTAGGAGTATAGATGGATGTGGTTTCTGTTGAGAAAAAGTAACTCATTTGAGACTGGAGTTATTAGATTTAATATAATCTCTTTGAAGTGATTTTTTTATTGACAGAAACAGAAATCAATTACAAAGTAACACGTAAATAACATCATAAGCTTAAATTGGCACAGAATATATTTATACATCATATGTAAAATACTTTTTCCACCATTCATTTCTTTTTAACATAGAAACAAAAGCAACTCCAATACAACATTGACATTTTTAAAACAACCCAAAAATATAACTCACCACTGATCACTAAATGTGCCAAAAACTAAACAAATAAGGTTATTTGAATGTGACAATGAACCCTTAACACTCTATGATGACAAGGTAAAGTGAAATAAAGGCTCTGTGTCTCATTAGGATGAATATTAATAATACACTCTAAATATAGGTATTGTGATATAACACAATGTGTGTGTGTGTGTGCTTGTGTGTGTGTGTGTGTGTGTGTATGTGTGTGTTACAGTGTCTCATTAGGGTGATAACTCTAAATGTACGTACTGTGATATAAACTGAGGTGTGTGTGTGTGTGTGTGTGTGTGTGTGTTACAGTGTCTCATTAGGGTGAGCACTCTAAATGTACGTACTGTGATATAAACTGAGGTGTGTGTGTGTGTGTGTGTGTGTGTGTGTGTGTGTGTGTGTGTTACAGTGTCTCATTAGGATGAGCACTCTAAATGTACGTACTGTGATATAAACTGAGGTGTGTGTGTGTGTGTGTGTGTTACAGTGTCCCTTTAGGGTGAGCACTCTAAATGTACGTAATGTGATATAAACTGAGGTGTGTGTGTGTGTGTGTGTGTGTGTGTGTGTGTGTGTGTGTGTGTGTGTGTGTGTGTTACAGTGTCTCATTAGGGTGAGCACTCTAAATGTACGTACTGTGATATAAACTGAGGTGTGTGTTATGGTCTCTCTTATGTAAAGCTAGTTGTAAAACAGTTACAAAAGAACACATGGCCAGAGCATGAATAAAACAGTTATTACATAGTTATAGATAGTAAATACTCTTAATCCTTGGATTGTCTTAAGGGTCAAAAACGCCACCACAGTTAATTGCAGAGAAAACCACATTAATGATCTTTTTTCAACATGAAATTTGATTACTTTTCCAAAAGTGTCTCCAAGTTTGCAAAAAGTGAAAAATAACCATTGTTTATATTTCCATGAAAGCTGTACACCTCCAGGGTACAAATACGTCTGAGGGTCTCACACATGCATACACACACACACACACACACAAACACACTTTCATGTTCATGTGCTAAGTAGAGTTGACAGATTTATGTATCATTTGAGTTTATCCTTATTTATTATTGTTGTTTAGTGGTTTGGGAAAAGGTAATGGAAGATTGAATTTCTCATTGTAGGGTGCATAAGAAAAAATCACTCAATCAAAAAAAAAAAAAAAAAAAAAATACATCAATCAAAAATGTTGCCAAAGAAAAGTTGATGACTGCAACTGTCAATTCAGTGCAATGCATTAGACACCCTTACCCTATTTGATGTATTTTTCCCCCATTTTGTGACATTCAAGACAGTCACATGCCATATGCCATTGATATCTTTACAGAAGACTTTTGGTTTCTCAAATACAGTACAAACATATCTTCATGAAAGTGGCCAAGTTCTATCAAAATTTTTCCAAGCGCTTATTGAATGTACTGACTTACAGTGATGACAAATGGATGTCTGTAAGTTGAGAATAAAAAAGGTGATACTTTATTACATGGCTATATGAGTAGCATCAGGCGAAATTCCCACCTTTGATCCAAGCAGATTTCACAATAGGCCAAGCCTTGAAGTATTTTGTTCAGGGCCAATACAGCCAACAAAACATTTTTACTATACTGGATTTTTACTAACATTTTAGTAATTTAGTATTTTGGGGTTTAGTGAAGGTGAGAATTTTTTACCCTTAGGACAAGAGATATATACAGAGTATTAAGACAAAACAAGGCATAAATTAAACCAGATGTGCCTTTCATCCTCATAGTCAATTGAAATTCAGTATGCTGTAGTACAGAGCCAAATGAAACAAATGTTTCAAACTTAAATTACAGACCTCTCAACACATAACTACTCAATACAAAACAAAAATTAATTCTTAATTAAAAACTGATATCACATATTGTCTCTTCACTAGAAGTAGAGGATACTACAAAAAAGGATTGAAATGTTACCACTTTCAATTAAATGGACATCATAGTTTTTCTAATTCTGTCAGATGCACTAGTACATCTTTCTTCAATAGACAAGGTGCCTGTTAAATTAAACAGAATAGCAAGCAAAATATTCTTAAATGCAATTTTTGTTAAAATTAAATTCATTAAAAACATGTTCTTCATACAACAAACATTATTACACTGGATGTTGCCATAATCCAACATTTCCCTGATTCACAGTACAGGACAAACGTTTGGACTACACTGAAAATATTGTCACTCTTGGAATAATAACTTATAGCTTGATTTTTGTTGTTACTAAACTTTTTGTCATGGTGTCAAAACTCATAATGAAAGTACAATATAAATGCTCCAAAATGACCTTTGACATGCATTGAAGGTTTTACTATTCTGAATTTACGTTTCTGAAGATATAAGATTTCTATTGCATCTTGTGGATTGCAATTATATGTTGCATTTAATCAAACAAATGTGCAGCATGAACCTGCTTGTTTATTCCTTCGTCTAAATTCAATATATATTATTTGTACATTACCAAACTGGATTACATTCAGCATATTACTGCTGTCCAAAAAAACATATCTGGATTTTTTCAGTTTTTGCTTTGTTGGGATCATTTAAATACTGCAGCCGCCTCTAACATCCTGTGAAAATTTCATGATGAATTATTTAATAGAAATTCCTCTGTGGCTCTTACTGGAAAAGCATCATCTGTGGCTCCTTAAGATGATCAACAACATTGTGTAAAATTCTAGATTAAGACAGAGGATGGTTACTGAAAATATCTATGATAGAATATATGTTCCTTTTTTCACTGCATAATTCTATTTGTGTTACTTCACAGTTTTCATACCTGTTGTGGACAACATTAAAAAGATCAAGAGAATGGCCCTGTATGTAAATTATCATAGCTGTTTGAGGTGTTTTATACAGTCTGCTGGGATTAATTAATACAATCCTTTTTTATTTTGCAGCCTTGAAACTCCATGAAATCAGTTAGAACCCACTGGTACACACACAAGTGTGAGAGATCATGCTGTGGGAATTCAAATGCAACTAAATTCATGTTTGCTCTGCTATACTTGTTATTACACTCTTAGAAAGAAAATTCATTTTCTCTTTTGTTAACAAATGAAAGGACCATTCGTCCTTTGCTGCCATTATGTCAAAGAAGGGAAAACAACCTCAGGAAAGTAGGTCAACAGAAGTGAATGAAATTATTTAATTTATAGCAAGTAACAGTTCAGTTCTCCAACCACAGACACTTCCAAACGAGTATGGGGTCTGGAAAATCAGAGGTTTGTAAGCCAAGACAACATTTCTTTGAAATAATTTACATTTTTCTTATACATATTTATTGTTATTATATAAAATGTTTTAGCATTAACATATACATCATACACCGTTCAGCATCTCAGACTTACAAACCCCTTTTTCTGATGAAATGAGAATCTAACTTGATACTAATCCAGTCTAGAATGAAGTGCCAAATGTACTGTAATGTTCTTTAATATTCAAAAACAAACCGAACTTTCATATCACTTCTGACATTTTGACGATACATGTTTTTATTGGACAGTAATGATATATAGTGTCAATTTGACATGTTTTATTTAGGTAACACATCTAATCCTTTGGATTGGAGTCATATACAACCCCAATTCCAATGAAGTTTGGCATTGTGTAAAACATACATAAAAAAAAGAATACAATGATTTGCAAATGCTTTTGTAACCTATATTCAATTAAATACACAACATAGACCATATATATATTCAATCATTTTGAATGTGATGCCTGCAACTCAACACAGGGCCAACAAAAGGCTTTGAAAGTTTAGGAATGCTCAAATAACACCTGTTTGAAACATTCCAGAGGAAAACAGGTCATTATTGGGTATAAAGGGAGCAGGCCAGAAAAAGTCTCAGTCGTTCACAAGCAAGGATGGGGCAAGGTTCATGAGTTTGTGAACACTGCATGTGCAAATAGTCAGTTTAAGAACAATGTCTCTCAACATGCAATTGAAGGAATTTAATTATTTCTTCATCTATTCTGGAGAAATCTGTGCCAGTAAGCAGCAAGGCTAAAAACCAGCACTGAATGCCCATGACCTTCAATCCCTCAGACGGCAAGGCATTAAAAAACCGACATCATTCTGTAACAGATATTACCACATGGGCTCACGAACACTTCAGAAAACCATTGTCAGTGAACAGTTTGTCACTCCATCTACAAGTGGAAGTTAAAACTCTAGCATCCAAAGCGAAATCATATATCAACAACACCCAGAAATGCCACTGGCTTCTCCAGGCCTGAACTCATCTGAGATGGACTGACGCAAACTGGAAAAGTGTTCTGTGGTCTGACGAGTCCACATTTAACATTTTTTGGAAATCATGGATGTCCTGTCCTCTGTGGCACAGACGAAAAGGACAGCTCAGATTGTTATCAGTGCAAAGTTCAAAAGCCAGAATCTCTGATGGTATGGCGGTGCGTTAGTGCCCCTGGCATGGGTAACTTGCACATCTATGAAGGCACCATTAATGCTGAAAGGTACATACAGGTTTTGGAGGAACATATGCTGCCATCCAGGCAACATATCTTTCAGGGACATCCCTGCTTATTTCAGCAAGACAGTGCCAAGCCATATTCTGCATGTGTTACAACAGCATGGCTTTGTAGTAAAAGATTATGGGTACTAGACTGGCCTGCCTGCAGACCAGACCTGTCTCCCATTTAAAATGTGTGGCACATTATGATGCGCAAAATATGACAACGAAGACCCCGGACTGTTGACCAACTGAAGTTGTACATCAAGCAACAATGGAAAAGAATTCCTCCAACAAAGCTTCAACAATTAAGTGTCCTCAGTTCCCAAATGCTTAATCAGTGTTGTTAGAAGGAAAGGTGATGTAACAGAGTGGTAAACATGCCCCTGTTCCAACTTTTTTGGGACGTGTTGCAGGCATCAACTTCAAAATGAGTGCATATTTGCTAAAAACAATGACGTTAATCCATTTGAACATTAAATAGCTTGTCTTTGAAGTGTATTCAATTGAATATATGTTGAAAAGGATTTGCAAATCATTGTATTCTGTTTTAAACAACGTCCCAACTTTATTGCTATTGGGGTTGTAATTAGCAGATATGTTTATAATATCAATATCAAAACAAGTAGCCAAGCTATATAATCTGTAATACATAGTCAGTGTGTCCAAGCCTTTATCTGGTGATGTATATGCTTAGTATAAGGCAGAAATTATTTTTTTACAGATTTCCTGTCCTTTTGTATCCATGCTGGTGCTGAAATTGACAGGGCTTATAATATAATCTTTAGACATTAAATATTTACAAAATGAAAAAAGTTGAATGTCCTTCATTATTTGTGTTTTGGTTAATTATGTGTTTATTAGTATGATCAGTTCTAGCAGTGAAATAGAAACAATCATACTACACACAGAAATTGTTGTAAATTCTGATGAAGTCCTCAACCCATTGTCCCCTACCCAATTTTACCCTGCCCCAACACAAGCAGAGGCCATAGAATTGCTCGGACATTGCACTCAGGCTCTGATTCTTTCTCTCTCAATCTAGACAACCAGTTTGTACTTTTGGGACAAACATAAACAAACAGCAGTTGTGAAAGGAAGCTGCGGTGTATTTTTAGATTTTGAGACACTTCAAAAATCAGTTTGACTTAAATGAGCCATGAGGCAAAGATCATAAGAGTAGGTATGTTTATGGAGATTACACTCTAGGAATAGTCATGAAAGGAATATGCCGCCTGTTTGGAGAGTAAAGAGAAGTTCTATTTTGCTTTTTGTGCATCTCACAAACTGAAACTGCTGAATATGCTTAGTGAGAGATAGAACCAGAGAGCAAAACAAATAAACAGCAGAGTTAATACCAATAGTAAACACTGGGATTTCATATCAGGTAATGGGTGGATTTTTAAGTCGTATTTTCAGGATTACTTTCAGCTGATACTTGATGACGTGTCAATGTCATAACGAGTGACATGTCAATAAATCCCAAATTGTGCATCTTGGAATTATGTATGAATGCCCCCTGCAAAAGACGGTCTTAAATTCCATTTTTTTCAGTGCTCATTGTGTTAAACAGAGAATCACACAACATTCTCCAATATAAAATGCCCTGTTTTGAGCTGATTTAATGAGGGTTGTTGCAGTTCCCTACTGCATAATCCTGGTTTTACCTGGTGTGCTTGTTCATTTGTTGTTTCCTGTGTCTTCCCTTTAACACATGAACAAGCTCACATCTAAGCAACACTGTAAAATATTTGTTTGATGAGTAGCATGTGTACTGCATGATATTGCCGACTTGAAGCTGAGAAGGTAAACAAAAGCTGTGCAGTCTCTTTTGAGCCAGCACAGGTTCTTTCGGTCTTAGGTGAGCACTGCAACACGGGTCATTTTACAATCCAGGTCCACTGTTCAGCTGCCCGGCACAAGTCACCTAATCTGGACCTAATCTAATCTGGCATTCTGTTCATTGAAAAACAAAAAATGAAGACAGAGATAGAAAAAAACAAACCTGAGTTGCTCAACTAAAAATGGTATTAGATGTTTCACTGTTATTTGTTTAGCAATATATTGTGTTACATTCAGAAAATGTGCAAGTATGTTCTCTTACTGACACAACATCAACTACAGCAGTGCTTGAAAGTTTGTGAACCCCTTTAGAGTTTTCTATATTCCTGCATAAATTTGACCTAAAACTTAACCAAACCCACAGGTCCTAAAACATATAAGGGGAAACAAATCAAACAAATGAGACAAAAAAATATTACACTTGGTCATATATTTTTCGAGAAAAATCCAATATATTATATATAACGTCTGTAAGTGGCAAAAGTTTGTGAAACTTTGATTTCACTATCAGGTGTGACCCAGCAATAACTGCAACTATACATTTCAGATAATGGTTGATTAGTCCTGCGCTAATTTTTACTAATTTCTCTGTACAAATCAGCTTCAACTCTGTTATTTTGGTGGGTTTCCTCATTTAAACTGCATCAGGTCCTTCCAAAGCATTTTTGAGACTAAGGTCAGGAGTTTGACTTGGCCATTCCAAAACATGAGCTTTAGTCTTCTTTAACCGTTGTTTGGTAGAACTGCTTCTGTGCTTAGGATCATTGTCTTGCTGTATGATCCACAGTTGTCCTGAGACATGACAACATTTGCTTGGATACTTTTTCCATCAATGATGGCAAGCTGTCCTGGCCCAGATGCAGGCCCAACACATGATACTATCATCATGTTTTACACATGGGCTACGGTTTTCATGCAGGAATGCAGTGTTTTCTCCTTACAGCCCTGCCAAGCATATCATTGTTGTTCAGTGTTCTTCTGATGATGGATTCGCGAACATTAACATCAGCCAATGTGAGAAAGGCCTTTAGGTGCTATGAAGTTACCTTGGGTTCTTTTGTTACCTGCTTTTCTTGCATGATCTTTGTTGCTTGACTGGGAAGGGAATTACCCTCAGCAACTCTGAAATATTCTTTCATGTTGTAATATATGTCAAATTCACAAACACGTAAGTATGTGAAGGTCAGACTGACTGATTCCTGTTCTTCAAATAAAACAGGGCACTGTAAAACAACAATTTTTCAAAGCTGATTCTGAATGACATCTGCAAATTATCTGACAACCAAAAGGTTCATAAACTTTTGCCACTCACAAATCTGTTAAACTGGACCATTTTCCTCAATAAATAAATGGCCAAATGTCATATGTTTTTTTTTTTTTTTTTTAGAATTGGTTCTCCTTATATATTATATATAGGGTATATATATTTTAGGTAAATACATTTATGCATATATATATATATATATATATATATATATATCCACAATTATTTATAGGGGGGTGTTAGTGCGAGATGTCATGAGAGATAGGGAGGGTGATGAGGTAGAACAAGAACAGAGAGAAGAAACAAAAAAGAGGAAGAGATATAGACACAAACTAAAAGCAGGAACACTGAAATTCTGGTAACATTATACATCTGATACCGGTATCTTGTATGGTGTATGATTCCAAAATAATCCCTGAAGAAGAGTTATTTGGTGTAGGATATAATTTTTACCAGCTTAGATAAAAAAAAAGATTTGGGTTTACTGCCATGATTAGCTACAATCATTAGTAATAACAATACATTTTAGTGCCTGAAGAGAATTAGCTAATAAACATTTTAGCTTATACTACTGTATCTAAATATAAAAAAAGACTATTGTGAAACAGTTAATTTGTTTTCAAACTTTCATACAAAAAATGAAAGTGTCAAATTTGATGTTCATTACATGTAAAGTAACATATTTCATACCTTTACTAGATGAGGTTAGCATATGTAACAGTTTCACTTTTTAAATTAAATTATGAACACAAAAATCACAATATTCAAATTATTTGAGATGCACTAGTAGTAGTTATGACTTTAATCTAGCCTAGCAATCATCACAGCTGTTCGTGTAGACTTTTCTCTTTCTCATGTAATGTGTGGTTACATTAAAAAGAGAGTGGTTACAGAAAAAGAAGCTAATGTAAATAAGTAATCGCCTCCTTCAGTTTTCCTGTTTGACGACAATTTTGTCCCTACGTCTGATAAATGGGAGCAACCTGAGCTCAGCCCTGAAGCTGTGGTTGAGCCAGCAATAGATGAAGGGATTATAACAGGTGGAGCTCATGGCCATCCAGTGGAAGGTGAAGTAGAGGCCGTTATTGGCCTCAATGACTTTGCTGGACAGCAGCACCACATAGCAGTTGAGCGGGAACCAGCAAACAGCAAATACCACCACCACTGCCATCAGCATCTTCATCGTCATTTTTTTTCTCCGCCGGTGTGCTGTGCTCTGGGCCAGCGTCACGTCACCAATGGCATTACGCATCCACACTTTCTTGGCCACAATAATGTATGCCACAGAGATTATTGCCAGGGGCAACACGAAGAGCAGGATGAAGGTGGTGAGGTCCAGGTACTTCCAAAAGAGATCGGAGGGGTGGGGGAAATTGGGCAGGCAAACTATTCTCACTTTTCTGTCACTGAGAGAGAAAGAGGAAGAAGTTCATTTGAGGAAATACAATTTTATTTCAAAAATACCTTTGTTAGTCAGTGTTATTATTATTGTCATTGTATTGTTATTATTATTGTGAGTCAATGTTTAAATCAACCTAAGTTTTCACTAAGAAATACACAGAGGGGGATTTACAGTGTATTCGAGCGATTCGGTGTGGGTATAGAGAAACAGGGATTGAACAGTTAAAACTATTTAATTCAACTGAACCAAGTTCAGTCAAAATGAACAGCCAGAAAGTTAATCAAAAATAAATAAATAAATAAATAAATAAAGGAAAAACAAAAATAATAACCAAATGAGTTATATAAAGAAATACTTAATGAGGCATTTAAATAAACTGCATCTAATAAGACCTTGTGAAATTTGTAAGGGAGTGTGTCACATATCGTTCCTGTTTAACTCCTCTTCACATCCCGTTTTTGTTTCATTATTTCCTCAATTACTTCTGAGCACCTGTTTTTTTTGGGGCCTGTCGCCATCTATTCCCATCTGTGTCTCATGTGTAACCCTGCCAATTCGTTTTCCAGCTCCAGGTGGGTGTGGTGTTGTCCTTGTATTTAAGACCTTCTGTTTCAGTCAGTCTTTGTCAGTCCTTTTGTTTGTATGTTTCCATGCGGTTTGCTTGCATGTCCGTCTTCCCAAGAGTTCTGGTCAGTTTGTTTATTAATTACTTCAAGTTTTTGTCGATCTGTTGGTTCTTGTATCCATTACTTGTTTCTTTGTGATTAATTCCAAGATCCCTGCACACATACGTCCACCTCCCTTGTCTTTGTCAGCTCATCAAATTCACAGGATTACAGAAGGACTGACCTATATATGGGTTTAGCACAGTTATCCAGGTTTGAGGGAACCCATTTAGTTATGTGTCGAGAGCCCTTCAGCATGGGTTTGTGGAAGAAGGAGGGAGCATCTGAGACCAGAGGTCAGAGGAAGCACAGGAGATGGTGGACAGCCCCTGTAAATGGTGAGGGATGCAGTCAATTGGGATTCAGGGCTAAAGGATATGGAGGACGTATGGAGTTTTATGGACTATGTACGCAGGACTATCTAGCCCAACACCCATATCCAGCACCCTTAACAGTGCAAGCTATCCATGCTCTAAAGTCTACAGCGGAGGCAACTGCTGTATCTGTTCTAGTTTGCTCAAAGGTGTACCAGAGGCTGAGGCGGAACCCACCACTAATGTTCCAGCATCGGTGTCTGCGTTTGCTGTTTCTCCTGCACTGTCTCCTGTTCCCCTAGTCCAGTCTCTTGTCTCATCTTGTGTGTCTCCAGTCATGTCTCCTGTTTCTCCTCAGTCCATGTCAAGGCTACTGTCTCCTGTTCGTGTCTAGTCCAGTCTGTTCTGTCCATTCATGTTCTTTTTCCCGTCCCTCTCCTTTGCCAGCTCAGGGGAGTGTTGGTTTACATGCCCCAGAGTTGTGTGGCGGGGAGGGGCTTACTGTCATGTATCGGCCCTGTTTAACTCCTTTGTCTTCCCATCTCATCTTTTTATTATTTCGCCATGTGCTTCTAAAGACATGTTTTTGTGCTCAGACCAGAGGGGATGAAATATAGAACCCAGGCAAAAGAAATATTAACAGCAGTGGTAGAGAGGCAACGAACGGGCTGCTGCTTTCCCTCGCCATGGTTGAATTTACAGCCCTAGAATCAATAGCTCAGCAGCTTTCTCCCCCCTGCTGCAGATGATCACTGGGGTCTGCCTGCTGAACCAGGACATTGTCACTGTCAGAATACCGTCTTATATCTCCATTTTCATTGTTTTTTTTTTACCCTTTGACACAGATACAAATGAATAAACACACAAACTGCCCCAAGACACATAGGCAAGGAACCATGCATAACGCACACACACACACACACACACACACACACACACACACACACACACACACACACACACACACACACACACAGCAATATATTTCACCCATTGCTGACACAGATGCACACTCAGCTTGTCTAATACCTGCAGAAAAGTACTGCCTATAGGACTTTTTAGAGCAGAAAAACAAAAAAAAACTTAGAAGCATTCAATTGCAGTGAGGCACTTGACAGAGCAACACCTGATGCACCTTCTGGGACACCTCCCTCTGAAGCTATCCAAGCAGTCTTTGCCTGTTGACTGTATGCTGGGCCAGAACCTGCGCCTTTTTACACATAGCACCATCTGATGCTCTCAAGTGACTCTTAATGACATATCAGCCTTTGTTCAGCCTTGAGCCTAAATGCCACCACTCTGCTCTCCATATTAATGAGACTTTGCCCTACATCATGTTCATGTATGTAGAGGTTCCTTGCTTTTAAACAATGCTGGCAAGACCTGAAAAGGCCACCAGTGTCCTCTGCCAGTATATCCACATGTGCAATCAGCACAACTGCAGGGTGGATTTTGCTAGATTGCTAATAATTAGCATCCTCTTGTAGATTGCAGGATGAGCACATATGTAGACAGATATTTTTGATCTCAGCCCAGGGAAAGAACTTAACTTTTACTTAACTATGGGTCTTGTGTTCTTCTATCACAGAAACAGCACATCAAAAATGGTCACACATTGTATTTTTGTGCACTCGTATGCAAAATCACTCCTCAAAATTGTTCTGGAGGCAGCTCTACCTCTGAGGCAGAACAAACACAATTGGTTCAGACAATAACCAATTCAGATAACCTGTAGGTGGAGCTCTCTTTAGATGTCAATGCATTGCATTTTAAGAAATATGGATTTACATAAAACGTTGAAATGTGAGGACGATGTGCGAGAAGTATAAAACTCAGCAGTATCTGGGAAAAACAGGGGGGTTGACAATTATGGAAAGAATCCAAAGCCTGTCTTTTCTGAGCAGTGCTTGATTAACTCAACTCCTCACTATGACCCTCTAACACCAGCCTTACACCTGCGGAATGTGCGCAGATCAGTCACTTATACCAGCATCCCCACATTCAACACACTGTATCCTTGTACTCAAATACAACATATATCATTTACAGTTGCCTTAAAAATGAATCTAAATTCATTTTTGGATACATTTAAACAAGATTTTCCAAACCTCACTAGTGATTTTGCCAAACTAAAGCTTAAATCACTGGAAATAAAGAAGGCTACATTACTCCACCCAGTAAAAGTTTTCATTTATTATATGATCCCATTAACAACCTATTGGCTTATGTACTGCTAGGAGAATTTCTTCTACTCCCAGAGCAGGGCTTGGTTCACACCATATCCTCTGATGGAGTGAAACTGCTCAGCTGGGCACTATTAATGAAAATGACATGAGTTAAATAAACACTCTGGGTAGGAAATCAAACTCAGAAACTCAAATAAAGGATATTGGAAAAAACATTCAATCGCTTGGCAAACACGATCACACTATATGCTCCATCTCCACCAATCCACCAGTGACAGAGAGAGAGAGAGAGAGAGAGAGAGAGAGAGAGAGAGAGAGAGAGAAAAGAGGAGAAAAGTATAAACAGAGAATGAAGAAAGAACATGAAAGTCAACAGTGAAACTGAATAAGAGAAAGGGGCATGAATGTGACTGAGTGAGACTGAGTGCAGTGAGAGAGTATAATAATGGTGAAGCAAAAAAAAGAAAATCACAGTTGATTTATTATAGCTATTCGTTTTCTATTCATTTTAACAGTATACTGATTTATTACAACACACACACACACACACACACACACACACACACACACACACACACACACACACACACACACACACACACAAAACACAACTGTTTTCCTATTATTTCTGTTTTTTTTTTCTCTGGAAGTCCTACAATGCTCATCATGTTATGGCTTCTAGGTAAGTTTCAGAATCACACATTAATTATCCCATTAATCCACACGCTTACCCACTGTACCTGTTGGCCATTTCAGTCTAAGATTCAGTAAAAATTGTGGTTTAGTTTGTTGTCTTCCAATATTTTAACTTATCGATAGGTTTAGTGATTCCAGTGTTAAATAAAAATGAATACATTTAAATAGAAAAAAATATTAAGATAAAGTGTTACTTTTAGTTACCACCAGAAACAGAATTATAACACTGTAATTAATAATTAATTACATTCATTATTGTCCGTGAAAATCTATGCAATGGCGTGTGACCATGTTTAGTTAATAATGTATTGTTTTTCATTAAATAATTTAATTTATTTTAATTAATCGACCTTTATGAAACATGAAAATATCATCTTACAGTTCTTTCAGAAATTGTCTCTTTCTTTTCATAAACATTGAATCTGAACTGTCAGTAAACAATATACATTTTAATTGATGGAGTCAAACATTTATTCATCCACCTTTGTTTTCCTTTTATCTCCTGATGTTTATTCCTAATGGAAAATTCAACTAATGATTCCTACCTAAAATTAACTTCTGCAGTGGACAAAATATTTAGCAATGACATTTATACCTAACCTGCAGTGCATGAATAAGATTTTTTACCTAAACTGGAGAACAAAAAGAAATGTCATAAAAGAAAGTAATAATAAAACTAAATGTCATAATGTCATAGAAAACATACATTTTCTGACACATGCTTTCAATCTCTTCAAATCTCTTACATGCTTTAAAGCAAGTCACATGTAAACAGTTTGCATTCCTTGAAAATCATTGCTTCTTTTTATGTTTTGCCAAACGTAACCTTATAATTCCAAGGAGAATAGGAGTTCTTTGTATTACACGTTTCAATCGGCATTTGACATGTTCTAGAAAAAAAAACTACCTTATATATGTTATATATATATATATATATATATATATATATATATATATGTTATAGGATTTTGATGTTGCACATTTGAAACACATTTAGGGTTTGAAATTTTCATGTGCTGATTAGAATAGAAAATATGTGAAGGTCAGTATCTCAAAATTAATCAGAACACAGATAAACCTTATATATATATATATATATATATATATATATATATATATATATATAAATAATTATAATTATAATTTCAAGGGCACAAATTACCTACACACAAGCAACAGTGTTCTAACTAGGATGGAAAAAGAGGTATTTGATGCATAGCAACAGTGGATATACAGAACCCTCATGTTTTCCTAATGGTAAAACTCATCTTTATTGTTAGCTGTTCTATATTCTGTCTGAATCTGCTCTTTACCTTGAGTTCTGCTGGATGACTAATCTTTGTGTGAAATATCCTGTCGCATTCTCCAAAAGCTCCACTGTTTTACTGACTATCCAAGTGGTACACACTATTTAGGTAACAAATAAATAACTTTTTTAGTAGTTATTTGTGGATGATTAATTAACTCAACAGATTTATCACTAACACATCAACACCATATCAGTATAGTGAAAGATCTGAATACATTGAGGTAAAAATCTTACATAAAGTAGATTTATTACTGATATGTAACATGAAGTAACCTAGCCAGCCTTACCCAAAACCTATTCTTAACCCTGGTTCTAATTATAACCTTAACCTATAACTCCAAAACCTAATCCTAACACTCATGCCAGCCCTAATCCTAACCCTACACTTAATCTCAATCCAAATCCTTATCCTAACCATCATCCTGGCCCTAATTCTCACCCTAACCTTAACCTAATACCTAATCCTAACCATTATCCGGACTCCAGTCACTCAGAAACCTCATCTTAACCTTCATGTTGGCCCTAATCCTCAACCTAACCTCAACCTAATACCTAATCCTGATTTAAATTCAAAACCTGATCTTAATGCTCAACGTGCCCCCTTAATCTCAATTTAATCCAGTTCAAGTTCAAGCTCCAAACTGGTGCTCTGGTAGCACCATGTTTATACCAGCTTGTTTAGAATGTTGAGATGCATTAGACCTGTTTCCTGATCAGTGATTTCTCAGGTGAATGTCCATAGATATGAATATGGACACATAACACTTTTCACAAGAAACAGTGTGAAAAGTACATAATGTACATGAACGACACTACTGCCAATCACAGTTACAATTACAATAACAATCATATGTGGAACTGTAGATGTGTTTAACAGTGATGGGACTCTATAACACCATATAGCTGTTAACCCCACCTGAGTTTAATCATTCTGTGGTGTTACAGTAGAGCTGACCCAGATGAAGCTCTGATTGGAAAGTGAATGTTTGGCTAAAAGAATCTGTTCACCACAGTGCCACCCTGTGGTGTAAATAAATAAATAAATATTTATTTATTTATTTATTTAAGGGTCCGTACAGGCTGTAAGGCCAGTATTCACAAAACTTCTCAGAATAGAAGCACTGACCTCTTTTATTTATACTGACGTTCCTGGCAGGAATAGATCCAAGATCAGTACACTGAGAAGCTTCATGAATGAGGGATTGCTTGGATATGGACAGAGAGATCAATAGAGTAGGATAATTAAATCAAAGGTCATTTTTCTCTTGGTCATGCACAACCACACGTTTACCTTTTTTTTATCTCTTGAAATTAACACATTGTTTTGCTTTGTGATATTTTCTCACCCAAAACCATGTTTTACCTTTTGTTTTCACACTCAGACTAAAAATGATGTTTAGGAGGAGAAGGTGCTGCATCAACCAATATATTTCACTACTTTTAACCAAACTGGCATTTTTTTCCTCACCGTAACTCAAGCTTATGTTTAGGATTTTTAACATTTTCCTAATCCCAATTCAAAACAATATTTGGCATTTTTATTGTCCTTTGTCCAAATTCAAAACCATGTTTGGCATTTGTTAATTTTCCAAATCTAATCAGTGCTTGGCATTATTTTCATTTTCCTAATCCCAATTTAACATTTAATCAAACCAGTCTTTGGCTTTTGTTCTTTTAAACATTTTCTTAATCCCAATTCAAACCAGTGTTTGACATTTTAAAAATTTCTTAAGCCCAATTCAAATCGGTTTGGGGCATTTTTTTTAATTTTCCCATTTTTAAATTTCCCAAATCAAACCAACACAAAAATTCTCATCTAAATTCTGTGCTTGGCAGATTTTTTACTTTCCTCAAACAAACTCAAAGCAGTGTTTGCCACTTTGTATTTGCCACATATTTATCTTTTCTTTTCTTTTTTCTCCATTAAATAAAAAAAAATATTGTTAGTCACCATCTTAAAAGTGTTCCTTACCCAAACTTGAAGCGTAACAGTGTTTGATAGATAGCATGGGGCAGAGAAAAACATGTGGCCATCACCCAGATCACTGCAACCCATACCATCCCCTGCAGCCATGACATCCTCTGCTTCATTGGGTGCATCACTACCTGATGGACAAATTGCACCAATCACAAATTAAATCTCCTTTAAACATGTTTGCATGAAATTCAAATACAAATACGTTTGCTGCTCGGTTGATAGTGCTTCAATATCCAAATAAGAGCAGCTATGTGTAAGGAGCCACCCACACTGCTGCTGCTGCTGCCCAGCCACTAGAGGGGCTGTCTGCTAATCATGGCCACAATCAGGCTGATTGAGATCAGGTGTGCAGTAGTTTTATAAGCCACCTGCAGCTTCACTGCCACAGAGTCTTCAAGTCATTGTGTTCATTCAAGCTTTACTTCTTCTCCCTCCCTTAAAAAATAGCAGGTGCTTTTCTCTCTTTTCCTCCTAAAACTTAGGAGCTGAAACTCTCTCTCCTTCCCTCCTAAACAAAGAGTTGATCTTTTCTCCCTTTTCTAAAGTAGGAGTAGTTGATTTCTCTTTTCTCCTCCCATAAAGGGAGCTGTATTCTGGGTTTCATTTTTCCCCTTTTCTCCTGCCTTCAGTCAGGCTATTAAGCTGGACTGCTCACCCTCATCTTATGGGTGACTTGTTGATTCAGAGGTAAATGCACTGGTCTCCCACGAGTTACTTTCACTTTCACCGCCAGCAGGGGTTCAAACCCTGCATTCCCTTTCCCTCATTGCCGATTCGCACCCGGCTTTGACTGGGACTTTAACAAACACGTGGCCTTAACCGTGGTGTGCTCACACCAGCTGAGTTGTGGCCCCGTAGCACTACAGTAGAAACTGACCACGATAAACGATGGCTAACACAAACTACACACGTGAGGTAGCGCTAATAACGTTAAAGTGGACAAAGTACTAAGAACAGAGCACCACACACACACACACAAAAAAATCAGTAGTGACCCTAAAATGGTCTCTTTCCATTAGTGAATAGGGAAGGAAGGCAGATGAACTGTGCAGTACACTTAAGTGATGAGTCACAGTTATGCACAGAGGTGCAACGCTGTAGTGAGAGCACAGAGTGTATTTACTTGTTTCGTGTGCACTCACCTGGTGTCTGTCTATGGCAATGGCAACCAGTGTGAGCACAGACACATGTACCGAGCAGTACTGGGCAAACCGGCTCACATGGCACATTGCTTTGCCAAACACCCATGTGCTGTACACAAAGCGTACCTGCAGAAACAAAACACACACACACACACACACACACACACACACACACACACACACACACATATAACATTTTTCAGATAGAATATTAAAATCAATAAGCAATAAATATTTGTCGTATGCGTATGTTGACAAATGCCAATCACACAAACATATTCACAACATCAAGGACATTTAATGTGCATGTGCAGAAAGTGACACGCCCACTGGATATGCCAAACTGACAGTGAAACACCAAAAAAAAGATGAATTATTTTGACTCAATTTCACGCCAATAAATCCTTTTTATTTAGTTGCACCTAAAAAGGCCAAGATCTGGAAGCAAATGTGACAGAAGGTTAAAACGGTATCCTCAGGTGGGAGCAGCACAAACATGAATAAGAGGAAGTGGTTTGACTTGAAAATGGAGGCAAAGAAGAGAATCATTGCTAATTGCCAGTGTCTGTCTGCTAATGGAGGAGGCCAAACCATGATGAAGCCTTTGAAAGTTGATGAGTGCATTGGTGCAATCATTGGTGAAACATCACTCTCAGTTATTCCTGATGTCGTTGGAGATAGTGAAATTCCACAAGAGGGAACAAAACATTTGCTACCCCCCACCTCAGACTCAGTAGTCATGTTACGCCTTTAAAAACGAATACTTCTATGATTAATCTACAGGAAGCCACACTGTACCCTGTAGCCTGTGGACACCAACGTCATTCAAGTTATATATTTATTATGTTGTGTTTCAGTAGATGACTGCAAGAAATCTCCCACACCAATGCGCTCCTGTGCTTCTGGAGACCTCCACGTCTTTCCACGTGTTTCTGGTGAACAGAAAGAATGCTACATTCCTTCAGTTCTGCATGCCAGGTTGATTTGTCCTAGAGACATATAATGAAATGACCCCGAGCTTCGTTTAGAACCAGTGGTGACATACTTTCATGGGGTACAATGTTCACAGGCAGGAGAACCACATGCTGTTATGTAAAATGCAACAGGCTAATACTATATGGCAGAACGTCTTGGGATGATAAAGCAGTGTGTATAAAAGTGATGGTGGAGATGATGATATAAAGGTGATGGTGATGGTTTAGCACACCATTAGTGTGTTCTATCACACTGCCGGTCCATGAATGTACTTTATTGTAGCAGATCTAGTATATACTGTTTGGAGGTCTGCCAAGGGGGTCATTAACTAAGGCTTTAATGGCCATCCTTTATCCCCTTAAACCAGTTGACTTTATCAACACCATCCATTTGCAACTGCCCTGGTTGCCCGCTTCTGCAGAATGAAAGCAGAATGTGGTTCTCCAGGCCACTGAGCAACCACATTAATGTGGCACTGGGCATCACAAATCAGTAGTATGTAAAGAGAGTAATAGTTGTTGGGGCTCTTATGTGTGTGTGCGGTCTACGGCACTGATTGTATCTGGAAGATCAGCTGAAAATACATGCTAAAAAAAAAATCCTGCTTTGCAGCATTTTGTTCCTAATGATGTGTTTGTATAAAAACCGAATACGTTCTGAAAGAAGGTGGATGATGGCTGGGAGCACACTGGAGAGTATGCAGCTTAAAGTAGACTGAGATATACCCGATAATAATTATATAAAAAACGTGGACATGCACAAGAATAGTGCAAGATCATTTTGTTGAATTAGAGCTGGCTCTATAGTGTTGCACAACATGACGGGAACATGCTGACGGCCGGTAAAGTGCAGTATGCTTCCAGCAATGCAAATTCAACCATTCACAAGCATAGGTCCCAAAGCCAAGTACCATCCCGTCCACCTTTTATAATGCTTTGTGATTAATTAATAGTGTACTTAAAAGCATTATCTTCATTTGTCTATATACACACAGGACATCCAATATGTTGTCACATGTCCCTTATCAAGCACCTGTACTAGATTTTTTAGGTGGCCATCAACAAGCTTCAGACAGAGTTCTAGTTATTTTTACTTAGCTATTTAGTATAGTTATAATTAGATATTTGACCACTCATCCTAACTAATATACTATTCACCACCATCATCATCACTATTATCATCATCATCATCATCATCACCACCACCACCACCATCACTATTATACCATCATCATCATCATCATCATCATCACCATCACCATCACTATTATACCATCATCATCATCATCATCACCATCACCACCACCATTACCATTATATCACCACTTTTATATCATCATCATCATCATCACCATCACTATTCTACCATCATCATCATCATCATCATCATCACCACCATCACTAATACATCATCATCCTCATCATCACCACCATCATCACTAATACATCATCATCATCATCATCATCATCATCACCACCATCAATAATACATCATCATCATCATCATCATCATCATCATCAACAACACCATCATCATTATATCATCACCACCACCACCACCACCACCACCATTACCATTATATCACCACTTCATGATCATCCCCACCACTACCATCACCACCACTTTTATATCATCATCATCATCATCATCATCATCACCACCACCACCACCACCACCACCACGCCTATTATATCATCATCATCATCATCATCATCATCACCACCAATAATACATCATCATCATCATCATTATCATCATAATCATCACCACCACCACCATTACCATTATATCACCACTTCATGATCATCCCCACCACTACCATCACCATCACTATTATACCATCATCATCATCATCATCATCATCATCATCATTTTTTAATTATTATCATCACCATCACTATTATACCATCATCATCACTTTTAAATCATCTTCATCACATTTTTATCACCCTCACTATTATATCATCATCACCACCACCACCACCACCTTCCCCATCACTATAATCACATGAGCAGCAGTGTCATTATCCTCGTCCCTGTGAGGGTCTGCTCACTCACCAGGGTGAAAGGTGTGTTGAGGACAGTGATGAGGATATCCGCTACGGCCAGATTCACGATGAAGACGCTGGTGACGGACCGCATGCGCTTGGTCTTCATCACCACGTGGCACACGGCTATGTTCCCGATGAGTGAGATGATGATGATGATGGAGTAAGCTGCCGCGAGCAGCGCCTTGACGGCGGGTCGCTCCGAGTCGGCGCGGTAGCGCGGCTCCGCTTCTGCGGACAGGTTCCAGAGCGCGCTCAGGTTCAGCGCGCGCAGCCGCGAGAGCACAGCCAGGGAGCTGTTCCTCATCTCAGACTCAGACATCCCCATCCACAGGTCCGCTCTCCTCCACTGCAACACTGGATCTGCTCTCTCTCTCTCTCTCTCTCTCTCTCTCTCTCTCTCTCTCTCTCTCTCTCTCAAAAGAGGATAGGTAACAGATCTAAAGCATGAAGGAATGTCTCTGTCTGTGAGATCACCACCCATCCAAAGAAATGTCCAGTCCCTATAAAGGCAGTGCTGGTTAAATGTCCAGAAACCTCCTCATTCCTACACTCAAAAAAAATTCTTTAAACGAACTTAATTTAATCGTGGACAGTGGTTCCACACAAAAGAATTGTGTTTTTTTGCAACATGAAAATATCTTTTTAAGGCTACACAAAAAAAAACCCTAAAATTTGACAATCCAACTCAAAGTAATAATGTTCACTTTATCCAATTAAAGTAAGTTAAAGTAACAGGGGTTGGACAATGAAACTGAAACACCTGGTTTTAGACCACAATAATTTATTAGTATGGTGTACTTTGAGGGCGTCCTTTTGTGGCCAATACAGAGTCAATTCATCTTGGGAATGACATTTTTTGGATACCATCTGGGTTAGCATCCGAACATCCCTTTCAGACAGCTTCCTTGTGCGTCCACAGTTAATCCTGTTGGATGTAGTTGGTCCTTCTTGGTGGTGCTGACATTACCCTGGCTACTGTGGCTCTTTATAAATCACAAAGACTTGCTGTCTTGGTCACAGATGCGCCAGCAAGACGTGCACCAACAATTTGTCCTCTTTTGAACTCTGGTATGTCAACCATAATGTTGTGTGCATTGCAATATTTTGAGCAAAACTGTGCTCTTACCTGCTAATTGAACCTTCACACTCTGTTTTTACTGGTGCAATGAGCATTGGCCACCAGACTGGTCCAATTTAGCCATGAAACCTCCCACAATAAAATGAGAGGTGTTTCAGTTTCACTGTCCAACCCCTGTATATAAATAAGGCTCTCTGAAGGTACAAATATTTATCATGTTGAATTAGATTTGCTTGTGTTTATCCAACTCAAAACATTTTCATTAGCTCTATATAATGGGATTTTGGACATCTAATTGAATTATGTTACCTCAACAAAAGAATTCAAAAATTCAAATCACATTAGAGGTTAAGCATGTGTTAAGCTCTAATGGTGTGGTGATGCTGAGAAATAAAAATAGCACATGCAACAAATGTACAAGAGCTGTATTTAGAAAAAATATACAGAAAAAGCAATACTTTAAACTTAAATGCCAGTACAATGACATCACCCACTGGTAAAAGTAAACACATTTCCTGAAGTTTACAAAGTGCACATTCTGATTGCGAACAATAATCAGATATTAAACCTGCAAATGTTTAACAATTTATTTACAAAAGTGCTTTTAAAAAAAAGATAACAGAGCTAAATGTGACGTCAGCAAAATGCAAGAACAACCTTAACAGTAATCCAGAAACGTAACATACGATTAGCACCATGCCATAGGCTTAATACTTGCAAATCAGGAGCATCATGAACTAAACCTACAACTCACCGAAGAGCTTCGTTTTAAGAGCCTGAGCTTTGTGTGACAGTTTGTTAGCATTTAGTTCCAGAAAGAGTTTACAACGTCAAAAATGTATCTGAATTTGTGAGGGTAACTCAAGTTAAAGGCATAAACTAACCCAAGCAACAATGCAATGGCAAGAGACACACTGCCAAGGTCTTCCAGAATGACTAAACCTTCGATTACCACTCCAATATCTGCTGCATCTTGCATAGATCCCCAAGACAGTTTCCTCAATTTCCTGTTGAATAGTGGCCACATCAGAAACCTACAGTGGAATAGGAAGAAGCAATTTAAAAACAGACGTCACTTATTCATAGTACTCACATTTCCATTTAAGAGTTTTCAAACACACATTCGCCCATCTATATCACTGAACTCAGTCTCCAATCACTTCCATGGCCACAGGTGTAATAAAACCAAATACCTAGGCATGCAGACTGCATCCCCAAACATTAGTGAAAGAAAGGGTCATGGAATTTCCTCACTATTAAATATTCCACAGTCAACTGTCAGTAATATTACAACAAAATGGAAACAATTGGCAATGAAAGCAGATCGCTCTGTCAACGTAAAATGACAAAGCTGGGTCAGAGGATGCTGAGGCTCATAGTGCACAACCATCACTTCAGAGTCAATCGCTGCAGACCTCCAAACTTCATGTGGCTTTCAGATTATCTCAAGAACAGCGCATACAGAGATTGAATGGGTTTCCATGGCAGAGCAACTCCATCCAAGCCTTACATCACCAAATTCAAGACAGGCGAGCAGATACTTTTGGCAATATAATAGATCTGACAAGTAATTCAACACATTTACTAACCGTATATGCGCAAATGAGATCATCTGGGTCTTCGTTCAAGTAGAGACACAGAGCTCTGAGGACAGATTAACTTCGAGGTTGTCACTCTAAAGATGGGAAGAGAAATCAATTAGTGTTTTGTAACAAAACGCTTTGTTAAACTATAAGCATTCCACATTTAATTGGTCATAATGCGCATCTTGCTTTTATACTGTTTCCCATCATAGTTACATTACTGTACATTTGATTGCAACTATGAGTACCTGTGCCCTGGCTGTCACAAGTTGCATAATCTTTCGACCTTGGACTCTTTTCGCAAACGCTTTCAGAAGTTTTGCTGAGTGCAGATCCAGCTTGGAAAAGAACTGTGACAGCAGAGGGCCTGTAGTAATCAAACTCCGAGCTTACCTACAAACATTCAGATGCACATTGTCACACTAACATACTACAGGGTGGGCCATTTATATGGATACACCTCAGAGCTGTTTTGGTGTCACAAGTTGGACCTTCCTGTTTGTGGCACTCTCCAGTGACATGCGGCGAGTGCTATGCTGTGGGCTCTTGCTGAACGAAGCTAGGACAGGCACTGACGTTTCTATGTTAATATCACCAACCATTCCCAGTTTATTAAGGTGTATCCATATAAATGCCCCACCCTATATTCTTGACACGTGCACTCACTTCCCTCTTTTTTTCTAAAAAGAGCAGGCCATCTCGTTTTGAAGTCTGCAAAAAGAGGTGATTCGTGGATAACCGCATGTCTTCTCAGTGCAAGTGTCTTGCCCATTAACCCTTTCAATGTCTGCTCATTGTCCTTCTTTTTCACTTCTGAAAGAAGGGCCCCTCTTACTCTCTCAAGACTCTCCGCAGTTTCGCCACGTGGATACGAGGGACAGTAGTTCACTTCCGGTTTTCGTGGTTTATTTGCGCCATATGCTGGGCTTGATTTTCCTGTTGGTTTATGCTTGAGCGAATTCACAGTGACCTCCATGCAGCCAACATTCCTCAGTTTTGTTCTGTAGTTGCCAATTTTGTATTTCAGACTGAGCTTCCAATCACTGCAACCAGTAACTGAACCTTGCTCTTTCAAGCATGGGTGCTTTCTAATAAGTGCTTTTGCCACTTCTTCAAAGTCTTCAAAGTGGATAAAGTTTGTATTTTACATTTTCGTCTGCAAGTCCATCTAAAATACACAATTTAAATTTTGGGTCAGGGCTGAAGAATGTTCCATTTTCTTTGAAGCCTGTATTGGCATGTTGCAACTTGAGTTTGGTATCGTAAGAGAACCTGGGCACAACAAACACAGAGGGCCATGGAGAAGATTTCAAGCTGCTGACTGACTCTGAGGAAGACTCAAGTCATGACTCAGAAGATGCACTGGTTCTAGATGCAAGAGTTGACAATATAACTGTATGAGAAGAGGAGGGTGAGGGACAGAGACCTGGAGAATGAGTTCTGCTGTGGGAAGCACCAAAATATGGAAGAGGAGGACTACCATCTTGGCACAGAGCAACATGTGTAGAAGAGGAAGACTCTGATACAAATATAACTTTTACAGTAGATTTGTCCTGAAGATCTGATGGTGACGTAAGGTTCATGAATTCATTGACAAACTCAGGATCCATGAACTGCAGTCTAAAACTTCCAGGCAAATTACACTGCCGCTGAACCTCAGCCAAAAGGTAACTCATCAAATGTGGAATACCATCCTGAAGAATTACCCGCTGACAGTTGTTTTCTCCAAGGATGACTCTTAGTCTGATAGCAGAAGCCACTGCCTTTTTGATTAACCTCAGAAAAATATGGGGGGAAAAAACACTTTTGCAGGTTCTCTTTTGTTCTAATTTAACACAATACAGTGAGCACCAATTGTCACACTTCCAAAATATCTTTGCAATATTGTGAACTCATCTACACATGCACATGTCTTTGTAAAGTCACCATACAAAAGGGACCAACCATATACTCTTCCAATGGATATTTATCAGCTAATTCAACAAATTCAACAAAGAAAACATCCTTTATTGGTGATCAAGTCAGCTCAAAAGCCCTGAAGTGTTCCCTGTACCATCCACAAAGTGTTTTTGCTAAGAAACACAAACTCTTCTGAACAACACATATCTGCACTCTTTCTCCAAAGTCAGGAAGACCACCAGTAGATCCATGCACAAGGATCATACCCTTGTATGTAACAGTCTTAGTAAGATAAACTTCGACTGTGTCAGGATGTGTCACTCTAATAACCTGGGCTATTTCTGCTCTCAAAACAAGACACTGGACACATGTGCAGATTTTTCCAGACTAGACGCCATTTTCAAATAATATGAAATCATGATCTGGTGTTTCCCTGCAAGTGAAAGGGGAATGTTTCTGTTTCTGAAGCAACCTTTCTAACAAAGCTGTGCTTTGCTTCAAAGTTCATGGTTCAAAACAGTACAAGTGGACCAAACAACTTAATCATTTCAGGGTAATGCTCCAGATATTGGTGTTTTGGTAGCAGTTTCACATGAGGGAAAAGTAGTTGGTACTTCTGCCTGTGTTCAGAGATTTTGCTCTCAAGGTAAGCTACAGATTCATCAGTGTGTACTGGAGCAACCACAAACTCAACAATATCCTTCAGGTCCAAGAGCACCTGCCATGCAGGCTCATCCTCTGGTATCATGTGTCCTATTAAAAATGGAAGCAATTTTATCAAACTCCAGTTTTAACGAGCACTTCCACCAACAGTTTTCCGGGGTGGCCGTTGAACTGGGGATTACATGAGGCTTGTTGGTTTTATCAGCCCCCTTGTAGGTGAAATGCAGTATAGACTCATTAAGACTTTTCAGTGTTATATACTTCTTAGCTATGAGCAAATCTAAGCAGAGTGCAAGCTGTACTGGCACGATACCTTCAAAAAGGCCATGCATACATACAGACATGAGACCTTACAAGACCCTACCTAACCTTGTCTAACCGTGGGGATAACCATCTCATCATTGTGTGAGGATTTTTTGTCCTGGCACCAAAGGTATCTGAACATCTGTGTCACTCGCTGTCTTCAAACACCAGCTGAAGACCCATCTCTTTCAAGAGCATTTAACTAATTTAAGGCTTATATTGTAATTATTATTATTATTATTATTATTATTATTATTATTATTATTATTATTATTATTATTATTATTATTATACCCTGTCTTGTGGATATCATGGCATTCAACCTGATATTTGTTTTTGATAGCATATAAGCTTGAGGTCTCTCTACATTTATATATTTATCTCTGTAGGATATTTTCTGAGTGAACAGCAAAGCACTTTTGTAAGCCAGTTTGGATAAAATCATCTGCAGAATGCTGTAAATGTAAACAGAACAATGAATTATCAGTAATCAAATAACAACTAAAATTTCCAACTGAATTAAATCCCAGCTTAAATGCCGAAGCAGCCATTCAGTGTGTGTTTATTGCTCTGTCCAGGTGTACATGCTCAACTTGCATGCAGACTCTGATGGTCAGTGAGAGGAGGTGCGGCTAATGACATCACTGACCCAGATTTTGGATTATAAAGGAAAATTAGAAGGACTGGGCTGTTTGCTCTCTTTCTTTGTTCCCATAGTGTTTCAGAATAAAACTCTTGAGAAAGGATCATACAAATACATAAATACGTAATACAGCCTATAAAGGACATTTAGGTTGTTTAACTTTATTTGGACTACTGTCAAGTATTTTGAAGAACTTATTGTAAATGTCATTGACAATCTAATTATTACAAATAGCTCATCAATTTTGTTGCATTTTCAGCTTAAAACCACTCTGAATGATTAATTTCCAACAGGATGTCTGAGATGTAAAGTGTGTTGTAGGCACAATTTGTTTTTTTTTTTGTTTTTTTTTTATGAAAACATGGTTAAATTCATACAAATATCTAAATTCTGTTAAAATGAAGAAATCTCAAATGAAGAAATATTTGAGTTGTCTAGGATCTCCTGAAAATCACAATGTCTATAAACATGTAAGTACATCAAACTATGAAAACATCCCACAAAATCAGCCTTGTAAAAGTTAACAGAGAAACATAAAACCTAGAACCAGAGTTTTCCAATGTCAATAGTAAATTGAATAGAGTACACTCCATTAGAAACACTTTTTTGACTGTCTGAAAGTACATGGCATTTATTCTGGCTGTAACTTGAAATAGCACACCTTCAATTTATATTGCTGCAAAGGTACTTGACATTTAAGAGGCTCTTTCTTGATGCTCACACATGTCTGTAAGTGGTTCTTCTATAGCATCACCAAAAGAACATAAAGAACATTTTGTTTTAGCCAAAATAAAGTACAATACTTCAGGTGGAACCCAGATAGCAAAATTATACTGGCCTCAGTCTGTCATATCCTCCACATCCTCTATTTACATCTGGCCCTCTTGCTGGACTGATGGCAAACCGCACCTAGTTGCAAGATGTGGGCTACATATGGGGTCTGTGTCTGAGAACAGAGAAACCCTGGGCTCAGCTAATGACAGGGGAGGTCAGGGCTTGTAAAATATATAGGCAGCAAAATTGACAGCCAGTCGTCCATATTATAATAGCTGGGGAAAGATCCATTTCCATTTCCATCTAGATTAATATGAATATTGGGTTTATTGGGCCCTAGTATTAAAATCTCTTGTTTTTTCAGAGTTTAGTAAAAGGAAATTTTATGTCATCCAAGTTTAATTCCTTTAACACAGTTTGTTATCCTACTGAGGCAATGGTCCTCATTTGGTTTGGCTGATATGTAAAGCTGGGTGTCATCAGCATAGCAGTGAACGTCAATATCATGCTTTTGGATGACTTTACCCAGCAGTAGCAAACAGAGGGAGAAGAGTAGTGGACCCAGGATGGATCCCTGTGGAACACCATATTTCACTATGGTGTGATAAAAGCACTGAATGCGGTCAGTAAGGTATGATTGAAACCAGTTTAGGGCTGATTCCTTAATTCCCAAGTGGTTTTCTAATCTATGAAGCAAGATAGAATGATCAATAGTGTTGAACGCTGCACTAAGATCCAATAGTACTAAAATAGCATTGCAATTTCTATCACAGGAGAGGGGCAAGTCATTTGTTACTTTTAATAAGCTGTTTCTCTGCTGTGATTTGGTCTAAATCCAGATGGAAAAGCCTCATTTAAATTATTATGGTGGAGGTAGGTGCACAGTTGTTCAGACATTAATTTTTCTAAGATTTTTACAAAGAAGGGAAGGTTTGCTATCGGTTTATAGTTGGCAAGCTTGTGGGATGAGATTTGGCTTTTTCCTGGACTCATAGTCAAGGCATCTCTGGACCCCCTGTGGTTTGCCCTCCTCAAATCCACTGTGAGGGTCATGTTTTTCAACTTTTCCATTGCATTCAATACCATTTAGCCTGGTCTCCTGGGAGACAAATTAACAGAGATGCAAGTAGATGCATCCCTGTATCATGGATTGTTGACTACCTGACTGGCAGACCTCAGTATGTACGCCTGCAGCACTGTGTGTCAAACAGAATATATGTACTTGTATATATTTATTTATTATCATAACCACTGACTTTTTCATAAGATATATTATGTATATATGTATATATTTCCAAAGAGTTTATTCATGTTGATTCAGAGTGCTTATTCTGCTTTTTATTACTCAGTTTTTTATTTTTACTGTTATTATTTGTATCTTTCTATATTTATATTTTATATAGATGGGTGCAGCTGTCAGAATTTGCAGTATCCCTTGGGATTAATAAAGTAATTCTGATTCTGATTCTGATATGAGTAACATTGTGAATTGCTCTGGATAAGAGTGTCCACTAAATGCCATAAATGTAAGTGATGTTGCAAATCTATAATATTTTTGTCATTCATCTGGCACATGTGGCATGAACTGTTGGCAGCATTGACCAGTGCATCCATTTTCAGCCAACAGTACAGTTCATAAAGCCAACAAGAGATCAAAGAGCATCTGGCATAATCAGACAAGATCCATGAAATATGAAGTAATCTTTGACAGAATGTTCACTTCAAAACCTGTAGGACACAAGTCAGGATATAGACCCTTAGACGAAGGAGGCCAGCCACATGCTATTTGTGCGTGCAGCTCGGTTAGCTCAGAGAATTCAGCACAAGCAGAATTCAAATCAGCAGCTGACAGTTGCGAGAAGAGCAACCACTTCTGCTTCAGCCTCATTAGCAGACATAGGAACATTAGTTAAGGGTAGATGAGACAGGACGTCAGCTGCTACATTCTGACCCTGGACAATAATCCACACCGTAAATAAATGACAGAAGATTAGCAGACCATCTAGCCATGTGCATTCTAGCACATCTAATACCGTTAGTAATAAGCAGGGTTGTCAGTGACTGACGGTCAGTTTGTGAGGTGAGGTGAATGGCATAGTCTTTTGATACAGTCACAGTCAACTTGTGAAAGTATGGCTCCAAGGCCACAGTCTGAAGTGGGGAGACTTCAGAATTCTATGCAGCAAAGTATCAAAACGAGCCAGTGAAGGACTATTGACGATCATATTTTTCAACTGTTTATAGCTTTCCTGTGCTGCAGCTGTCCACCTGAAGGCACTGTCACCTTGCCTTTCACATACCTCCACAATCAAAGCACTGTTGAGTACCGGGACAGCAGTTCAAGGAAAGAATGTAGCATTGCAACATCTGTAGGCATAGGTGCCATTGTGATCGCTTCCATGTGTGACATTTTTAGATGCTGTGTGCCACACAAAAGGCAAGCTGATTGGACAAAAATGACACTTGATTTATTTGCAGGCCAGAAAATTCAAGTCATTGTAGTACAGCTTGTAAGGCCTTGTCATGGGCAATGGAAGATAACATCATCTATGTAGTATTCGAACTCTGGAAGAGCAGTAAGGACATAATTATTTAAGGCATCAAGGGCAGATGCAAGGCCTAAACAACCCAACAAAACATGAACAACCCTTCATGGGTAATGAAGAGCTGTGAGGTTGTGACTTTCTCTAAATAAGGCTACTTGGTAATAGGCACTAGCTAGGTCAGTTGTTGAGAACACAGTGGCATCCCTCAATAAATTAAAGAGTTCAAGGGGAAAGAACCCACAATGACTGCCGTTCTGAGCTCATGTTGGTCCATGCACATGCATATTTTGCCAAATTTCCTCTGTATGACAACAGGAGAGGCCAATGCAGAGATCATCAATCCTTTCTATGACATCAGTAGCCAAGAGATGATTCAGCTCTCTGTTACAACATTCCTAACAGAGAATGGAAGGCAGCACAATATTTGCTGGGTGTATTTTTGTGCAGTGCAGACAGTACTAAAGCCAACAGTTGGAGGAGATGTAGGCACATAAAGCATGACATCTTTTGGGAGGTAGAACATTCAGTCTGGGTGTGAAGTAGGAGGCAACCCAGCACTGAGCACACCTTCAATGTTTTCTCCTTTCTCTGTGGAACCTTTAATGTTGGCAGGGAGGGAGAAGGATCATGTATGATCCCACTATTAAAAAAAAGGCTACATTGATAGCCATAAAACTTTTACATTCATACCAAAAGTGTATCACTCATAAAATTCCATTACCAATTAAACTATCCCTTAAAACTTGGATTCCTCCACCCTCTTTAAGTTGTCCATTGGGAAGGTGCTATTTAAGTGTGAATGGCTAGATTTTGCTTTCAAAGCATTAATTAGGTAATGGAGGTAATATCCCTACCTAATGATAAGTGTAATTATTGCTAAATCTTGCTTACCAAGCATCATTCATATAAAAATGTTAAATGTCCACTGATGGCCTACCTGTTGATTTTATTGAACCAAGAGACCATCTCAACAAATTCATCTACAGTCTATGAATGCATGAATCTCGTCTACAGCAAAGGGTCTGTTGTAAACAACTTTGTTTATTTAAAACTGCTAGTACTACTACTTTTCCATTATTATATTATTATTATTATTGAGAGGGAAAATAATGGGAAAATAAGTAGATTTATTTTATATTTTATAAAATAAAATAAAATAAACATAAAATTATATTTAATAAAATTATATTTATTTTATATATTTAAATATTATGGTATCCAGTAACATGTGGTCATTTGGCAAGTGAAAATTTCATATAAAGTCTGTAAATGCTGTCTGATCCGAAGCTATAGCAAGGGGTCATCTGTTTGGGCTATGGGTGTGGTTTCACCCATATAAATAAGGTATAGTGTGACCACTATTGTATATGTTAACACACACACACACACACGCACACACACACACACACACACACACACACACACACACACACACACACACACACACACACACACACACACACACATGTTTAATATGTAGATGGCTGGTTTCCACCTCTGTGCACCTAGTTCAATACTTCTAGTTCTTTGCCAACTTCAGGTCTGTGGCAGCTCCATTGACTGCCCTGATGAGGAAAATATCAGGGAGGTTCACTTGGTCTGGGAATTGTTTGACATGTTGAGGCACCTACTGTCTACAGCTCTGGTTCTCCAGCTACCTGATCCAGAGCTCGCTTTCATAGTTGAGATGGTTGCTTCAGAGTTTGGTGTGGGGACAGTTATGTCCCAGTGCTCAGGTCCTAGCCAGAATCTACACATCTGCGCCTACTATTGCCATTTGTTCCCCCTGCTGAACGGAACTATGATGTGGGTGACTGCAAGCTGTTGGCGGTCAAGCTGGCATTAGAAGAGTGGAGACTACAGACCAAACACCCCTTCCTGGTCTGGACAGATCATAATATCTTGGCCTATATCCAACAGGCTAAGTGTCTTAACCTCTACCAGGCCAGGTGAGGGCTGTTCTTCACTCAGTCTGGCTCTGTGGTCGGCACAAAACTGGACTCTCTGGAGACAGTGGCAGAGAAGAGGACTCTGAAGGAACTACTGGACATTATGGACAATGCCAGTCACCCTCTACACACCGTCATCAGCCACCAGAGGAGCCTGTAGAGTGACTGACTGCTCCTTCCCAAGTGCAGGACCAATAGACTTCTTGTCTCTTCCTGTAGCTCACTCGGTGCACCTGAAAGAGGAATACACCAGTGTCAAGATGTTGCTAAGTGCCTTGAAGTATGATGAGTACAGCTGGGATGTTATCAGAGATTTTAAAATGGTCTCATTCCTGATAGGCGTCCAAGGTGGTTTTACAAAGTATCCTTGCTTTATTTGCCTTTGGGACAGCTGGGATACTGAAGCGCACTATCACAGGCGGGACTGGCCTCAGTAGAGAGAGTTCTCTGTGGGGAAGAACAACGTACAGTGGGAGTCACTGGTGGACCCCTGAAAGGTGCTGATGCCACCACTACACATCAAGTTGGGGCTCATAAAACAAATTGTCACGGCTCTAGATAAGGAGTCAAGAGAAATCAAGTACCTTCAAGTTCTTTTCCCTAAGCTGTCTGAAGCAAAGATCAAAGCTGGTGTACTTGTCGGATCACAAATCAAGAAGATCATAGAATGCAGCGAATTTCCCAAGAAGCTGAATAGGAAGGAGAGAGAGGCTTGGAACAGTATCATCGCAGTGGTTCATGGCTTCCAAGGCAATCATAAAGATGAAAACTATGCACAACTGGCTCTGATAATGAACTGTGCTGTAATGGGCTGCAGGATGTCACTCAAAATCCATATCCCTGATGCTCATCTTGATAAGTTCAAATAGAACATGAGCGCTTATTCAGAGGAGCAAAGTGAGCACTTTCACCATGACATTATGAACTTTGAACACCGTTACCAAGGACAATATAACGAGAACATGGTTGGCAAATATATTTGGGGACTGATTTGTAAAACTGATTTGCAGTCTAGTCACAAATCTCGGAAAACCACACACTTCTGAATGGTTTTTGGTAATCTGTGTCATTTTGCAATGTTTATAGTGTTCTTAATCTGACTGTATGAATGAGAAGATGCAAAAATAACTGTTTCTATACTGAACTTTCTTTGCCGTTGTCACAGAATTGAAGTTTATGATGAATGTAGGCAATTCTGCATTTGTTTTAGACATAAGCAATTGGAATATAACACTAAAAGACTGGGAACAAAACTTGTGTTACATTGTGTAATTTAATCTTATTAATACAATCACAAAGAAGTAATGGATGTGTCCCAGCTTTGAGCCACATCATATTTGCTGTCTTTTCAGATCTGGGCCACATATGGCACACTAATGGTCCAGCTGTTGTACATGTGACTAAGTTGTGGATCATGTCTGGCAATGGAGATTAATTGTGGCTGAGATGCAGCCTTTCAAGGTGTATACTGAAAAAAGTCATCCTTCAATATAGTCCATGCCCAGGTTTGGTCCACATCAAATTTGATACATTTTAAAGACTGTGTGCCTGTAAAAAGAATTATTAATTAAGATGGTTAAAAGAATAAAAGTAGATTATTAAGAGTGTCTAAAATCACCCAATTCAATATAGATTAATGATAACACCTATGAAAAAAACACTTATATACTGTGTATGTACTGTGTATGGATGGATTTCTCTGAAAGCTAAGAAAGGAGACAGCAGATATTTTTGATCTCTCCATGCATCACAAAAAAACCCGGGCAATTTAGAGGAACTGTCTGGCAGCTCAGTGTGGTTATGCACCGGATACATTTTTAACTTTTGTTTATCCGACATTAACAATTTATTTGCTGCAGGTAAAGCATTTCAGAGCCCAATTTCTCCCTCAAGCCAAACTGACTGACACAACAAAACTGTTATAATGGGGAAAAACAGAAAATAGAAAAATCTTCAGTTTGAGGTTTGCAATGAGGTCTTTATATGAAAATGAAAATACAAGTAGAGCACTTAACCTTTAGAACCCTAGGCCAATTTTGTGGGATGTTCTCATAACTTGATGTACAATTATTTGGTATATAAATATAAATAGGAGACAGTGCCAGATATTGTTGCTATTCATTGTACTCATTGTATTGTATGTTAATCTCCATTTGAGACACAAATATTGAAAACATTTTGACATTTCTATAAATCTCTACCATCAAACATTGACTAGCACCTACAATTGTTTTTTTCTTTTTTTTTCTTTTCTTAAAAACACCTTACATCTCAAAAATCGTTTTGGAAATTAATGATCACAATGATTTTGAGCTGAAAATGCAATAAGTTTAATGAGTTACTTATAATGATATGTATAATAATAAGTTCTTGAAAACACTTTATAGTAAAATTAAAATACAATCTGAATGTCCTTTATTATTTTTGTTATTTATAGCTGTATTGATATCATCCCTTCTCGGTAAATCTGAACACTGTGAGAGCAAAGAAAGAGAGCAACTATTACCTTCCTTCTCATTTTCCTCTATAACCCAATATCAGGTGACATCTCAGTGACATCATAGGACACACCTTAGTTTAACATGTCCCTGTGGTTAAATTATTTTCTATTTTTTCTAAGTGCACCATCATTTTTTCAAAATTATCATTAGGGTTTTATTTTTTTTTATTGAACCTCCATTCAAAACTAGTGTCTATTTTTCATTAGTTGATTTTCAATTAAAATGGATTTAATAATACTGACATGTTTATTAAATTTGATTATAAACCCTGTAAAGTCTGGGTTGACGAGAAACCTTTACATATGATGATGCCAAAAATGTTCATATAGGGCCATTATAGCTGAATATAAGGGAGGCAATATATTGATTCAGAAGTATTTTCAATACAATGCAATTATTAAGTTTCATCCCACTGAGCAGCTGTTATAAAATGTTGTGAATACAGTTGTGGTGTGAAATATATTTATGGTCATCCTCAGTCAAAAGTTGTTCTCCACAGTGATGCAGTGTTCTCTCTGTTCCCCTCTCTCTCCACAACATTATTCTTTCTATCATTTCAATTTGGTCTCAGTGATTGAAACTGAAAATCAATCACTCATCCAGCTTTTTCACAAACACAGACACACAACACATCATCTGTGTGTATGTGGCTCAGTGTCAAATGTAATTGCTGTTATGAAACTCATCATTATGATCATTTGCATGTAGACAACATGCACCTGTCCCTCCCTGGTGGTATAGTTACACACCTGCCTGTCAGAATTAAGGCAAGAGTGTTTGGAGACCCAGATTAACTTGTGCATGTGTCAACAGGAATGTGTGAGACTGTGGAGAGATGAGTGAACACTGTCTTTCTCTAATGACAGATTTCTACAGTGTTTTAAATCTATGCAATCTAGGCCTGTGGTGCCTTCTAGTGTTCATAGTTGCACATTACAAATCCCCTTTTTGTTTTTACCAAAGCATTTGTTACTGGTTTTTTGTCAGTCATTTAGGAGCATTTCTCGATTCACCATTTACAATTCCTACAACCACCACACAATGGATTACCAGCAAAAACTTGTAACTTAAAATCCTTAGTTCATGTCAAGGAAAGTATTTATATCAATGAAATTCTTGTCATTGGTCAAGGTGATCAAAATGTGGTCAAAATCTCCCATGGTTTAGTCTAGTCGTCTTTCATACTGTGTATTCAACAAATACACAGGCATCTATAGCACTCATGTAAGTCCTCTGATGCTTCATCCAAGTCATGTAAGTCCCCTTCACTGGCTTCCAGTAGCTGCCTGCACCAGATTCAAAACCTTGATGCTGGCCTACAGAGCTAAAACTCGACCAGCCCCTTGTATTTGATGGCAGTGGTCAAAAAGTGATCTGATCCAAGAGCCTTTTGAGCATCAAGTACAGCTTGGCTTGACCCACCATCCCTCAAGACGCAAGGAAGACAAGCATCCAGACTATTTTCTGTCCTGGTACCAAAATGGTGGAACAATCTTTCCCAGGGGTCTAAACATCTGAGTCAAATGATGACTGAAGTCCCATCTTTATCATGAGCACTTTAAAGGATTATAATTATATTGAATCCAGTTTGTATATACAATAGTTCTCCAATTTGACATTTGTTTTCAGCAACATCTAAGCTTGAGGTATCTCTGAAATCTAGTCTCTACTAACTAGCTTAGGATATTTTCTGAGTGAACAGCAAAGCACTTTTTTAAGTCACTCTGGATAAGAGTAAGTGCCAAATGCCATAAATGTAAATGTATAGCCTGTGTCGCCACTTTTGGAGGAACATCACAAGAGGCTTCCAGTCATGTGCTCAGCACCTGATTTTGCTGCACCCATTGATGGAAAGTATGTCTGGAACACTGCAGAATTCCATACAGAAAAGTTTTCCCCCTAGAAAAAGTGAGTTGGAATGGGTTCATTTCAAAGCCTCATTTCAGCTCTTTTGTGGGAACTTCTTTTTGAATGAGGGAGGAGAGCTGATGACCATGAGTGAGCCGTTGTTCTGTTGACATGAGCTACCCATCAATGAGTGCCAATGGCATTGCACATGCGCCGACCCATTTTTCCTGATAATTTGGTTTTCCTTGGGTGCATTATATAATCAAAACATGCTGTTAATAGTAAATACAAAAAATATCTATCACCTCAATTACCTCATTTACCCTATATTGTGATTTAGACTGCAAACACTGCCGGCTGGGCACCGGCTCACCCGTGACCCTATTCAGGAATAAGCGGTTCAGAAAATGGATGGATGGACGGACTGCAAATACCCTATTAATTTCTGCTGGGAGCATTTTCGGATACAGCCTATAGTGCACCTACAGTTTTCTTTAGACGGCTGTACCTTTAAATCCACACTATGGTAGTCCAGTTTTTTAGTATTTCACTACTTTATATAGTATTGATGTATAAAGAGCAAATGTTCACTGCTCTTTAAAAGGGTATAATTTCATTATTATGTTATATTATCTTAAAATTACAATTTTATCATTTATCCCTACTATTTCCAGAACAATGTATTGTCCCAAAAAATGTTCTGACAGGCCTACCAGATAACACCGGTTGATTACAGTCATAATCACAAGTCATACTGAATAATGGACACCAGGGGGTGCTGTATGCATGGGAAGTGATCATTAACTCACACTACACATTCAGTTAGTTTATAGAAAAATGTATTTGTATATCAGGGGTATTTAATTAGATTTCAGCAAGGTCCAGTTAGAGGAAATTTCTTCAGGCCAATATCTGGAACATCATGATATCTAACTTGTGTTCTGATTCAGTGCAATATCCTGTATACTGAAATAGCCTAGTAGTTCTATCAGCATTTTATGTCATCAATAACTGAAAGACAAAACGAATTACAAATACCTTTCAAAATATTTTAACAATATTTATTGTTTTAAATGCTGAACTGAATGAATTATTTATAAAACTTAAAATATTTTTTTTCCTCACCAAGTAAATAAAGCTACATTAAAAAACAATGCTTTTGAGGGAAAAAAAGAAGTGTGTCATAAAGTGTTAATAGAAAAAGTTAATTCTTCTCAATTTCACAGTCTTAACAGTCTTATTTTCCTCTTGTATTCCTCTCTCACACTCTGGTTTAGTGAAAGAAGTAAGATCTTGGTTGTCCTGCCAGCACTTTAAATCTGGGCTGAAATGATCTCCAAGCCATTCTCATACACATACGATGGTGCTTGTTGGTGAGCTTGGAACAATATTTGTTCTTAATAATGTTTATTGTGGAAAAAGTTGCCTCACAGTTGTTTGTAGAGCCAAATAGTCCAGATGTACATGGCTACTTTCTCCAGACCAGGATTGTCCTCCTTTAGTGCAGCCACAGCTTTTTCTTAAGGGCATGTCGTCTGAATGAGCCTTTCTTTGTTTCTATTTATTCTCAGACTGCTGCTTCTGGCTTCATACCTTGTTGTGTGCGTGCTGCACTCCTGAATCTGCACAGATCTGATTGGCTTACTATGCACATGACGGACCTGTGAGTTTACTGCACCACATAGCCCGTACTGTAAAGAAAAAAAAAGCTCAAATAGTTAACCATTCTCAATAGGTTATTGGTTTGGTTCCGCATTGGGCAACGTCTTATTAGTGACCTCTGTTGTAGACCATACAGTGTAACAAAGAGTCATATGGTGCAAAACAAAGGAACATTTAACATGTAGCAAACATAAAGTATTTTCACAGTATAAATACACTTCCACTCCAGTCTTGACCCATATCTCATATCTCAAAACAGCACCACTTAATTGATTACCAGCAAAAGCCTGTAACATGCTTAAAATATCTAGTTCATGATTCAAAATAAGTTTTTCTGTAAATTTATGATCATGTAAATGTCATCAGTGCTTGTGTCATTATGCACAGGATAGTCACAATGCTAAGTCATGTTGTTCATATGTCAATATACTCCTGGAGTCCTTGATTTATCAAAAATGTCTGCTCCATTTTTACAAATGTATTTGTAATGGTTTGTTGTTGAGAACATGGCTTTGTCAATCAAGTTTTTCTGTCTTGAATTTATCAATTACAACAGTACAGAATTACTGTCTGTGGGAGACTAACCCACGATTGGTCCAGGTTCATATTCGTGTTTTTACATAGTATCGTTGTAATTATTGTTGTTCTCATTGTCAGTAACTGTGACACTGTGACACAGATCTGGGATGTGTTTCTCAAAAGGTAAGTTGCTAACTACATTAGTAACTTATGAGTTTGGAAAGACGCAGTTATTGGAATAACGATGCAGGTGTTTCCCAAAACTGTTGAAGGTACTATGGTAGTAACTACGCTGGTAGCTTACATGGTACGGACCATCAATAAGCAACACAGGTGTTTCCCAAAACAGTAGTTCCAGCAACAATTCACAACTACTGTGGTTAATTGTAATTCTCAGCAAGTACTTATGCTCCCTACCTGTTCATTAAGTCTGCATATGTTACACATCTGTATTAATATATATTACACTCAGTTTCACTTAGGGTCTTTTTGGTGCACAACACCCTGCATGTACCCTTTCACACAAATATCATCCAATATCTTCTCAAAACTATTGTGAAACAGAATCATGGGCTTCATGTTGTGTATTTGCAATGACTGGTGTGTAGACATTCTGTGATGGAGCTTGTTTAACTCTTGTTAAACTGCTTCCATTCACCAATAATGTGAATAATTGAGACTTCTAATATAAGAGTGTATCACAACAAACTACGCTGAACAACTCTGTTTACATTTAAAACATTTAATTGTGCAGAAAATGTACAAAAAATACAAAAAAGTGAGACCAAAAAACACTGAATGTGAATAAAACACATGAATTCCATCCATTTCACATTTGAAATAATTTTTTAAGGGCTAAAACCTCTCACATGTTTGATAAATTGTTAAATCTAACATTGTAAGTTTCAGATATTTACAATGCCCCATTCATTCAATACAAACATGGACAAATTGTGAAGCAAAGCAAAAAGGATTCAGCTATTTTCTCCTGTGGTTTGCAAAGCCATGTCTAACCTCTTAGTGTTGATGTTAGTGATGGTAATGCTAACAAACATTACAATAATGTCTTTAATTCTGACCTAATTTCCTGAACACTTTTACCTGAACTAGGACACAGACTTCTCTGTCTGGCCTAGACTGTCTAGATTAATGTATTTTCTCTCTCAACTTACAACACAGATAAAATAATGTACAATTTATTTTAAACCTACCAGCAGCTGGTCAGAGTAATATAACATGCTAATGAGTGACATTTTTCTTAATGTCATGTAATTTGATTGGATGTAAACAGTTTAATATCAAGACAGCTTGTAATTAATATGCTACTCTGCCACTGGAACAGTTTTATAGCTGTATGTTAAAAGGTTTTTGTCCCATTAGCATTGTAAGTGGTGTTGCTACTGCTGATTCAGGTCATCACTGCTAAAAAGATTAACCATGTTAATGTTTTTAAAACATTCACTAATCAGCAGCAAATTATCAACTCTCTGCACATTTCTGAGCAGCTGCTCAGAATTGACTGCTAATAATTAACTGTTCTAATCTGAAACATTCAGCAGGGTTGTAGACAGTAGGATATAAAAGGTGTTCAAAACCAGGCAACCCCAGCAAAATGCCAGAGGGTACTCCCAGCTGCAGTGGCACTTTCTGGTAGTTGTTGACTCCAGGATATAAAGGGTCCAGCTTCTGCCCCAGCCATTTCACCAGGCAAAGAGGTCCTAAATGTACTCCTGAAATTTAATGTAACGTGTCACAAACATGTGTAATAATTGAACATGTTTAATCCAATACGAATCTACAATGTGCATTGTTTTACATTCTCACAATAATAACTGTGGAGGGATTATAATCCATTGAATTTTCATTATCAAGAATGACTATCTTTGTGCTTTTTTGCACAAGGAACTTTTGAGAGTCAGGGAGTGACTTTAATCCATTATAGCATAAACATTTACAGAGTGATTTTAGTATTAATCATGCATAGTTTTTACTGTCTGACAGCATTAAATCTGGAGTGATTAGAATATGATATGAACGATGATCTTATGAAGTTAATACAGTAATAACTGGACTGAGAATAAATGAATGCTGACAGCAGCAGTGTAAAAGTAGGAGTAGGCAGGCATTTGGAGACAAAGTAACAAAAAACAGAAATGCTAAATTCTACTTAATACTGAATATATATGTGAATTATATAAAACATTGCATAAAGCACAACTTCAGTTTTCTATTTACCTCACCTTTCTATTTACCTCACCTTTCTCTTTATCAATGAATAGTTCCCAACTCAAAACCAAATTACAAAACTTTGCACTGAATGATGAAAATTGTTCATAATTTGTTTTATCCAATCAAAATCAAATGTAATTACTTTTAACACATACAATTTTTTATAAAAATAAATTTTTATTAATGCAGATTTCATCGTTTTATTATGTCAGTTTATCCCCCAACCATCATGTAATAAAATAAACCCAAACCATTACCACCCCTCTTTTTCAGGAAAAACAGCACATTTAGTTGAATGTGGGTGTGTCCATGTCATCAAACATGCCCCTCCCAAGCCACTGTATACTGAAAGTTTGATTGGTTTCAATGAAAAAGCAAGAATGAAAAACTGTGGGAATAGATTAAGGGGTCTGTTAGCTGTACAGAGTTATATTTCAATACACAGTTTGTTTACAGTTTCTCATTGTACTGAAATTTATAATATACTTACTTTGAAGGGAAGCAACACCTTTTCCATTAACATTCCACTAACATTCAGAAATCTGTTGGAAAAGAGAACAAGGGAAATCATTCCGTGCTCTAAGATATCTGTCCCATTCACACACAAACTGTAGTCAGTCTACAACTCAGTCACACACAATCACATAAAGTTTGCTTGCACTTAACATTAACATGTTTAGGTTCGACAATGATCACATTCATAGTTAGGCGGAGACACACCTTGATTACATTTAACAGAAGTGAAAAGAGAAAACGGTTATCCATGTTCTCTTCTTACTGTTTTTACTGTTATGGATGCTGGATGGATCTTACATGTGAGCTCTGTGTACCTCATTCATTCTGGCTGTGATGATAGATGATAGATGACAGCTGGCAATTAGAGACTAGGCATTCCCTACTGACAAAGCCATTAAGGCAAGTGCAAACTACCTATTGTTCAATGTTATGGTACAGTGTTGTTGCACTCAACACCAAAAGGAAAATTATGCCAATTTTTTAAAAATTCCTTCACGATTCACTGGTTGAGATGAACACTGAAGTTCTGCAAGTTTTTTTTCTCAGGAGATTCTTGTAATGTAATATATAATAATTTGATTTGAAAGTCACTACAGTCTAAAGTAAGAAATAAGAAACCAATCCAATTTGGGCTACCATGTGAAAAACAGTAAAACTCCTCCAGCTACAAGGAGGCTAAAGTAACTCTATTTCTCTCTCACCCATCCACCCCACACACACAGAAACTTTCCCATTCAGTCCCATCTATCCGTCACTCAGTGAGCTGTCCTCAGTGACAGGCAGAAGCTTGAAGAGCTGTCACTGCAGTAAGAAACAGCTTTGGCCAAAGTTTTACACTAGAACTAGTAGCCTAAGTAGACTAGCGCTTGTCTGTTTAAATACTATGCAATTTATTGTTATTTTGTATTATTATTATTATTATTATTATTATTATTATTATTATTATTATTATTATTATTACAGGGATTATTCTTATACATGCATGTGGTACATCTGTAATGTTCATAACATATCTGATGGGCTACTCAAATTACACATTACTGTCACACCAAACAATTCCATACAGCTGAGACTTAAAAAATGTTCTTTGCCTTAATCATCCACCTAATTGTCTTAAATAAATTCCTTTTCCACAAGTTATGATTCATTCATACAGTAACACACATCTCAGTGTAATACACATGATCTTACACACATATTAATTCTAATGTGTGTAAAATTATGCCCTGTTTGGGAATGAGTGTGTGTGTGCATTCAGAATATCACTCATTACCAAGGTGACACAGTTGGCAGTATCATCTACACAGCTGTTTCTCTTCACTCCAACACTTTCTCCTTCTTCTCTGTTCTCCCCTTCCTCCAATTCCAGGGTAGAGAAAGTGAGTGTTGGAAGGGGATGCTGGTTTTGTGTGAGTGCAGATGTTTGGAGCTCCAAGGGAAAAGACAAGCTCATAAACTCTAGCTCAGAGCACTCTACAGGGGCATGGTGACCCCAGGCGGACTGATGGTCCAATGCACATTGCTGCCCCCTGGTGGCCAGGATATCTGCAAAGTTGAAACATTTGTCCATTTCAGTCATCTGACCTTTTTACTTGTTAGTGCTCAAATGTTAATGCAGTAAAGTATACATAGAAACTTTTACTGATTGATATTTTTTTTAAACATTGCATGTTTAATGTGAATAGTTTATAAAAATACTATATTATACATATACTGTCCATTTTAATTTACTATACTTTTATTATTTTTCCCAAACTTTATCATATTATTAACTATCAGCCAAAGATTTTATAAGTTTTTAAGTTCAATTTAGAGCCTGTAATGGGACAGTTCAGTGACCTTAAATGATACAAACGTAATGGTACGTGTCCAATTACCATTTCGCCTCTTGAATTCAAGAGAGAGAGCTGTCACCTGCGTGCAGTGCATGGCAGGTTACGTCACATCCACAGAAACAGCTAAGTTTAACGTTATGCAAATGAATACAGCAGCTGCTCTGCATCTAACCATCTGAGAAAGGGCATGTGTGTACATCATACCATCACACAAATCAAGTGCTTTTCAAACATGGAGAAGCTGAATAGTGCCAGTTTCTGGATTTCCAGAACTTAAACAACGCTATCAATGACATTAATGCAAAATAAAATTGTCTATTTCTAGAAAGGGAGTTTCTGTCCTTTTACTTAATTTGCATATCATGGTGAGCAGAGGGGTCTGGCACAGCAAAATGCATCTAAAACAAGGGGAAATGGACTTGTACCATAAACAGTAAACAGCAAGGGGCAGTAAATAACTAAAAACTAGGCTATGTAGAAAAACAGATTGACTACAGTCTGTAATTATAGAACTACAAATTGCTCCTGTTTGGTAAGAGGAACTTAGCTATAAATGTAATTTAATAAAAAAAACTGCTAAATAAGTTTTGCAATGCACATACCTGTGGACCAGTTCTGGTCTGAGGGAAAGTCAGATAACATAGTTGCCTGGGAGATGACCCCAGATGTGAAGTCACTGCAGATGGGGCTGCCTACCAGAGGTAGTGACTGGCACACCCTATAGTAACATGGACACACATTAGGGGTTATCTCGCTGGACACTGAACACAGGCAGGTTGTAGATTGGCATGTTTCTAAAGAAACAAAGAAACAAACACACACACACACTTGATACTACAGTAATGTTCAAACATCATTTGAATAAATTGTGTTATTGCATGTAAATGTATACATACAACAACTTCCTTCTACATATGAATGTAATTAAGGCTTCATTCTTGATATTAGTATAAGAGCATCATTCTCAATATTAGTGTTATTAGAACTTCATTATCGATATTAATGTTAGTAGAAATTCATTCTGAATATTAATGTTATTAGTAACATAATTTTTTAAATAAATGTTAATAAAGTTTTATTCTGATATTATTTAAACTTCATTCTGCGTATAAATGTTCTTAGATCTTCATTATGGATATTAATGTTATTAGCATTTCATTCTGAATGTGAATTTTTTGAAGCTAAAATTTGGATTCTAATCTTATTACAACTTCATTCTAGATATTGAACTAAACAGAACTTAATTATTGATATTAATATTATCAGAGATTAATTATTAAAGAATAATAAAGTTATTACAACTTAATTCTTGATATTACTATTATTAGAACTTCATTCACAATATGAATGCTAATAAAGCTTTATTTTGGATATTAAAATAAAGGATATTGGATATTTGGAGCTTAAATCTGAGTATTAATGTTATTAGAGTTTCATTCTGGAAATTAATATATTAGAATTTCATTCTAGATATTTATATTTTCAGAACTTCATTCTGGATAATAATATTGTTACAACTTCATTCTGGATATTGATGTTACTAGAACTTCACTGGGAATATTAATGTTATTAGAGCTTAATTCTCAATGTTAATATTTTCAGAATTTCATACTGCATTTTAATATCACAACTTCATTCTAGATAATATTATTAGAGCTTCATTGTCAATATCAATGTTATTAGAGCTTCATTCTGGATATTAGTGTTATTAGAATTTCAATCTGAATATAAATATTATCAGAGCTTAATTCTGGGTTTTAATGTTATTACAACTTAATTCTGGATATTAAACTAAGTAGAACTTCATTACTGATATTAATATTATCAGAGCTTGTTGGTGATTGAAAAAGAGGCAGTGGCTGACGTCATATGTATCAGAGGAAGCATCTGCTCGTCCTCACCCTTGGGAGCATCACGTGTGATAGGGGGAGTGTGAAAATGACAATGGGGAATTGGCACTTCCAAATTCGTGGAGAGAACATCAGGAAAGAAAAGAAAATTAAGTCTGGACATTAATGTTATTGCATCTTCCTTCTAGATATTAATGTTATTTCAGTTTCATTCTGGATATTAATATTTTCAGAACTTAATTCTGGAGACTAATATTATAAGAGCTGCATTCTCAATTCTTTCTTTGAATTATTTTTTTTCATTCAACTGGATATAAAATATTGATTCTAAACTTCTAAACATGTTCAATAAACATATTAACACTAAACAATATGCTGAATGATTCTGTAGAGACCTTTTTGTACAAACTGTTTTACAAGTGGAGACACAATCACCTGGAGCCTCTGCTTCAGCTTCTTGGGTCACTATGTGCTCTGTCATTGAGGTAACTGCGGCAGCTGCAGTGTCACTCTGACTGTTGCTGACTGGTGATAAACAGCCTGGAAGAAGATTTTCAAAAATATGGCACTTGTGAGAGTGTGTACGCACGCGCATGTACGTATGTGTGCGTGCGTGTGTGTGTGTGTGTGTGTGTGTGTGTGTGTGTGTGTGTGTGTATGTGTGTCACCTTTGAACATGTTCCTGAGTGAGCTGAATCCTTTATGTATTAAAACCGTAATGACAAACAAAACGGTCACCATAGTAACTGCTGCCACACAGGTGGTCGTCAAGAAAGCAGCATTGTGAGCTGGGGCCACTGAGCCAATTACCACACTGTCCTCTTCATTTCCTGTGAAACAACACACACACAAACACAAGGAAAGAAAGAAAGAAAGAAAGAAAGAAAGAAAGAAAGAAAGAAAGAAAGAAAGAAAGAAAGAACAATCAACAATTGCTGATACAGATGTGCAAATGCAAACACACAGCTTGTCTAACTTCCTGTCGGCAAGTAAATAATAGGACTCTGGCGCAGATAAACATGAGCCTATTGGCACCATGCCTAATGCATGGGCTAAAGCCCCTACTAACCCCCCCCCCCCAATTGACTGTGGAGCAGTGGAACTGTTTTCTCTGGAGTGATGTAACTCCATCCAATACGTTTGGCATACAAAGTATTCAATGGAGCATCCTGACCTGACTAACATTCCTCACTGAACGCAGTCAAATCACAGCAAAAGTGAGGGAGAGAGGAAAGGCAGGCAAAATAGAATTACTAAAATGTGAAACAGAAAGGACCATAAACAGAAAGAAACAGAGAAATAGAGCAGGAAAGATAGTGAGACAGAGATGGGCCCTTTCCACCAAAAGAACTGTGGTTCTTAAACTGGTTCCGTTCGGGTTTACAAAAACCTTGATGTTTTTTACCAAGCCATCCTGCTTTCACATTAGTTTTAGTGGAATCAAGGATACATCAAAGAACTTGTCATCAACAGTATCAGTAAATGGAAGTGACAAGATAAACAACATGCGAGCATTTGTGTTTTCCAGACGTTTGTTGAATGATTTGTTGTCCAAACATGGATCATCTTTTGGTGAAAAAAAGACGTAGAAGACCCCTCTCCTTTGCTTTGGTTCATGCGGCAACAAACTTTTCAGGTTCTGGAACCTATTTTTGTTGGTGGAAATGCCCCGAATGGTCAAAAGAGAGAGAGAATGTTAATGTCCTTACTGCACTGGGTGTTTCTGACGGAGGTAGGGCCACAGGGTAGACATTCTAAATCGTGCAATCCATCCAATCTTCTTTTACTATAAAACCTTAGGCAAAGGAGATCAGCCAATCAAACCCAAGATTCCGTTTGCAGAGAAACAAGACAAGTTTTTGTCTGTGAAAAGTTATTATTTCCTCTCAGGGAACTAAAACTTCATCAAAGATAACTTATTGATTATATTCATTACATATGAATGTTAAATAGATCAAATTTTCATTAATATGTTTTGATACTCTCAGAACAATCAATAATGACCTCCTGTGGAAGGTGTCCGTTATCATTGTCTGAAAAACTGTCAAGTCAGCGAGTCTTCCCCATGATCGTGGTTTGATGAGCTGAGCTACACATGATATTTATACTGTTTGAATAATAATTTACTCAAACTTGAAATTAAACATTCTAGTAATATTCTAGTAATCTGTACTAAGTAAAGTAAGTACTGTAAAAACGTATTAAGTAAGAAGTACTGTTTTTGGTTTTCATTAGCTATAAGCCATTCTGTCCAAAATTATACATAAACGTAAACATAAAAGGCTTGAAAAATTTTCCTTTAAGTGTAAAAAACAAAAACACGACAGTTCACCTTTTTGAATTAAATTACCAAACAAAAGTATTTCTTCACAGTATTTTAATCCCTTAACATATACTAGTATATACTGTGTTTCTGATCAACCTGTGTCCAAAAATGAGCTGTTATGAATGTATTTGGTGTTGGGTCCTGTTTACTTTAGGGGTCTAAAATGTGTGAGACTACCACCACCAAGTGAGATGGCTGTATTTCAGTCTGGCTAGTCCTCATCTGCTTCAACAAAGTAATCAAACACATTTATAGGACCATATGAAACCTTTTCTTTTTCTTCTCTGAAGTATTTTGTTCCCATTCATATTTTTTCTTCATGGAAAAATGCATTTAAACAAAACAGCAAAATGGCTCAGTATTTATTGCAAATAATTTCTATTGAGTAATGTATAATAAAATGTCTGCACAGTTGTAGAAACATTATACATACATATAGTCATATGAAAAATGAGTACCCCCTATGAAAACTTGTTTTTTGTAACATATTTAAGCATTTCAATATTTGAGGGATGAAGGTGATACAACTATACCAACAAAAATGAAGAAATGCATTTTTCTTTTCTTCACAAAGAAGGTTGTATATGCATATGAGTCTGGGAAGAGATTTTAAAAAAATCTCAAAACAATTAGAAATCAGCCGTTCCAGTGTCTGATAAATAATTTGACATGGAGATCATTTAAAACAACTGGACAAGTCAAACAGTCCTAGTTTAAGAGCAGACCACAAGATGCATAAAGATGTGTCAAACTATCTGAAAAATATGGAGGTGTGCAAGGAGGAAACCTTTGCTGTCAGAAAAGCATCAGGGCAAGACTAAATTTTGGCAAGAACACCTAGACAAATGTCCTTTGGACAGATGAATCCAACACTGAATTATCTGGGAACAGCAATAGAAGACATATTTGGCACAAACCAAATGCAGCACCTCATACTATATGTGAAGCATGGAGGTGCAAATGTCATGGTTCGGGGTGGCTTTGCAGCAGCAAGTCTTCAAGTGCTCTCTAGAAATCACTATGAAATCTTTATTGTATCAGTGGGGACTTGAGGAAAATGTAAGACCATCTCTACAAACACTGACGCTAAAAAACAACATAACTCAAAGAGGTGGGAAAATCTTTGGTCCAGTCAATATCAGAGACAGAAAATTCCAAATATTAGGGCATAGGGTGTCCTAATATCTGGAATTTCTGTTCAGTTCAATTTCTTCAGTTATTGCCTCCATCTCTCAATATAGTGACCATGAAGATCAAATGACCATATGTTTAAAAAAGTCAAAGGTGTTCATGGGGTGACCTAACATTTTCATATATGTATTTCATACCCAAGCAAGCAGTCCCCACACACTGCATTGTGCTTGTGTGTGCAAGGTGTTATTTCCTGTCTGTTGAGGTGTCTGCATGTTCGACACATCCTGCAGGGATGCGAGCCCCATTCGCCTTTAAACCATCGATCCTCACACTGCACACACACACCGGTGATACCACGGCCATATCCGCAGTCCTAAAAACACACAAATAAATTAACTTTGAATTCTGAGCTCAATCAAACACCAGTAGCAGAAGTCTGTGTGTTTTATGTCAGTAACCTGCAAATGTCTTAGAATGCCTGAGACCTCAATCACCAGAGGCCAGTGGTCAGAATGTGCTCTGGGTCAATAATGTTACTGGCATGTTAGTTAGAAGAACACAGTTAGTAGAACACAGCTAGTAGAACACACTAAGCAGATGAAGCGCAGAATTGTATATAAAAGATATAAAACTTGTTGCTTGGGCTGTACCCCACAGACAATAATATAAAGAATCTTTCATTGTCAGTCCTTTTCTGAAACCATGTTTTTTTGTATGGTTATACACCAAAAGTCCAATATTGTACCATTGATGGCATATTTATACTAGTGCATCTAAAATAGAATAGAAAATAGAATATTGTTAAAAGCTCATTCATGATTACAATTTCATTCAAAAAGCTAAACTGTTGTATTTTAAATTCATTATACCGAAAGTGAAATTTCAAGCCTTCTTTGTTTTATTATTGATCAGTATGGCTTGTAGCGCATGAAAAACAGAAATCCAGAATCACAATATATTCAAAATTTTTTATTCAAATTTGAACTTTAAAACAGAAAAGCTTGAAATATATCACTTTAAATGTAATGAATATAAAAGATGTCAGTTTATTCTTTTCAATTAAATGATCAAAAGAATTCACATAATTCAAATTAATTAAGATGCACTAGTATAAAATGTACTTTTGAGTATAAAATGGTAACAATACAATACAAACAGTATCATACCTCTATTTGTAATGTGTATGGATTTGTTTACTTCCACCAGCAGCTCGCTTAATATACTTTAATAAAAGACTGATTAGATTAATGAAGTACTAATTATACTGACTTAACTTACGGAATGGTTAACTTTAATTTAATTTAATTGATTTAACTTAATAAAAGGTTGATTAAACTAATTTAAATATTGACGGGTTGATTAGACTCATTTAATTTTAATCATGGATTAAAGTAACATAATCTAATGCCAAATTAATGAAAGATGTAACTTAAAGATGGACCACTTAAACTCATTTAACCCTATAAAGGATTGACTAAACTGACCATCTTAATTAAGTGCTGAAAATGTAAAACTGAAAATGAACTGGTTTACCTTAATTTAAATAGTTTAATGAAAAATAATAATTAATTGACTTAATGAATTGAATTGATTTAGCTTTAAACTGAAAAAGTAATGAACGGTAGCATAATCTCATATACTTTAATCAAAGTTGAAATCTCATATGTCATGAAGGCTTGATTCAACTTATCTATGAAGATTTGACTGATTAAATCTTTCAAGATATATAAATATGTAAAACGATGTATTTAAATCCATTGACAATAGCACGTGGCACATTTCTCATCACTATGCCAACTATACATGAAAATCTGGCTCAATATTCATCTCCGCTCCCACTTTTTGTTCCATTTTTTGAAAAGTCACAGTTAGTTCCAACTTTCTGAAAGTGAAACCTTTAAATTCCCCAAGAAAAAAACCTCTGTGGCAGGAACCTGTCTAAAATGTCTAAAAGAGAACTACCTTGCAAAGTTCAGCAAACATACATTTGTCATTATTAACCTGACCCCAGTGCTCCACTGGTAGAGTTCAGCTACTCAAACAGACCCTTCATTTGAACCATGTGGTGCTCACAGAATCCAAAACAGGCTTTGATCCACAAAACTGCTTTGCTGGCTTTGGAACGGTACAATCTAAGGAGATAATCCATCACATTAAACTGCAGTTTATGTCTTTCTCTCTCAGCAGAGGTGTTAGAATTCATCCTAATGCTGACTGATATGTGTTACTGTAGTTGAAACAAATCACCAGAAACTTAGCAGCCCATACAAAATACTCTAAATATTATATATATAATAATCCATATTCTATATGTATTTTATATCATTACCAAGATGTTAAATATCAACTTGATGCTTCAATTCAATTTTCAATATTTAAGTAATGTTATAAAGTCATTCTGGAGCTCTGAAATCCTCAGAGCCTGCCTGAAAATACTGCATTGACTGACGTTGTATGTATCAGTGAAGAAAGTATTAATAAGCATTAAGCATTGCTAGCACTTGGGGATAAGAACAGGGTTGAGTTTCGCAAAAGATTTATAACGCTACATATTCCATTAACTAGTTTTTAAGATCGTTCTTGCTTAACTGAAGTACTACTCATTATTCACATCTTTAAGTGGATTTTGCCATTTCTGAGGCAGGAGGAAGGGATCAGCAATCATCAATAATATTACATAATAAGAGGCACAAAAATAATAACAGTGATAAAAAATTACATTATCATGAATAATTATATTTTTCTTATTGCTTTTGATTAAATTATTTTATATACTCATCAGTTCCCTTCTCCCTCATTCCAGTCTTAAGGAGTCTGTAGTCTAATCAAATTGGGCACATTATGACTGACCAATCAAACTTGCATGTAAATCAGTAAAATCCATAAACAACAGAGCTCAAACTTCCAGCTCTATATTGCAGGTGAAATCCTTTAAACAAGTAATGTACGTATGTATGTCTGTGCAGGTTTCCATGCTGTTGGAATTATATCTGGGTTAGTACGTGCAATAGATCGGATGCTTATTCCTGTATACACTCCCAGACTCCTGATTCCCTTCTACAGGTTCTCTGCAGTGAATGTATAGGTTATGTAAAACAGGCTCTTTACTGACATTGTGGCCAAGTGGCTTGGGGGTATGAAACGTCCATCTGGGCAAACTCTGGGCTGTGTCAGATGGAAAATGATAGTGTTTGCTGGATGATAGTGGGTTCCCTCTCCGTGTGAACCTACTTTTGTTCTGAACCACAAAAACTACAGCTGATGCAAGTTAACAGTGGCGGACACAGTGTTGTAGAGCACAGCACTCTAGGCATTCTGATGTGCAATGGCGCAGTGGAAGCTGGCATTCACCTTGGTCATGATACAGAGGAAAGCAACAAGGAGAATGCAAAAGAATGTGTTATAGAGCTGCCTTGAGAAAGGCAGGGGGGTTTGAATGCCCAAAATATTAATAGAGATTTGTTTTCTTGATTATTGTTGTTTAATATTTTATTTAAAAAATAAAACTATTGAGAAACATAAAATGAATTAAACACAATTAAAGGCAACATGACAATTAATAAAAATAATAACAAACAATATAAAAAGGGCATTTTATGCTTGTGTCTGGAAAAAGATTGTAGTTTATGATGTCCAGTGTGTTTATTTCACAATGCATAAGAACTTCCTTCTACCAAACAGATTTCAGAATCTGTGAGGAGACATTGATTTTAACACAGTTCTTCATTTTTCAAACAAAATAAGGAACAAATACAGTATATTTATTAGGGTGAATCGATATTTGAAGTTCAACTGAGCGTGCTGTTTGAGAGGAGAAGTGAAAAAGCATTCTTTGAACTCAGTTTTCAGTTTCAGTTTGCGAGGCTCTTTGGGAAATGCTTGTTGAGTTGACTCGTTCTTTACTCAAAACCTTCTTTAGTTCGGTCTTTATTTGCCAAGAATGATTGCTTTTGGGAAACTCACCCCAGGAGGGTTAGTTAGCACAATCAAATCAAGATAAAAGGGGTGAAATTCTATAAATCATATCAATCCAGTACCTGACCACACTCTCCAACATCTAGTGTAAAGCCTCCTTAGGAGAGTAGAGGCTGTTACTGCAGTAAAGGGCATCAGACGCCCAGCTAATAACCTTGATTTCAGAAGAAACACTAGATGAGAATGTGTCCACAAACTAGAATTTGTAATAAATTTCACCTGTGAATTACTGTTGACTGACTGTCATTCTGTCTCACCTCTTTCAGCTCCTGGCCTGGTGGACACTTCTGACACTTAAGGCATTCACCATGTAGGTAATACTCATCTTCTGCACAATCCATCTTCGATAGGGAGAGAGAGGGAGAAAGAGAGAGAGAGAGAGAGAGAGAGAGAGAGAGAGAGAGAGAGCAAATGATGTAAACAATTCATAAACACAGAAAAATTCTGATTATTAAGAATTATTGGGTGCTGGCATTAAGTTAGATGTTGTTAAATGTTATTATAAGACAGGCATAAGTTTTTAAAAAGGATCTTCCATTTCAAACATGTATCTTTGACTTTTTCAGTGTAAGAAATAGCATGTTATTTTTACGAGTTAAAGGAGTGAACATACCCTAATTTAACAGCTCTTACAGTAAATGAACAGCTCTTGTAATTAGATAATGATCTATGATGTATATTCTGTAAGTCGTGTTTATCAGTATAAAAGTTGAACATTAGCCTCTTATAGTTCAAATAAAAATAAAAAATCATTTATTTTTTTAGAAAAACAGAGAAAATAGATTACAATCCTAAAAGAGCTGAAGTCACAACAATAATATAAAGTTAATTAACAAAATATAGACACACGTAACACTGGAGGAAACAGCAGCTCAGCATCAGGGCTGTACTTCAGGTAAATAATGGAGAGTGAATGTTATTAGACTGGTGTGGGTTATTATGAAGAGTTTAACCATTTACACTCCCGGTGTGTGTGTGTGTGTGTGTGTGTGTGAGAGAGAGAGAGAGAGAGAGAGAGAGAGAGATTAGGGTTAAATACAGATATCTGCAATATTAACACAGTTTTTCAAAGTATTTATTCTTTCATTCTTACCTTTATCTCGCTCGTGTCCACGTCCCGTCTCTGTTGCATCTCTCTCTCTCTCTCTCTCTCTCTCTCTCTCGCTCTCTCTCTCTGACATGCCTCGACATGTCCGCTCACCGACCATCTGTACGTGAAAGTGATGCGCGTGCACGGCGGCAGCAGTGTGTGTTTCTGCTGAACTACTGAAACTGCTGAACTGTAAGCGCCAGCCCCCTTTAAACTGCACGTGTTACTGATGTTTTGAGTGTAAACATGACCAATTCTCCACACAGACATATTTCTGTCCAGAGCTGCACTGCAGAGTTTGTTTGCATCCCAAAGATTTTCAGTGGGGCTCAGTGGTGGTCAGTCCATGTATGAAAATGTCTCATGCTCCCTGAACCACTCTTTCACAGTTTGAGCCACTGAATCGGAATATAAGTCCTTACCATCAGGGAAGAATTAAAACTTTTAATGGAATAACCTGGTTGGTCGGTATATTCAGGTTGTTTTTCTGCTGAACCTAAACTGACCAACTCAGAGCAGAGCATTGCCACCTGCTTACCCTGATGTGCCCATCACTCTGGAACCCATCAGACCACATGAGCTTCTTCCACTGCTCCAGAATCCAGTTTTAATGGCCCCAAACACACTGGAGCTGTTTTTGCCGGAGAGCCTCACTGATAAATCATCTTATGGCTACACAGTATTTAGTCCTAAACCCTTATCCCTAATCCCTAGTTCCCTTTGCACTGTGTGTGTCGCTTACTTTCATTGTTAAACATCTCCCTGAGTTGATTTTCTATTTTGATTTCACCAAATCATGCTCATTCAATGTTTCCCCACTGTCCTTCCACTTTTTAATACATTCTTGACCTGATTTTAGTAGTTTCAGCAATCCCCTTAGATGTTTCCTCTGCTTGATCTGTGCCAATAATTTGACCATTCTGAAACAGAGTAACATTTTTTCTGCGACCACAGGATGTGGCTCTTACATATATACAAAAATGTCATGTATTTGACTCCAATACTTTAAAGCACGCTGTAAATAAATGTTTTTACCAAAATAAACCTGTCAGCTGTGGTTGTCAGAATGATTTTGGAAAACATACAACAAACAGTTAAACAACTTTATAGTACTAATTTGAATTATGCCATTGCAACACACACTAACACACCACCATCATGTCAGTGTCACTGCAGTGCTGAGAGTGATCCACCACAAACATAATATCTGCTCTGTCACCACATGTGCACACAAATTGATTGATGAGTAAGTCAATGTAAATGCTTTTATATTTTGGCTTAATCTTGAATGCAGACTCTTTTGTCCTATGTTCTGCAATATTTGATCTCTCAGTTTCTAAGCAGCCAGGACACTGAAGACTTGAATTGGTCTCAGAGCTGTCAGCTCCTTCAATAAACTTATCATTATACGTCTCCACCTCAATGGACTTTAAAATCTCTTGTAAAATATCTCTTGACACCTCTGGAAGGTCAGGCAAGACCTCATTAATGGCTGTTGCTTCAAGTCAGTCATTTCTGAAATCATGGAAGAATAACACTAGTTTTACAGATGAAAACTGGTAATGTAGTATGGCTGGAAGCATACATGTGTAATATAATTGCTCTAATATATATTTAAAAGCAATCCTCTTTGCCTTAAACATATTTGAGTGGGTATTTTTGTCCAAATGGGTAACTGCTGCTAAGGTGAGTAAGCCATTTTATAAACATTAGTGTACCAATGGCAAGGTTTTAACTCTCTAAGAGGCTACAACACATAGTCAATTAATTATATAGAGTGGATGGAACAGTAGTAGAGGATGTACTGGTTTTTGGGAGTCTTTTACTTTATGAGTGCTAATGGTGCCATGCAAATTTGTGTCATGGGAGTATTTTAAGACCTTTTTGGCTGCTGTTAGTGTATGCAAGCTGAATGGAGCAGCCAAACAGGTGAAAAGCACAATGCCTCTCACCCAATCAACTGGTATGTTGAGGTATTTGGTTTAATAGTAAAAAAATGGTTTATCTAGTAAAGGTATTTCATTCACCAGTGAACCAAAGCTCTCTTTGTGTAGACTGGTGTTTGTGGTCCTGGTGACCTTTTAAATCATGCTGACTGCATGCTGCATTTGTCTTTGTTCAGGAGATACCTAATAAAGCTGTTTCTTTTTTAACTTCTAAGTAGATACGTGCTAGTCGCTTTACAGGTGATAATGGGGTGTGTCTGCCTACACCTGAGCTGCTGCCTAATGATACATGATTTTTGGATTTTGTTTGTGTATATGCTTAAATGTGGAGACAGAATATCCAAACATGTAGTGTTTTTTAATTATTAGTGAAGTAATGTAATACATATATTAAGACATTCAATATATATACTATTGTATATGTTTTGCACACTTATTTCTGAGTATATAGTGCAATTATGCTTAATGTAAGCACTGTGTACGTTATTTTGTTTACATGTGTGATTATGCTTTGATATAGTATGCCTAGATGACTCGATAAATGTGATGTACCTCTCCCTTCCTAGAGTGGGGCAGCAGCCGGGGTTCTCGCAGGCCGCTGTTGTTTTATTTTTATAATGATTGGCAGTTTCTATCTGCCAGTTTGTATTTTTCTAAATTTAATTGTATTTTTTTTAGAAACATGATTAAACAGTCTTGCACTGAGCCACCTTTATTATCTTTTATTATCTACTCAAGGCTCCTTTTTAATTAGTAGTACTGTGTGGGAATTGACATTTTTTAATAAAACAGTTTCTTTAATAAATATTGTAAAAGCACAGTGCCTCTTTATCCAGTGCTACCCTCTGTGTTCCCATTGTACATTACAAAATCCCACATAGTAACTGATAGCCTTCATTTATATTAAACTGTTTTCTGCTCCTAAAGTTTTGTATTAATATAAATTAATTAAAATAATATTAAAAGTTGATTTCTTAATTACTGTTTGCTTATTAAACACTGATTATTTAACTTATACTTCTCATTTAGTTGAGTGCCCTAGCATGGGGTCCCCTTACCCATAATATACGGGTGGCGTTGTCGGATTTTGGCGCACTAAGTGTGTATGTGGGGAGTGTAAAGCTAAACAATCAATCAACCAATGCAAGCCCACCACTAGCTACTAGCAAGCAGCAAAGTAGCCCATGCACGCACCCTACCCCTTGACCCAGGCTTGGACCCCGCAGAGTTAACAGAGCATGGCTTTGTAAGGGAATCAGAGCCTTTGTACTTAAACTGCTTGAGATGCCGGTTCAACAGAAAAAAATGTCATCTACTTTTTTTTCTTAATGAAACAGTTCAAGTACAGTGAAACAACATAGGATAAAACATCCAATGTGTCATGGCCTAACAGGGTGTGAGGTCAGACTGGCAAACAGGAAAATAGAGTTTACCTTAATGCCTTTGATGTCTTGATTGTCTCCAGCTTAATTTTGTAGATCACAAACAGCTAAATTATAACTTTCAGGGGTGCAGTGTGGACCACATACATTTGAATCATCACTCTGATTTCACAGTACCCGCAAAGGTAATGTGAACGACTAAAGTTTTCTGTAAACACAATAATGCTGTGCAAACCAAAATTATCAGCAGCAATACAATACAGTGCCCATTTGACTGTCTTACCACCCACAGTAATTCCATTTTCTTTCAAGTCTACCAACATCTCTGAAAAAACCTTGGCACTTCCAAATTAATTTATTCTCTCCACACAATAAGGGGCATGTGATCAGCACTTGACTGCACATGAGCTACAAAAAAAACTGTGTTTTCTCTTAGCAGAACTAAGGGGATTGATAATTTCAAAAGCAACCCGGTAGAGAATTAGCTTCAGGCAGCTGGGCTTTTCAATGAGAAACTGGTTGGATTTGATCATTTATGGCAGTGAAGTCATCAGTATGTTTTAATAGAATGCTGGGACACTGAAGTCATCCATAATTCTGATTCTAATAAACTTTTTAATGTTTGTAACACAGATATGGAGTAAGCAAAGCTTTGTGTAATATTTTCATCATTTCCTGTTTTTCTTATCAGGCTCTGAGTATTTCAATATCTTTTTTGAATGTTTGTGCTCTTGAATATGCTGTCCTGAGTGGCCCCTAATGAGGGGCAGAGTACAGATCTGAATCTTTCACACAATCACAGATTTTAGCAGATTTTGCATTTCTTTGACTATAGTGTGTATTGTTAAAGGTGGAAGGAGCTGCCCTTGCAATTGTAGGTAGAATAAACATATGTTCCTAACAAAGGTTCCACTGTAAATGTGTTTTTACAGCCAGTTACTGGACATGTTACAGGACACCCCTCCACTATATGTTCTTTTAGGTGGGACAGAAGTTCTTTGACTGTGTGAAGTTGGCACCCACACAGTGACATTGCACATTTAAAATCTGTAACAATGGCTCTAGACAGAGGATGTAGGCACATTATGAATCTAATAAATATGAGCTTCAAGTGTGCAAGTACAAAATGTTTGTTTGCAGTCAGAGCCAACACATTTGAAAAAACAATGGGGTTTGTTTTTATGAATTTAAATGCAATACATAACTCTTTAAAGTGTTGAGTGTTTTACTACAAAAATGCTAGGTGATCATTTTTAAGCAAACAAATAAACAACTGCAAATAAACTCCAACAAATAATGGTACTCCAAAAAACACCACTCCATAGCAGCATGAAAAAACAAGTTAAAATTCATAAGTTTGAAACTCAACTGACTAACCCCATTGTGGCATTATTAGTAAGACTGCAAAGCACACCCTCAGTCACAAACTGGAGTTAATCATTCTTCTGCCAACAAATGATCATGTACTTCTAAGAACCTTCAATAAAAGCACATAGATCTTGAAGGTTCTTTGAAGCACCTTGAGGTTCCTCCCCAGTTGTAAATTGAAGAACCTCCAAAAGGTATGAAATTTTAATGTTGATACTTTTCACTTTCTCTGATACACCATCCACATGAATATGGCGGCCGCACCGATCTGCCTGTCAATCTTGTGCTCCCTCCCACCCTCACTTGTGAACAAGACCCCAAGATACTTAAACTCCTTTACTTGGGGCAGAACAGCTCCACCAATCTGGAGAGAGCAAGCCACCTTTTTCTGGTTGAGAACCATGGTCTCAGATTTGGAGGTGCTGATTCTCATCCTAGCCACTTCACACTCAGCTACGAACCACTCCAGTGCATGCTGAACATCCTGGCTCAAAGAAGCCAACAGGACAACATCATCTGCATAAAGCAGAGACAATATCCTGTGGTTCCCAAACCAGACTCCCTCCAGCCTGTGGTTGTGTCTAGAAATTCTGTCCAAGATTATGTACAGAACCGGTGAGAAAGGGCAGCCCAACCGGAGTCCAACATGCACCGTGAACAGCCCCAAACCAAGCTCCTGCTCAGTCATACAAAGACACGACAGCAAAGGGCCCCAGACCCCATACACTTGGAGCACCCCCCACAGAATACCCAGAGGGACACAGTCGAATGCCTTCTCCAGATCCAGCACCCAGGTCTGCCACTCCAGGGGGACTGTCCCCACCCACCATGCAATGTTGCAGAGGCATGTCAGCCAAGACACTCCAACAACATCTAGAGACTTGAGATACTCCGGGCAGATCTCACCCACCCTTGGGGCCACACCACTGAGGAGCTTGCAGACCAGCTCAGTGACCTGGGTCATGGACGAGTCCACCTCCAAGTCTTCAGCCTCACCTTCCTTGTTGGAAGATGTGACAATGGGATTGAGGAGATCGTTAAAGTATTCCTTCCACTGCCCAACGATATCCCTGGTCGAGGTCTACAGCTCCTCACCTGCACTGTAAACAGTGTTCTCTTTTCTGAGTCACCAGATGGTTTGCCAGAATCACTTTGAGGCCAACCAATTGTCCTTCTCCAAGGCCTCCCTGAACTCCACAGCAGGCACCAGCGACCTTACGCCCACAGCTCTGAATGGCCGAATCGACAATTGAGGCTGAGAACATCACCCATTCGGCCTCAATTTCCCCAGCCTCCCACAGTACACGAAGAAACATACACATGAACATCCTTCTTGAGAGACTCCCTCTAATACAGGGCAGCTATAAGTTGATTGGTGCATGTCTGCCCAGGGTAGTTAGAGGGCAATGATGAATGTGCCCAGATAATGGGTCTGTCACAAAGTGGACTATACAACATAGAGTTTATTCTCGGTACATACCTCAGGGAGGATTTGAGAATAAAGTGGTGAAAGTCAAAGTCGTCCAGTTTCCAGTGTATGGGAACAGTAATAATAAGTGCAGGTTCAGAAGGAACATTGTCTGAGCAGTCTAGCTGACTGGACAGTATGTAATGGTGAATTGGAATCAAGGAACAAAAAGAAACCATCTAGCCTGATGAGAAATCATACAGTTCAGTGGGAAATCCAGATTATTGTGGTCAGTAAATACCACAAAAAGATGTAACAATCTCACCAACCAGCGGTGCCACTCCTCTAAGGCTAGCTTAACAGCAAGACGTTTTCGGTTGCCTATGTTGTAATTTCTCTCCACATGGCTTAGTTTATGGGAGTAGAAAGTGACAGGATACAGTTTAGGGGGTGTGCAATTGCATTATGATAAGAAAGCACTCCTGTCTCTGAAGCATATACCTTGTCAATGAAAGGGTTACTTGAAAGGATTACTTGGATCTGGATGCTTAAGTATGGGGGCAGTGGTAAATATCTCATTGAGCTTATTGAAAGCCTCTGTGGCTTGGACTGAAAAGGCTAAAGACTTAGAAGAACCTTATAGCAATGCTATAAGTAGGGCTGTAATACTGCTAAAACACTTGTAGAAACTGGTAAACCCCAAGATTCCTTGTAGATGCTTGACTGTAGTGGGACAGGGCCAGTTGGTGATGGCTTCAACCTTCTGATCACTCATAATGAAATGTTATAAGCACTACAGAGATCCAACATAGTGAAATAACATGCACATCGCAGCTGTTCTAATGCCACAAGGATCAGTGGCAGAGGGTAAGCAAGGTTTCAAACAAAGGTCTTAACAAAGACAAAAACAAATACAGCCAGCGATTTATTTGGACAAACGAAGCCTTGAGCCAAAACGTCATTTCTACAGCTTGATTGAAGAACACCTGAGGTAAATTCAGTTGATTGAACATGATTTGGAAAGGCACACACCTTTTTATATAAGGTTCTATAGTAGACAGAGCATGTCAGACCACAAATAATGCCATGAAGTCTAAGGAACTGTCTGAAGACCTCAGAGACAAGATTGTACTGAGATCTGGAGAAGGTACAGAAAATTTTCTGCTGCATTGAAGGTCCCAATGAGCACAGTGCCCCCCATCATCCATAATGGAAGAAGTTTGGAACCACCAGAACCCAGTGGTCATGTGATAGAGCTCCAGTGTTGCTCTGGAGAGAGAGGAGAACCTTCTAGAAGGACAACCATTACTGCAGCAATCCACCAATCAGGCATGTTAGATAGTGTGGCCAGACAGAAGCCTCTCTTCAGTAATATGAAAGCCCATCTGGAGTTTGCCACAAGGCAACTAAAGGACACTTGGACCATGAGAAACAAAAATATTGAACTTTTTGGACTTTTATTCAGAAATTAATTTTACAATATGGACATTTAAGCAGGAAGGAATGATGGCACCACCAGTAATGTGTGTGGCTCTAGGGGCCTGAGGTGTGGGTTCAGTCTCCACTGGGGTTACTGTGTCTATGTGGGTTTCCACCAGGTACTCTGTTTTTCTCTCACCAACCCAAAATGCACATGGTAGGTGAATTGGCCATGGACAATTACCCCTAGGTGTAAATGTGTGGTACCCTGCAATGTGGTACCCTGTAATGATCATAATGTCTGGGGGGTTTTCTTTAAAAACTGACTGATATTTATTTAACACATTCTATCCTACATAATTTCACAGTAACATCTTTCACAAAACTCTACAAAACTATCATGAGACATAAAAATAAACAGCACAAGCAATATAATAGGATCTTGAACAACATGATTCTTAAATATTTTGTTCACCATTGGTTCCAAACTGAACATGAATACATAGCCCATTCAAGATTTGTGGGTTCACCTCAATTATGGCAAGATTGAACTCGCCACCCATGCTATCATTGTTGTGCCTAAACCTCATGCTATAACCTCAAATTAGATTAAAACAAAAACACCATGTTTACACCAACTTTACACCATGTAGGCAAACATGCACTGGCCATCTGAGCTGAGGTTTATTGTCCTGTAGATCAGGTTCTTTCACCCCCAGTATCTCTAGCAGGAAAGCTTAGAAGCTTCACTGCCACACTCACACTCACAGCTGTCAACAAAGTACAGTACAGTACAGAGTTCAGAAACATAGCACTGTGTCACTGTGACACCCTGATACTGTGAAAGAGAAGGCACATTATATGCTTCATAATTATATAATATATAATTATATATAGATCTTATATGCCTTCAGATTATTAACCAATATCTTACACAGCAATTTGAAATTGTAAAACAATAACCTGAGTGTTTGGTTAATATAATCATTATATAATAATACTCCCATTGTAATTTTTCAGGAGAAGAAAATTTGAGAAAATTTAATTCCAAGATATTTTGGAGCATTTCCTTCGGATCCATCATGAAACTGTGACACAATGTTAAGAACAACTGCCTGATTCACACTCAAAAAAGTGGAGATATAAGGTTTTTGCACTATAACAAAATAACCCCAAGTAAACAAAGTCAGTGGTCACTGAGTATCCATTCATCATATCATTTAAATCTGGCAGTGGATCAGAATTTCATATTAGCATATCAAAAAATATATATATAAGGAACATTTAATATTAACCATCTTCATTTTCTGCTTACTGTTGTATCACCAAATCTACCTTTCATACAGCTCTTATATAAAGTCTGTATAGGTCCTTAAATATGTGGGCTGTATAATGGCTCACCACCATACAGGGCTCTACATATTGGAGATCATAATATATTAATAATATATATCAAAAAGGCATTTAGTTAAATGTGACACATTTTGTTTGTATTTTAAGCAAAAACATTTTTTATTTTTATCTTTTACATTTTCAAAATAAAAAAAAAGTAAAAGGGCCTGAAGCAAAACGTTGGACTCCCTGCATGGTAAGTACCTATTAGCAACTCTTTTGGCAATTATCACCACTTGTAAACACACTTTGTAGCCAGCCAAGTGTCTTTCGGTTCTTGTTTAAAGGATTGTCATCCATTCTTCTTTTCAAAAGTCTTTCAGGTCTGTGAGATTCTTGCATGCACTGATCTTTTGAGGTCTATCAACAGATATCATATGTTCAGATCAGGGGACTGAGAGGCTCATGGTAAATGAAGGCCATATTTATGCAGGTGTCACAGTAGAAAAATGTACCACAACTCCAGAGTGTGATAAATCTTCCTGAAGGTCTTTTGAACTGATTTGGAATCACCTTAGAAGTGATTTGGCTTTCTAGCAATCCTATAAGCTGCTGTCTCTGAATTTTCTCTTGGCATTCCAGACCTTATCTTGAGCTCCACTGTTCCTGTTAACTGCCATTTCTTAATTACATTTCAAACTGAGGAAATAGCAACCTGAAAATCCTTTCTTCTAATAGCCTTCCACTGCTTTGGGGGCCTCAACCATTTTCATTTTCAGAGTAATAAGCAGCTGCTTATAAGAACCCAAGGCTGTTGTTTTTGGGACATTGTTGTTTAGTGAGAAAAAAAAAAAAACAAAAAAAAAAAATTACATACTGACAAAATGTGTTGCAATTTCCTAAACCCAAAACATAATCTACATCCAATGTCTGCACCTACCCACTTTTCAAGGTTTTGTGGAGTTAGCAGGATATCATAAGTAGCTCCCAACAGGAGCTTTATAAGAAATGCATCCAATGCCCTATAAACATAAGTATTATGTACCTACAAATATTAAAATGGTCTATGGATTGAATACCATTGCCCTATATACTGGTAATAGGAATATGTTGGCTGAATAAGCAGTATTCTATTTCTAGATTTCTATTCTAATTTATTTCTATGGACCATATACAAAGCTTTGTAGAATAGGATATAAGGAGTATATTGATATAAGGAGGATTTGATTACATTCAGCCATATTAAAGAACATCAGTGAGGTCAGATACTGACAGGTGATCAATTCTGCCATCTACGTTTTTAGATGGAGCTCCATCACCATAAAGAGGGCTTTTATACTTCACTAGCCCACAATCATCATAGAGCATGGTGACCTCAGGTTTATGTACTCACAGCTGCTCCTGAGCATCTTCTCTTATTGTTCACCAAATCTCCACAGTGCCAGATTTACTCATTAGAAGGGTTGTCTAAATCCTTGTACAGCAAAATGATGTGGCAGTACACAAAATCGAACACCAAGTGGCACTATAGTAGCATCACTGTGACCTATAACCTTCATTCAAGACTTAAAAGTGGTGGTCCTGATCCTGGAGGACCTCTGTTCTGCATATTTTTGTAGTATCCTACTCAAATATACCACCTTCAATATACCAAGGGCTTTTAATTGGCTGACTTGCTGGATGGGATGTGTTGGGAGCAGAGTAGACACTAAAAAGTCAATGGTCCTTCAGGTCCAGGATTGGAAAACACTGTTTTAGAGAGATAGACATGAATGTAAAATGTGGGATCCTTCTGGCTGTAACTGTAAGCTTTGTTCAAGTAGCTGGCTGAAATAGCAAGAATTCTTTAAGTATCTCAGATTTTACATCCAATGTTATGGTTGTTGGTGCCTGTTTTCTGACTTGGCTGCAATAAAGTTCTATTCTATTCAATATGGAAAACGCTATCAAGTCATCAAACACAAAAATGTAACTGTGAGATTAGAGAAAGTAATGGTAATAAATTCTAATAATCTTTTAGGGAAATTGTAGGGAGATTAAGAAACAAATCCTTTAAAGGTTGATTTATGCTTTCTATACATGTAAATCAGTTGATTATATATCAGTTTCATATTTTAGGAAGGTGTTTTGAGGAACAAGCTAACACTGCAGCGAATAGTGGAAGTATATCTTGTATGTAATTTTCCATACATTATACATTTGTATAAACATACAACAGGTAAAAAGCTTATGGCTTGTAAAGAACAAGTTCATGTGCTTTTATCAAGATGTGGAAAAAAAAAGGTTTGCAAGCAAATAGCCCACCCTCATCCAAATGTCATAAGAATACAAACATCTCTCTCTATGTGTGTAGATAAAAAATATTGATGAGATATATAGGGCAATCTGGATCCATGCTGGATCCCTCACTGAACAGTCTTTAAAACCCTCACACTGCTGAATCCTTCAGTACACAGTGTCCAAAACCCACAGATTGCTGGATCCCTCACTGAACAGTCTCCAACACCCTCACACTGCTGAATCCTTCATTACTCAGCCCCCAAAACCCTCATACTACTGAAACCCTCACATTGCTGAATCCCTCATTACAGTCTCCAAAACTCTCACACTGCTAAACACCTTATTACACAGCATCCAAAACTCTCATAATGCTGAATGCTTCACTATAGAACCTTCAAAACCCGCACACTGCTGAATCCCTCATTACAGGTCCTCCAAAACCCTCACAATGCTGGAGCCTTTACGACACTACTTCACAAAGTTTCACACTGTTCAGTCCCTCACTACACAGCCCCCAAAACCATCACAATACAGAAACCCACTGCACATCCTCCAAAAACTTTACACTGCTGAATCCCTCATTACACTGCCTCATAAATCTTCACACTGCTGATTCACACACGCACACACACACGCATGCATGCACTCACTCACTCACTCACTCACTCTCTCTCTCTCTCTCTCTCTCTCTCTCTCTCTCTCTCCTTCCTTCTTCATATACAAAAAAAAATTATTAGATGAAATGATCATTCTAAAATCGTCAATTTTCTCTCAGGACTGGGAGAAATATGGTATATGTGTGTGTGTGTGTGTGTGTGTGTGTGTGTGTGTGTGTAGGACAATCACAGTACTTTTCTGGCACAAACTGAATTATCAATATCACTGAGTGTCAAAAGACTGCATGTGGTTCAAATCACTGCTGAATACTGACTAAATGGATTTTAAAATCCACACATGGCTGAATCCCCCCAAACCCTCATACCCTCATACTGCTGAATCCCTCACAATACAGCCTCCAAAACCCTCACACTGCTGAATCCTTCAGTACACTGTCCCCAAAACCCTCATACACCTTCCAAAATCTTCACACTATTGAATCCTTCAGCACACAGCCCCCCAAACCCTCACAATACAGAAACCCACACGACACAGCCCCCAAAACTATGAACAGTAACTAATTAAACAATGAACAGTAACTTTTAATCACACACTTAATGTTTATTAAACAGAATATTTAATTTACATTTATAAGAATGGCCACTGATATCAGAGACAAATCTAAAAATTTAAAAAACCTTAAAGTGCAACATCATATTCACAACCAAAATACTGGTTGTAAACCAACATCAAAGCATTGGTTGTAGAAACAAAGTTAAAAGCAACAATGGACAAATAAAATCAAGCATGTTAGTAAAGTTAAACACTCTGGTCAGCTCTGTGCTCAGTTTATTATCTTTTCTGATCTTTTTTGACTTAATCTCTTTCAGGAAATTCAATGGTAAGTTGAAGCTTTTTCAGACACCACAGCAAAGGCCACTGCAACTAAGGGGAACTCACTCTCTGTTGCCTCAATGAATATTTTAATGTCTTTATTTTTTATGTAGAAGATCCTCATTCATGGAGATAAAGTTTGCCATGGTTGCTTCATCCAGCTCTTCATGAATACCTTGCAACAAATGCAGCAATACATGAGGACCAGAGTGCATTTCCAGATTTCATGTTTTTATTATAGTAGTCTATACTTTTGTACTCTAAAGGTTGTGTGGATGTGACAAATGAAACAAAAACAAAAATGTTAAATAATCATAAGTGAATATTTTGCATCAAATGTCTTCACACTGCCCATGACGTATTTGCAGCAGTTTAAAAAATCTGCCAATTGGGTGATATTAATATAGGTGTAAGCCTCTCCTGACATTAAGATCTGCTCCTTTTACAAGCAAAGAGCTGCTTTAATGTGATCATCGTGCACAACAGTCAGAGAATGGTCTAGACAGGTGGATAGACAGCTGATATGAAACAGAAGGAGTTCAGTCTGGGAATATTTCAGGTTTAGACCTGATGATACAGGTGAGCCAAACAACACAATTGAAACACAGCGAAAACTTACATTCTGAATGTTTGCTTTTTCACATTGTGAAATTGAGAGAGAGAGAGAGAGAGAGAGAGAGAGAGAGAGAGAGATTTCGGATTCTTTGATAAAGTGCTAAACAGGTTCACCCAGGCAGATCATTAGAAATTTGAATGAATATGCATTCTCTTTTGATGTTGATGTCCACTATTAGTACTATTAGTTAAAATTAAACTCTCTCTCACACACACACAGACACACACACAGACACACACACACACACTAAAGTGACTATTCATCCAATGTTTCAACCAATAAACAAAGCATTCCTTGCTACTTCATCCAACACCTGCAAGGTCCTGTTAGTCTTGTTTTTCACAGCTCCTATCTTTCTCCTGATGACTTCAAGCTATTGCTGTTGTGGTTGTTCAACTGAGCAAAGAATCGAGAAACTGTTGTAATTCACAGGACCCAGCTTTCATCTCAAAAATACGAGCACACAGAAAGAGTATACTATAATCCTTGAATATCCTGTCATAAATGAATCAGTCAGGCCTGTTTAAAAATATTTCCTGGCCCTGAGCTACACTATAAGAAATATATCTCACATAGATTGAACTTGACAAACACAAGTCCATACCTGCTAAGTTTGAGGTTTTTCATATGAAAACATACCTCTTCCATTCTGCCAATATGCCATCTTGTGCATGATTTCTTGTCTCCATTATCCAAACTTCACCATCTGCTCTTTTTTAAACTTTTATTTATGTATACAAGTATGCCATTTGAAAAACATGCTTCTGTGATAATCTTTGAGGATTTGCTTAGATGGGTCAGTAGATCTTTCTAAGTCTAACAATTTCATGGACAATTCTCATATGGGGTAAGCAGGGCCTGACCATAATGTTGATGATCAAGTTTGTAGTGTTTCAGAAGGTTAAACCTTCTTGAATATGAAATGTAACAGTGTTATGTCTCCTAGGGGTGAGATGTAACAAAGTGGAAACAAGACTGCCCACTCAGCCACCAAACAAAAATGAAGAGAGATTTTTTTTTTTACCAACCATTACACAACCAAAACACACTAGCAAAAAATGTTTTGATCCCTATGATCCCTGTTCTAAGGATAAAAACACAAAACTATGAACTAATTGCCCTAAGACAATTTTTAAGAAACAAACAGATCACAGTCACAAGTTGGTTTGATGTTGGATTGCCAGTCAAGGGAAAGGCACAGACAAGCTAAATCAGAGTAAGAGGCCACTTGCTGAAAGAGAACATCAGAGGTCCTTTTGTAGTCATCATGCAGTGGAACAGTCAATCACAAACTGTAAAGCCAACCTGGAAGAACCTGACAAATGGGGAAAGAAAAAGGGGAGGAGAACCAGGGTTGTCAGGTGCGCAGTTTTCCCAGTAGTTGCTGGGAATTCAAAAACAAAGGGGATGGATGATAGAAGAGAATTCAAAAGGGGAAAGAACAAAAAGTCTATTTTTAGTCTTAATTGTGTTACTACTAAATGTTTTTGACTGGGAAATGAAATTACTGTAAGACATAATAAGATTCTAATATTGGAAGTAATGATAACACATCATTAAAATATAAAAATAAAATAAAAGTAAGATTGGCAGGAGATTTATGGTGCTGCACTGGTAGAAATGTATAGTTAGAATGTTTTGGGTTTTTTTTTTCAGACATCTGTGACACGTAGGATTTTAGGCTTCAGCTTCTATAGGGTGGGTTTAGCCAGACTTTGGACTGGATTCTTTTGCTGCACCCAGCAACCCTGAGGAGAACTAAATCCCACTCAAGACAGATTTCCACATATGGGGATGACTGAGTGGAGATGGATCAGAGGAAAGAAAATATTTTACCAGTAGTCTGCATAAAATTTTACATTTACATTTAGTTTATACCTCATTTTCCAGCCCAACTTTGATTAGATTCAATATTTTGGACTTAATAATGAAATATTCTCATGATATTGTAAACAGAATCACAAGCAATGAAAATTGATAGGATATTTCAAACAGGTTGTGTGAAAAGGTAATGACTTAATTGCAACTGTTTCCATGAAGTAATTAAAAGAAACATATATATTATAGCCTTATTTCAAAATGGATTCAATACATATAATATATAATGATAAAATGAAAAATGTTTGCTTGAAATCTTTGCATAATTAATTAGACAATAAAACACAAAAATATAATATACATAAGAACTCACAGCCTGTGATGTTCTTAGGTGTTGAAGCACCTTTGGCAGTAATTGCAGCCTCAAGTCTTTTTGAGTATGATGCTACAAGCTTGGCACACCCATTCTTTCTCCCATTCTTCTTTGCAGAACCTCTCACGCTCCATCAGATAGGATGGGGAGTCTCTGTGCACAGCGATTTTTAGATATCTCCAGAGATGTTCAATCTACTCAAGGAAATACCCAGAGTTGTCCCAAAGTCACTTTTATTGGCTGTCTCACTGATGAATCCCTCACTACACAGCCCCCAAAACCCTTAAAAGCGGCATTGCAGTTTGACTGTGAGCTACAAGAGAGGTACTATTAATCTTCTAGGTGGTCAATATAAAACCGCACGAGGCTTCTTTTATTGTTGTATGCACCTTGTTTTGTCTCAGTGTATGTGCTAGGAGCATAGCATTAATAGTTAATTTAACCAGAGTAACAATAAAGTTAAGTTGTGACAGATGTGTATACTATATATAGTATAAAAAAGTGTTGGCTTGTCTATTAAAAATGTGTTGCTTGAAGTGTAAATGAGTCACATCCTCTACAAAGAACACACTCATGCACATTTTAATACACAGTGATTATGATTACATACAAAGAATATGTCTAATCCAATGAAATTCATTCAAATTAGATTATGACTGATGACTGAATAACTAAAGTATGGTTCGGTTCAATTGCAATATTTGCTATTGGATGATTTGGGCTTTAAGAAAACTTATAGGTAGCTACAATAGACTATTGTCCCATATAAACAATAGAAGAAAAAAAATGAGGGTAATGATATTGATCACTGACAAGCATGTTTATTTTATCAGTTTGGCCTTGTCTCATACTTACCTACTGCTCTTGAAGATGGAGCTGATTTATTCCATATCATACAAAGTGGCCTGTATCATACAAAGTTGTACACCTTGTTCAGTCCTTGGTCAAAATTAGCAAATATAAAGTAAATTCTACAAGTTTAAAAGTATTCCTTAAATGGTTCTCTCAAACTTATTCTTTTCAGTCAATGATCAGCCAATATTATCAGTTATGTAACAACGTTAACAACTTAGAAGCACAATTACCATATTGGACTGTGCTAAATACAATAGATTACAATGTGTTGTGTGGGTGGTTGACATGCTTTTCCTTTTGAAGATACAGAGTCTGACTGAACTGCTCATGGGAAAATATACTGTCACATTAATCAGTAGAACAGCAGTACTGGTTCAATAGTTCGATAATTTCATTTTCCAACTCAAGTTTTGAGAAACATATTTACTTGGCCTTGTGAATAAGACAAAGAGCTGAACAGACAAGATGGGACAGCTGAAGTACTTGCAGGGTTGTGGATTTAATATACAGGGTCCAGGTTACACAAACAGATGGATAAATACATGAACATGTCACAACATTAACCATTTTGACTATAACATAGACAATACAAGAATACAAGAAGACTGACCAGGATGGACTAAAACAGAAGCACTTAAATAACTGGACATGATTACAGACACCTGGACTTGATGACAAAAGAGACACAGCTGGGAATGGGCAGAGACTGGACATGAGGGTAGATAAACAAAACTGAGACAGGAGATGACCAGGACAGGTATGTGACAGTAAGCCCCTCCCCTGATGTTCAACTACAGGGCGCATAAACCAACAGTTCCTGAGGTTGGTGCAGGAGAGGGACCAGAAACAGAATAAGGACAGAACAGCCTGGACTAGACATGACCAGGAGACAAGACTGGAGACAGGAGCTAGGGATTGGAAGGCAAGTCTGTGGACAAGAACGGAGACACAGAAAATTTGGACATACCAGATGAGATAGGAAACTGAACTTAAGGAACAGGAGACTGAATGTGGGGCACTTGTGGCAACACAAGAGATACAAAAGGCTGGATTGGAGACAGGACAGATGACTTGGGAACATGGGGCACAAAAGACCAAACCAGAAACTGGACATATGACTGGGGAACATGAACATTAGAAACATGGCATAACAGGAGTGTGTACTGGGACAAAAGTTCCATGAGCCAGTCTGGGCGCAGTTCTGGAGGTCGATGCAGTTTGACACTGTCCTAGACATGGGACAGCAGCCGATGAAATATAGCCCATCAACAGCCCACCAGCAGGCCTCCCTTCTTGCCTTGCTCAGCTCAAGTCTCGCAGAGCCAACCCCGCAAAATTCTCCCCACCATTTAAGGGGTATTCCTCCGGTGAGGGGGCGACCCGAGCACGCTGCCAGTCTCGGCTGCGTCCTGCTGCTTCTGTGTGCCCCCGTTGAAGGGCTCATGACAGATAGCAAGACGACTGCCAACGAACGAGGACAACCCCACTACTTCCATGGGCATTCAGACTTTCTGTCAGGTTAGTGAGCTGAACAGACAAGACGGGATAGCAAAGTACTTGCAGGGTTGTGGATTTAATATACAGGAACCAGGTTATACAAACAGATGGATAAATACATGAACATCTCTAGAACACCCTTGAACATTGAATGGAGTTTATTGTTGTTGTCACCATTCAGCAGAAGAGTGTGCCAGGAACTCAGTAAAACAACAACACAGAATTATCTTGTATAAGTAAACTGCATAACAAGCATACAATTTCACTCTACTTAAAAAAACAAAAAACTTATACATATAGATATATATATTAGACAAGCATAGCTATCTAAACATACTTACAGACGATGCTTGAACACTGATTAGAAACCAGATGGATACAGATGTATTTCTGAACACTGTAATGGTCTCGGCACAATGTGCTCCTATCATCTTCTCCTATTAGTATAGGCGATAACAATTGGAATTATGACACCTAGTGGCTAGGAGTATAACAGCAACTAGCCAGAACATTGGTAGAGACACAAATCCTCCTCAAAACAAAACAAAACTGCACAAAAATCACAAAACAAAACAAAACAGAACAAAACCAAGCATTTTTAAATGAATGATTATTATTAATGATTATTATTTAAATGTAAATGTTTATTTTTAATAACCACATTCAACATTTGTGTTGTACACAGATAGAATTTGACCTCCACTTTAACCCATCTGTCCTGTGAACACATACATACACACTATGGAGCATAATTTGGAGCAGCTTTGGTCTTGTGGTTAGAGAACCGGCCTTGTGGCTGGAAAGTTGCTGGTTTGAATCCCTGAACTGACAGGCCATGACTGAAGTGCCCTTGAGCAAGGAACTGAACTCCCCAGCTTTTGCTCCCTGGGTGCTGAGGATAGGGCTGCCCACCATTCTGGGCACGTGTGCTCACTGCCTCCTGGGGTGTGAAGTGTGTGTATATGTGGGTATCACTGTGTGAGGATGGGTTAAATGTGGAGGATTAAGTCCTGTGTGTGTACAACAGAGTAGGTTAAAAATGTATAATTACTTTTACCAATTATCATTAGTGTTTAGACATTTCTTGGGGTGGCAAGATGGTGTCGCACATAGTGTGTGTGTGAGTCACACAACTCCAAGGGACTGGAGTTGTGGCTTTGATCCCCACTCAGGTCGGTGTCCGTGAGGTGAGTTTGGTGTGTTTTCCTCATGTCTGCACAGATTTCCTCCAGGTACTCCAGGTTTCCTCCCACCTCCCATAAACGCACATGGTAAGTGAATTGACCATGTTGAATTGCCCCCTAGATGTGTGTGTGTGTGTGTGTGTGTGTGTGGGTGGTACCCTGTGGTAAACTGGCACCCTGTCCAGAGTGTATTTCTGCTTTGTGCCCGATGACTCCAGGTGGCCTTTGGGTTAACCGTCACCCTATTCAGGAAGAAGCAGCTAAGATAATGACTGACTGACTGACATTTTTTGTAGGCTGCAGTCAATCGCCACAAAAAAAGGCTTGATTTTTGTTTTACTTTACATCTAATGAATATAAACTAAAATTAAAAAAACTTTTGTGATATTTAATTTTTTTTAGATGCACTAGTAGATTGATTACAGTGGAGAGAACCTGGGATGTTAAACAAACACTGATGCAAAATCAAAGTGAATTCCTGGACATTAGGATTCCTGGACATGCAGATTAACATTTGTGGCCAGTGGTGAGTGTCAAGCTGTGTTATACGTTGATATATGCTACTTAGTGGCTCTGTGCAAGTGTCAAAGCACAATTTAAAAGTGAAAAATTCAAAACAAAATGTGTTTTTTCACAAAAAATCTGTTTTCCTTGAGTGCATCCTAAGGTTACTGTAATTATTACTGTGATCATTTTCAGTATTACAAAAAAGTACATGGCAAGTTCAAAAATAAAATGTTTTCTTATAACCTAAATTACCTTATCTCTACGTATCTCTGATGCAGTGATTAAACTATCCAAATCTCCTGCCTATACTGGGGCATTTTCTGATTTGGTGCTTTTAGTCTGTTGAACTATCCTACCTTCATTTTTAGTCAGTTTACCTATAAATATATATGGTATACATGGTAGTCCAAATGCATTTTTTCAATGTCCAGGAAAAGAGGACATTTCATGACGCTTGTTATGTGAGCTGTGTGGTGCAGTAATAGAGGAAAGGGAGAAAGACTAGATTTTCTTCCATGCTTGAGCTATAAACTGACAACCCTTATACTCTGCCATTAGCACACTGATCAGCTCTCACTGTGTACCATTTGCGCACTGATCAGCTCTCACCTTCTCTCACCTCCTCTTCTCTCATCTCCTCAGTTTAAGACACTACTATATTTGCATGTTGCGAGGTGACTATTTAGATAGCCCCTTCCTTTCAGCCAATCAAATTACAGCATGCCTAAATAGCTCTGGTAGGGTACATCAGAATGATCAAATATATCTTTAAAGTTTTAAATATTGTTAGGGACATGCTTCCTCCTAAAATATTGGTAGGAATTTGTCTCTACTGTCCAAGAAAAGGAAAAACCTTTTTTTGGATATTTCAATAGAACCAAAACTTATTTTGTCAAATGAATTCTAATCAATTTCTGAATATTAAGTGATTATAAAATATTAAATACTTATAGATGATAACTATTTTGTTATTGAAAACACTTAGAAGACTAGAGTTGGGCTCTAAGTTAGAAACAAAGGCACATGTTGATTTGTGGCACAGTTACAGAATATAAAATGTCATTTTGGTGCATAAACATTTTTGCAGATAGGAAAACCAAGGCACTTACTATCTCAGAAAGCCTGAAATCTGATATCAACATTTTTGTTTTAACTGCAAATTACTTTCACAGTGTGGACATATAAGCTCTCCTTTGTATTCATTTCACTACAGTGTCATTCTCATTAATTATCATGAGATGTTTTGAAACTAAACAGTATCAGTGTCATATTAGGATCCTTTAAAAAAATTTTGCACTGCTGATTTCAAGGTTTGGAACAGTTGTGAGTAAACACACACACACACACACACACACACACACACACACACACACTTGCTTTTGTAGAATTGCAGTTACACTGTTTAAACCATTTAAACCATTTAAAATGGAGCTGCCCGCATCAGATTCAAAACCTTGATGCTGACCTACAAAGCCAAAAACGGACCAGCCCCTCCATACATGATGGCAATGGTCAAAACTCGAGCTGCACCAAGAGCCCTTCGAGCTTCAAGTACAGCTCGGCTTGACCCACCATCCCACAGAATGCAAGGTAAACATGCATCCAGACTCTTTTCTGTTCTGGCACCAAAATGGTGGAACGAACTTCCCCTGGGAGTCCGAACAGCTGAGTCCCTCACTGTCTTCAAACGCAGACTGAAGACTCATCTGTTTCAGGAGTACTTTTGTTTCAACATGATCTAAACATGCGGAATCTCTAGATTCCAGCCTTGTCTACTAGCTAAGGATATTCTAAGTAAACAGCAAAACACTTTTGTAAGTCACTCTGGATAAGGGTGTCTGCTAAATGCCGTAAATGTAAATGGAAACCTAAATGTAAACCATTATCACTAGAGGGGTCTGAAAAGGGTAAATTTAAACGTTGTGAATCTATAAAATCATTTGGTAAAGTTGAACAGACTTTTATGGATTTTCAACATAATGTTTATTTACAGATGGATGAGGGTTTAATTCAATATCCCAATAACAGATTTAACCAATAATAAAGATACTGTCCATTTAATCAGATGTGTTTTCAGATCTTCTTCTTCTTTCGGCTGCTCCCTTTAGGGGTTGCCACAGGGGATCATCTGCCCCCATCTTGCCTCCTCTACTGTTACACCAACCATCTCCATGTCCACCTTCACTACATCCATAAACCTTCTCTGAGGTCTTCCTCTTCTCCTTCTGCCCCGGCAGCTCCAGCTCCAAAATTCTTTGTCCAATATATCCACTGTTCCTCTTCAACACATATCCAAACCATCTCAACCTGGCCTCTCTAGCTTTATCTCCAAACTGTTCTACCTTCACTGTCACTCTGATCTTCTCATTTCTAATCTTGTCCATCCTTGTCACTCCCAGCAACAATCTCAGCATCTTCATCTCCGCCACCTCCAGCTCAGCCTCCTGTCCTAGACAGAGCCACAGTCTCCAAACCATACATCATAGCAGGGCTCACTACTGTCTTGTAAACCTTCCATTTCACTCTTGCTGCTATCGTTCTCTCACACATCAGCCCAGACACTCATCTCCACCCACTCCATCCTGCCTGCATCCTCTTCTTCACCTTTTTTGTACACTGTCCATTGCTCTGGATGGTTGACCCAAGATATTTGAAGTCATCCACCTTTACAACCTCTACTCCTTGCATCTTCACCTTTCCACCTGCCTCCCTCTCATTCACACACATATATTCTGTCTTGTCTCTACTGACCTTCATTCCTCTCCTCTCCAGTGCAAACCTCCATCTCTCCAGGTTCTCTTCCACCTGGTCTCTACTCTCACCACAGATTACAATGTCATCTGCAAACATCATGGTCTACGGAGCCTCCTACCTGACCTCATCTGTCAACCTGTCCATCACCACTGCAAACAAGAAGGGGCTCAAAGCTGATCCCTGATGTAACACTACCTTCACCTTGAAACCATTTGTCACCACTGTTTCACTATCCTCATACATGTCCTGCATCACCCTCACATACCTTTTAGCCACACCTGACTTCCTCATACAGTACCACAGTTCCTCTTTTGGCATCCTATCATATGCCTTCTCTAGATCCAAAAAGACACAATGTAGCTCCTTCTGACCTTCTCTGTACTTCTCTACCAACACTCTCAATGCAAGAATTGCATCTGTGGTATTCTTTCTGGGCATGAAACCAAACTGCTGCTCACTGATCTGAAGCTCTCACCTTAGCCTTGCTTCAACAGCTCTTTCCAATACCTTCATGGTATGGCTCATCAACTTTATACCTCTGTGGTTACTGCAGCTCTGCACATCACCTTTGTTCTTAAAAATGAGGACCAGTACACTTCTTCTCCACTCACCAGGCATCCTCTCACCAGAAGTGCACAAAGTACAAGCCTAATGGCTGTTTTCAGATAAAGTTTAATCAATTAAAAAAAAAAAAAAAAAGATTAAATTTTCTTCTGTAAATGATGCAGCCGCTTCGTTGTGGCAATAGTATGTGTTCAGTACAGCAGCACCACTTGAGGTGGGAATGGAAATTTGTGTATGAACCCCATATCTGTCTTAGTACAAAGGGTAGCCGCCCATATTTACTGCTAACTTCCCACCCATGACCTCCATGTTTAATCCTCTAGGTAAAGTGAGTCATTTATAGTTTAGGTGACTTGGGTCTTAGATACATTAAGACTAATTTAGGTTAGTCTGGATACATTGAATGCACTTAAGACTTAAGTCTGTTATGGTTCCTGGTTCTAGCAACCAGACAGACTAACTCCCAGAAACCCATGGACACTCACATGTCTGATATCAACAATCAGAACTCTTTCTACTGGACTCAATCACCAGAGTTCTAATTATATTCACTGTGTTTTTAACCATGTATGTGTTGTACCCTCATTGCTAGGTTTTGTCATTTTCTTGTGGTGCATTTCTAAGCATTTCTTCTTTTCTTATCTCGTTACTGACTTTGTTTCTCAAACATGACTTTTTTTGTATACCCCTTTTGTTTTGTTTCTGCCCATTTCTGGTCTTGATTATCCTTGGTTTGTTACTGCTGTGTGTTTGGTAACCTTAGCTTGATTGCCTAAACCTGAGAATAAACCTTTTTTATACAAATGTATAATGTGAATTAAATATTAATATGTTTTGTAAGTTAAATTTAACTTAACTCAGAAATGTTACATTTTTACAGTATACTCAAATAATTATATTATGATTAAACAAATGATGGACTCCTAATTAACTAAATTATTTTAACTAGCAAATGTCTAATTGTTATATGAAAAAAAAATTATCTTAAAGTAAATTAATAAATGAAAATATTTACCTAAAAAAATGTATTTAGATTTTACTGTCAGTCTTGTAACACATGAAATAGGGAAGCTGACTTAGAGGGATTTGAACACATGTCATCTTGGTAGAAGTCTGACACTGGGATTTGTCCAGTCTCATTAACAGGTGGTTCTACAGGAGGAGCTGGATAACATGCCTAACATGGTTAACTTCATCTGTGGACCTGTTGTAGATCAGGGTGTCATCCAGGTAGACAAACACATATCCATCTAAGCACTCCCTCAAAACCACATTAATATATAAATTGTTTCAGCCAGTCTATGTGGGGATTGTGTCTGAGGCCAAAGGCAGAGCTAGTTTCCTTGCTATGTCAGTCAGTAGGAAGTTCCCTGCTGCTCACAAATTCACAGAGAGAGAGAGAGAGAGAGAGAGAGAGAGAGAGAGAGAGAGAGAGAGAGAAATATAAAACAATAAAACATCTCACTCAAGTTAAGACACATCCAATCACAAATTGTACATTTTACACAAGATAAAAAGAAAAGAAAAACTGCAAAACAATGTCTTAAATCAATATAATTTCTGTACCATTTTAACAATAATAAAACACTTGAAACATGTGTGGAACCTACCATGCATTTAAAGAAGTAGTACTATTATCTAAATGTAACTGCTATAGTAGTTACGTTGGAACTGAATATGAGAACAGTGAACAAGAACCCAACTTCAGTGTCGTCTTAAAGTTACATAACCAGCAGTGGCACAAAGTAGCCTGAGACTAAAATTCAGCAATTATGGGTGTGAGGAATAAAAACATCCTTGTACTTTAAATCTTCGAGTGCTCATGGAAAACAATGTACACAGAAAAGCCAAAAGTCATGAATTGATAATAAATTTACCTCAGGGGATGTTTTGGAAATGCCCACACTTGTATGAGTGAGACATTCTTCAGTCTACAGCATCATATGAAACCCACTATCATACCTTGCTCAAACTCTGATAATCCACATCTTCTTGCCACGAGCATGCTCATCAGTGTTCAGCCTCACTCACAAGATAACGCCTCACAACACCTCAACCAACACAGGTTTGGGTGTTTTCTTGCAAGTTGATATGATATCCTATACACAGAATCTTTTGCTTAATGTAATGCTTAATTCCACTTTGTGCAATGATAAAACCAATGCAGAATTCACAGCTGATAATTGTTGGTGTGTTCTGAAGGATGAGGGGGCACTAAAATAGTAGGCCATCATCCGCTGCTGTCTGACCGCCTTCTTAACTTGAGTATATTTTTGAAGTTTTGAGAGTCATGTACAAGCTGCTTGTAGAAGCAGTGTTTACCCTCAGATTGCATGGTTGCATTTGTCTATATGTTGATAAGGAAATGAAATAATGACTCTAATTTGAATGATCAAACGTAAAATACTTAAGATGGGTCATCATAAATCCAAGTCTATTGGTTCAGGCTTGTCCAAGAGTCATGAAATATATTAGGTGGGAAACCACTGATGTGATGAAAATTATTCAACTTTTGTGTCTTAAGACACTGTGAACCATCTCTATACATTTAGGGTATGGCCACAAGACCTGATATGAGAGCAGTGCAAAGGACACACAAACACAGGAGTGGAGCAAACTAAAAGGGATTTATTTGCACGTAACATGCCAACACCAACATGTAAACAGAAAAAAAAACAGCTAAGCCTCACTGGGCTGTGATGCACAACAGTGTTTAGCACTTGCCAGTCAATATGAAGGGCACATAGTCCACATTTAGTCCTGCTCAGCTCCATCTTTCCTCTCTCTGAAGGAATGCAAGGAAGGGCTTTTTATGCCACTATAAGTGGGAACAGCTGGTCCAGTTTGATCACAGACCACCTGGGGCATGGAGGCTGTTCCTCTTGGTCTACCACAGACACAGTCTCTTCTCATACTGTCTGCCTGGGTGATATTCTGGACATTCACATCATGACTTGCTTTGGTTCTCAAATCATAGTTATCTTTGGAAACATTGTAGGTAGTTTTTTGACAGACTGATGAAGAAATTCAATGAACACACCATTTTGCTAGTGTGTGAATGAATATCTTGCACCAAAGGACCAAGAATTTGTTCATAACCATAACTCTGGAGATCAGGTACTTTACATAACACTGCCATGTATTACATGCAAAACTGAATGAGATTTGCCTGTCAGATCTGTGAGAACTCAATACACAGAGTGTGTGTATTTTCCTGGAAATGCTTAAGGGAATTGAAATTTCTGTTTTGCCAACATTAATGGTAATGTTAGCTCATGTGGTGACAGCAGCTCATTTGCATGAAAGTATGAACCATCTAGATGACTTGTGTATTGACTGGATTGAGAGCAACATGCTTCTTAATTTTTTTTAATGAACATCAGTATGTTTGGACAGATCCAGAATCATATCAAGTATAAGGACAAGCACAGCTGTCTGTCCATGCTCTATGACATACTGAAAAAGCATCGCCATAGTTTCTCTGTACAAATGATTTTCTTCACTTATAGAAGGATAATTCTACACCTCAACAAAAATATTACAACACAAACAACTTAATCAAGAGCCACATCACTGACAATGGGGCAATGTTTCTGTAACAGCTGTAGGAGAGGTCTAGACAAGAGATATTCCTGACTTAAGTGTTCCACCATCTCCTGTGCCACTACATCTGAAAAATGAACAATAGCCTGCATCTTTAAAAAGCAAAGCTAAGTTGTAACGCAACTGTGCATTTATAGTTCATAGTTCATAGTTTCTTTATTTTGTCTCCCAGAGGAGAAATTTTGCTTGGAGTGAGGGCATACTGCACTACAACAAAAACACACAAACGTCATGTGTCCAGGAACCATATCATTACCATACATTAAAGATTTAAAGTGCATTACATTTTATACTGTTTCACAACCCCACAGCCACCAATACCACCATAATACAGTCAGACATCATTACTATTCAAGATCTTAATTCACAGTGGTACAAAATAGTGTTTAAACCTGTTGTGCCTGCACAAAGGAACCCTGTATCTCCTGCCTGAGTTCATGAGCTTGTACTCCTGATAGAGCACATGTGTACTATCAGATACAATATTCCTAACCTGCCTAATTATAGCCTGCTGCCACAGCTCCTGCGGGCCAAGAGGGGCAGAAATGCCCATAATTTTCCCAGCTGTCTTAACTAGCTATTTAATTATGTCTTAGATTTAACTGTTAAATTACCAAACCAGCTTGTAATGCCATATCTTAAAATTGATTTAATAGATGCTCTGTAGAATATTAACATGATGTTTTTACAGACACCAAATAATCTGAGTCTGCTCAGAAAGTGAAGGCGCTGATGGATCCTAGAGCACACCCTGGTCACCTGTGTTTTCCAACTTAGATCACAGTCTATGTAAACTCCAAGATATTTAAATGAGCTTACCTGCTCAATGGTTTGACCAGGTATAGACACAGGGTCAGAATTTCTGACTGTTCGAAGGTCCACCAGCATTTCCACAGTCTTACTTGTGTTGATCTGCAGTTTCTGTACCTCGCACCAGGCCACAAGATTTTCTACAGCTATGCAATGAGTATATGGATTAGAGGTTTTTGTTAACAAACTGAGTAAAACTGTGTCATCAGAAAATTTTAACGCAATCATTAGTATAGAAAGTAAACAGGAAAGGTGAACTGATACTCCCCTGGGGTGCCCCAGTACTACAGACTGTTATATCAGACTGAGCAGAGTTAAATTTTACTTGTTGTGGCCTATTAGACAGGAAAGAATAATACCACTTAATTAAGAATGGGTTTACATTTGCCTGGACAAGCTTACTAAGAAGCAGATGTAAACAGTAGTATATGCAGTCAAGCATATGCAGCTGGGCATTCAATATGCTTAAGGATAAGATGCATTAATGGTCCAAGCATTTGCTCTCCACCAAAAGTTGTGAGTCTACTCCAAGTGTGAACATTTAAACAGATCACTTTACCAGAGTGTCTAAACCAGCTGTTACTTTGTGTACTTCTGGTGCCGATCCCAAGCCTGGATAAATGGTGAGGGTTGCATCTGGTGTAAATCTTAGACCTAGTTAGAGTAGGGACTTAGGGAACATAGGGAAAATGACTGGTAAAGGCAGAGAGCTTGCAGACATGATGGAGAGATGAAAGGTAGATATTCTGTGTGTTCAGGAGACCAGATGGAAAGGAAGCAAGGATGCAAACTGTTCTCCCTATGTTGTGGATAGGGAGAGAAATGGAGTAGGGATCATCCTAAAGGAACAGTTTGTGAAAAGTGTTTTGGATGTAAAGAGAGTGTCAGAAAGGATTATGAACTTGTTGGAAGTTGGAGGTGTAATTTTGAATGTTGTCAGTTCATATGCACCACAGGCTGGTTGTCAGTTAGAAGAGAATGAGGAACTTTGGAGTATGATGAATGAAGTGATAGAAGGTGTCCCTAGAGAGGAGGGATTGGTGATTGGCGCAGACTTCAATCGAAATTTCGGTGAAGGGAACAGAGGGGATGAAGAGGTGCTGGATATGTATGTTTTGTAAGACAGAAATGCAGAAGGTCAGATGGTTGTAGATTTTGCAAAGAGAATGGCAGAAAATAGAAAATAGCTGTGGTGAACACATATTTTCAGAAAACTGAAGAACACAGGGTGACATACAAGAGTGGAGGGGGGGGGGGGGGGTGCACACAGGGGGATTATACACTTAGCAGGAGATGCCACCTAAAAGAAATTGGAGATTGTAAAGTGGTGCCAGGGAAGGTGTAGCAAAACAGCATAGGGTGGTTGTAAGTATAATGAGATTAGAGACAAAGAAGAGGAAGAGAGTGAAGACAGAGCCAAAGATTAGATGGTGGAAGTTGAACAAGGATGGTTGCAGGCAGTTCAGGGAAAAATTGATACAGGCCCTTGGGGGCAGTGAGGAGCTACCTGAGGACTTGGAAAGTACAGCTGAGGTGGTGAAAGAAACTGGCAAGAATGTGTTGGGTGTTTCATCTGGTCAGAGGAAAGAAGACAAAGAAAGTTGGTGGAATGAGGATGTCCAGGAGAGTATTCAGAAGAAGAAGAAGGCAGCTAAGAAGAAGTGGGATAACCAGAGAGATGAAGTAAGTAGGCAGGATTAATGTGAGGCTAGTCACATAGTGAAAAGAATGGTGGCAAAGGCAAAGGCTCAGGCCTATGATGAGTTGTATGAGAGGCTGGACAGTAAAGAAGGAGTAAAGGACTTGTATTGTTTGGCTCAACAGAGAGATATAGCTGGAAGGATGTGCAGCAGGTTAGGCTGATAAAGGATAGAGAGAGAAATGTACTAGTGAGTGAAGAGAGAGTGTTGAGTAGATGGAAGGAGTACTTTGAAAAACTAATGAATGAGGAAAATAAGAGAGAGAGGAGGACAGTGAGGGAGAGATAGTGGATCACGAAGTGCAGAGAATTAGAAAGGTGGAAGTGAGGGCAGCTTTAAAAAAGATGAAGAATGGGAAGGCAGTTGGTCCAAATGACATATCTGTGGAGGTATGGTGATGTTTAGGAGAGATGGCAGTGGACGTTTTGACCAAGTTGTTTAACAAAATCTTGGAGAGTGAGAGGATGCCTGATGAGTGGAGAAGAAGTGTACTGGTCCCCATTTTTAAGAACAAAGGTGATGTGCAGAGCTGCAGTAACCACAGAGGTATAAAGTTGATGAGCCACACCATGAAGGTACTGGAAAGAGCTGCTGAAGCAAGGCTAAGGTGAGAGGTTCGGATCAGTGAGCAGCAGTTTGGTTTCATGCCCAGAAAGAATACCACAGATGCAATTCTTGCATTGAGAGTGTTGGTAGAGAAGTACAGAGAAGGTCAGAAGGAGCTACATTGTGTCTTTGTGGATCTAGAGAAGGCATATGATAGGATGCCAAGAAAGGAACTGTGGTACTGTATGAGGAAGTCAGGAGTGGCTGAAAGGTATGTGAGGGTGATGCAGGACATGTATGAGGATAGTGAAAAAGTGGTGAGGTGTGCAGTTGGAGTGACAAATGGTTTCAAGGTGAAGGTAGTGTTACATCAGGGAGTGACAAGGATGGACAGGATTAGAAATGAGCAGATCAAAGGGACAGTGAAGGTGAAGCAGTTTGGAGATAAAACTAGAGAGGCCAGGTTGAGATGGTTTGGACATGTGTTGAGGAGGAATAGTGGATATATTGGACAAAGAATGTTGGAGATGGAGCTGCCGGGCAGAAAGAGAAGAGGAAGACCTCAGAGAAGGTTTATGGATGTAGTGAAGGTGGACATGGAGATGGTTGGTGTAACAGTAGAGGAGGGAGGGGATAGGGCAAGATGGAGGCAAATGATTTGCTGTGGTGACCCCAGCAGGAGCAACTGAAAGAAGAAAAAGACTTAACCAGAGTTTCTGAGTTTGATACAGTAGTCACCTGTGGCAGACAACACTGCTGACATTTCACCATCCTAGTCATTGATGAGAGTTATGAATTGCCTGGATGAGCCCAACAGGACTGTTCCTCTGGAGCAAGGAGGGTCAGTTACATTCAGTAATGTTTATAGTGAAGTAACATTAGCGTACACTTCAACTACTATCAATTAGTGTGCATAGACAACAGTTGGTCAATTTAAGTTATAACACTAAATAGTGTTAACTTAAAAGTAGTTTCAACTTTTAGATAATTGTTTTGATAAGGAAAACCAAAGTTTTTATAAGGAAAATGAGACCTGTTTTACTTAATCCGGTTAGATCCTGTTGTCAGGACATAAACTTTCCCCAATCCTTTAAAGGCCCTACTGTCCTGCTCAGCTGTCCTCCACCACTGACCAGCTCCTCAAGCCTATCCCAACTGCTAGCCCTTTGGTCAAGTGAAATTTCATCTGGATGCACATGGAAAATTCAACTAATGCACATTTTACCAAACTAGTGTGTTTATCAGGTGCGTCTCTGTCAACTACTAGTGTCGAGACTGGACAGATGTGAGCAAACGCAGATATAAAAATAAAGCTTTAATTGGGATAAGGCAAGAATCAGAATCAAACAGTCCAAGTCATTAATAGGCAGGCTACAGAGTACAAAGTGGGACAAACCATAGACGGAGTGGAATAACAGGCGAAGATCAAAAACTGGTAGACAAGATACATGGTTAGGCAAAAGACAGGAGTCATATGACGAAAACAGGTCATACACAAACAGCCTGATAAGTAGTAGCACACTAAGAATACCTAGGCACAGAGTAAGGCTATAGCCAGGCTTAAGTACATGCCAAACCAGGTGAATGTAATCAGAACTCCAGCGATTTGGAGCCTGTGTCAGTCACATGTTAAGTCAGGTGACTGACTGAGGGATCCTGGGAAATGGAGTCCTGATTTGAGTCCGGTGAAATGCAATGCATCCGGACAGATGCATGACAAGTCATTTATGATATTGTGATTTTTGTCAAACTGGTGTGTAACAGTAATGATTTATTAATTTAAAATATCACTAACATTCAACAGAAAAACATTTTACCAAACTAAACATTATAATGCATTTATCAGCTGTCTGTCAACTTCAAGTGAGTTTACTTTAGTATGTCTTATTAGTGTTTCACAGTAATGATTTATTACTTTATTTATTGATTGTAGTTTATTATGTAATTTCTGTGATTTTTTTTTTTGGTGTTGTTTGCGAGAAAGAGAAGGGGCAAATATCTGTTTCAATCAATTATTCAGGCATTCACTTAATATGCTTTGACCTCTGATGTATTTCCTGTTGTTATTCTGAAGTGAATGAGCTGAAGTTGGGAAATTGCTCAGAAAAAAGTTACTTGCAAGAAACAGAATCGTGCAGAGAGCCAGCAGTAGGCATTGCTTTTTTGCTTGGTTTTACTGTTTCTCCATTTACCTTGTAATTGTTCCCACTCACTTTTCTTGTTCCTCTTGTGGTGTCTGTTGTACTTAGTTTACCTCAAAAATATGGCACAGACAACTGGAGAACAGAGCTGCCAGGGTTGTTAGAGTTTTAAAGTTGTCAGTGGAGGTGAATTAGAGTGTGCACAGTTAGAAATGTCTCCAGTTTCAAGCAGAGAAGAAAAAAATGTATCTGTGAGAAAGTTTGACCTCCTTGGTTCCGAAGTGAGTCTAATTATCATTGATGGCAACAGGCCTCAGCATGACAATCATCCAGATAAAGACACACTTGTCCTCATACGTGGTATGGGGGTTTCCTGGATGTCATGTTACAATGCAATGTAATTTAACCATGCATGTTGTCTAGAAAGGGTGATGGTACTGATTATAAATAACCACAACGGAAAACATTCTTGTTATTAATTGTTTTACAAATAATTACAAAATATTCATTTTCTAAATAATTACTTAATAATTTAGAGGCATATATGATATACATACTCTTCTTGCCTTAACATGGTGATACCATGTGTAACACCACCTTGGAGATTTTCTGCTGAATCCTCAAAGCACAAAAATCACAGCAATGCTATGAAATATAAAAGAAAGCCTTCATTGGACATAAGAGATGGTTACTTCAACAAAAGCAGGATAAAATATGATTAAAGTACTCTTGATTTCTGACTATATGTTCAATGAGAAGCTGTCCCCATACTTTTGTCCACTTTTGTATATGACTATGTGGCTTGAATGTTGAATATGGTGCTATTGAATATAATGTTGTATCATCATTCAGTTTCTCATATTTTGTTACCTTCACTTATGAATCACAAAGTTTTAATTATTTTCCATACATTGTGTGTGTGTGTGTGTGTGTGTGTGTGTGTGTGTGTGTGTGTGTGTGTGTGTGTGTGTGTGTGTGAAGACTGAAATGTATATATATGTCTTAGCTTGACTAATGGCAGTCTTCAATTTATTTGTGATTTATGGTTACATATTGGTGCTTAGATGTGTGTCTCTCTCTCTCTCTCTTTCTCTCTCTCTCTCTCTCTCTCTCTCTCTCTCTCTCTCTCTCTCTCTCTCTCTCTGTGTGTGTGCATGTGTTTGTGTTTGTGTGTGTGTGTGTGTGACACTGGAGACATTCTCTGTTGCTCTCTCTCGTTTGTGTGTGCATGTGTGTGCATTCCTGCTCTTACTTCAACAGAGTCTGCTGCACTGTGGTCTCTTATCTGATAGTTAGGTTTATTTATACTGTTTATTTTAGTAAATTAGCTAACATTATCTTGCTGACTGCTTCAGGACAGAAGATGTTTGTATCTAACTGTGGTCACACCCATTTCACCCAGACACTTCAAATTGGAATAGTTCAGGAAAAAGTCAATGACCCCAGATGCAGTTGGTCAGCCAAGATATTTCAGTTTATCTAAAATAAAATAATAATAAATAAAAAAATAAATAAAAACATTATAATAAAAACATAATACCTTATAATGACTGTCATAAACCTTTACAATTACTCATAAGTACTTATAGTGACATACATAACAGTTTTAAAATATGTGTGACTTCATAAAGACAGGTTTCTTAATGTGTAATATCTGTTCATAAGATCATCATACACACCACTGTCGTAATACACTGTAACACAGGTTTGCTCTACTTTATGTATTATTAGTTATAATACATTCTAACATGCAGTTGTGATTTCTTAAATTATGTATTTATAAAAGTCTAGGACACATAAAGCCTTATGTGGTGTCATTACTAGCTTTAAGTGAAGTGAGTGTTAAAATGTGCTTTAAATGTAAAAAAAAATCTATATACTAGAACAGAATCATTTAAATATTATTAAAATATTGTTAAAAAACATTTTTTTGTAAACTGTGGGTAAACTGTGACATTTCAAGCCTTGTTTTACAGTTGATCAGTATGATAAGTATTCTTATGTCTTGTAGAGTATTATGAGAGCTTGTTACTGGCTTTAAGTGAGGTGAGAACATCACAGCTAATATATTCATAAACAGGACATACAACTTAGTACTTCAATACTCTTTAATTGATTTTCATTACAGCATAAGGCTTCCAGACACATCAAATAGGTCTTTCCCACACAGTAAATTCAATAAAACAGAATAACCAAAACAAAAAAGAACAATATCTTATAAAATAATTTTTACAGTACTTGTGTTCATATTTTAAACACTCGCTCACACTCTGTACTTTTCACAAAACCAATATTTCCTGTCTCAGAGTAGTGAAATATACTTCAGCTAAACAATTAAAAATGATTACATGGCACAAAAAATGATTTATACAAACTTTTTAAACAAACTTTTTACTGCAAGCATAAAAACTTTCTGGTAATCTGCAATGTTTTAAAATAATATTATGCTTTCAAGCTCATAGTCATAGGAGTATATATACCACCAGTATAGTGTATATTTCGTTTGATTTTGGTCATGCTAGGTCATGTTGGTCAAGAACTGGCTAACCAGCATTCCACACAAATCACATTTGTATGTTATAATGTATAATTTAATTCAGAAAGAATACAAAACCTGTATTATGGTGCATTACATTATTAGCATGTATGATGTTCTTATGAACAGATATTATAATGCAAAATGAAACTTGTCTTTAGATTCATACTTGTATTTTATAAAGAGTTATGAATGTCAGTACGAATGACTAATATATACAGTCATTATATCATGTATGCAATATAATGCAGTATTAATGCATTCATAATATATTACTAATAAACATCTGTCCACTATCTGTCAGACTTTTATTTGTTAGTAATTGTTAGTATCTTGTGTTCTAAAGGAGAATACATCAGATACTTTGTCTGTCTTGGCTGATCAATTGCATAATTACATTATGTGTGTTTGAAAGCATTGGATTCATGTCCACATTGTAGGAAGTGATTTTAAGATGATACAGACAATATATTAGCAAACAATCCAAGTTTTTTGCAGTTAAATTGTCAGTAAGTAGTGTTCTTTTACCTTTATGGTTTTATGTGCATGTGGGAATGTAATACTGTAAAATGGAAAACTGTGCTTTAATGAAATTGAAAGGCCCAGTGGAGTTCACTTAATCCTGACATTTTTACTGTGTTCCAGTTGTGTGTGTACAAGTATCTCAAGTGGGAGTTGTGTCTATGAAGGCCATGAGCAAGAGTCAAACTCAGAGGAGAAACTCCAGATAAGAAAACATCAACCAGCTGCAGAGTGAAAAGGAGAGCAAGTGACGCACACAAAGACAGATAGAGAGAGAGATGTCTAGTTTTTAAAAGTGGTTTAATTTCAATATGAACATGGCTTTAACCCTCTATGATACAAACCTGTTTTTATACCCAGGTTTTACAGTAATGGTGAATACTTATATTTAAAATAACTATAGAATGTTATATATTTGTATATTATATATTTTTAAATTAAACTATTTTACTGAAAATAAGGAAAAGGGAATTTAGATTTGAATTATTTTTTTTGATCACTGGTGAGTTTTGTGAACTGTAATGCAGAATGAATAGATTTCTCACTGTTGTTAATGACAGGACTTGTCAAATATATTGCCCTCCCTCCCTCCCTCTGTACAATGTTGGTTTTTCACATCAACCTGATTTTGGTTTTCAGCTGAAATTCAATATACGTTAAAGAAAGGCTCTCGTTTGTTGAGAGAGAGACAGAGCAAGTGAGTGGGATGTGTGGAAAATAAGTGCTGGTGCTGGTGCTGGTGCTGGTGGGTATGTTAAGTTAAGGGAAATTAAGTTCTCACACCTGTCTATACAAAGACCAAATGACCGTGAGGTTCTTCCAGACAGACGGAGACAGATTAAGGCCCCATAAACAAGCACTGCAATTTTCCTGACTTAGACCATACGCTTTTTATAACTCATGCCTTATCTGTCCTGTTCCAAGGACATGCTGGATTTGAAAAAGTTCTCCACCTTAACCCAGTATCACCATGACACTGGCTGACACGGCCATGAAGAGCTACTCAGCACCTGCTGCTGATTCTGCCAAAAAAAAAAAAAAAAAACTCCAATACCCATCCTCCATTCATCCTCAGAGAAACCAGTCTGCACTCTTAAAGGATCAGATTGACAAAAACTCAAATTAACTTAATAGATCACTGACACCAAATACAGCTGGTCAGCCAGGACATGTTTGATGTGATCTGTGATCTGATGTGTGTTCATTTGAAATGGTTGATGCTATTGCATTTCTGGAGCATTCTGAATTATTACATCTCCTACTTTGTAAGTAGTTCCTTCTGTCATATAACTCTGTCATATAATCATGTTTGTGTGGGTGTAAATACTACTGTCAGGAACAGGCAGACGGAACAGATGACTAGTGGTGTGAAGGCAAAAGCAGGGGTTGAAGATTTAATGTGAATTGAAGCACTAAACCAACTGAATACACTGAACAATACAGGATACAAAACTGACAGGAAACTAAAAGATGACATGGACTAACAAAAGCAAACGTAGCAAAAGCAGAAACATAAACCATAACAGAGACAGACAAAGTATAACAGAGAACTAGAACAGGAACTACAACAGAAGACAACAGCACAACAGAATAGTGTAACAGCACTACAGTATAACAGTGGACTGACCAAGACAGGATGGGACGACTAGGACAAACCAAACACAAACCATGTTCTGAGGAGCACATGGGGAAACTGACAGGGGAGACAGGACTGAGAAGAGACAGACATGACAAATACAGTTATACTTTATTTGACATCACCATTTTTTTTTTGCCCTCATTTATATTTTTTGCTCATAGTAAAAATTTGCAAGTGCATTTTTAAATGTACAAATTCCCAAACTACTGTGTAAATAGTTTCTCCTCTCACATTCATGAATTCAGTGTATTTAAAAATATGAATCACTCAAGTGAAGTTGAACCTTATGCGGGAAAATTTTTAATATGATGATGAATGGAATCATTTCCTAAAAAATCATTATGAAATCACGGTAAGGTCAGAGATTTATAAACCCTGGTAATTGAAACACATAGCTTGTGGATGATTAATAGACGACAGACCTAATAACTGGTGTTAGTGACTGTAAAGAGTGTGCTCAGAGCTTCTCAGCAGTAATTTCTGAGAGTGTGTCAGCACAAGAACAGGAGGAACTTCAGAGAGTCTCACTCCTGAACCTTTGCATCCCTCTTCCTTCTATACATTCCCTCAAATGTCAGTTGACTAGGACAGGTTTGGTGTCTAAAATATATGCGTCTTTAGTTTTAGAATTAGAGCTAATCTACCTTACAAGTAATCAAAGGGCAGGTTAATGTCAAGCATGGTTCTAACTGCATTCTTAATTCATCGGTTAAAGTTTACTTGAACACTAAGCTGTTGATGCTCGTTATTTGAGCTGTATAACATGACATGATATAGTTTAGAGAACTTAATATAATTTCACATCAAAACTTATTACATCAACATACTTGCAGCATAATTGAGGATTTCTCCAGAATCAAGAAATCCATCAGTGAATCAACTTATCCAGCTCCATCAAGAGCTACACAATCTTTCCATCAGTGATGGAATGTGTTTGTTTAACATTAGCAGGAGCCTCAAAGAGAGATGTCTCATGAATGGGAGACATCAAGTGACTATCTGGAAGCCAAGCCGAGCTCTGAGGCCCCGTGACTTTTAACCTCACATAAATTTGACAGTTGTAAACCCCCACCAGGCCTGGAGAGAAGACACACATTCATGCTAATAAATTACTGTTAAAGTTGAATTAACCCCTGTTCCCTCTCCTCCAGGATCCACAAAAAAAACGACTGTAAAATAAAAAAGAGACTTTGTCTTAAGATGTTATTTTGAACAGTATGGGAATACTTTCCTGTTCAATGTTTTAATTGAAACAGTCCACATCTACAAATCATAATATAATTGTAAGCAAAGCTGGATAATTCTTGTAGCCAGAATGGTTGAAGCTAATTAGCATTCAGTATACAGTGACTGGAACCTCTTAATTCCTACTCTTTCATCTTTCTTTTATCTGAATTTTTGTTGACGTACACAACTTGCTTAAAATTAACATAAAAGAATGTTTTACTTGAATAATAGATACTCTAAGTTCTCCAGAGTGATTAAATTGGAAAGAACTATTTAATGTCATTTTCCTTTTGAAATAGTTCAAAATATGGCCCCTCTGTGCAGCCCTGTGGGTCTCTGTCCGGTATCTTTATTTACAACCTAAATGGAACACTCACTGGCTGACACTCACAAAGAATATCAGACTCTCTTTTTTTTGTTCCTAAAAATGTACATTTTTTTTTTCTTTGTTTGGTTTACTTTCCTTTCTTTAATCCTCCAGTGGGTATTCAGTATTCTAAGGATGTGTATATTTCTCATGGCGTGTGTTTCCATAAAGAGTTAGTCAAACATGCTGATCAATACACTTAACAAGACCAAAGTCTTTTGTTTAACACAACAATGCCAGCTATAAATAAGTAATACACTGGTTTACGAGTATAGGGGAGGTAGGGTTCCCTTTTCCTTGATTTCCATTTTTATTTTTCCAAAGTCAAAAAGTTGCTCCACTCATTGCCCCTCTCAGATTTCCCATCCCATTCCAAGCTCTCATTGGTGCTTAGTTGTAGTGTAATGGAGTAATGTGGTGGCCTATGGGCCAATCTGGGATGTGCCACGTGGGGAGATCAGTTTATGATGATGTCATTTTTACCCCAAAAATACAACGCGGACTTCTGTTAGGACGTGATGGAGAGAGTTGCTAGTGTGTTAGAGTGGTCCAGAAGTTATCAGTGGAAGTCATTTGGAATTAGGGACTTCTCCAGGAGTCTCAAGCAAGGAAGAGGAAAAATGTAGCCATGAGAAAACCGGACCTCCCTGGTCTGAAGTCAGTTTCATTATTAATCTGAATTATTAGTTGAGATTATGTCAATGTGGTTAATATTTAGCTAACTTAAGTTAAGCTAAGTGCTGCTACTTCTATGAGGAGAACCAGCATGTCAAGACCCAAATCAGACATCAGTGCTAGCCCACAAATCTGCTGTTCTTCCAGCCACCATAGAGCTTCTCTGACACGTGCAGTTCCAAGACCCCTTGCTGGGAGATGAAGCCAACCACCACGATGGACTCCAGGCTGTGAGACAAGACAATCGTTCTTTCTCCAGTCCAGAGTCGAGGTGGTGAGCACAAGAGTAAACGGGAGTACATGCATTTTACATTTCAAAAAGGCTTTGAACAAATCGCTCATGAAGTGGAGCAGTTGGTTTGAGTCGTCATGGCTAGTGTAATGATAAAATTATAATAATATAATAAAATAAATAATAGAACTTTTACAATTAATAAAAAAAAATTGTATTAATCTTCAATAATTTCCCCTCTTGTTGTTAATCATTATTACATGTAGTCTGTGCTCACTCCATACTGTACATTTCCATAAATGCACACATATTGCAACATATTGCATGTCCATATAATTTAGTTATTGTTACAGTAACAATAGTTACTAAAGTCTGCGTCTGTCTTTTTGGAAGTGTGATGTTTAATTGCTGTGTACCACTGAGGCATAGTACAGTACACACAGACTAGTTCATTCAGTGAATAAGCCCCTCATAATGGGACACTGCTGCAGGCACAGCATGAACACAAACACTCAGATGCTGAGGTGAACTCCCACAGGAATGTTTATTTTATTTTATAAGAAGATTTTAGGAGAAACTGTGTGTTAATAATGATGAGATGGTTTGTTCTTTCATTCATTATTTATAGATAGGGTGAGTTAGATTTGCAGGTAAATCATCTAGACATCTGAATGAAAAGCTACATAGTACAACACAGGCATAGTTCCACCAGTAATTTCATTGTACGGTTTCTCAGGACATCAGTGGATTTAAAACCAAGCAGAAGTTACTTAGGCCAGGTTGGAAGAGTAAAATTGGCTGGACTTGCTGTCAGCACACCAGCAAATAGGAAGGGCAAGATGCTCAGTTTCTGCCAGCAGTGTTGCCAAGATTCACTCTATAAGAAGAGAGAAATGTGAGAATTTCTACTAGGGAGCATCTTTATAAGAATATGTTCTATTTGACTTTCTAAAGTCCCATATGAGCTGGCTTTTATATCCTACAATTGAAGAGCCTGGGAATGGTGTGGTCGTGATCTGTTATTTGAGTAAATGCCAGATTTGCAGTCTCTTTAGTTTTCTCAGAGTGTAAACCCACCATGCAGCAGGGACATGCCCAGAGAACACACACTCAAGAGGAGGTTTATGACTGATTTAATGCACGTTCTTAAAGTCTGATCTCCTGAGACAGCCAAGTCAAGGTTAAAAAAAAATGGGGATTCTGTCTCTACTCTGTATCCCATCTGAAGGATGAAGTTTTGACTGAAGTCAAGGTTAAAAGAAGACTTGATATAACGTTAGCTGCTGGGAGTCGTTTTCTTCAAGCTGGTGATCTGAAATACAAGAAGGGAAGAAGTGGTGAACAGATTGGTGACATTTCTCAATCAATGCTTTTGCTTGATTTCAGGCATTAAAAAGAGAGAAAACACTGTCTTATATCTGGAGGATTTCTCTACCAGTGCAATGTGCCAGGAGTCACCAACATCAGAGGTATAGATCCAGAATAAGATCTAGTTTACTGCTTCAGATTTTTACAACTGGGTGAGTTTAGGTCTGCTTTACTAGTGCACCTGTCCAGTTGAGCAAATTTTATCCAAACACACAGCATCCTTAGCCTCTACCCACTTATATTTCAGATTTTGGCTTAATATCTGTACCAGTCTGTCTCAGATTCAAAGGTGTTTCACTATAAGAAACATTCAGAAGGACCTTGGGACATAAACAGTTTGTTTCTTGGGATTGGGTTTTCAATGTTCACAAAACCCTTGCTGTAAGTTGCTTTTCTGAAAGAGTGAAAAGCAGAAGCATGGTAGATTCACACAAATCATTATCTCACCTGCTCCTGTTGGACCAGCACTCTCTAGTGAAACAGGGACCTGCTATAGCTTGTTTGGGAATACCTGGCATGCCCATGTCAAGATATCCTGAGGGTATCCCTGCCCATCTGGTTAGAATGACCAGTTCAGTTATGGATGCACTTAGTGGTGACTTTGATGGCATACCACTTTGCATAATCCAGAATCCCCAGGGTGTATTAATAGCCCAAGCCAAGAGTTGTCTGATGCCACCCAGAGCTGGTTTTTATAGTTCAGATTTTGTGAGCAAGAATAGTCTATTTTAAGTTTACAAGCAGTGTATGGGTCTTCCAAACATTCGATGAGTCACTGCTCTCCGTGTAAGTGTGCTAAAAGCCTGCACCCAACTCCCGCCCAAGGCCCAGAGTCACACACCTCCTATCCTGCTCAGCATTAAGACCTGGAGTTCTACAGGGACCTGACCAAACAGCATGGAGGAATGTACCAATGGTAATTAAGCTTCTTTGTTCTTTTTGGAGAACAAATGATGTTAACAAATAACAGATGGGATGGGCTGCAGCACCTGGTTGTCTAGTGTGATCCCACTGAGCTGCAAGCATGATCATTTTAGCTCTCATGTATCTGCACATTCATCGTTAATTTAGCACCTTGCTACACACCAAACACACACACACACACACACACACACACACACACACACACACACGCACACACAAATCTTGCAGTAATCTTGATGACAGATGTTTGTGTTCATTTGTTGGTTTGTTAACCTTGTCACATAGTTGCAAAATAATAAGAATGTCAATCTCTCTCTCTCTCTCTCTCTCTCTCTCTCTCTCTCTCTCTCTCTCTCTCATTTTTCAGCTGCAAGATCCTACGTTAGGCTTTAGTGAGACAAGGAAAACCGAGGTGTTGCATGTGCATGTTCTTTATTCTCCCACATTGTATTTGCCATTCCTCTATAATAAATCAGGTAAAAACAAAAACACTTTCCATCTAAATTCAAAGCCATATATGGGGAAATCATGCACTGCCACCCACTTCCCTGCCTGTTTGTAACCTTGAAGAGCAAAAAAGAAGTAGCTCAAACGTTTCAGCCTTGGCATTTACGCATGAGGAAACTCCTCACTTTTTTTCTTTCTCTCCCACTCATGTACTCCCTCTCTTGCTTTCTCCTCTCTTTCTCTCTCTCTCTCTCTCTCTCTCTCTCTCTCTCTCTCTCTCACTTTTTACTTTTTGCAGCCAACCTCAGAGAAAAAACTCTGCTGACAGAGACACCCTTGTCTATTCATAAACTGCACTGATCAAAAGTCTGTCAGTGTTTATCCGCCTGTCTCTCTCTCTCTCTCTCTCTCTCACTATCTTGCTCTCTTCCGCCCCCAACCCCACACCCAAGTGAATAGTTTAGGTACTCCATGGTTCTAGTGGTACTCCAAATGTAGAGACATGTTTAGAATGAATAGAACCACAAAAGCAAGTTTATTTTAGAGTCCATACCTGCTATTACTTTAGGAGGATGATGAGAGTGAGGATATAAGGATGTAGTTAACACCACGTTTGGACATGAGCTTCCATTGCATATTAGTTACATTGTTACCCTGTTGGTCCAGTGCAATGCTTGGCAACTTTTTTAGGACTGTGGAACTTTGGGTCTTCAACAAATTCAGTACACTACAATATATGCACATGGGCTGTGTCCAGCTTAGCTACGCCCTGGCTAAGTGACAGTGAATGAACCCCCTTAGAAATGTGTGAGCTTGACAACAAGAGAAAACTTTTTATTTATTTCAATTTTCCCAAGAATGAGGGCACTCTCTATTTTTTACATATCATTCATGTATTTACTTAATTCTGAGTGTTTTATATTTTTTATTTTAATGCATGAATTCATTGTCATTCAAAGTTAAACAAAAGAATGAGGTACAACTTTTTTGCCTCAAAAGACATGAACAAGATGACTGAAAAAAGGTGTAACTAATGTTCTACTTATCAAAATATACATCAGCAAGTCATTTTGGTACATGGAAGCAATATCATTGTGTGTGTGTGTGTGTGTGTGTGTGTGTGTGTGTGTTGTTTGTTTGTTTGTTTGTTTTGTTTGTTTTGTTTTGTTTTGTTGAGTTGGTGCCATATTTAATTTAAAGAACAGGAATATATCAACATATCAATTATGTTTGGAGGAAGGAAAACACTATATTCCAACATTAAAATCTTTGTCCCATCTTTGAAACATGGTGGTAGTTGTATCATGGTTTGAGCCTGCTTTGCTGCATCTGGGCCAGGACTGCTTGCCAAGACAATACAATGAATTCTCAACTTTACCTGCAAATTATAAAGATAAATGTCACATGTGTGACATCTGTGAGATGAATCTCAAGAGCTTTTGAGTCATGCAGCAGTATGACAATCCTAAGTTATTCTACCTTGGTTAAGATATACCACAATTAACCATTCTAGGTTTGTTTTCTAGTAGCAAAGTTAAACTCCTGATCTTAATCCAATAGCAATGTTTTGGAAAAACCTGAAGGAAACCCACCAATATAACTGAGCTAAAGCTGTTTATTCCTAAAATTCCTCCGAGCCCATGTGCAGTTACCAGAAATGTTTAGTTGCAGTTAATGCTGCCCAAGGGGGCCACGCTAGATACTAAAGCAATGGATATAGAATATTTGGAATACATATCAATATATGGAATACATATCATTTTGCAATTGATATGGAATATTTGATTACTTTTCTTAATAAATAAATGAGCAAGTTTAATATTTTTGTTTTGTGTCTTTAATTTGGTTTTCTTATCTGCTTTAGTTAAAGTTTTTAGTGAAAATGTTTTAGGTCAATTTTAAGCAGAAATATCACAAATGCTAAAGGGTTCACAAATTTTCAAGCACCCCTGTAGTTGTGAAGAACTGATTAAATATAATAAATGACATTTTATTAAAGCATTTCAATTGATAAATGACAGACAATTGAACAAATCCACTTTTTAAATGATAATGAAAATATTTATGTATTGTATAATATGGCAAGAAATTAATATGTAAAAAAATGATACTCTAAAGTGTGAGCTGTTTGGTTCTGAATGTAGAGAAAGATTTTGAAAAAAACATTTTCCCAAATATCAGAACTATTTGTGTTCACATTATTGTTAGGTAAAAGGAAATGCACATCTAAATATTCTAGTTAGATTTAAATGGCTCTTCAGGGGTTCTATAATATATGGCAATGGTTGTATATAGAACCATGACAATTGAAAGAAACATTTGAATGCTTAAATGGTTGAATGCTTTGGAGTAGTGGAAGTGATGGACTTTTTTAGCTGGTTTTAACAATCATTATGCATCAAATAATTCTTTATCTGTATTATAACTGTTCTCTCTTACTTATGATAAACTTAGTTAAATATTTTTGCCTTGCACATTTTCAACAGAACAATAAAAATAAACATTTCTAAATAGTACTGAATTATCTCCACCTCCAATGTTACAAAACAACCCAAAACAATATATCTCTAACCACTTTTTTTATTTTTTTCCAGTAATTGCACAAGCATGTGGATTTCTGCTCTCATTCTGAGAGTGTAATAATGGAATAGATGTTTCTGAAATATCACAAAATTCTCTAGGGTTTATGTGCAATGTGGTTTCCTGCATGACAAAAAGGTTGATTTAGCTCAGTACAGATGGAAACAGATGTGACCAATAGCAACATTTATAATTCTAATACTTCACTTATATTGTCTAGCTGAGATGCAAGTGGGTCATTGCTGCTAGCTTTGCATTTATGATTTATTCAGGCAAAAAGAAGAGGTGAACTTTTGAACTGGGCTTTTAGTGAGGACCTAATAGCTGTCCAAATACATATACAAGATTTTCAGACAGGTTTACTTTCTATTACTTTGATTCAAAGATTTTTAGGTTCTGTAATTAAATATCAATAAAAGTGCAGATTGTACATGATCAGTCCAAACCACATTAGAGTTCTTAGGTATACTCTAAAATAAAGATTCTTCTGGGGCTATTTTGACTGAAACTCTAACGCAGATGTTAAATGCTTTTTTGCCTTGTTTGCCTGGCACAACCTCTTGTAGTTGTTTCTACAAAAAAAATTTTTATTCTTCTAAACTGGAAAAACCAAGGTCTTAATATTAGGATCTAATAAAACCTATAACCCAATCAACCTAAACGGTTTTTCAATCATACCGAGTTCGACTGTGAGAAACCTTGGCATCATATTTGACTCCGACCTTGCATTCGACAGCCAAATTAGTAACGTAGTAAAGACGGGATTCTTCCATCTACGCAACATTACTAAACTGCGTAAATCACTCTCACACAAGCACGCAGAGATACTGATTCATGCATTCATCACATCTAGACTAGACTATTGTAATGCCCTTCTAGCTGATAGTTCAGGGAAATCACTACAGAGGCTACAATCAGTACAAAACGCTGCTGCGAGGGTTCTCACTGGAACTCGGAAATTTGACCACATTAGTCCGGTTCTTTCATCCCTCCATTGGCTTCCCATTAAATTCAGAATCGACTACAAAATACTGCTCCTAACATACAAGTCACTAAATGGCTTAGCACCCCTGTACCTAAAAGACCTCTTAATACCTTACATCTCGTCACGCAGACTGCGTTCTCAGGACGCAGGACTATTGACCGTCCCTAAAATCAAAAAGAACACTGTTGGGGGACGAGCCTTCTCTTTTAAAGCCCCCCAGCTCTGGAACAGCCTTCCTCCTACTGTTCGGGACTCAGACACTCTCTCCGTCTTTAAATCACGCCTGAAAACATTTCTCTTTTCGCAGGCTTTTCATTAACACTTTTAAGGGGGCACTAATCTCTCTCCCTCTCTCCCCCCCATGTCCTGAGCTGCCCGAGACACCTGCGGATACCGGCCCACTCATCCACCTACATCCTACTATCAATCTCCAGACCTGGCTATCCCACCTGCATGGATCTCATTATTCACTACTCAATCATGCATACCTGTAGCATTACTATTTTAGCCAATCTTTATTTATCCTCTCTCCATTTTTATTTATCTATTTTATTTATTTTACCTTCATTTTTTTTTTCCATTTTCCAATGTGCCTTTGTTATGTGCTCTCCGGTGTCGACCAGAGGAGGATGGGTTCCTCTCTTGAGCCTTGGTTCCTCTCAAGGTTTCTTCCTCCTAAACTGAGGGAGTTTTTCCTTGCCACTGTTTGCCTACTGGCTGCTCATTTGAGGCTTGGACCTGGATCCTTGTAAAGCTGCTTTGTGACAACGTGCTGTTGTAAAAAGCACTATAAATAAAATTTGATTTGATTTGATTTGATATAAAGTTATTGTGTGACAATAACAGTTACATTTAAACAAACAAAAACTAAGTAAAATGACAGCAATGTATCAATATAGTACCTTTCCTTATTAACATAATATATTAATTTGCATAAAATAACCTCCCTCTTTAAAGGGATTTTCTTCAGTGTTTCTTGAGTAAAGTGATGGTTATAATGAACTACAACCAAGGATGTCAAGGAGATCAAACATTTTATATACAATTGTTTATATATAAACATAAAGGGTGCTTTCCCACCAATGTGGAACAGATTAATCTATTTTAAGCATCCAAGAACAAAGCCAGCCTTCTTGATGAGTTTATTCTCCACCAATCTCCACCTTGGATGCAGCCACCGCAACAGACAGGTTAAAGTAGAGATTGTTGTTTTGATGCCATGTTACAAGGTTCTATAGGCTGTCTTGTTGCCCTGGTGATAAGTCCCATGACAGTGGTATCCTCAACAAATTTGATGATAGTGGTGTGAGAGGCAACGCAGTCATGGGTGAGCAGGGTGCGCAGCATGGAACTCAGCACACAGCCCTGCGGAGTCCCTATGTATATAATCTATGTGCTCAAGATGTGGTTTCCAAACCTGACAGACTACCTGCCAGAAAATCCAGTACTCGGTTGCACAAGAAGGGTGCCAGTCCAAGAGTGCATACAGTGCCTTGCAAAAGTATTACAACCTGGTTTTTATCTGAATTGTATGTGATGCATATACTTCTGAAGTGAAATGTGAAAAATGTATATGTATAAATTAAAAAAATGAAATGACATACTTAGTGAAGTCCACCTGTGTGCAATCTAAGTGTCAGGTCCTGTCAGTATATACACATGTCTTCTGGAAGTCTCCAGAAGCTTCAACACAATTAAGCAAGAGTCACCACTAAGGAGATCTCCAAACAAGTCAGGGACAAAGTTGTTGAGAAGTACAAGTCAGGGTTGGGTTATAAAAAAAATAATCCAAATGATGATGATCCCCCAGAGAACCATCAAAGCTGGAGCAGTTTTGCCTGGAGGAATGGTAAAAAAGTAGCAAGCTCATAAAGAGTTATCCTAAGCAACTTGCTGCTGTAATTGTAATCTAATGTTCAAATTTGTACTAATGTTCTGTAAATGAAACAATGCAAACCCTCAAATAATACAGAGGGTCCCGCCCTCTGGAAACTGGTGGCAGCTGGCATCTCCTGGTTATATTCATTAATTTAATAGTTGTTATCCTTATTTTTTTATTTCATGAGAGTACTCATCAAAACCAAAACAAACAGAATTAACTAACTTTGGCAGAGAGGTCTCCCACTGACAGCAGAGGCTGTGTCAGGGTTGGGGTGCTGGACAGACAAAGACTAGGGAAGTGTAGGTAAACAGTGGGGTTGAGGATTTAATGAAAATAAAGACTCTGCCTTCTGAACAGGAACTGGACCAGGAGCGGTTGACTCCACCTTCTGGGCAGCAACAGGAGCGACTGACTCTGCTCTCTGGATAATGCCCTTAGGCCCCCCCAAATATTTTCCCCACCACTAGACGGGTAGTCCTCAGGTGAGGCGGAGTCCTGAGCAAGCCGCTTATGGCACTTTGTGACCCGTCCTCAAACGGCCTACTCTGGAAAACTGGGAACTGGGGTACTCAAACTAACACAAAAAACACTAACACTAAACAAACAAAGGAACAGCATGGGAACAGATTTACAAACATACAAACTGAAATCTCTACTGACACATCATAAAGGAAACAAAAGGACTGACAAAGACAGACTGAGACAAAGGTTTTTAAATACAAGACAACATTGGACTGGAGTGAACTGATTATGAAGGGACAGGGCTAGAAAAAGACAGGAAGACAGAGGTGAACAGGACTAACAAATGGCAGACATGACAGGTTGGGACTGAATTCATGCACTTCATGTCCGAAGGCAAGTGTTTTAGGATTGAGCCACAAGTTGCCCAAGCATGACAATTCTTGAGAGAATATAAATTAAGGGTAAAAAAGGAACCAACCACTATTTTTTGACAACTAATTATAAACCTAGACGTATTTAATTGTTGGGAACATATTTTACAAATTCAATGAGCATACTTCATTATTTTTCTAATGCTAAATTTCTTATTAACTTGATTTCAATAAGATGTACTGATTTATTCATGTACTGCATCCATATCATGTAAAGAAATTTTGAATAACTACTTTTGTTTTGAGACCATCCATGGAACAAACAATGAAGATCCAGGTGCTACGGGCACAGGAGTATAAATCACCTTGTCAGGAAAAATTGTGGACTGCTAATGCTAAAACAACTAATGGACTTCCGCAGTGTTAAAGTGTGTTAAAGCTAAAATGTGTAGGGCAGGTGTGCCTTGAGGAACAGGGTTGGGAAACACTGCACTGACAAATTCTGCTTAATTTCCCATTTGTGACACATTTGATAGCTACATGGATATTGGATAACAAAATTAGCTGGATAATGAAAAGTAGCTAGTGGATAATATTGGATAACAAAAGTTGCATAACAAAAGTAGCTGGATAATAAAAGTAGCTAGTATGCCTGTAAAATATATACAGTTTATTTCTTATTTCTTAAGGCAGTTACCGACAAGCTGCTTGTTGTTAACATTAGTAAACCCATCATGAACTTTCTTGATATGACACCAGCCAAAATGCATCATGTTATGGCCATGATTCACATTCATATAGTACATTCACGTGGTACTACTGATGATAGTCTACATTTTACAGAATCATCTTGCGTTAAATTCAAGACCCCTGAAGGCTAGACTGTTGAATTGGAAGTAGCTGCATTTAAAATCGTGACTGTGCACCTATGCTCAAATCAGGCTGTCTTTAAATTGGATCTGGACATCTGTCCCAGTGGACCCATCTGTAATAAACCTCTCAGTAATGTCGCACATTCAGTATGGTCAGATATGTAAAGCCTGATTTGCTTCCTTGCATGACAGCAAAAGGTGGTAAATTATGCATTTTGAAGATATCTCTACAGTTATTCTATGATTCACTAGAAGGAATAGAATTACTTGCATATGAAACATGGTTGTTCCGTTTTCCAGGTCCATTTTGCTAAAAAACTAGTGATTTGTGTCCATACACAGAGACCTGAGAATTAACGATTCTCTAGACTAGGCCTTTCACAGGTTTGATTTGCCAACTAGGAGTGCCAGTGGATGACTTATTTAGAAATGTCACACAATGAATCTAGAGAGAGAGAGAGAGAGAGAGAGAGAGAGAGAGAGAGAGAGAGAGAGAGAGACACAACAACTGTACAAACAATAAGAAGGGCTATCACAGACACTATGTTATGTACACACTACCAGCTTCCTCACATCTGTTAATTGTGCACCTCATTTCTTGGTTCTACGTTTAGGAAATGTTTTTAATTGTGTTTTAAAGAGGCGGTGGTATTACAAACCTTGTTTCCAAATGCACTAAAATTCAGGGAGAATGCAATCTTTGGGGTTTGTTTACATTGCCTCCTGAAGACTTGCAATTAACATCAAAAGGGTTACACTGTTGTTATGAATGAAAGACCCCTTTTCTGCACTGCTTAGAACCCTTTTTGAAAAGACTTGGTAGTTAGACATTTGGTTCAATATACAACAAAAATGGCTCTACAATTTTAAACTAAATTTTAAATTGAATAAAAAAAATAATTAAAAAATTTAAAAAATTTGTCACATACCTGTCCTGGTCATTTCCTGTCTCATCTTTGTTTTGTTTATCTCCTCTCATGCTTCTGACCGCATGTCCTGTCTCCACCCATTCCCAGCTGTGTCTCTTGTCATGAAGTCCAGGTGTCTGTAATCATGTCCAGTTATTTAAGTCCTTCTGTTTCAGTCCATCCATGTCAGTCTTCTTGTATTGTCTATTGTTGTGATGGTTAGTGTTGTTAGTAATCTGAGTATTTATATGTCTAGTGCATTTCCTGTATATTAAATCCACAACCCTGCAAGTACTTCCGAAAACCCGTCTTATCTCTTCAGCTCACAACCCTGACAGTTTTTTTTTTGGTGCGAGCACACATGTGACATGTAAGAAGCATATAGTCTATAAACAAGTATTACAAGATAAATAGTATAATAAAACACAATAATTCAAGAATAGAATAGAATAGAATAATAAAGGGCTGGTAGTGTTTATGAAGATATACTCTACATATGTGTAATAAACGTACGTTACAGAGCTATTATACACACAGTATACAGAACTGTACAGACAGTGCAAATGAGCAATGCTGTGAGAGTCAGTGCAGTGACTGAGATCAGAAAGATTCCAAGAAAAAGTTCAAGTTCAATTAAGATGAAATATGACCACTGTAGTGACCCCTGTGGTTGAGGAGAGATGGGGAAGAAGCTGTTGGCATGTTGTGTTGTGTTGGTCTTTGATGGAGCTGAGCTGGACCTGAACTACCTGAATATGAAAAAAAAAAAAGACAGAACAGATTAACTGTCTGTCCATGCGTCTCCTTGTGAACTTCGGTCTTCTACATGTGTCTTGTTCTTTCACCTCTTTCTCTCACCATCACACCTTCTTGTCTCCAAGTTTGAATTTTTCTATGCCCTATCCCTCTCATCACCTTTGTCTCAGTCTTTGTAAAATCATGCATTTAATGCCTTCATGTTGAGACCCTTGTTAGTAGTCTTGTGCTCCCTGGTTTGTTTTGTTTATATTGGTCAGTTGTTTTTTTTGTTTGTTTTTAATTAAATCCTTACTCTGTGTTTATGTCCACCTCTGCTTCCTAACATGACACAATGCCAGACCAACTATAGATGTAGCAAGTTAGGTTGGCTACCTGGCATGGGCCCTCCTGTGGGATATGTAGCTGCATTTGAAGCTGCAGAAGTCATCAAAAGCGGCTTGCTCATGTACCCCTTTTGTACCCCTTTGGCAAGAAGAATCCTCCTTGGATGTTGGGGAATGTTTTGGGGTGGAATTGAGGGTTGGTGCATTTAGCCTTGAGCCTTGAGGCAGGAGAGGTGAGGCAAACTGGAGCACATTGCGTGAGGATTCTGGTTTGTGGGACATGTGGGCTGTCAAAATCAAGCTGTCACAGCTTGCCTCTTCTCCAGTGCCTACAGGACTTGTACTGTCCTAGGGGCCCAGTTTAGGCTCTAGTAAAGTTACCCAGGCCATCAGTTCCTATTCCAGCAGTTACATCTGCTATGGCTCCCAGGCTTATGAAGTTTACAGTTCCCATTGCCTTTGGGTATGTGGTACCCACTGCATCTGCTCCTGTGCCAACAGCACCCACCTTTTATGTTCCCGTGACAGGAGGTAGGTGTTCACTGCCTTCATGTCTGCAGTGTTCACTGTCCCTGTTCCTGTGCTGACTGTCCCTGTTCCCAGCTGCCCCAGTTCCCATGCCAGCTCCAAGAAGGTGTGCACCTCCTGCTTCTGCTCCAACACCAGCGGTACCTAACCCCTGCTTTTGTGCCTACCCTGCTTATGTGCTAGCGGTCCCTGTGGTTGCATGTCATGCAGTCCTGAGCCCTCAACAAAGTTTGTTTTGGTACCTGTTTCTGTTAGTGTTCCTGTTGCTTTTGCCAGTTTTATTATTTGATCTGATATTGTTTTCATATTTGTCAACATTTTGGTAATGGTTTCCTTGCCCAGTAATTGCATGTTTCTTGTTCAGCCCGGCTCCAGTCCCCTGTAATGTCTCATGTTCAGTTCCCTGTCCACTCTGTGTTTCAGTCTCTTATCCAGTCTCCATACCTCGGCCCTGTCTCCCGTTTGTGCTCCAGTCCTTCGGTTCAGTGTTTTCCTGGCTTCTCCTGTGGACTTTCCTCTGAACTTCTGTAAGTCTTTCCCTTGTGTCTATGTTTTTTCTACTTTCAATGTCTGGTCCTAGTTTTCTATTTTTTGTTAGTTTTTTTTTCTCTGCCCCAGCCACGCCTTGTAATTAATGTTCCAACCTGTCTCTCCTTTGTTACCCTGCCATATCGTTACCTGCTACAGGTGTGCCTATCTGTCTCTGTATATGTGGTCCCTTTGTTCCACTTTTCTAATGTCCGTCATTGTGTGTTCCATGCTGTCATGTTTAGACCGTCTGTTACTCCTTGTCTCTATGGTTGGTTTAATTTCCATTGGTTTCCTATTCATATGTTTGGGTATAGTTTTCTACTATTCCTATTCATTTTTTTTGTTCTTGATACTGTTTGATTCTGTGTTTAATAAACATTTCAATTTACATCTGCCTCCTCTCCCGATTGTGACCTATGCAATACAACATGCACAAAAGGGGTGAAAGAATGGGTATCATATAGAACAACATTCTAACATATTGTAGGGATTTCAGTGTGTTTGGGTATTCAAAGCGTTTATGCCGTTATGAAAGTGTAACTACAAGTTCCTGTTCATTTGATAATGTTAGAAAAAGAAGTTAAGAAAAAATACCCGCCAGTCCATGGGGGGGTTGTGTGGTTCAAGGCTGGGCATCTGGGGGATTGGAGAGGAGTGAGGGGTGCAACAGAGTATGTTCCTCTGTGTGGTGATGGAGGCCAGAGTGTAGACAGTGTAATGTTAACATTACCTAATTTGGTTTAATGCTATAGTTTTCCATGTTTTCATATATGTTTTTATTTAGCAGGATAGACACGTATCGTTTAGAAAATGAAGAGAAGAGGTGACTGAACTGTGGTTATTTTATAGATTTTTAGGTGGATTCAGAAAGATGTGTCTCTTATATTAGACAGATATCTGCATTAATTTTAGTAAGGAATTGTGTGATCTTAGTTTGTTGATTTGTGTACCAATGCCCTGGACATTTCAGGTAACAAGGTTTAGTGATTAGATGTTTGTAAGTTGGGTTCTATAGAGTAATTGTGTGTATAAGTAAGTGATTGAGATGTGTGGATATGCTGATGGAAACATATACATATATGTATACACACACCTGTATGTACAATGTAATGTTTCTTATTTGTGTTGTAGTGTTGTTTTGATACGTATACATAAAATTAGTCAATAGATATACGACAGTACTGAAACCAAAATTTACAGGAACTATATTGTATAGTGTTTATTTAATGTTTATTGTATGATAGTGTTTATTTAATGTTTAATGTTTATTACTGAAGAAATGCAATTTCAATCCTCTGTCTGTATTCCAGTAATGACAATAAAGCTGACTTTAACTTGAAACATTAAAATAAAAAGACAAAAAAAATGAGAAAAAAAGAGGAAAGAGAAAGGAAAAGATATTGCTGAAACCTCATTGTACCTCATTTGGTACATATGGGGTAGGTTCAAGATTCCTGTGCCAGATTTCAGGGGCCTTTTAACTAGTGCTTTAATACATGCTGACATAGAGGGGTATATATTTGATGAAATGTTTATTCATATACATATATGTGTGAATTGTGGGTATATATTTAGTTAGTTTAGCTATGTATTACATCAAGAACAGACAGATAATAATTGAGGAGAGAAAAAGAAAGAGATAACTTGTCCAGCGAGAGAACTGTTCCTCCAGGGTAAAGGCATAAGCGGTGAGCTCAGTGAAATGGCTGATTTATTGATTGATTGTGAATTCCTGGATTAGTTTCTCCAGGTAATCTGCAGTTTGCGCAGGGAGGCAGGAGAACCCTATATTGTGCCTCATGCTGTGTGCTTGGAGATCTAAGACAGTTTCTTTAATTTCTTTGTTTTCTCGAACAGCTGTAGAGAATTGTGTAGTGACTGACAGTTTTCTTCATCACATCACAAAATGTACATTATACGGAAGTAGTAGGCATGGATGCCCACTCTCTCTCTATGAATATTCTCATTTTTTATAGAACCACTGGCTGCTGCCATTCACCAAAATACATACAGGCACCAAACCTAAAACACAAATCAGCTTATATGCAGATGATATTTTGCTTTTCCTTCAAAACATCAATATTTGAGTGATACTTGTATGAGACCAATCAGACAAAAAACTCCAATTGTTCCATTAATTGGAACAAATCAATAATCCTACCACTCAACATGAAGATACCAATCATATCTCTCTAAGCACACAAAACTCAAAACTATAACTCAAAACTATTACCTTCAGCGCTGGATGAACCTTCCACTCTCCCATACTGGCAGAATTCCAACCATCAAAATTACAGTACTAGTGAAAATCTCATTTATACCATTTAAACTGACTAACCATGTACCAAAAATATTACCAGCACAGATGGATTAAAAACAGATGGAGTAACACATATTTTCCAGAATCTTCCTTAATTTTGTATCATAATCACATTGTACTGAGACATATGGTGTTGGGAGTAATCAATATCTACAATTCAAATCATCTCTAATTAAAAATTTACGCTGAAGCATCAAACATATGAATCAACTTCTCCAATCTCAGATTTTAACATCATAAATATTGCACAACCACATAATGAGAAAATCAAAGTCCAAAGTATATATAAATGAATACATAAATCAGAGTCAACAACATCTTTAACAATTAGGAACTGGTTAGAGGATCAGTCACTCTCTCCAAATACTGATTTCTAGTCACTGATCCTACACATGTGACATGACTCACAGCACAAACCTACACTTCATACAATACACAATTATCCACAGAGTACAATATAATATAATAAATATAATACAATATGATAAAAATATTTAAAATGGGTTTCACAGACAATTTGCTTGTATTACTCACTAAACATTCCTGATAATTACGTACATGCTGTATGGGCACGCACACCAATTAAACCCTTATGGCAACAAATTTCTAATCAAGTAACCAAACTAATTAATCAACCTATACCACCAAACAATTATGAAGAACTGGAATTCAGGAAAAAACATCAATATCACTCACTGGAAAAATCTGAAAATCTGAAAGATCTGATTAATCAATGGAACAATCAAAATCTCTTAAAAACAGGCCCAACAAATCTAATACGCCCTGGTCAACACTTATCAAACATATACAACAATGATCTAGTCTAATACAATGGAACCCCATCATGATTAACAACCTCTCCCTGAAATAAACCCAAATCATCACACAAATTACATAATTACCCATGAACATACCCTCACATATACACAAGCACACACATACAAGAGGGAATGATGAAATTATGGGAAATTATGTATTACTCTATTTATAAATGACCTTTTGTCCTCCAAAGTGGGGAATTGTGGCAAAAAATACCTAAAACTGTTTCCATCATATTGATGAACTTTTAGCTTTATATATTGATATATTCATATTGATGAACTTCTTAGATTTATTTTGGATGTTTTTTGAGTAATGATGAACAAAGTGTTTATCCAAGAAAAGTGTTTCTTATACAATCTTTTAATTTTTAAGAGTTCTTCTAAAGCTGAAATAGAGCTGTTTAGTCCATCCAGCATCTCTTAGCACATGAGCTGATGTGTGTTAAGACTCTTTTCTTCTCTTTCTGGTTATAAAAAATACTGACTGTGAAGTGTAAGCTACAGTAAAGGAGTCTAAGAGCTGGACCAATACAACAGAATGATATGAGAGAGATGTATGAGAAAATCCTTTTGGTTTTAATTAACATTTTAGTGCTCTGAAATGTCACGTTCAATGTACATGATTGAAATGTTTCAAGTGAGATAGATAGATAGATAGATAGATAGATAGATAGATAGATAGATAGATAGATAGATAGATAGATAGATAGATATAGATAGATAGATAGATAGATAGATAGATAGATAGATAGATAGATAGATAGATAGATAGATAGATACCCCTAGTCAGTGTGTGGATTTGTAGAATTCTATCATCAGCTAGCCTGATTTAACATAATTAAGCATTGATTTGCCCAACCAGGTGTTGATTATTTTTTTTGTACATAAAAAATGTTACACTCCCATGAGACTGTGTGTGTGTGTGTGTGTGTATCAGTACCTACCATAAATGGGACAGTAAAATGTGAGGTAATTCCCTCTGAAAGGATCTGCTGCTCATCTTGATGATCTTGGTCTCAGAAACCTTCAGAGGTCTTGTGGAGTCCACATCTCATCAGGTCAGAGATGTTTTGACAGCGAAAGGGTCATAAATTGTTTAATTTAATGAAGTAGTTTACAGATACATTTTGCACAATTTTAGCATATCACTGTTCTGTCCAATGAAAAACCAAGCATGAGAACCTCCATGTCTGACATTTTCTCCATAAGTTGAACGAGAGCTGCTCTATACACTGCATAAACAATTCTGGATGGATACACCAATAGAATACTCTAATATTACTCTAATAAACTCTTACATTAAGATTACATCCATTTTTGTCACATCTTTTAAATTCAGCATTTTAGAGATACATGTTTTTCATTGGACAATATGTTCTTATTCAGAGCAAATTATAAAACAGTTCAACCCTATTTAACCTAAAAGTCAAGTGTGCTGTTTGCTAAAAGGATATTTTGACTCCCCTAACTCAAAATAGTTTGTTGAGTTGTCATGTCTTTTAAACAATGAGCTGCAACTGCATAAGTTGATTGGTTCAGAAGTGTTTGAACAGCACTGCTAAGTAAATAACAGAGGAAACTCTTCTAGTAATGTAAATGACTTGAGCAAAAAATCAAAATGAAACGAAATGCTTTAAGACAATATGGCAGACCTGGAGATTGTTCCACTACTTTCTCGTCGCCCCGATTACAGGCCAACAGCAGCTACAGGACTCTCACAACAGCTTCTATACACTCAGTCCTCACTGGCTCAGAAGGAGGCAGATTCGACTGAGGAAACAAACTGATGGCTCATGGCTCGTTGTAGCTCAGTGAAGTGTTCCCTTCATGTTTGTGGTTTGGGGATTGTCTGAGTGTTCCTATGTGTGAATAAATGCACGATAAGTGGCACCAAGCTGTTGTTTGTATGCATCTCCCCAGGGCTGAGATCACAACAATAAAAAACGGTGAGTTTATTGTGTTGGTCTGTGTAAGCTGAGCTGGGGAAGCAGCTGCCGGCTGTTCAGTGTGAGTGGAGTTCGTTACTGTGACATAGCAATGAGCTACTTATGGAACTGTAATTCGGTTTAAGGAAATTAACTTTAAAATACATTAAATGCAACATTCATGGCTATCTATTAATTTGTTTCCTAATTTATTTTTTGAACTGTTATAAAAATCATTAGAACACTCAAGCACAATAACAGACTCCCTCTCATGTTCTACTGCTTCAACATAGCACCCATCACCCCTTGAAGTACACTGTAAAAAGAACACTGAAATTTATAGAAACTTGTCGCAGCAATAAGCTAGTAAATTACAGTATGCATTTCACAGTATGTATACTGAAACTTTTATCACCTATAAAATAGTGTATTTTTATTACAGCAATTAATAACTGTTAAATCAATATTTTGTAAGAACAAATACATTATTTTAATATTAAACAAAACAAAAAAAACAAACAAAACAGTGATGATCTTCACCAAATGAAGCTAATGTTATATATATATATATATATATATATATATATCCACTAATGTTATTCCTACACTAAATTGATCAGAATAAAACAGTTCATTTTGATCAGTGTTATGAGTGTCTGTAACGTCTTCCTGTACAGTGTAACATTAGTTATGTGCTAGTTAGAAGAGTGATACATTAACACTGATCACTTCACTTCATTATTATAATCCACTCTATAAATGAAAGAAATAAAGCTTTCAGTGTCACTAATCACACTCTGTAATATGTTAAACTCTTCTCAGGCAGTTTGTTTATGTGCTGATAAAGCGGTGAAAGGTCCGATTAGTGACTTTAACTGACCGTTAGTTTATCATTTAAAAAAGCAGCTTGTCAGTAAGTTATAGCTCCTCACTGTAACTCTTATGGAGGATATAAAGACATCCTTCTGTCTGCATGATGAAAACTAGAGTCTTTAATAATCTAATAATAATATGTAAGATTATGGTTTAAACTGCTGAAAAATATCTGGCTGGTTTATTGTGTAGAAATAACAGTAGAAATATGTTTACTGTAGAATCACCACTGAATTCTCACCATGATGATTTACTGATCTACAGTAACATGCTGTTATAGGTTCTACAGTAACATGCTGTATATAGGTTCTACAGTAACATGCTGTTATAGGTTCTACAGTAACATGCTGTATACAGGTTCTACAGTAACATGCTGTTATAGGTTCTACAGTAACATGCTGTATATAGGTTCTACAGTAACATGCTGTTATAGGTTCTACAGTAACATGCTGTTAAAAGTTGTACAGTAACATGCTGTATATAAGTTCTACAGTAACATCCTGTATATAGGTTCTAGAGTAACATGCTGTTATAGGTGCTACAGTTACATGCTGTATATAGGTTCTAAAGTAACATGATGTTATAGTTCAGGGGTCGGCAACCCGCGACTCTTTCATCCTTATACTGCGGCTCTGTGTATATGTAATGTATTCAATTAAATAAGTATTTAATTGAGGTGTATTTTATTTATTAGTTCTTTTTAAAATTTTTAGTTCTAAATTTGTCATCTTCAAATATTAAAATAAAAATAAATTTTTGGTCGCGCAAAATAAGCATCACGCTTTCGGAAGCCAGTTTACCCGCCAAACCGCGGCAGGTGTAAATCCACCTGATCTAGAACTGGCTGACACAGCTGACAAACACCTGTGGGTGTCCAAATTCAAACGCTTGACAGAGGATCTTGAAGATCCATCAGAAGGCCACTCTTGTTCAGAATCAGAAATGGAGTGATATTGAGATCCTGAAGACCGGACAAACTTGTGTAAGAAACATGGAAGGTCATCACCGACACCTACATAAACATAAACATTTGGAGTCCTGTTGATCTTAAGATCCACATATGTATGTGAGCAGCTGTTCTCCACCATGAACTACGTTAAAAACAAAACCCGCTCAGCTTTTTCATTCATTTGAAAGAACTCAGCTTGTTGCTTTTTTTGTTCTTTTTTCAAGAATTCAAAATGTTCAAAATTGTTCATTACATAAATAAAATTAAATTTTCTCTGTAGCACTTCATGGATTTCATAAGCAACACACTACAATTGTTTATACAAAGTGTAAAGGTAAGGAAAAGCAGTATATATGGTGTTATCTTTATTTTAGATGTCAAAAAGTGGCTCCCAGTGTTTTATTTTCCGTGGAAACCGGGTCCAAATGGATCTTTGGGTGTTAAAGGTTGCCGACCCCTGTTGTAGGTTCTATAATAACATGCTGTATATAGGTTACAGTAACATGCTGTGTATAGGTTCTACAGTAACATGCTGTATATAGGCTCAACAGTAACATGCTGTAGGTTATATGTTCTATATAGGTTCTACAGCAAGAATTTGTGTAGACATGTGTTTCAGTGCACCTGCTTAAACACTTAACTTTTAATACAAATTAAATGTGTCAGAAAAAAAGCCACAGATAGATAGAAAGATAGAGAGAGAGAGAGAGAGAGAGAGAGAGAGAGAGAGAGTAGCTTAGACAACTTATCCTTCGCGCGCGCAACTAGCGCAAAGTGCGCAAAGTGCGCAGCGTTTCCACGTGTGCTCCGGTCAGATACGCAGACGCGCTCGCGCGCACACACACACACGCGCGCGCGCGCGCACACACACACACTGCGAGCCGTGTCGAAGTGTGAGCAGAGCAGCAGGTCGCGGTTGTAGTCGCTCGCGCAGAGTTGAGAAGTTCAGCAGGAGTCGCTCGGTGTTGCCCCCCTTTCTGTGCCCCAGCGCTCGGACTCTGCTGCCCCTGCGTCTGTCTGCGCTGCGCTCTGAACTTCCTCCGCTGCGTCACTGTCCAGCCCGGCGAAGCTCGGCCGCGCAGCTCGTTTAATCCGTCTCCTTTACTCCGGAAGTGGCGCGTGAAGTCCCGCTTCGGTCGCGGGGCGCCTCCCGTCATGGCCTGTTCACCCTCCGAGCAGAGCCGCTGAAGCCCTCCAACTTCGCCCTCGGTGTTCGCGGCGGTTGTTTACGTGCTTCTCCGCTCGCGCTCTGCCGCCGTTGATGCACTTGTTGCCGCTCGCGCGCCATGGAGGACCCCCGACCCCCGACGCTGCCCGGACTGGCAGGACTGGCGGACAGCAGCGCGGAGCGCGCGAGCGCCATCAGGACGATCACGAGCTCGCGGGGCGCCATTCAGCTGCACCACTACCAGCATCTTCACCACCACTGCCCTCCTCACCCTCCCCGCCACCAGCTTCTCCAGCACAGCGGTCACCACACCATCAACCTCAAAGGGCTCGCGCGCGTGCAGCTCGGAGCGCCTCGCGCCGCAGCACCTGAGGGGGAGGAGGAGGAGGAGGAGGACGACGAGAGAGGAGGAGAAGAGCAGACGCAGCCGGAGAGCACGTGGAGCCATCCGGCGCGCGAGCTGATCGCGGCCCGTGACGCAACAAGCGGCAGCGGCATTTCGGAGACGGCGCGCGAGCTCTGCAGGGCTGTGTCACTGTCGCTCGGGCTGGTCTCCGCCGACTGTCACGAGCTGGGTGACAGCGGCCGCGCGCACCTGCAGCCCGTGCCGCCGCAGGTACAGCTCGACTGCGGCTTTGAAGCGCCACCGCACGCGCACAGCTGCTGTGCCGGTACGGGCGCGCGCAACGACCGCCACCCCCAGTACCCCCAGTACCCCCGGAGCGCGCGCATCGACATGTTCAAGGTGGGCGAGGAGGACGCGGAGGCGCGCGCGGACGGCGCGGCGACCCTGCACGAGCTCACGAGCGCGGAGTCCGGCGGCAGCGCGTGCCGCTTCCAGCCTCCGCTGCAGATGGAGCCGCTGTGCCTCCGCGAGGACCTGCACGCCGCGGGGGAGCCGTACGGCGGAGCCACCGCCCCCCCTTACGCCGTCAAAGTGAAGTGCGAGGCTCTCGAACCGTGGGCCACAGGCCCCTACCCCCACAACTACCACTCGACCGTCTACTCCGCGTACGGACCTGCCCATAGCCAGCACGCGCACTACCGGGGCCCCGCGGGGCCTCACGCCGACCACAGCGAGCGAGAGCCCTGGTTCCGCACGCCGTACGCGCACGCGCCCACAGCCAAGAACCAGGTGGGGGAGTGGCTGGACGTCAGCACGCTCGCAGACGGCAGGTAAGAGGGACTTACCGGTGTAAGAGGGACTTAAGTGTGTGTGTGTGTGTGTGTGTGTGTGTGTGTGTATGTGTGAGACCCTACTTGGATAGAGTTAATGCAAACTAGTCCACGCAGTCCAGTGACCTGAACTGAGGACTGAACTGTGTGTGTGTGTGAAGGAAGATAACATTTATCTGTAACAGATGACATTCAGTGGGTCTATAGGGCTCTGCAGGCTTTTTCAAGGACTACGTTGGTTGTACTGGGTTTATACGTTCTTATTAAAGGTGATTGTTCAAAGGGTCATAGGTTGTGGTTCTATATACTCTTTGAAAGGTTCTGAAGGGGGCTGAAAGGTGTTTCTATACACTTTTTAAAAATGGGGTTATTGAAATAGTCTTTAGTCAGTGGTTCTGTATTCTCTTGAAGGGGTTTATCAAAACATCATAATAAAATCAGTGGTTCTATACACTCCTGAAAATAAGGGTTGAGTAAGGCCTTATTGGTGGAGGTTGTGCTTCTATTCTAGAAGTGCTTTGTGTTTTTTTTAAGAACAGTGGCAAAATGTAGCCGCTCAGTCTAATGGCTGTATACTTCTTCACTTTGAAAAGGATCTTTACGTGTAACAGTAGTGGAACACTTTTGCGTTCCATAAAGAACCATTTTAAAGAGTTCTTCAAAGCTGAGTGGTTCTAGTGTGTTTTTTCCCCCACATTCTATTTAAAGCTACTACCTTTAGTATAGACCACTTGTAGAATTCCAATGAAAGTATCTAAAGAGCCTTTATATTAACTGGAGACGCTCTAAAGAACCCCTTTGGTTAGAGATTTATCAACATTATTCACTGGTTTAATTCAACTCAAACATTTATCACTTGAAGTGTTCAAACCTCAAAGCAAAACGATTCTAAACAGATCGTTTGGATATATGCTGGTGACAGGCAGTTGTGCACTTTGGGCTGTGTTTAAACCATGACCCACTTTTCTTTTATGCATATTATGTTATGCTTATATGTTATGACAGATTTCCAAAACTCTGGTTGAAAAATTGCAATATATCATCTTGCTTACAGTATCACTGTTTATTCAGTCATCACCCCTGTATGTCTCATATCACATCATTAGATTTTGCCAGTACATTAGATTTTAGTTAAATATACAATGTACACAAATATAAAATAAAATATTATCTTTATCCTTATGCAAAAGGCTCGTCTTGTTTAAGTCAGTGAACAAATCCTCTTTGAGCAACTTAAATGTTTTTTTCTGCACATTTTAGACACACTTTCTGTTTAGTTTCTGTTTTTATAAGAGGGTAATAAATAAAACATGTTTAAAGCACCATTACTTTTATTCATACAAGATGTCTAGCTTTAAATTCAGTAAGTTAACTCATACTCATGATGTAAGCTTATGTTCACCAAGGGTGCCTAAACCTATGCATATATGTGAGTATGTGCACACTGATCAGCTGCTAGTGTAGAAACAAGGAATTGGAGTGTCAGCTTGGTTAACCCCCTTTCACTCTGTTCTTCAGTGGTCAGGAAGCTACAGCACCACCAGTTTGTTAGCCATCTTTCACTGTTTGACAGTGGTCAGGTATTATTTGAGTAGTGGATCATTCTCAGAAGTGCAGTGACACTGATGTGGTGGTGGTTTGTTAGTGCAGCATTTCCCAGACTGGGTGCTGGCACCCCCCCCTTCCTGCCCTGTATATTTAGCGTATTACATGCTCCCAACACACTGAATTCACCTAATCGGGGGTGAGTTTCCCAAAAGTGATTAATCTTAGTGAATCTTTGCAAATAAAGAGCATTTCCTAAAGAGCCTTGCAAACCCACAGTTGAAGTTCAAGCACAACAACTGAGTTCAAAGAATGTCTGTGTTGACTCCTTCCCCAAACAGCGCTTAGGTGAACCTCAAACATTGTTTGAACTCAGTGAAATGTACTGTATTTGTTTCTAATTATGCTTGAAACGCATAGAACTGTGTTCAAACAAATGTCACACATTATCACAGATTCTGAAATCTGTCTGTCAGTAGGATCTTCTTAGGCATTGTGAAATACACACATGACATTGTAAATCAATGACTGGTTGTGTTTATTTAATTTGTATGTTTCTCATTATAATTGTTAAACATTTCAATAAAAAATGAAAATAATAAAACACATTTCTAATAAAAATTCAGGCATTCAAACCAGTCTGCCGTTCTTCAGGCAGTTCTATGACACATTCATTTGTGTCCTCCTCATGACTTTCCTCTGTATTATGAGGAAGATGAAAGACAGCCTCCACTACACTGGATGCCTAGACCGTGATATGTGCCTGCCGGTGTGTTCTGTTAACTCACCTCAGCTGTAGTTTTGGGTTCATCACAGGAGCATATAGAGGATTCCTGCTATCACCGGGTGAACACCATTCTTTTTCTGCTGACACACCCCAGAGTTTGCCCAGATGAATGTGTCATACTCCCAGACCACTTGGCCACAATGTCAATAAAGAGCCCTTGGTGGTTCTGGTTCCATATAACCTGCAATTCCCCGGAGACCCCTTTTCCACCTGTGCAGATGATGGGTGACAAAATGTACAAGCTTAAAGGTAGCGGCCTTGCTGTACATGGGCATCACAGATTGTCTACAGGAATCCATCTGTTATATAGAACCAGAGTTTTGAGTTCTCACAGCTGCCAAACTTCTGGACTGTTTATGGATTTTACTGATTTACATGATGGTTTGTTTGGTCAAGTCATAATGTGCCTGATTAGACTACAGACTAAAGACTGTCACATTAAAACTGAGATGAGGGTGAAGTGAACTTTTGAGTATATAAAATAATATAATTAATATAATAAAGTCACAATAAGAAAAATATAATAATAATAATAATAATAATAATAATAATAAATGTTTTTATTGACATTTTTTTATCTTATTATGTTGTTATTTTAGAACATGTGGATCCCTTCCCCTTTCCTCCGAATTGGCGGCCTCTGGGTTTTAGGTGCTGAACTGCAGGCAAAATCCACTTCATGCAGTACTTTGTGAATTAGATCAGTTTACTCTTTAATTTACGAGTGAGTTCAAGTAGTACTTTAGTTATGCAAGGCTTTGGGAAGCACTCTTTAATTTACAAATAATTTAAATACTAGTTAAAGTACTTTGGGAAACTCACCACAGCTCATTAACAAGCCTTTTCAGAGTTGTAGTGATGTGTTAAAGCAGGGAAATCTTTAAAATGTGTAGCTCGGGGGTCACCAGAATTGTGTTTAGGAAACACAGTGTGTTACACTAGTACAAATGAATCAGACACAGCAGAGGCCCTGGAGTGTTTTAAACACTCCTACATACCTATCAAAGTGCTTCATTGTTTGCACATTTACAGCCTTATACCCAAATGGATTTGAACGGATTATACCCACAAATTTTATACACAATACCCCAGTTTGTTTGAAATAAAAAATATATGTAAAAAAATACAAAATATAACTTGTACATAGGTATTCACAGCATTTGCCACGACACTCAAAATTGAGCTCAGGTGCATCTTGTTTCCACTGATCATCCTTCAGATATTTCTACACCTTGATTGGACACCTGTGGGAAATTCATTTGATTGGACATGATTTGGAAAGACACACACACGTCAGAGCACAAACCAAGCAATGAAGTCTAAGGAATTGTCTGTAGATCTCAGAGACAAGGGAGGAGAGGAGAACATTCCAAAAGGACAACCATTTCTGCATAACTCCAACAACCAGGCCTTTATGGTAGAGTGGTCAGACAGAAGCTACTCCTCAGTTAAAGGCACATGGCAGCATTTAAACAACTCTCAGGCCATGAGAAACAAAATAATCTGATCTGATGAAACAAAGATTGAGCACTTTGACCTCAATGCCAAGCATCTTATCTGTAGGAAACCAGGCACTGCTCATCACCTAGACATTCCTACCATTCCTACAGTGAAGCATGGTGGTGGCAGTATCATGCTGTTTGGATATTATTTCAGCAGCACAAACTTGGAGACTAGTCAGGGTTAAGGAAAGGATGACTGCAGCAATTTACATCCTTGATGATAACCTACTCCAGAGCGCTCTGCTGTTCCAGCAGCACAATGACCCTAAGCACAAGCACATAATAGTAGACATCGAATCATTTGTCGTAGATACTGAATAATTATACATTCCTAGTAATGAATAGTTCATAGCAGAATAAATCTGATAGAATTGTGGTAGGTTTCTGTAGCATTTATAATAGATATTGAATAATTAATACTATACTATACTGTAATAATGTAAGGGATTAATACTGTATTCATAGGAGTTCAGATTAATAATTAAATATGCATATATACATTAATATGTCTGCTGTGAATTCAGTTATATACAAATGTAAATGTATAAAGACAATGAGTGAATACATTTTAACTGCTGTCAATGATGCACTACATACTGAATTATTCACATTAGTTACAAATGAATTCATCCTGGCTACTGAATAATTCATAGTAAATACTGAATTATTCATACTCTATACTGAATCATTAATTGGAGTTCATAATAGTAATAATAAAATTACTGTTAATAAATAAATAAACTGATATTTAAAGACAGTGTATGTGTATTTAGATAATCAGTGAATTATAATAACTATAATTAATTATTTAGTAACTACATACTGAATAACTCATACTGGATACTGAATCATTTCAGCAATTCATAACTAATACTGAATAATCATTAGATGCTAAATAATTTATACTGAATTAGTAGACACTGAATACTTTGTAGCATATACAAGAGGATACATGTTTGATATTAAAATATATATTTGTCAGATCTGTAATTGAATAATAAGCCTGTATGTGATGAATGTGTAAATTATAATGTACAGTCATGGGTAAATGTTTTGTGAATGGCACAGATTTTGGTTTTTACAGAAATTGCTGCCTCAGTTTTTATGGTGGCAATTTGTATTAACTCTAGATTGTGAAGAGTGCTCAGAGGAATTGCAATTGTTTACAATGAATATGACCTTATCACAAAAATTGTTGAATTCCAGCCACTACATTTCAGCCCTACAAAATGGCCTGTTAACATAATTTCAGTGATGTTCTCTTTAGCTCAGGAGAAATGGTTAATGAGGACAAGACAGCTGATATCATGTCAGCAGGCTGATTAGAAGACTGGTTGTTTTAAAAGGGTATTGGTGCTTTTACGTTTTCCTCTGTAAACCATGGTTACCTCCAAGGAAACAGGTGCAGTCATCATTGTATTACATCAGATGGGTTTCACATTGCTGCTTGTAAGATAGCACCCCAATTAGCCTTTTGTCCAATCATCAAGAACTTCAAGGAGATTGGTTCAGTTGCACTGAAGGCTTCAGGAAAGTCAAGCAAGCATCACCATGAGATCGGGTCACCACAAGTGCAGAGCTTATTCTGGAACGGCAGGTGTGAGTGCACCTGAATGCACAGTGAGAAGAAGGCTTTTGGAGGATGGCTTGTGGTCAAGAAGGGCAGCTAAGAAGCCACTTCTCTCCAAGAAAACATCAAGGACAGGCTGACATTCTGCAGGAAGTATAGGAATATGACTCCGCTGGGGTAAAGTTATTTTCTCTGATATAGCCTTCTTCAGACTGTTTGGGACATCTGGAAAAGTTATTGCCTGAATATGAAAAGGTGAGCGCTACTATGAGTCCTGTGTCATGCAACGGTGAAGCATCCTGAGACCGTTCATGTGTGGAGTTGCTTCTCATCCAGGGGAGTGATGAGTGATTTATACAGCAAAATCTTTTGCTGTATAAATATTTAATAATGTTTGTAGGTTAAACTACTATGGTAAAAAATCACAGTTAACAGATTCCTGGCTCAGTAGATTTTGTGAGTGCAAGTATGTGTGTGGTTTGTTCTGGAGTGTCGGAAGACCTTCTGATAGGACACATGGGATAAGCCTGAATTTATTGACAGGGAAACAGTGTATAACTGCATGTGGGAACTTGCTAGAGTAGTTATTTGCCAACTTTAGATTGCAGTCATTATTAACATTACTAGCAGTGCATTCATTGAAGGGGCTCCTTTAAAATCAGAATTTGAGGAATGCAATCTTGGCCTTGATCCTCAAGCATGTACTTCAGCCAAATAAGCAAGAAAATATTCCTGGATAATGTAGCCACTTTAATAAGACAGATGAGACACAGTTGTTTTGCATTGGGTACTGTATGAGAAGTATTATGTTCATTAAAACATGCAGACGGATATATTTTGTTTAAATTCGCTGGCACCTGGCAGCCTGTTAAGCTTCTTCTCGAGGCATTTCATGGCATTACAAATGGAAAAACAGGCTGCGGGTATCGTGGTAGGACGTGGAAGAGACAGAGAAGCAAAGAGAGAGAGAGAGAGAGAATGAGAGAAAGTCTGGGAGTGAGGAGAGGGAATACTGAAAAAAAAAACAATTTAGCAACATTTTAAACATTTAAAACTTTTTTCTCAACTTAATGGATATCTGAAAGCTAAAAGTCACTATTAAAGCACTCAAACAAATGAGACAGTATGAATTAAAAGGCCACCAACAAATGCACTGACATTTATTGGTAAAAGTTAGCTAAATGAGAGTCATAGAGGCAAAATTAAACTTGCGTCATTTTGCATTAAATATATGACGCACAATCGTTCTGAAAACCCAGGTACTCACTGGTAGGAAAACAAAGTAAAAATTAGTTTCTGAATAGAGTGAATGCTGTTTATGTCTGATTAAATCCTTATGTCCATGCAGGTCGCTGAATGGCCAGTGCATTTTGCATATTATTGGTTTGCCTGTTTGGAGCCGTCGAAAGGTCAAACCTTTTATTATTTACTTATGGGTTCATTCATTTAAGTGTACATTGAAAAACTACATGTCCGACTGTCATTTGTTGGTAAATGCTTTGAGGACGCCTGACTAAATCCCCAGTGAGAGACTGGATCTTCATTCAGAGCTTGATCTGAAGCTTGTTACAGACATTAGCATGTTAGCAGCTCTTTCAGTAAACTCCGACACACTGTTCTCCATTTCTAACAACCTATTAGAAACCTGTGAAACCTATTCACACTACTGCTTACATTCACAACCTCATCTACAATCTCCAAATGAAACTGATCCTATCCACTGGAAACCAGAATTTGTTTGATTCAGTTCTTAATTGTGTTGGTGGTTAATCTGACATTACAGATTAATGTTCAATAGACATTACATCTTCATGTCTATTTGTGAAGTCAATAGGAGAGATAGGTTAACTGCATCAGTTACCACTAATTAAACTTTAAGAAAACAAACATTTGAGAAAATAAATAATTAGTTCATTTGTTGCCTCCAAAAGCATTCTAATTGACCAAGTACTGTAAATACTGTAAAGCACAAGTACATGTATTATTATACTGAATAAAAATAAAATACATTTATACTTATATTTTATTATTAGTGTAAAATTGTAATTGCCACAAATTATTATTAATTAATTTACATAAAAATTATGCCCTAGAAGGACTGGAGGCATCCCCACGTGATAGTAAGTTTTATAATCATTAGTAAGTTTATTGTACAATGGGGTGCGAAAGTTTGGGCAGCCTTGTTAATTTTCCTGATTTAACTTTTTAAATCATTGATTGTTTGGATAAAAGAAAAATCTGTTAAATATATCATATAGGGGACAAACTGTGATATTTGAGAAGTGAAATGAAGTTTATTAGATTTACAGAAAGTGTGCAATAATTGTCTAAACAAAATTAGGCACCAATAAAAAACCTTAACTCAATATTCAGTAGATCCTCCTTTTGCAGAAATAACAGCCTCTAAACACTTCCTATAGCTTCTAATGAGAGTCTGGATTGTGGCTGAAGGTATAGTAGACCATTCTTCTTTACAAAACATCTCTAGTTCATTCATGTTTGATGGTTTCCGAGCATGGACAGCTCTCTTTAAGTGACATCAAAGATTTTCAATAATATGCATGTCTGGAGATAGAATAGAATAGAATAGAATAGAATTTTGTTGATCCCTTGGTAGGGTTCCTTCAGGGAAATTAAGGTAGCAGCATGGGATTCAGCATCTGTACAGAAGTAGAAAGATAGATAAAAAAATAATTTTAGATAGATAAAAAACAAAATAATTTAGATAGAGACACAGTACACTAAAAATATTCTATAAATATATAGAATATAAAATATAGAGACTATATTACAATATACAATATAGGTAATAGTGCATGAGAAGAGGGTCCTGTAGGAGGGGGTATTGCACATTATTATTGCACTTGCAAGAAAACTGTTATTGCACAGAGAGTCCAGTTGTTTTCTGGTGGTCTGGTTGCAGGTTACTGTTAACTGTTGACTGTTGGTCCGGCACCTATTCATTGCCATCCTTTATCCTCCTGTTACCCCTCCTCCCCCCCAGAGAGATGTACAGTCTGATGGCATGCAGGACAAAAGAGTTTTTAAATTTTATTAAGTCTTAAGTATTAAGTCTATTGGTCCTGCACTTGGGAAGGAGCAGTTAGATGGCCATTCCAGAACGTTGTACTTGTTCCTCTGCATGAATGCCTTAGTAGATTTTGAGCAGTGTTTAGGGTCATTGTCTTGTTGGAAGATCCAGCCCCGGCGCAGCTTCAGCTTTGTCACTGATTCCTGGACATTGGTCTCCAGAATCTGCTGATATTGATTGGAATCCATTGGTCCCTCAACTTTAACAGGATTCTCAGTCCCTGTACTGGACACACAGCCGTACAGCATGATGGAACCGCCACCAAATTTTACTGTAGGTAGCAGGTGTTTTCCTTGGAGTGCTGCGTTCTTTTTCCTCCATGCATAACGGCCATTTTTATGCCCAAATAGAGAAAAAAGGCTTCCTCTGAATCACTCTCACATACAGCATCTCCTTGTGTAAAGTGCACCAAATAGTTGAACCATGCACAGTGACTCCATCAGCAGCAAGATGATGTTGTAGGTCTTTGGTGCTGGTCTGTAGGTTGGCTCTGACTGTTCTCAACATCCGTCGCTTCTGTTTATTCAAGATTTTTCTTGGTCTGCCACTTCGAGCCTTGACTTGAACTGTGCCTGTGGTCTTCCATTTTCTCACAATGTTTCTCACAGTGGAGACTGAAAGCATGAAATCACTGAGAAATCTCTTTCTATATCCTTCCCCTAAACCATGACAGTGAACAATCTTTGTTTTTAGGTCATTTGAAAGTTGTTTTGAGACTCCCATGCTGTGACTCTTCAGAGGAGAAAAACTTACAATTGCCCCCCTTAAATACCCTTTCTCATAATTGGAGTCACATGTGTATGGAGGTCAAAGTTCACCGAACTTACCAAACCAAATTTGAGTTCCAATAATTAGTTCTAAAGGTTTTTAAATCAATAAAATAACAACAGTGTCCAAATTTATGTACCTGCCTAATTCTGTTATTATTGCAATTATTGCACACTTTCTGTAAATCAAATAAACTTAATTTCACTTCTCAAATGTCACTGTGTTTGTCCCCTAAATGATATATTTTACTGATTTTTTTATCCAAACAATCAATGATTTATAAAGGTAAATCAGGAAAATTAAGAAGGCTGCCCAAACTTTTGCACCCTACTGCAAGTGAAGGCCTATTGGAATAATTTAGCATGACTCAGAGGCAGCCCTTGCTTGTAAGTAAGTACAATTACTTGCTTGTAAGTAAGTACTCAACTGCTCAATTGTTCTGCTTTACTAATTAAAGTTTTAACAAGAAGGATTTGGTGAAATATTCTGAATTAGATGAGCAAATGTTGCTGTAAACATTTGTGGAGTGAATTAAAGGCTTTTAAATCAAATTTGGAATTTATTTATATTTAACTTAATTGCAAGCTAGGTTTGTGGTGGTATACTGAACAGAATCCCACCAATCCCACCCATTTTCCCCATTTTTTTACTATTTTCAAAGATTTTATATACAAACAATCAGTTAATGGAGAAAATAATGAATGAGTTAATCCATAATGAAAATATTTGCATAGCTATATACAAAATAAGTCAAATAGGTTCAACTTGCGCAGCTTTCTTATTTATTTATTTTTTTTAAAGGGAGGTTTTTAAAGTTGATACTGTGATTATTACTTTATTTCATCTGGTTGTCATGAGCTATAAGCCGTACTGAGCAACAGTAAAACAAAACAAAGGCCACTTTACTTCATGTATTTGAATATAAAATATGACACTGAGCTTTTTGATATTATAATTGTTTGAGATGCACTAGTATTAATATTAGTAATAAGCTTGTTCAATCAAAACAACCAATAATTTTAAGAAAAAGAAGAACCCTATCAGAAATACTGTGATACTTAACTTTTCTGAGCTGGTTATTATACCACAGAAGTCTCATACTGTTGCAACCTTATATCCAGCACTATATTAACTAGAACTAGAATTTAATTTATAATTTTAACTAGAATTTTATTTAAACACAAGGGCATTCTGGTAGCTGTGTGCACTACAACAATATTTTACCAAAACGTTTTCAAAATATTTTACAATTAAGTCAGTTTGCCAACAACCAACAGAAGTATTTCACTGATGTTGCAGAGCTATATTGTTACTGTAGTGTGATTTATTGGAAAAGCCTTCATAGCCTTTTAAAAATTCCTCTTTATAATTAAAAGGCAAATGTGACATTTCACAAAAGATTTGTAAAACTTACTACTTTAACTAGTACTTAAGACTGTTCATTATTAGGAGTTTATCTCAAAGCCTTGTGCAATAAAAGTACTATGTGAACTCGCTCATAAATTAATGAGTAACTCGACCTACTCATTATTCTCAAAGTACTTCTTGAAGTGGATTTTACCTATTTCTGAGGCCACCAATTCTGAGTGAAGTGGAAGGGTCTGTATGCTCTAAAATAACATTTTATAATAAGAGGGAAAAATAATGACAGAAATGAAGAAAACTATTATTATTATTATTATTATTATTATTATTATTATTATTATTATTATTATTATTATTATTATTATCAGTATTGTTTATTATATTATATTGTATTATATACTCATCAGTTAACTTCACCCTCCTCCCAGTCTTAATGAAAGTACTTGTCTCTAGTCAGTAGTCTAACCAGGCACATTATGATTTGACCAATCAAACTTGCACACACATCTGTAAAAATCCATAAATAACCCAAAATATTGGTAGTTGTGATAAAGCTCCTGTTCTATATCACAGGTAGATTCCTGCAGATGGTCGCTGATGCCCAGAGACTTAGCAAGGCCACTGTTTCAAAGCTCTGTCACCCAAGCTTTACTGCGCTGCGGATGTACCTGTAAAATATCTGAATAATGGTTTCCATGCTATTGGAAATATATCTGAGATTGGAGGTGCAGTGGATGGAATGCTTATACCTATACATTCTCCCAGACTCTTGAATCCCATATACAGGTTAAAAAGGGTTGTCAATAGTGAGTATGCAGGTTATATTTAATCACCAAAGGTTCTTTACTGTCATTGTGGCCAAGTGGCCTGGTAGTATGATGCATTCATCTCTGCAAATTGTGGGGTGTGTTCAGCTGGCAAAGGATGGGAAATGTTTGATGGGTGATAGTTGGTATCCTCTCCTTGTGTAACTGCTCCGGTGCTGAACCTCAAAACTACAGAAAAGAGGTTAACAGCGCACACCAGTGGACGCACACTAATGTGGACTGCACTATAGGCATCTAGAAGATGCACAACATTGCAGTGGAGAATAAAAAATTATAGTTGATTTTTGTTGTCATGTGTGTATTTATGAGTATTACACAATGCCTAATGCCTATTCAGATATCAGAATCATTAATTAATCAGATTAATTAATTAGAACACATCTTTTGAGTGTAACAGTATATTTCTCTGAATTGAATCTGTTCTGTTTGAGGTTTGGGGGATGAGACCATCTACCTCTGAAGAGTTAAAGGCTTCTAAAAGCTTAATTGCAGAAATTTACTACACCAAATATATTAATGCACTGTCTGAGTGTCATTGTTTTGAGAAGATTTGGCTTGAAAACTGTTACTTAAATTAATCATTTAAAATGGTGGAGGGATATGTGCAGGAATAGTGCCTCAAATAAAACACTTTTTGTCAGATCTACCACTATTTTACAATCATCAGTGATCCATATATTGATTTGAAATAATATGGGATCCTGCACAACTAACAGCTGGGGTTATACTTAGGGCCCACCTTATTCTCTTCCCCATACCCTAAACACCCACTATATTGCAAAGCCAGGTACCTGTCTTTAACAATATTACAAACAAACCACTACACTAAACAGCTAAATTTACTGTGGCCATTTATGATCTGATTACCCACCTTTCCTCGAATATTAAACTGTCTGAAGTCAAATGACAGAGGAAGTTGACGAGAACAGTTACACATTTAACCCTTGCCATTCCCTTCATCCATACTGCAATCTCTACCTTGCAAATTCTGCGTTAGGGTCTTCATTTGGGCACCTTCCTTTCGCAGTGTTTTGCTGAATTAATCTCATGACACCTCCGGAAGGCTCAGCAGTGAAGTCTGGTATCCTAGACACATCTCCCTCGAAGCTCACTTTTTTTCTCAGAACCTAAATACCTACAGCATACATACAAAACAGTCTAGAACTCTCCCCATTCTACACCTACAAATTTTGCACACTGTCCTACCCCACTCAAACTCAGATCTTCACATCTTCCACAGTACTTGTGACAATTCCTTCATAGCTGCGATGTGTAGTGACTGCAACAAACTAACCTTATATGCTGACAAAATTTGTTTCCATGTCCCACTCCCAACACATCATTTACAAACTGGATCTTCTCCTACATACCAATATGGCAAAACACTCCCAGGCACCATTAGTCATAATCCTTTCTGATCTCTGCATGGAACTTCATAAACTGTCAGTGGTCACCTCACACAAGGCAACATACTTCCCTGAACATCTTCAGAATCATTTTCAAATAACATAGTAATCATATCTGGTACCTAAAAGACCTTTAATGTCTTCCACAACAGTGCATGTTGCACAGAAAACAGTATTAGCCAAATTCAGACACCAAAAACCTGCCCTTTACCATTCCTTTGGAATCATTCCTTTCTTCCACACAATAGAAATTGGTTCAGATGCTCTTATGTACATGGTCTTATGCTCTTATGAACTTATTTATTTATTTAGAAAATAATATAAAATGCAATCATTACAACAATAGTGTGTCTCTCACTTTGGAAGAATTATTCTAATAATTTGAGATTCTGGATTTCTGATTTTCAAAATAAAACATGAAGAAAATATTTCACCTTTCCTGAGGTGCACTAATATATGAGGTTTGAATTTGAATGTGTGGGAAACAGCTCATTTAGTTTAAGAAAATATTTTGTAAATATGACAAAGAAATATGAGGCGGTCAAGGCCAGAAGTGTGGAAGACCACTGCTGTACACTCTTATGTTCTGCCTCTCTGTGTCAGTTGTGTGAATGTGTTGGTGTGAATCACTGGTCATTACAAACAGCAATAGCACTCTATTAAGAGGAATTCTATGGGTAATTTAGGAAAGGAAGCTATTTTATATATAGAGAGAATCATTAAAACTCACAGAAACTGTTAGCTTAAAGTGGTCTTCGGTAGTTCTATGGGGCACTAAAAAATCATTCCATTGTTGTCTTGAGTCAAAGAACCCCTCTTAGGTAGTTTATAGAACCATTTGAGAGTGTATTTTGTTGGATTAAAAAACCCTTTGAGGGTTCTTTACTTAAGGAAATTGCAAAAGTAAAATAATGAAACTTGGAGAAACCCTTGGGTACTCAAGTGAGTTCACGGAGTATAAAGTCATGGCAGTACTGGTCTTCAGTGGTCTTTCTTTTTCTGGAGCAGGAAAAGTGATAACATATTTAATGAGAAACAAAACAAGAATTGACACAAGGTCAAAATAATACATAATGCAAAATATACATGCATCACACATGGCTGGATATTTAATCATTCTTTTTGACGGAACCGCTAGAGCTCAGTTAAATGTGTTGATATCCTGGTGTGGACTTGTGATTTACACAGAGTCCACATATTTTTTATTTTTGCCCTTGGGTTGAGGTTAGGACTTCATTAAGGCCATTTGTTAAGATTAATGTTTTCCATTCTAGGACATCTGGAAGAGAAGAGTATGAAACCCAGTTAGACCACATCTGTTGGTTTAGGCAAGCTAGCTGTTATCCAACTTTAATAACATAACACCGATAATGTTAATTTTGAAATTATATCTATTAATTTGATTTGAAATTATATAAAAAGGTTACAACCACTTGTGACCTTCTTGTAACAGTGAAACAGTGAAAACCAAAACCAAACTTTGTAGCAAATTAACAGTATCTCAACAACAGAACAGAAAAGTAAATACATTATCTTGACTTTCACTTACAATAGTGACTAAACTCTGTCAACTCTGTAACTACCCCAAAACTCACTATCACTTTCAGTGTGCAGAGAGCCATTTAAAAAAATGTAACATATTTTTTCCCCACATGCAGACTTCTTTCAGCTGTGTGATGTTTGTGGGGTTTCAAATGAAATGTATAGCCCATTTCAAATCACCCCACAGAATCTCAATATAAGAAAGATCCGGGATTTGACTTGGCAGTCTGCTCTTGGTGTGAACGTGCTAGGACGGCCTGACCTGGTCATGTTGGCAGTTGTTTTAAATGTTCTCCACTTGTAAATTATTGAATGGCTAATTTCTAATTGCTTTGAGATTTTTTTAAATCCTTTTCCAGATCATTTGCATGTATAACCTTTCTATGGATCTCACCATAGTGATACCACTTGGTTGAACAATAAAGAGCAAATCAAACTAATGTCTGAAGTTTAAATAAGACACCCTCCTCCAGAGTCCTGATGGTTGAAACATTTCCAGCTGATGAGGTGCACCTGATTCTAATTTTAGGTATTTAAGTAATAATATGTGGGGGTGGCCTAAAATATATTTTTAAAAGACAATTCTTTAGTTTTGTTTGTTTAGTTATATCAACTTCATCCCTTAATATTGTTAAACTGAAGATGAGCCATATATATGTTTAAATATGTTTCTGTATCAGGACTGATATTGGCACCTACAGTATATACATTATTAAATCCTTTTCTAGCATACCTGATAATCTGTCTGGAAGTCTTCATTTTCACTGAAGTATGGTATGAAGCTGTGGATGATGATGTCTGATCTATGCTCAAAGTTGTTCTTAGGATGAAAGAACGCTACTTAGACTCTTTATGAATGAAATGTATTATGTATGTTAATTCACAAACCAAGTAATAACAGCAAAAATAAACAGATAAGACAGGTTGGCCAAAGAACAGTCAAGCCTGTTACATCTGTTACATCAGTTCATTCTGCATCTATTCCTTGGCACATGTTCACAATTCCAACACACTTTGTGGACTTATACCTGTGTCAGTAAATCCAAAAGGGGTCAAACTAAAAGATCCAGAAGCTTTTGAGTGTGAACATCCAGCAGAATTGTCTTAAATCAATTCCTCTTTCTGTGTGTGTGTGTGTGTGTGTGTGTGTGAGAGAGAGAGAGAGAGAGAGAGAGAGAGAGAGAGATACTACAGAGCAGTACAGCCAATGACAACAGTGTAGAACACAACCTCTCTTACCATCTCTCATTCTCAGCAGTTGGACAGAGGTTGACATCTCATCACACTAAGCACAAAATGTTTAACCACTGCAGCACAGACCTGAACAAATGTGTCTAATGGAACTGTGCATGAGGAAGCAGATTGAATAAATCAGAACAGACACAAGTGTTTGCTACTTGCATTTCAGAATCTATATCAGCGTATTTCCACGATTTCCACGAGTGCGATTTTTTTCTAATGGTCATATTTACTAGTGCATCTAAAAATATTTGAAAACTTTTTTATGTTTAAAAGTTGATACTGTGATTGGTAATTATTCAGTTTATTATTAAAATATTCTAATATTTTGAAATTCTGATTTCTGGTTTTCATGACCTATAAGTCATACTGATCAACAAAAAGGCTTGAAATGGCATTTGTTTAATGAAATTGTAATCACAAATTAGCTTTTATATTCAATATTCATTTTTTAGATGCACTAGTAGAACCGAATGGATTTTTCCATTTTATTCCAGATTTCTTCATAGTTCAATTATGAACATGTTGTATTATGAAATTTTGTCATTCAGAGTTGTCCGATGTAAAATGAAACTTACTGACAGGACATACATGTTTATCACTACCCTAACAAAGCCTAATAAAACCTAATAACGTAAACCTTATATGTTAACTTAAAATACCTTAATAAATCAATACAATAGTCCAATTAAAACAATTGAATAAACCAACAAAACATTCTCATTTGTCAAATGTTGTCAACAAAATGATTGATTTGGAGTAATACTGAAACAACTAAAGACAGATTGCGGGATTCAGAAATGTAATTACAAAAATGTAATTAAATTATGGATCAATTCTTAGTCCCATGTTCCAAACCATGTAGCTACTTTTCATTAAGCAATTAATTAAATGTAATTACATTACATTAACTACACTGTAATAAGAGCACTGTAAAATAAAGTGTTAAAACACAAACAGATGTTCCATTCAAATATGAAAAATGATATGGAAACAAACTGTAAGTGTGAGTCTACTGATTGTAATCATTTTTTTTTTGGGAATTGATAATGCAACCAAGTCTCAATACAAATGCCATTTGATCTACATACAGGTACAAATATTACATTTAACAACAAGTTACATCAGACAATTACATAAGACAAGTCCAAGTACAATTACCATCAAGACCAAAACTTCAAAGTCAGACCAAATACCAAATAGTGTCCAGTCTAAGAAAAGTTTAAATATGAAGCATAAGACAAGTCTGAGTACAAATAACATCAAGTCCAAGTACAAATACCAAACACTCTCAAGTCAAAGAAAAGTTCAAATAGGAAGGCTAACAGACAGAGTGCAAGTTCAAAAAAAAAGATAGAAAGAACATAAAGTACCATAAGGTCCAGATACAAATTTAAAGTATAAATACCATCAAGTACAAATACCATATGTCCCTGACAAATTAGCTACAAATCCCACCAGAAACAAAAACTATGAAAGGATTACCAATGAGATGTTCACTTGGTCAAAATATAGAACATTTTAAAAGGTATTACTCAACACCTATGATTAATCACTTACAGTGTGTGTTTTGAATAACAACATTGTACTGAATAGTTTGTTAGATTTTGTCACTGATTAAAATTCTTCCAGAGCAGTCTCACTGGTAGACAGAGCTTCCTTAGTTATTTAACATTTGCCCATGTGTGTTTTATCTTTGCAGAATCACCACAAAGATACACACACACACACACACACACACACACACACACACACACACACACACACACACACACACACGCACACACACACACAGCGTTAAAAAAATACTGTTTATTTACTGAACCAAACCTAGTAAAACATTAAATGTAGCATGTGCTAGAGTGTTTGTATAACATGGTAACTTATAATAAATAAATAAAGAAATAGAAATCAAGTGTAAAATGTGCAGAAAATGACATATTTCAGTCTGTTTCCAAGTCTTATTTGTGTGTACTATCAACGGCACATAAACGGGTGTACAAACTTTTTACATAAGACAGTGTCTGATTTAATCTTGCTTGGGCTTGTTTTCCTTTCATGTTTGGATTTGTTTGTGTGTGTGTATGTGGGTGTGGGTGTGTGTGTGTACATCCCATAGACCTTAAATGGAATGCAGCAATCAAAACTGATTACATGGTTTCATTTTTTGCGGTATTTTCTTTTTCACTAACTTTGAGTGGAATCTTAAGTAGCGTTGTCCAATCACCTGTTCCCTATCATTTCTGGAAAAAAAGAAGAGTGAGGGGAGTGGAGAGTAAGAGAGGGCAAGAGAGAGTGACAGAGGCAGAGTAAGAGATAAAGAGAGAAAGGAAAACAGAAAAAGTGAGGTTGTGGTGTGGGATCACACTGCTAGAGGGACATAATTAGAGAGAGACAGAGAGAGCTATTGAGACATAGGAGAGAGAGAAGAGGAAGAGTGAGAGGGGTATAGAGGGAAGGATTAATAGAGCAAGAGAAAAGATGATAGAGAAAAAGGGAGCGAGAGAATAGGCTGGAGGTCATAATCTCTGATCAGAAAACAGTTTGATTTGATGAAGCTTAAGGACATTATATATATAGCACTGTTTGAAATCAAAATGACAATTTAATTCATTACTATTTTTAAAACAACACTCAGCATAGAGGTAATGCAGGATAAGTGGAGTTATTATAGAATCATCCATATGGTTGGTTTACAGTACTTTGGATTTTAACACCTTTTTTTGGGTTTGTGGATTTTTTGGGCCACTTATTATGTTTGTATTTGTAAAACACCTGCCAAAGAAAAATATTTACAGGATATATTTACTACACATACTTACTGAATCTAATCAGATCTAGTTTAATTACATGTTGTCTAATCCAGTGCAGGCAATTAACAACAATACACAAAGCCTTTTATGACGGGTGGATTTTGGTGTTTAATATTTGGCAGTAATAACTGGACTTACTGCAATTACACCACAGTTTTACTGCTGAGAGTATTATTACATTTACTGCAATTGTACTGCAGTTATATTACTGATTTATTATTGCATGCATTGTGATTTACCACAATTTTAGTATCAATAGCTGTCATTAATATTTATGGTGATTTTCCTTTAGTGTTATCAGCTCCTCTTACCATCCAGTATCATTTTGCATCTTCCATTTGTCACTCTGCATACTTTGTTTGCCTCCTTTAACCCTATTCGTAATGGCCAGGACCAAACACAGGTCCACTACAGAGCAGGAATTATTTGGGTGGTGGGTCATTCTCAGCACTGCAGTGACACTGTAACACTGTGTGTTGTTGTATTAGTGTGTGTTGCATTGATACAAGTGTATCAGATACAGCAGTGCTGCTGGAGTGTTTAAACCACTATCACAGCTAGACTGAGAATAGTCCACCTTCCAGAAATATCCAGCCAAAAGTATCCCGTAGGCAGTGTCCTGTGAGCACTGATGAAGGACTCGAGGATGACCAACCCAGACTGTGAAATAAACTTTTAGTGAAAAAAAGAGTATGTGAAAATAGTGAAATATTTGACCACTATGTAATAATCATCACTGGACTGCCAGACAATACTCATTATTGCACCCTGTACCAAAAACTCACTGGCTTCTGATCATCTATAGAGTGTTCACTGGCCATATGCCATCATACATTACATCAATGCTTATTGTTAACAAAGGAAATTATTATATCTCATTTCAGTGACTGGATTATCCTCCAGGTGCTGGCAGCTTTTACTGATTCGAGAAAATCTGCTTTAAGCTGCAGTGGACCAGCGAGCTGGAATTTATTACAGGAATCTCTAAAACTTCACTCACTGGTGTCACTTGACCATTTTAAACTCACTCTATCCACTTATTTCAGCAACTGTTTTTAGTTATTTTAATTATTTTAATCTTTTAGTTGACTTTTTATAATCACTGCTTATTCTATCATTCTTAATTTTTCTATTGTTTTTAACTTTTATTATTTTTTGCTTTCTTCAGCTTTTACCTTTTAACATTTATATATTTATTTATTCTAATAATGCTGTATCCCTGTCTTACCCTTTTATTATTTATTTATATGTCTTATTTTATTGTTCCTGCAATACTTTTTATTATAGATGTATACTTAATTTTCAGCCTCTTCCGTGTACTGCTTGGCTACATTGTAAATGAGGGTCGGAACAAACATTCATTAGGTGAAAAAGGTACCAGAGAAACATTAGGAACAAATACCACAGAAACATGAGATGATAAAAACAACAACATTATATATTTTTCAATATATGAAAAAAAGAAAAACATTAGTTTACAAAAATAAATTAAAGAAATTATGGTATAACATTTACGTTCTAATACCATGAACATTAAGTTAGGTAGTTCTCAGTTTATAGTTCATATCCAAAATGAAGCACTTTTAATGCTTAAATATAATTTTAAACATTTGTTATAAAGCTCTGATAAATCATGTTCTAAAACATCCAGTACAAACCTTAGATACAATTATTATTCTGATAGTATGAAATTCTGATGAAATAATATTTTAATTAGCTTTCAGTTTTAATTTTGAGGACTAACTGTATGTGAAATGTGATCAGGCCAAGTGAGGTATTTTGGCTTTTAGGATGTGAATAGAAGGAGATTGTTTCTAGACGTGCCACATTGCTGGGGTCAGTTTTTTGACATCTTAAATTAGTTGAATTAGTAAGGGAGAGCACATGTTTTCTGGGCCAAGTGTTTTTGGGACTCCCTGACCTCTGAATTAGGGAACACATTTCTATTTACAAAACCTATACCCCATCCCATGAGATTTGATTAAAGATGAGCAGATTTCTGCTTTTTATGTAACAAAGGCCTGGGGGTGTGGGTTAATGTGCATAAAGTACAAAAATGTGTTTTGGTTTAATCCCTTAGTCACAGTTTTAACCCACCATTCATTATTCATTAACTGTCATTCCTAAGTTATTGAAAGTATTGCGTGCAAAGTACAGACATTTACTCCATCCCACATCCATGTCTAGAAATAGAAAAATATTTTGTTATGATTTGAATTTGCAGGAACAATATCATTGTCTGGTTTGCAGAATGAGAAATGCATTCTTTACTGTTTTTTGTTTTTGCATCAAAACATAGATTTATTGGTGCATCTCAGTATCGAAAGAATTTGAATTATTGTTCTTAATGTAATTTTTTTTTATTTAGTAATGTTTATGTAATGTTTTTTTTTTATTACGTTTAATCAAATACATTCTAGTTTGTTTTAATCCTGGTGCTGGTTGAATAGTAGTTTATCTAAACATGAATTTGAATAATTTGAGTTTCAGATTTTCATGAGCATGAGACATACAGATCAGCAGTTACACAAAAAGCCTTGAATATGAAATATGGCACTTTGTCTTTTTGACTGATATGATAATGGACTTGTTGAAGATATTTTAATTCCCAAATATGCACAAATAGACTTTGTAGATGCTCACTCACTTGCTCATTATGTCACTCACTCATTCACTCACTCACTCATCTTCTCTTATTCACTTACCTGCTGATTCAGCCACTCATTTTTCATTTACTTACTCTGTCACTCAATCCCTTACTCTCATTCTGTCACTTACTGACACATGGCTCTTTCACACCAAGTACAATTTTTTCATCACACCAAGCATTTTTTGCCTTCTATACTCCGTAAGTGGGGCTAGAAACACCACACTTCAGTCTGCGTTTGAAGAAGTTTGAGGAACTCAGCTGTTCGGACTCCCAGGGGAAGTTCGTTCCACCATTTTGGTGCCAGAACAGAAAAGAGTCTGGATGCATGTTTTCCTTGCACTCTGGGGGATGGTGGGTCAAGCCGAGCTGTACTTGAAGCTCGATTGGCTCTTGGTACAGCTTGAATTTTGACCATTGCCATCATGTATGGGGGGGCTGGTCCATTTTTGGCTTTGTAGGTCAGCATCAAGGTTCCATCATCAAGGGAGCCAACGAAGGGAACACAGCAGAGGAGTTACATGACTGAATTTAGGAACATTGAAGACGAGCCGCGCTCGAGTTGCAGTAGTCAAGTCTTGAAATGACAACAGACTGAACAAGCACCTGAGTGGCCTCTCTAGACAGAAAAGGTCGAATTCTCCTGATGTTGTAAAGGAGAAATCTTCAGGACCATGTCAGGTTTGCAACATGAGCTGAGAACGATAACTGGTCATCCACTACTACACCAATGCTCCGTGCTTCAGCAGATGGAGTGACCAGTGAATTCTCAAGGGAAATGGTAAGATCAGGGTGAGGACCAGTGCTTCCCGGAATGAATAGCAGTTTGGTCTTGCTGGGGTTGAGTTTGAGGTGATGGGCTTCCATCCATGGTGAGACATCAGAGAGGCAAGCTGAGATCCGGGATGAGGCCTGGATGTCGGAGGGTGGGAAAGAGAGAATGAGTTGAGTGTCATCGGCATAGCAGTGGTAAGTAAAACCATGAGAAGATATTACTTTACCAACAGAAGTAGTGTAGAGAGAAAAGAGAAGAGGACCAAGGACTGAGCCTTGTGGAACACCGATGGAGAGTCTGCGTGGAGCTGATGTGGCTCCCTGCCACGTGACCTAAGAACACCCTTCCAGGTATGATGCAAACCATTGTAATGCAGAACCGGTGATTCCAAGGCTACCAAGGATTGACAGGAGGATCTTGTGGTTTACTGTGTCAAAGGCTGCAGAGAGGTCGAGGAGAATTACAACAGATGAGAGTTTGGCTGATCTTGCAGCCTGGAGTTTGACAGCAATGTCAGTGACAGCAATGAGAGCAGTCTCTGTTGAGTGTGCCGGTTTGAAGCCAGATTGATTTGGGTCCTGTTCAGACTTTACGCAGCATCAGTTTCAGTGTGCAAAACACCGTTAATGTTTATGTTCATTTTCAAAACTTGACATGCATTTGACATCAAAGAGTCTTTACTCATTCATTCACTAACTCATTGAGATATTCTTTGTCAGTCACATGACTCACATGTTCATTGACTTACTCTGCCATTCAGTCACTCACTTACACACTCACCCACTCACTGACTAACCTACTCTCACTCACTCAACAACTCAATCACTGACTCACTCTATCACTGACTAACTCTCACTCTTCACTTTTTCAGTCACTCTTCACTTGTTTAAACCTCAGACATTAGTTTAGTTTGTTCTTCATTGTTGAAGTGTGTGGTATTATCACAAAGATCTCTCTGATGCCTGCTGAAAGAAGGTTGTATATGCATGTGAGTCTGACAAGGGATTTAAAAAAAATAAAAATAAAAATTTAAAAAGAAATGAAAGAAAGAAATCAGCCATTCCACTGTACAGAAAATAATTTACAAGTGAACATACTACAAGTGACATACTACAAGTGAACAACAAACAACTGACAACATGGCCAGTTCAGCCTAAGAGCAAATCACAAGATGTGTAAAGAAGATAATCCTAAAATGTCTTAACAGGACCTACAGGTAGGTCTTGCCACAGTTGATGTGGGCAAAGAGAGACCAAACAACTTTGATTTTCGTGGGAGGTATCTAAAAAAAATGCAGCAAAATTACAGTTTGCCAGAAAAGACAAAAGACAAAGACCAGAACTTCTGTATCAATGTGCTTTAGACAGATGACTGGACAGTTAAATTATTCGGGCACAGTAACAGAAGACCAAACACAGCATTTGAGCAAAAGATCCTCATACCAACTGTGAAGCATGGAGGTGGAAATGTCATAGTTTTGGCCTGCTTTGCTGCAGCAGGGCCTGGAGAGCTCTCCATCATACAACCACTATGAATTCTTTACTGTATCAGAGGGTGTTTAAAGATAATGTGAGGTCATCTGTCCCAAAACTGTAGCTGAAGCATGAACCATGCAACAATGGTGGGCCATGCCACAATTACCTAAAATATTACAGTAAATCCACCAAGGAATGTCTCAAAATAAAGAAATTGAGGGTTCTGGAATGGCCAATCAACACCCAGATCTTAATCCTATTGAGATGCTGTGGGGTGATTTGAAACAGGCAGTGCATGCAAGAAACCCGTATGATGTCAGAGACTGGTTGATGATTATAGAAAGTGTCTATAGCATTTTTTTTTTTCGTTGCGTAAATGATACGTCAATTTTAGTGTTATTTAATGTGGTGTCCAATATTTTTCACTTAACTGTACATACCTACTCAGTATCTCATTTGTTCATTTACGCATTTTGTCACTCATTTGCTCACTATGTCAGAGTCACTCACTCATTTGCTCACATACTCACGTACTTATTTACCGACTCCGAGTGAGTATAAGTGAGGTGCAAACACACATGGCGAATTTTGTTTAGATTGCACTCGGATCACACGAGCCACATTTGGAGGGTGTCAGAGGTGGATCTTGATCTCATTAAACACAAATGTGTATATGCATGCACTAACAAATTCCACAATTTGACTAAATAAGCTGAACATCTGGAGTCAACAATGTGACAGGTTTTCACCACCAGTCTGTACTTCTTTCTCATGCCCGGAAAGTCCGCTAGGCTGTAGAAATCCCATTAGCTGCAATTATACCACAGTTAATTAATTATAATTATTATTAGATTTACTGCAACTGTACCACAGTGCCATGTTAAAGTATTCACCCTCTTCGCTTTTTACCTATTTTGTTACAACCTTCATTTATTTTTTTTGTTATCTGGATTGTATGTGATGCATCGGCATAAAATAAAAGTTGGTGACGTGAAATGAGTAGAGGTTTATTATTTTCTGTTGAAAAATAATCAACTGAAAATTGGCGTGTGCATATGTATTCACTCTCTTTGCTATTATCTCTCAAAATACCTTCAGAAATCACATACTTAGTGAAATGAAGTCCACCTGTGCAATCTAAGTGTCACATGATCTGTCATTATATACACACTTTCCCCGCAGGGCCCCAGAGGCTGCAACGCCATTCAGCAAGAGACACTACTAACCAAATAACACCATGAAGATTAAATAAAAAAAATATTCAAATCTCTGACAATCCCCCAGAGCACTACAAATCCATTATCATCAAATGGAAAGAACATGGTACCACAACAAACCTGCAAAGAGAGGGCTGCCCACCAAGACTCTCAGCAAGGAGGGCATTGTTCAGAGAGGCAGCACAGGGACCAAAGGTAACCCTAAAGGAGCTGCGGAGTTCCCAAGAGTATCTGTCAATACAAGCACAATAAGCTGTACACTCCAAAGAGCTGAGTTTTAAGCAAGAGTGTCCTGAAAAATGCCTTTGCTTACAGAGAAAAATAGGAAGGCTCATTTTGAGTTCACCAAAAGGTATGAAGGAGACTCCCCAAATGTATAGAGGAAGGTGCTCTGGTCAGATAAGAACAAAACTTTTTGGCCACCAGGAAAAATGGGACAAATGTCTGGACCAAAATGAACACCTTATCACCCCAAGAGCATCATTCACACAGTGAAACATGGTGGTGGCAGCATGCTGTGGGCATGTTTTTCAGCAGCAGGGAAAATGAGTGGAGGGCAAAATGGATGGTGCTAAATACATTCTAGATATTCTAGAGCAAAACCTGTCAGTGATTTGAATCTGCGACAGAGATTCACCTTCCAACAAGACAATGAAAGCATAAGCAACACTGGAGTGGTTTAATGGGAAATATGTAAACGTATTAGAATGGCCTAGTCAAAGCCCAGTCCTTAATCCAATTGAGAATCTGTTGAAGATTGCTGTTCACCAGCAGAAACCATTTAACTTGAAAGAGCTGGAGCAGTTTTGCCTGGAGTAATGGACAAGTACCAAGATGTGGCAAGCTCATAGAGCCTTATCCAAAGCAACTTGCAGCCATAATTGCTGCAAAAGGAGTTTCTTTAGAGTACTGACATTTTCTGTTATTTTGTCTTGTTTGTTGTTTGCTACACAATTAAGAAACCTAATGCTCAATGTTGCAGGCATGTTTTGATACAAATCCTCAAATAATCCATTTTAATTCCAGGTTGTGATGTAGCACACATGAAAAATGCTGAAAACAACTGTACATTAGATTATTAGTATTATTGTATTATTGAATTTATTGTGATTATACTTTCACTTTCATTTATGCTGATATTTCTCGAGTTCTAAAAGCTGCTTTGTTTTTTTTGACTGGTATTCTTTTTATTTTCTGTTGTCAGCCATTAATTGCAGTTTGAAACAAATAAATGAACGAACACCTGATTGCACTGTAAAGCTCATCTGTATTCTGGATTCCATTTTTTGAATTTGGCCACATTCTCTTTATTCTGTGAGCTGTGTTGAAATGAAAGCTGCAGTCTGGTTGGAATCCCTGGGGTTATGTACTGAGCTCGGTTAAGGCCACATTACTCTCAGTAAAATCCTGAGAAACCACTAAGCTGTCACTGGAAAAGTGGTGTAAGCCACCAAACAGTGAGATAGGGTAAGTCATGCTGAAAACGTTTGGAGTTTGTTGCTCCTGGCAAATTGAGTAAAACAAAAAATCTTTGGTCTTCCTAACCAGTTTAGAAGTTGGCGTTAAGATCGTCACGCTGTTCTTTGTAGGAATGGTAATTTTTATAAATTATATTTTGTTCTCATCTCTGTTTCATATGCCGTTTCCTCACAACTCCTTTTAATTTTCAAATAAGACATTTGCATTTCTACTGTCCACTGTGACAAACTATAATTGTAGCAAATCTCCAAAATGGCAACTTTTTAGGAGACTGAAGAAATGTCACCTTTCATTTGGAAGATTTCTATTGATCTGTTCATTATGAAAGTGCCAACGAAAAAAAAAATGCCAAGTGGAGTGGAAAGTGTTTTGCATTTTGATTCCAGAAGAAACAATAAATGAGCAGGTGTACCAATACTTAGATTAATATGGTGTATATTACAAGCATACAGTAAAAGTCAGAAATCTGAAATGTGCCAGTACTGCCACGTAGACGGCAACTCCATATACAGTAGTACTATTTTTCTAAAATCTCTAATATTCCTCCTTACACTGTTACAATCCTCTCTGTGGTTCTGTTCCTACCTGTCAGGCATTCATTCTTGCTTTGTTTGTCACAGTGGACAATAGTCATGCAAATGTCTTTATTAGAAAATGTTATGTTAGAAAAGTATATTGAAATGTATTCAGTTCAGCTAAACATAAAAACAGAGAATATAGTAATTTGATATGCTTGGAAGCAAATTAAATTCATTTTTATGTGAAAAAATGTATTTTTGACTATATTAAAACATACAGATATTTTAACAGAACTGAGCCAGGGATGTAATTTGACTGAGCAAACAAAACAAAAGAAGTTTCTTTTAAAAATAATTTAAATAATAATAAAAAAATCAAGCACATAATCTCTATCTCTTATGAAATTGGACATTAATTCTAGCAATTCACTTGATCAAAATGATACGTTCATCATTATGATTATATGCCCTGACTTATAACAAAATTCTATAACAAATAAATTTTTTACATTTTTACATGACAAATTTAAGATTATATTTATATATACACTTTAATAAAAATGTAAACATGTTAAACACAACATTTTCATCACAATTCTAGTACATTTGCATGTTTGGGAGACAATAACTATGGTGTTGTATGCATGACTAGAAGAAACCTTATTTCTTATTGTGTCTTGAGTAGTTTTGGTCATTTCTTATTTAGAATCTCTTCAGTAAAAGTGAGTTAAGTAAAAGTTTCTGGAAGAGCATTAGCATAGAGTGGGATGAAGCTTGGACACAGAAACTTTAGTGGCGTGCAGCTCATGGCTCACAAAATAACAATGCCTCCATATTCAGTTTCAACAGATTTAACTTTAAACCGATAAACAGGTAAATTAAAGTGAGGTAGGCGAGGTAATGTGCTGAATTTGTGTGTGTGTGTGTGAGTGGGTGTGTGTGTGTGCAAAAGTGAGAGAGAGAGTGACAGAGAGAGAGGGGGTGAGCAGGATGAGCTAGACAGAAAGAGGCATAAGAGAGTAAGAGATATTTCAGCATAAATTAAATTTTACTTTATTATAAATATATATATTTTACATATTACAATTTATGCTGAGTTACTTTGCTATTTAATATATAGTATTAAATAGTATATAATATATTATAATTATACTGTATATAACATATCATCTATTTTATGATATTCGTAACAGCATGTAAATTTGAGTTTCAGTGGCAGGTGATGAAGAACAGCATCTCTGTACTTACTATAAATCAGAAAATGTCTGATATTAATCCTGTTAATACTGCTTGACTAGATATTAATTAACTTTGGGGTTGATGGTTTGAACTGTTGTTTGTGTTTCATATGAATGTAATGGTAATGGGAGGCTCTTTGAGTGAATTCATGATTATTTAACATTACAACATTTGCATTTCTGACTGAACCGCTTTTTATTGTAATGGTTTGTTATCACTCAGAGTGCTTTTATCGGTCAAGCGGCAAAATGTTTTGCGGCGTGTCTCTTTGAGACTGAACATTTTAATCAGCATCCCAGTGTGGTCACTCCCTGTTGTCTAATGCACACTTAATTAGACTAATTATACCTTTGCTTTTATCAAGTATGACATACACATACGTTGTTTGTGAAAGTGTTTCTTGTGTGTGTGTGTGTGTGTGAGTGTGTGTGTGTGTATGTGTGTGTGTGTGTGTGTGTGTGTGTGTGTGTGTGCATGGGTGCCCCTTACATGGCCCATTTACATTAGTTTGTGCAATTTATGATCAGAGTGACTGAACTAATTAACCTTTGTTATTTTCGGAGATGCTGATCTGAATCACACACCCTCTTCAACATCAAACTTTAGTATTTCTTCATCAGCCTGATAGTGGACTTTTTTGGACTGTAAATCATATTTCTGGCTAGACAACTTGTTTCTGAAATTATGCAATGATTCATCTGAAGCCTTTATCTACAATGAAGAAACAAAAACCATTAACATATTTGTTAATATGTTTTAAATATGTTAATATTTCTGTTGCATATTACAACCCCAGCAGATATTTCCTGCCCTAAGGTCAGCAGGTGGTCTGTGTCGGCTATGTAAAGCAGAGTGATCCACAAACAAATATTCAACTGACATTGTATATATATATATATATATATATATATATATATATATATATATATATATATATATATATATATATATATATATATATATAAAAGTAAAGATCTTTATTGGGAGCTCAATATTATTATTATTATTATTATTATTATTATTATTATTATTATTATTATTATTCAGATTTGTCTTTGTCTATGCAAACACATTTCATGATGGCAGATGTCAAATACTATACTTACAGTTATACAATTAGTTTAATGTGCTTTAATATGAAAACACAAATTCATGCCCAAAGAATTGTGGTGTGTGCGTGTGTGAGTGTGAGTGTGTGTGGGAGAAAGAGAGAGAGGGGGGGGGAGTAGGCATGAACATGTGGCTCTTTTCTTCTGTTGGTGTTTGATTAAGGCATTGGAAGTAGACTGTTCATTAATGCTGTGAATGGAACTGTCAGACAGACAAGAGAAGGTCAGAATTAAATGGCAAGAAATGTTTCTTTAGTTCTTCACTAAACAAGTGATGGCTTTAAACGTTTAAACTTGAATGATCTTCAGTTTTACACTCACATTAATTTTGTACTAGAGACAGAATAATTCATAGTAGCTTTACTCTGGACATGCAATGCTATTGTAGGTTACAAGCAATTGAATTGTATGCCCCAAGATTAATGTTAAATGATTAAAAACACACTCTAAATGTAGGTACAGTGAAATAACCTGTGAGCTGTTACATTCTCTCATTAGGGTAAATATTAATAACTCACTACAATTGTAGGTATTGTGAAGTAATTTGAGGTGTGTGTTGTAGTCTCTCATTAGGGTAAATATTAATACCACACTCTAAATGTAAGTACTGTGATATAAACTGAGGTGTGTGTTGTAGTCTCTCATTAGGGTGAATATTTATAATGCTCTCTACATTAAGGTACTGTGATATAAACTAAGGTGTGTGTTGCAGTCTCTCATTAAGGTGATTTTTAATAAAGCTGTGTCTATATATGTGTTGTTGTTGTTTTTTTTTGCAGGTTTGATGGCGGGAGGGAAGTGTTTCCAATGGACTTTTTTTTCCCTCCTCAGCGCACATGCCTAATCTGCTCCGATGAAGCTTCTGGTTGTCATTATGGAGCGCTTACCTGTGGCAGCTGCAAGGTGTTCTTCAAGCGAGCTGCAGAAGGTAACACTCACAGCCAATTGCAGCACTCAATGTTAGGTTGTATTGTTACACACACACACACACACACAGACACACACACACACACACACACATATGTATATATATTAGTCTAATGTACATATATTAGACTAATATTATATATATTATATTACTTTGTTTTGAACATGGTCTTAAATGAAACCATTTACCGTGTTTAATTACTTGGATTCAAAAAAATAAAACTAAATGTACATTATCATTATCATTGTGTATTGTATTTATATAATTATTCTGGGTATATTTGTACTGAGTCCTGTATAGTTTCCACACTGCAAATGTGTGCATGATTGTTGAACACATGGAAGAGCCATGGATGCTGGTACTGGGAATCTTTTATTGGGTGGGGAATCTGCAGTAGTGAATTTTTAAAACAGAAAAACAGTGAGAAACAGGACCCAGCCTCCTATCTGCCTGCACTGGCCTCTCTCCAGCAGTGCTCTAAATAGACTCAATATAGAGTACATAGAGTACATATGAAGATATTGAATATTCACTTATACATTCATGTTTGTGCATAAATACATACATTTGCAACTTGTAATTGCCCATTACAGATTAGGTGATATAATGATTTTTTTTCCCAGCTTTTTTATTAATATTATGATATGAAACACTTTTAAAACAAAAACAGACCATATAGTTGAAAACTGTTGAATACAGAAGTGATTATGTGCATATCATAATGTTTAAGACAGAAAAGCTGAGAAACAGCAGCAGCCTTGTATCTCCCTGCACTGACCGTGTGAAAATCTGGAGGCATTTAACCACCAGGCCCACACTTCTTACACTTACTCTGTAATTACGCTAAAAAATTCAATACTTTTGTGTACAGCACATCCAAATAGGGATCAATGATGATTTTCCACTTCACATTCTGTCATTTTTAACACTGTGTTGAACATTTTAACCACTTTATAAACTCAGAAGCTCAGTTTTAGTGACCTATTTCAAGCAACGCTCTGAACAGACTGGAGAGAACTTGCCTGATTGTACAGTTGGAGCAGAACTCCCCACACACCCCCACACACACACACACACAAATAATACAAAAATACATTTTTAACACATTTATTTTTATTTAAATTAAAAGGTAAATGGAAGAAAACAAAGTGAAAACAAAAAAACTACATACTGCCAGTTACACATCTACATGCGTAAGCTAGGCTTATTAAGCTGCTCTCTTGTGGTATCAATGGTACCTGGCCACAAGAAACAACCATTTTGAAAAGTTTGGTATCAACTTGGCACGATGTATCTGTTCTTGTGCCATCTCTATTTTAAAAACTCTGTACAAGCTGAGTGCAATGTCTACTGTAGCCCTGTTTACTGCAAGCTCATCCATACATTTTATCAGCCTCACACAGATAAACATATTGTAACTATACCTCTCACTCTAATCCACCAGAATCACTCACACACACACACACACACACACACACACACACACACACACACACACACACACACACACACACTTTAAGAATGCACTGTTAAGAATACCCATCTAAAGATAGAATATGATTATTACAGCTTGTGAATCATGTTCTGTGCATAGAGTCTGTTACTGCACTCTAAATACAACTACATTTACAATGCTGTAATATACTGATTTTTTTCTTCCTTGAGAAAATAATCACAGTTGATGCAAAATTTTAAATGTTTTTAAATAAGAGCAAGAGAAAGACAGAGATAAAAGAAGAGAGATAACATATAAAAATGATTGCTAGTTTCTGTTTTCCCCAAATTTTGTTGTGGAGACTTTTTTTTACTGAATACACTTTATTTATTTATTTGATTACATTTTCACTACAATCTTACAAAAAGGACCACAAGAAGTTCTATGACTATAAAAAAATGCTTTTAATTCACTATGTGCAGTGCTTGAAAGCATTAGAAACGTTGATATGTTTTGTTTATTAGTGTAATTATTGGTGCTGTGGAACCAATACCCAGTTGAAATAACACTGGAAGATTGCAAAATTCTGTGCCCAACAAATGGGGTTTTATATATAGGGCATTCCCTTCCCCCATATTCTGAACACCTCCTACATTGGAAAAACTCTGTTAGATAGGCCTCCCTTTATCTAAAGTTGCTCTGGTCTTATGATACTATCAGCAACATGTCTGTTAACACCTGCTTTTCTACAATCCAGTCCCTTCACTAAACCATTAAAGTTATGGTGGCCATTTATGATCTGATCAGACACATTATCAGTATTTACCAAATGTGTACTAACAAAGTACATACCACAACACAAAGAACTGAGCCGTAGAGTGAGAGTCGGACAGTGGAGAACGAAATGAACGTCTTCAACCGCTTCCCCCCGCCCTCTACCTCACTGCAGCCATCTCTCCTTCTTTTCTCAACACACCGCAGCAGCCCCCTCCTCCCTTCCATCCACCTCAACACAGACTCCTTCATACATCTTTGCAGACAATGGAGGTCAACAGAGGAAGCTTCACCCCAGGAAAGCAGCAGGCCTGAACAAGGTGTGTCCTGCACTGCAGAACTGGAACTTCAATGCATCTTCAACTTCAGCCTGGTTGATCTGATGAAGACGTTGAAGCGGCTCTTGTTCTGTCTCCTCAGACCCCAAGTGCAACATGCCTAAGACTGTCTGCGGTTTGTGCACCAGGTAGGCAGGTGTTGGTTTGGAAGACGCCAAATCCTCTACCTGCTACACTGAGCCAACTCACACCTGGATAAGGGAAATGGCACAGTGAGGATGTGAGTGGACCTATGTCTGGTCACTAGGATCTCCAGCTACCTCACTGACAGTCTGTAGTTTGTCAGGCTGAAGGACATCACTTCTGATACTGTGATCAGCAGCACTGGAGCACCTCAGGGCAAGGACTGGACTGGACTTGTAACACTGACCACCTGTTCAGGAAGGGACAGAGGAGGCTGTACTTTCTGAGGAGGTGGTGGTCCTTTAACATCTGCAGGAAACTCCTATGAATGTTTTATCATTCTGTGGTTACCAGTGTCCTGTTCTACTCCATGGTGTGCTCGGAGGGCAGAATATCCAAGAAGGACACATCCATGCTGGACAAATTGATCAGGTGGGCTGGCTCTGTGGTCAGCCTGATGCTGGACTTTCTGGTGATGTGGCAGAGCAGAGGACTATGAGCAAAGTACTGGACATTATGGATGATTCCAGTCACCCTTTGCACACCATCATCAGCCACCAGAGGAGCCTGTTCAGTGACAGATTGCTCCGTCCCAAGTGAAGGACCAATAGACTTAAAAACTCATTTGTCCCTCTTGCCATCAGACTGTACAACTCCTATTTGGGGGGAGGAAGGGTAACAGGAGGACAGAGGATGAGAAAGAGCAGTAACCTGACCACCACAACACAACTGGACTATGTGAAATAGTAGTAAAACAAGTGTAATAATAGTGGGCAATTCCTCTCCTGTTGAACTAGATCTGGACCTGTCAGCCTACCTGCCTGCCTACCTACTTACAGTTTACAATTTAAGCAATGCTCTCAGAACTTCTATTTTTATTAAAGTTCTTTATTACTTTATTATGTAACATATTCCCAAAACCTCTACCAAATCTTTCTCGAAAGAGGTCACGGAGCTACCCCAGTCCTGCACATTTTTGCTTTAACACAGCACATAGAACTCTGAAGGGTTTATTAATGATGACTAGTTGAAAGATTAGTTGAATCAGGTGTATTGGGAGCAGGGAAAGTTCTAAAATATGCAAGGTAGGGATGTGCCCAGGACCAAGGTTGAGAAACACTGCTATGCAATATATGGACATTTAATGCTGCCATACTGAAAACCATACTGCACAATTACAATCCATCCATCCATCCATTTTCTGAACCGCTTATTCCTGAATAGGGTCACGGGTGAGCCGGTGCCCAGCCGGCAACTCTGAGCGCAAGGGCGGCAAACAACCCTAGACAGGGCGCTAGTGCACAAATACAATGTATAGTTTATTTACAATGAACAGGCAAATTCCAAATGAGATTGTACAATATTGTCATCAGAAAAGTTAAAAACACTATAACAATAAAAGGACAAATCACAAGGAACAAAAGCACAGGAAACAAAACTGCATTTTGTTGGCTGGTGAACTTGACATTACTCCCACAGGAAGTACAGAAGTACATCTACAAACACTTGTGTGTAGTGCCTCAGTTCTCTTGGTCCCTGACTTCACTGGGCCAATCAAGGTTGAGGTGGTTGCCAGTTGTGCTGGGGCTGGAGCAATGTTATGCCAAAAAGGTTCTCCACTCCCTTAACCCTGTCTCCTAAGGGACACGTGGGAGAACAGTGCCAGTGGAGAGCACACAGCATCCCTCACTCCTCTCACCATCGGCACCACATGTCCCAGAGGATACTCTAGAATCACCTCTGCCATGTGTCCCAGAGGGCACTCCCTGGCAACACCCTTTTTTCCAGAGGAAACATGGTGCAAGTTTGTGCTGATTACAAGAGGCTCCCAACGACTTGAAAAACTCAGCCCTCCATGGTTTCAGGGGCACGAAAAGGAGGCGAACCGAGAGTGAGCTAACAGCAAGTGATAGAGTAACACCAGGCTCAGGTTTCAGGTAAAGCGGTCAGGTAGTGCTACTTTAAGACTGAGAGCTATTGCTCCAATATTTTGTTTGATTGCTGACATTGTGTTGTTGTCTTTGAATCTCTGAGACTTCTGAGGTCACCCAGTCATGTGATTTGTGTGCCTATCCCTTAATGCATTCTTGTCACATAACTCACATCAGTAGCTTCAAGTAAAAGAAAAATGACCATCAGCCAAAATCTTAACCAAAATAGAATTCTATTCACGGCCAAACATCTGCTTTTAAAGGTATAAAGTACGCAAGTAGACTTTTTAAAGTTTTATACTAGATTGAATTGATGAGAAATTGAACTAATATAAGGAAGCAATGGAGTATGGACTGCTCCAACACTTCTGAGAGAGAAATGTATTTTCTGCTCTTTCTGACATTTCAAAGCAGGAAATGAAGCAATGGTGTCCATTCTCATGACAGAAAAAAAATTAATAGTCTCACACTGTGAGAAACAGGACCCAGCCTCCTATAGAGACTTCTAGAGACATATCTAGTCATATCTGGTGCTAATAATGTCAAGGTCACGGGTTCAAACCCTGTGTGGGCCAATACTTTGGGGCAGCTGTGACCTGGTGGTATGGGAACCCGCCTTGTGACTAGAAGGTTGCCAGTTCTGATCTAGCACAGCAGACTGAAGTGCGCTTGAGCAAAGCACTTAACTCCTCTACTGCTTCCCGTGTGTCATATATAGGGCTACCCACCATTCCTGGGCATGTGTATTTGGGTTGTGTGTGTGTGTGTGTGTTTCACTACATGGATGGGTTAAATGCAGGGGACAAATTCCCCTTTATGTTCTTACATGTTATCTGCACATTTAAGCATCTACAGTGCTGGTGAACCATTAATCTGCCAAAACAGTTTCTTCATTTAAATGAATAATGAGTCTCTCTACAATGCGGTTTTGAAGTTACTCTAATATAATATATTTATTTAATTATGCACATTTCACACATGTAATATATCAGAAAGCCATCTTGTCACAATGGAATTCCACAAATGTTTGGCTGGTGGTTTTGACATGCTTACGAAATCTTGATAAGATTCTAGGACAGGCTCACATTCACATAACACAGCTGTTTAAATAATCTGTGTCATAATCTGAACTTTGCTTTAGTAACAGAAAAGAACATACTTCATGTGCTTTCCCTACAAGCTTATACTGCAATAGCAAATACAAGACCAAATATTCCTGGGCCAATGTAACATGGCAGTAATGTGTTCAAGTACTGCAAAATATGTCAGCTTCACTTTCTCTGAACACAATGATTTAAGCAATATACAAGCTAACATCAAACTCAGGAGAAATAACTGGTTGAGTTTACTGGGTGAAGGCCCAGAATCCGGAGCAGACTCATGAATATGTGGAATGGGCGCAGGATAAATAGCAACTAGAGAGGAGTTAGACAAAGGAGGACCATTGAGAGTCAGCCTCCTTTTTTCCATTTGGAACTCCAGATCTTTCACCCAGACATCACTGAGTTTTCAGCTCCAGTGCTCGGATGTGCAGCAGCTGGGTTTTATGGTGTTGTTTGCTCAGGTCCTACTCCAGCTTCTTCAAACGTAAAGCCAGCATGGGATCTTTTAGAGGTGAGTCAGGATTAGGAGGATCTATTTGTGCCAGTTTTTTGGCTTCAGTTTCAGTTTCAGCCTCAGCCTTCACCACAGAATCACCGCCAGAATCCTCCAGCTAAATTGTAACAACCACAACCTCCGCTAAGATCTGCTGCTCAACTAGCTGCATGTACACAATGTGTTTAATGTCCCATTTAACCATGGTCCTCAGTGCTGAAATATCAAAGCAGCAGGCTGTGTTTTATGATGGCGCTCAAAGTGCCCTAAATTGGGGGAAATTGTAAACTGATTCAACTTCAATCTAGAAACCAAGGAGACCAAAAAACACCACCACCACACACACACAAAAAAAACCAACAAAAAACAACAACAGATGACTGAGGAAGATGGAGAAACAACAATTACCCTGAAAATAAAATATGTTCTAAATCCAGGAACCCAATTCTGTCATGACAGTGAAACCAAAGGGAAACAAAAAGAGCAACATTAGTGATAAAGAGATAAAAGTCAATATGAATACAAAAACAAAATCGTAAATCCCCACTGTGTACATTATTACAGTGTACATTCTACAAACTCAAATAGGGTCACACAATATGGTGCTCAAAACAAGAAAATGTTGGTTACATGAATAGAAATCAAAGGAAAACCAAATCAAATCAAATCAAACAAGAAAAAAATAATGGAAAACAAGATTTGCAGCTGGTAAACTATATCGCACTTATGGAAAATGGAGAACAGGAGCCAGCCAAAGAGTTGTAGAGGTGTGGCTCAACCAATCAAACAGGCTACACTTCGAATTGACAAAAACAATAAGACCAAATAATATAACCGGAGTCACAACCATTTTAAATATTTTTTAACTTTTTCACCTCTTTGATCCAATATTAGATGTTTAATTCACTAATGAATGCATTCACTTACTTTCGTTGCTTTACTTTAAGTTATACCCATAAGTGAACTATTGCCAATAGAATAGAACCTTCTCGAGCAAACAAACATGAACTTATTGGCACCATGCCCCAATGCCAGGCATGGGCTTAAGAGACTGAGCTGTGGAGCATTGGAACTGTATTCTCTGGAATGATGCTGCTCCATCCAGTATTTTTTGGGATGAGTTGGGGAGGTAGGGGTGAGGTAGGGTAGTGATCATCCAACATTTGTATCTCACTAACAATCACATTGCTGAATGCAATCAAATCCTCACAGAAATTCTTCAGAATCTAGCAGGAAGCCTTTCTTGGACAGTAGAGACAGTTATTGCAAACTCTTTTATAATACCTTTGATTTCAGAAGAACAGAGAATGAGCAGGTGTGCCAAGTGTTACATTTGCTGTGCTTTTACTCACCAATTTTTTTTTGCAGCAATGATCACATTACAAGTCTTTCATTTGGTACAAACTTGAATCTTTTTGTTCAAAGCACATAACTGTATTTCACACTAATAGCACATTGCTTTTCTAACAGACTGCTGCTCCTTCTTTTATCCATCCTCTGCCTACATTCTTGTACTCCCTGAATTTTCAACCGAGAGAACTTCCATGTCCTCGGAGGGATGAAACCCATGATTCATCTGTCACTCTAATTACTCTAGTAATCTAACTTTCTGGTGTTCTTTGGTTCATTTTTTTTTTTTGGCACCATCATCTTTCAAAGTGGTGACTATACTGGTCCACCCTGCCAAACTGGTCTGCTTAGCATTTTAGGTGCCCTTCCACTGTCTGAAATCACCTGCCTGACACTGATGAAGCAGATTGAAGAATATTTTATCATTATGAAGGGTTTTTTTTATTTGTAAAATTCTGGGTTGTTAGAATAAGAGGCTGAGATGTATTTCCTGTCTGAGGAGGGTCTTCTTTCTGATATGCTGTTGTGGTTTACATATACTCAAACTCATCATGGAGATGAATATCATAACATTTTTAAACTCTGGGGCAGGTTGAATTTGCAACATCTTTAATAAAAAGGGGGAGGGGTTCAGTGGCGCTGAAACTTTTAACATGACTTTCAACCTTCTTTTTTACTTCTAGCAGGCCTATCAATAGTCCTGTCCTAAATATCTGAAATATTCTATAAGAAGTATTATAAGCATCACGTATTCAGTAAAAACAATCCAAAACTGCAACAGTTTTCTTAATAGTAGATTAACTATGTGCCCAGCCACATATATGCAACAGTTCAACAGAAATCTCAGAATGAAAAAATGTCTTTCCCCAGTGTTTACATGCTTAACAGGCCACTTCTGACTAGCCAGCCCTTTAAATATGTTTAAGATGCAATATGATTTCAGACTTCGTCACAGAAAATTCAATTACTTGCTCAGACTGGCTTCTCTTCTACAGAACTGTGCGCCCACTTTCACATATAACTTGTTAAAGTGCAGTCAGTGCTTTTATATCATATTGTGCTCTCAGCCAACTCGAAGCTGGTAACAGGTTTTGACCAATTAAATTCTTACTGTGGTTCCTCTACATTCTGATGTAAAGCATGACTGATTGTTGATCTCCAGCACTCACATAAAAGAAACAAAACCCTTTTTTCCTGTATCTCACATAGAAAATAAATAAATGAAATGAAAGCCTTGGCATGAATGAATGTTTGGGCCCAAGTATCTAATTCAATATAAACCCTAAAAGGTCCATGATGCTGTATGTACAGCTTCAGATAACTAATATCTAGGAGGGAAGAAATTTCATAGAATGATTTGTTACTGACTTATAGTGGCATACAGGGAGTTCTTTCAGTAATGTTTGTAAAGACTGCATGGCTATGTTCTTGAATATATTCACCTGTGGCAATGGGACTGAATAAAGCACTTGAATTCAATGATTAAGAAGCATCCCAATGCGTCCCAATGTTTGTGTATATATGTCAACTGTCTGGCTGATCTTACTTTGATCTATATAAATTGATCTAGGTAGATCTTGTCAGAAGATGGGACCTGCATGCAACCTTCTGAAATAACTTGAAAGTCACAGTTCCTGCAGGTTCCAAGGCTATTGTCAGCTGTTTTAAGATTTTGAGAGATATACTTATGATTTTGGCATTAACCATCAAGTGTTACTCATTCTGAGACAATATTGTACTACTGTATTGTGCTGCCCTAATATTAGAATATTTTTTATACATCATACATTTTTAAATTGTATGATTAATTATTTGTTTTATTTAATTATATCATTAAGGTAATTAAGTATTATTTAAAAAGTTTAATATTAATAAGTAATTATAATTTGTTAATAATGACTACATATTCGCTGGACATGTGAGCAAATGTCTCCTAAAGTAGGGGTTGCCAAACCAGCTCCTGGAGGTCTACCTTCCTCCAGACTTTAAATTCAACCTTGATCCACCCCACCTGACCAAACTAATTACTGCCTTCAGAGCTTCTTGTTTGGCTGAATGGGGTGTGTCAGATTTGGGTTGGAGTTGAAACCTGCAGGAAGTTGGCTCTCCAGGAGCTGGGTTGGTGACCCGTGTTCTAAAGTTTTGATGGCACCATGTGTGGGATGGTTTACCTATGTGAAGAACTTTTATTTTGTGCAAATGTGTCCCCACCCTATGTAAATGGCAATTTAGAGACACTTAGAGATTTGTATGGTTACTATGATTTACCTGTCACTAGAAAAAATATAAAAATATCCTGTCTGTTTTCTGGTACTTTTCCAGTAACACACCAATGATCTGTATGCCAATAATAACAGTGATCTTAGCACTGTTGCAAACTGAGAGTCTTTAATGGGCTGCTCCCTATGCCATTTAACACTTGATCTTAGAAGTCTTTGGGAAACCAGCCCTTGTGGACACCTTGATTAAATATAGCATTTAAATATAGTATTTCTAAACAGGATTTACACTGAAAGTTCGAGCTGAATACTGAATCATTAATGTATTCTTTTTTAATTCCACATTCTTGCAAAGTGTGAAACAGTGTAACCTGTGAAAGTCATAGGTCTTAAGCTTCAGGTCTCCTGCATCTCAAGTCCCAAGTCACTATGTTAAAATTGAAGCAAGTCAAGTCACTGCTATAAGTCAAGTTGTAATGTCAAGTCATACAAAATGATCTTCTGCAGTTAAAAAAATGTCTCCAGAAAGATGCATGTAATGCTTTGGACAGTTTGTTTTGAGTCCTAGATACCTTTACAGCATTAATCCAATACTCAAACAGTCTCAAAAGTCTCTTTACTCCTTACATAATGCACAACATAGGTCTTCAATTAATGGCTCCTACACCCAAACAGAGCAGAATATATCTAATATCCTGTTCTTAGGTATTATATCTAATGGGTGAGCTTATACCAAAACAAAAAATACAACTACTAGAAAAAAAAAACACAGCTAACTAAACCTGAAATGGGAGAAACCACAATACACAAAAATACTCTAACTTCATGTTTCCAAACGGGAGAGAAAGGTTCACCCTCTATATTTCGCCCATTTCACTCATACACCCTCTACATTTCCCCTAAAGTTATGAGTTTAAAAGATGCAATGAACCAAGCCAGGTAAGACTACAACGTAGGACTGCCGGGTCGGTCAGTGTAGGATGTTGTTCAAGGATGCCAAAGAGGAGAAGCCCCAAACATCTCTCTTTTATAGTGAGCTCCCCGGTGGCAAATTGCATGTACAGCACACTGAAATAGAAACAAACACAGAAAACAAACAGTTGTAGACAAAATGACTGTTACAACTGAGATCGTTATAATCACATTTCACAAAGAATATTTTTTAATGATATTTAAGGACCCAACTTATTAAAAAATGTATTTTCAAGGTAACTCTTTAAACTGTTTGCAGTGAAATTAATGGGCACAACTCCTATCTCTCTTTTTTCTTTCCATCAGGGAAGCAGAAGTATCTTTGTGCCAGTAGGAATGACTGCACTATTGATAAACTACGGAGGAAGAATTGCCCCTCTTGTCGTCTGAAGAAGTGCTTTGAGGCAGGGATGACTCTTGGAGGTAAAGCTGTGTTTGGCACTAAAATTAGATTGATTTGATCTGATAGAAATCTGTCATTTTGCCTTAAACCCATCGAAGCCCCATCATATCCTTGGTAAGAAGTGACCCATATTACAGATTTGTATATAGAGAGATTTTACAACCTATCGTTATTAAAGACATGATAATCCTTTATTAGCCCCACAGTGGGGAAATTCACATTTTTACAGGAGAAAAGGGATAACAAGACACTCATTACAAGAAATAGATAGAGTATATACAGTATAGTGTCTACAACATTAACATAATAAATAATAAACAAGTTCAATAGTGTGTGGAGTTAAGTGTGTGTGTCTGTGGTCTGCTGAGAGCAGTGCTGTTTGTAGAGTCTAACAGCAGCAGGAAGGAAGGACCTGTGATACTGCTTCTTCACACACGGTGGCTGGTCACTGATGGAGCTGCCCAGTTGTGCCAGAGTCTCAAGCATGGGGTGGGAGTCATTCTCCAGAATGGATGTCAGCTTTGCTAACAAAGCTGGTGGTCAGTTGGTGAGGTAGTCTATTTTCCAGTTAGACAGGTGACTGTCCACACTGACATGTTCCAGCTTGTCCTTCAGCAAACCAGGCTGTATGGTGTTAAAGTCACTGGAGAAGTCAAAGAAGATGATTCTTGCAGTGTTCCCAGGCTTCTCCAGGTGAGAAAGAGCACTGTGTAGAAGATATACAGCTTCATCCACTCCAACGCCAGGCTCATAGGCAGAAAAGGGTCCATGTATGCACTCACCAGAGAGCGGAGATGGGTTTCCAGTGACTTCATCAGATGTGAATTCTGTATCACCTTCCTTTGAGTGCTGCATTTTTGGTACAGGTTCCACACAAGATGTTTTCGACATCTGTGGTACTCTTCCCAGCTTCAGGCTCATGTTGAGCATGTGCTCAACTACACCACAGAGCTGATCTGCACAGGACTTTAGGAGACTGGCACTGATGGCATCTGGAGCTTTTTTGTCTTGATTTTTTTAGCTCATTCTTCACCTGGGCCATTGTGAAGGAGGGCTGAGTGCTGGAGTGTGTGAATGGCAGATTGAAGCTGCCAGCAGATGAAGCAGTGGGGGATGGCAGTGAGCTGGGAGATGTTGAGAAGTGGGGAGGGCAGCATCTAGGTAGTGTCCCAGAGTCAGGGTTCAGCAGGGACATCTGTATGGGGTGAGAGGCAGGTGAGTGATCATATCTGTTGAAACATATATTCAAATCAAATCAAAGTTTATTTGTATAGTGCTTTTTACAACTGATGTCACAGCTTTAAAAAAAATCAAAAATAGGAACGTGATTGGTTGATGTTATTCAACCACTTCTGGTCCCCCACTACCTGGGAGTCTGGCTTCTTGTGGCTAGAGCTGGTTTTAAGGCCTTTCAAACCCTGCTGACATTTTTCTGCTGTAACTGTTCTTCCTCCTTCCTTCCTGATCTTCCTTAGTCCCACTACACAGCTTTTGGCTCATCCTTATCAGCTGATCTGAAGGCCTTCGTTTTCTCTTTCAGGAGAGCCTTTATATCAGGATTTATCCATGGCTTGTTGTTGGACAAACACCAAACAGTTTTAGTAGGCACAGTGTTTTCCACACAAAAGCTGACATAGCCTGTAATGGAGTGAGTGAGACTGTCAATGTCCTCCCCAGTAGGATCAAACAATTCTTCCCACACTGTGGTATCAAAACAGTGCTGCAGAGCGTCTCAGGCTCCTGACACCATTTCTTTACCATGTTTGACATTGCTGGGTCTTTATGTACAAAGGGTTTGTACACAGGCAGAAGATGAATTATTGTCAGACCTTCCATGTGGAGGGAGGTGTTTTGTGCCTCCTTTATATTGGCATAAAACAGGTCCAGTGTTTTATTGTCTCTGATGTGGCAGGTTACATACTTGGTGAAGGTGGACAGGGTGGAGGATGGAGAAACATGATTAAAGTTTCCAGAGATAAGGATGGGGGGATGTATAACATGCAATAACATGCAATATTTCCCTCCTAACAGCTAACAGCTCAATGTTTTACAGCAGATTTGTTCTTTAATAGTGATGTGACCAGAATTACATCATATATCATTCACAAATACTGCCAGTCTGCCTCCCTTTCTCTTACCACTCTCCGCTGTTTTGTGTGTCCATGAGGTGAAAGCCATTCATAGATATAAGCTGTCTTGAGTTAGCGCAGTTACCCATGACTCAATGACTTAATTATCATGATGCTATTCCCTCTTGTTAACGCATCAGCGCAGTGAACTTGTCCATCCTGTTTAGAAGCAGTTTCCCATAACAGTGGTGAGAATTGCAGGCTTGTAGCGCCTCCTCCATGTACAGCACAGCGCTCCAGCCTGGTTGCCATGCCTCCTCTTCCACATCTCGTGGGGTATGTTGTATCTCGCCAATGGCACTAACAGCTGATCCCTGGAGTAAATAATAGAAGCACAGTGCCACATGGGATCTCCAGTCATGGTTGTAAACAGAGTTAAAAGTATAGCAAAAAACTGTACACGCCCCACAGGTTTGGTACCCATTGTGGTTGAAGACATTTCACAACAGAATAGTAAATTTCAGTACAAGAAAAAGAGGTAAAAAGTTAGAAAAACTCAGACAAGTGTAGGAGCTATTACAACAGGCTGCCACCTCTGCCACACCATCTTGGAATCTGAACAAGTTGTTACTGTGCCTTTAAGACTGATATATGTATATAGATTATGTTTTGATTTTAGTTTAATTTGGCTAAACCTGGGCTGAACTTCTGTTGGCATGAATGGGTGGGTTTCAAGTGCTGTAATCTGAATAGGCAGGGCTAAGCTGCTGTATGTTGAATAAGTAAAAGTATACAAGAACATGAATGTCATGGCAACATTCACCTTTCATGGCAACATTCACATACTAAAAAAAATTTCACAATGTGATGATGGCTTTCAGACATCAATCCATGGTCAATGTTATACATACAGGGACAAAAAACATATACATTCACCTACCCACGTAGATAATTAGTCCTTTGGTGTCAAAAGTTGCTCATTTTCCTCATAGTTATATGAAGCTAGTAGCTTCTCTGTCACTAAGACAAGGGAACGTCCTAGGAGCTTAGTGCAAAATTGAAAAGACTGATCTATGGAAGATGTCTTTGGAAACAAATACAGATTTTAAGGTCATCATTTGAAACCTCTGTATAGTGTCTTGCGAAAGTATTCACCCCTTTGCATTTTTCATGGTACCTCACAACCTGGAATTAAAATGGATTATTTGAGCATTTGCATCATTTAATTTATAGACTGTACCTACAACTTTGAACATTAGGTTTATTTTATTGAAAAGCAAACTACAAATAACAAAAAAACGTCAGTGTGCATAACTATTCACTCCCCTAAAGTCAGTACTTTGTAGAGCCCCCTTCTGCATAATTACAGCTGCAAACCACTTTAGAAATGTCTGTATGAGCTTTGGATAAGTCTCTATGCCACATCTTGCCACTCAGATTTCTGCCCATTGCTCGAGGCAGAACTTCTCCAGCTCAATCAAGTTAGATGAGTTCCACTGGTGAACAAATCTAACTACAGATACTCAATTGGATTAAGGTCCGGGGTTTGAGTAGGCAGTTCCAATACATTTACACATTTCCCCTTAAACCACTTGTGCTGCGTTTACAGTATCCTTTGGGTCACTGTCCTGTTGAAAGGTGAAGCTCCATCCCAGGCTCAAATCACTGACAGACCGAAACTGTCCCTATCCCCTGTATTTAGCACCATCCATCTTCTATTCAGACCAGTTTAGCAGTCCCTGCTGCTGAGAAGCATCCTCATTGCATGATGCTACCACCACCATGTTTCACTGTGGGGATGTTTTTTTTGGGGTGATGAGATGTACCACAGCATCTTCCTCCATGCATTTGGGGAGTCTCCCACAGGTCTTTTAGGAAAACCGAAAAATGAGCCTTCCTGTTTTTGTCTGTAAGTAAAGGCTTTTTCTTGCCACTCCTCTATAAAGCCTAGGTCTATGGAGTATGTAGACTCCAATCTCTGCTTAGGAACTCTGCAGCTCCTTCAGGGTTACCTTTAGTCTCTGTGCTGCCTCTCTGATTAATGTTTTTTTTTTTTTTTTCATTTGATAATAATGAACATAAAAATGAACTTTTAAATACAGGTTGTAATGTATCAAAATAGGTTAAAAAAAAGCCAAGAAGATGAATACTTTTGTAAGTGGTTATCAGAAATATATGGTCAAGTTTCAGGGCTAAGGGACATTTAACCCTATATGTATCATTCTGATATTTTGTTAATTTCAGAATGCCCTTTTCCCTTGCCCCTTTTTCTATTAATGTTGTGATACACTCATTCTGCCCGAAAAGATGCTCATAAAAACAGTAAATTCTAGATTAGTGGTTCATGAACATGATTAGTTTGTGTGTGAACTGCACATTTTGAAACCTTACCAGTGTTAACACACCACATTGCACTTTGAGTTAAAAAAAGTATTGTTTGGACTTCATAGCTCATTAAAACATATCAGTGCCAACTGACTGAACAAGTATAATGGCAAACACTCAGAATGGGAACTTTCCTATCAGAGTTGGACACTTCTATGTATTTGATGAGGCTTCATCTGTTTGTTGAATGGTCAGACTACAGACCACTCATTGGGGAACATAACTACATTTTATAGGCCACTGAACGCTGCTATCGTTTATTTCCTTATCATTTAAGCCTGTTTACACACACACACACACACACACACACACACACACACACACACACACACACACACACACACACACACTTTTCTAATTGTATATCTCCCAAGCTATTATTATCCACATTCTTTTAATGGGCTTTGGCATGCCAGCATTTTCCCATAAAGCGTGTTTTAATGGCACACCCACAGAGCAGAAACTTTCCAATAATGTTGACACTAATTTATGTGTACACTTAATTTGAACAGCTCAAGTACATTTGTTACTGTTAAACTACTGCAAAAATAGGCCAACATAATATTTCATAATGCTTGTTAAATGGACAAATAAATAAAGAACAAGCTGTAACGTGCTCCCAACACCACAACAGTTGACACATAGCCAAAAGTGTTTTCTGGACTGGTTTCTATGTGGTCTCTTACATCAGCCTTAGAGTGAAAAAGGATGCCACCTTGCTGCCATGATGACTTGTTGTGTTGATTAGTTTTGCATGAGCTCTGAAATTGTAATTGTACAGTAATAAGATTCTTAAAAATATGAAGAAAATTTCTGACAGACTGAATAAACATAACAGATCAAACTTGTAAATATGTAAAATAAAAAGTATAAGTATAAACCTAATAGATTAGTAGGAGGTGAGCTGTCATACTTGAAGGGAACTATACACAAATCAACCATAATATTATGACCACCTCCTTGTTTCTACATTCACTGTCCATTCCATCAGCTTTTCTTACCATACACAAGCACTTTGTTGTTCTATAATTACACACTGCTGTCCAATAGTTTCACCTTGATCCTCAATGGTCAGGAACCCACGGGTTACTCCCAACAACAACATCTTTGATTGCAGAATAACCAGTTTTGTCCATTTAGTGTCTTGAATTCTTGAGAATTTTACTATTGAATGAGAAATTATGTTTTGGATATATCTGATTAGGTATGTGTATGAGAAGATGAATGCATTGGATTTGGTGTGTGTATAACCAAATAGATGTGTCTGATTTGGTGTCTATATAAGCAAACATATAAGCAGACATTTTGTGTGCGTATGTGCAGAGAGATATATCTGATTTGGCATGTATATGTGAAGATGGATTACATTGGTGAAAAGAAGTATTTGATACACTGCTGATTTTGCTACCTACAAAGGTTGTACAGGTTGCAGGGGGGTACAGTTCCCTGAGGTGCTCCAGTTCTACAGACCAGAAGATCAGACTGGCTGGTTTCTATCTGCACAATCTTGGGCCTATGAGGCAGGCAGTCCAGGACTCAGGCTATCATGGACTTATCCACATGCATTTGTCCATCTTTTCCCCAAGCATTAGAGAACGGAGGGTACTAAATACATATGAGATATCAAAGAAAGTGATTCTCTCTCTGGTGTTGTTCTGGTCCAGATGGGAGCGTGCCTTCTGCACACTTCTCCACTCAAACCTGCTTTTGCTAAGCAAACTGCATGGGGTTCAGAAAAGGGCTCACCTGAAGACTGAGATATAGGAGCACCAGCATTTCCAGGACTTTGATGATATGGGATGTGAGAGAGACATGTTTAAAGTAATCTGAAATGGCAATGGAAGAGATGCTGTGTCTTGCCCGAGAGTATGAAATCACACAGCACCTCCATAAACAACAACTATCATGGTGATCGTAAACACTCTTGGCAGGTAACGTGGACATAACTCACAGCTAAGAGTTCAACATCCAGGCAGCAGTGAAGCTCCTTCATGGCATTGTGTGCTGAATGACACCACCTGTTGTTCACAAACAGCACAATCCCTTTGCCTTTCCATTTACCAGTCCGTTTGGTGTCTCAGTCTCCTCTCACAGTCTGAAAGCGAGGAATCAGTAAATAGGTAGATACAATAAATAAAAATGTAATATAATATAATGAGGTATATAAAGTTAATTGGGAGGAAGAATATACAAATTATACCAAACTATAAAAACTAAATAAACACACAAAAACTGTGGAGTACAAGAATGTGTACGTCCTGTGATGAAGTTGCAACTAGTTGATGTACAAATATGCAAAGTATATAGTTATAAAGTGACAAGTGACATGATTCTAGAGTCTGAATCTAGAATGTTAAGGATATTAAATGTATAACCATAAACTTTAAAATAAAAACTGTATAACCAAAAATATATACACATAAATAAATGTGCAATTAAATGTACACACCATCATGTCTTAAGATTAACTTTAATCTTTTTAATTAATTAAGATTAAGTGTTACAGTGGTCTCATGTCTGTACATGACATGTCTCAGAGTTGTCCTGAAAATCAGATGTGTAGAATGTGGTGATCACTGTTTCAGAAGTGCGGTCCCTCAGCCTAACATGCTGTGGTCTACCACTGAGTGGTCAGTCTTCCAGGTTACCAGGTGTGGGTTTATTTGCATCCTGTTCAGCTTGTCTCCCATTAGAATTAGAATAGAATAAAATAGAATATTAGGCTGTATAGTTTTTAGGGATGTGACGAAGTTCGAATTCGATGACCATTTTTAGCGAATTCAAATTCGAATGGATGTTCATCGAAGGCAGATTTTAAATCGCCTCTGGCATATAAAACAGAACAACTCATCCTGTCAGGTCCGGACAGAGCGACTCAGACACAGATATAAATACAGCACTTTAATGGGACAAAAGCGGTAAACAGAGTCAAACAGTCCAGGTCAATAACAGATAGGAGAGACAATACCAGAATGGACAAACCAGGGACGAAGTCAAAAAAACAAGCGAAGATCAATAACCAGTAGAATAAACACAGGACGAGACAAAAGGCAGGAGTCAGGAAACGGAAACGGCTCAAACACGGAGAGACTGATAATGATAAACATAGGTAGCGCATTAAGGGTTACGAGGCAAAGCTAGACACTGAACAGGCTGATAGGCAGGTTTAAACACTCGCTGGACCAGGAGAATACAATCAGAATTCCAGTGATCAGAATGTGAGTGAGTCACATGATCAGTCAGGTGACAAACTGAAGGATTCTGGGAATTAGAGTCCAGAGAGTCTGAGGGGTGCATGGCACACGTTGATTTCCACCCTGCAGGTCATTTTGTAGAGACCACCAATGTTCATCTGAATTTAATGGTGAATTTTGTTTACTTTATACTTCTGCTTTAGATAAATAAATAATGAAAATGGCCGAATGTGGTAAGAAAACAAGTGTAAAACACAAAACAGTAGTTAACATGAACAGTTCTACACTACTAGTTGATATGTCTTCTTTGTGTAAGAATGCATAATTAGTTAATTACATGATAATAAATGATTGAATGATGAACTGTTTACAGTACACCATGAGTCCATGACTACCTGTGGATGATGGCCTGTTTAAGCATCACGTATTCAGGTTGAAATAATATAAAAATACATGCACAAATGGGCTTGTCAGGGTTTTTATTGAGTGTTCTTGGCGCTGTGTTTTCCAAAACCGCATTCGCATTCGAATTTGACGGGTTTGTAGCTAAAAAATTCTAATCCAACAGATGTGGATTTTCCTCAGCTCCGTCACATCCCTAATAGTGTTGAAGACACTGGAGAAATGAAAGAACATAGTCACAGTACTACTCCCCTTATTCAGGTGGGAGTACATCCATAGGAGGAGGAAGAGGAGAGTATTTTCTACATCCACCTTCTCCTTGTAGGCAAACTGTAGGAGAGACAGTGATTGTTGAACCTTGGGTCTGAGTAGTTGAAGTGAGCAAGTGTTCATGGTCTTTATGATGTGAGATGTTACAAAAGTCATAGCTGTTATAAGAGATTGAACTAATCTCTCTCTCTCTCTCTCTCTCTCTCTCTCTCTCTCTCGACAGTGCTGCCGTTCTTGTGCTTGCAGCCTGTAATTGTCCTCATACTGTTCCAGACCTCCCTCATGTTATTCTCCTGCAGCTTCTGCTCAACCTTACTCCTGAATGACTCTTTGGCTGAACTTGACTTCTCTCTGTACACTCTTAAGCTCCTCCTGGTTCTTTTCTTATTATTCAGAAGGTCGTTAATTTCACGGATTATCTGGGGCTTGTTATTAGCAAAGCAGCATACCGTTCATACGGAAACAACAGTGTCAATGCAGAAGTTCAGGTAGTCAATTTTGCACTGTGTAGCCCCCTCAATATCCTCACCATAAGAATCCTACAGTACACTCCAGTAAGTGGATGTAAAGCAGTCCCTGAGAGTCTTCTCTGCTTTGTGAGACCACTTTCTATACCCCTTGAGGTGTATGACTCCATACGCAGTATAAGCGTCAGCCTCTGTGGGTATGTAGTCAGAGAGTTATGGCACGTGAAAACTCTCTAGTCATGTTATAGGGTCGAAGACTAACTGCCAGCAGTTTAATGTCCTGACAGCAGACTGTCTGCTTCACTGTCACATGACTTGGGTTGCACAATCTGATGTTGATAAACAGTGTGAGACCCCAAACTTATTGCTCTTACTGCTCTGATTCATGTCCCTTTTGGCTCTCACAGTAGGAGCACTAAAGGCTGTATTTCCTGTAGATCCTCTTTGTCACTAATACTGGTGAGTTCATCAGGCTTTATAGCCAGCATGTTCACATTGTCCATTTCTACTGAAAGAATAGATGGCTTGTATCCTGTGTTTCTCCATCCGCTTAGCCTGTAGCTTAACACTGGCTCTGTAGGCTCTGTACTGGCATCTCAGTTCTTCCGGTATTGGGTGCATGGTGCCGGTGCGTGCCTTTGTTGAGAGTGTGAGTAGCTCTCCTACAAATAAATAAGGTTTCTGCTACTTGCTTGCAAAACACTACAATGTAGAAAAACATGAAAAACAAGTAAAAGAAAAAGAAAAACACAGTTAAAAGAGACAGCTACTCTGAGCTATTGGAAAGTCTGCCTCTCATGCTTGGTGGCAGAATCGAGATGATTGAGTCTGGAATGTTTGCATGAAGCCATGGTCCTGAAGAGCACAGAAGACTGGCCTTGCAGTACTGTCTCTGGAACCTGATCCGTGTGTTCAGATTGCCCATCTTGTTGTCATGAGACCTCATATTCCCCCTTGATTTTGGAGGGAATGAAGGGTTTGTAGCATCTTCTCTTTGCTTTGGTTTTGACTCCAGCTCTGCATCCACTGAACATCTTCAGGAATGGGAACAATAGCAGAAACAGAGCATTGTGCGGATTTCCAGAGCTCCAGGAGCTCGCCGTGTAAGTATGTGTGTCAAGCTGCACCTCCAGCACATTTGTTTTCCATTCAGACTCAGAAAGGTACTTGTACCTAAAAAACTATGTAACTAAACAGAAAAGAAACTTAGATGAAAGGAAGGAATAGAATTAAGAAAAAGTTAATTGTACAAGAAAAAACTAAAAGAAGCTAAAAAAAATAATACAATATTGTAGGGTAATAAACATCCTTCACAGGATGGACCTACTACACTTGGCTGCCAGTACTGAAATGGAAAAAAATTAAACATTGAATTGTGTTGTTTACTTGTTCTTTATGGACAAGTTAAAGTTGTAAATTCCAAAACCAGCATGCCTTTCTTATTTCCTCAAAACAAGGCACAGGTGCACACAGGGATAATTTTTCATCAGTTTTAAATTCTAATAAAATATCTCTCCTGCTCACAAACTGTCACACTGGAGGAGAAGAGGGAGGGTGTATGCTAGCACAGACAGCATTATTTGAATAAATAAATTACTAGATGTATGTAATCAAGATACTCAGAGATGAGACTAGAAAACATCTGTGGAATTTAATTAGTGGGGCTTTCTTCCTTCTCCTATAAAGTTGCCTATTTTAAGATTTTCATTGGACAGTGACAATATGCATAATCATCAGATAATGTAAAACAGTGGCAGGTCTGTATGAAGAACATTACTGACAGATTATTTATAGATAATTTCACATGTGGACACAGAAGAAATATTGTACATTGTTGTTAAACTATATTGAATAAAGAGTCCAGTAGTTTGTCCCTATGGTTTTTTAGGAACAGTGCTGGAAGGAAGGACCTGCAATACCCCTTCTTCACACACTCAGGGTGAAGCAGCCTGTCACTGAAGGACATATCCAGTGCTGCCAGAGGCTTGTGGATGGGGTGGGAGTTCTTCTCCATGTTCTGCAGACACCAGTCCACCTTCAACTTTCATTGTCTTGATTTTCCTTTGCTCATTACTCACCTGGGCCATTGTGAAGGACAAACCTGAATAGGAGGGCTCGGTGCTAGAGTGTGAATGGCAGATTAGAGCTGCCTGCTGAAACAGTGTGGGTGGTTGTGAGAGAGCGTGGAGGGCAGCATGCTGGTAGTGTCCCTGAGTGAGGTTTCAGCAAGGTTGTCTTTGTGGGGTGAGGAGTAGGTTGGTGATCATATCCATTGAAGAATAGATTAAGGTTGTTCACCCACTTCTGGTCCCCCTTCCATCTGGTAGTCAGGCTTCTTGTGGCCAGAGCTGGTTTTAAGGCTTTTTCAAACTCAGCTGACATTTTTTTGCTATAGCAGTTTCTTCAGTTTCCATCTGTAGCTGGTTTTATCCATTCCTGATCTTCGTCAGTTCCCACTACACAGTTTTCAGTTCATCCTCATCAGTTGATCTGAAGGCCCTTCTTTTCTCTAGGAGAGCCTTTATATCAGGATTTGTCTGAATCACTGAATGGTCTTAGTGGAGACAGTGTTCTCCACACAGAAAATGACGTAGACTGTAATGCAGTGAGCAAGACTGTAAATGTCCTTGCCGTTCTCCAGTTCTTCCTATACTATTGTTTAATAGTCCTTTAAACAGTCCTGCAGAGCTGGTTTGGTCTCTGTAGACCAAGGAGTAAGTGACTCCGACAAGGAGTTTATACACACGCAGAATATGAATTAAGTTATGATTAGATTTTCCAAGGGGAGAAAGAGATGATGAGTTACATGCCATCTGTATGTTGGCATAAAACAGGTTCAGTATTTTATTGGCTCTGGTGTGGGAGAAGGTGGGCAGAGGGGAAGATAGAGAAACATGATTAAAGTCTCCCGAGATTAGGAGGAGAGCCTATGGGTCCTGGGTCTGTAGCCTGCACCCAGCCAAGTGCAGGACATCACAATCATCATCTTCATTAACAGAGGGGGGAACATATACAGCTGTCACGATAATGTGCGAGAATTCCCTTGGGATAGAGTATGGTTTCATGTTAACAGCTAACAGTTCAATGTTCTTACTGCAGATTTTAGTGATGTGTAGAGAGGTACACCAACTCTCATTCACAAATTCTGCCTGTCTGCCTCCCTTTCTCTTATTACTCTCTGCTGTGCTGTCCACCCGAATGAAGTAACTGTGTCCAGAGTTGGCACAGTTAGCTATGACTCCATTAACACTACACTCATAAACACTATTCCCTCTGATGCCACATTAATGCTGTGAGCTCATACATCTTGTTGAGAAGTGACCTCACATTCCCCATAACAACAGAAGAAAGAATGGGCTTGTATCACCTCCTTTGCGCACAACACAGAGCTCCAGGCTGGCTCTCCTGCCTCTACTTCTGCAGCTTGTGGGGGAGGTCTTGTCTAGGAAAAAAGTAAATTTAAGTAGAAGAAAAAAGACTCTTCAGGTTGCCACATCCATAGCACCATCTTGGAATCAACCACTATACATGCGTTATTGTACTGATACATACATTATTGCACTGTAGAAGTACGGTGTATATAGAAACTGTAAAATGGATGTTTGCATTCTATTTACATATGCACTGCATATAGAATTGTGTGAGGATGTAAGTGGTAATTGGGAGACAGTCTTTGGTGGGTGCAGTGTAAGTTGCTGCTCCAGTAGTGAGTAAAGTATATGTGCAGAAAGAGGTATGTGGTGTGAAAGAGTGATGAACCCTGGTGATGTGCTGGGCTATTCGCACCACCCTCTGCAGAGCTTTCCGAGAGTGGTGCAGGTCCTATACCAGGTAGTGATGAAGTCCGTCGGGATTCTCCCCACAGAGCAGGTATAAAACATCCTCAGGATGCGGGATTCAAACCAAACCTTTTCAGCCTCATGAGGTAGAATAGGCTTATACTTTCAATAACCTTTTCTTGGAGTTCAGTGAAGTGGTCTTTTATTTTTATGGTGTATTTGAATCCTGAAATCAGTTGAATCAGTTGAGTCCACTTGCACCAGTTGTCTGGATCTCTGTTGAATTAAGTCCATCACTTTAAAGGGGGTGAATATTCATACAACTTCTTATTTTACAGTACATGTAATTCATGTGTAAAATCTTGTTTTAAAAAGCCACATTATTTTGAGCTTTGTTTTATTTATAGAATCAGTAATAGGTAGTACTCAAGGGGGTGAGTACTTTTTTATAGGTAGTATATGTGTGGGTTAACTATGTGTGGGTTAAAATGTGATGAGAGTGTGTTAAACATATCAGATAGGCTCTACTTTGCTGCTATTCCAGTGAATGGAATATGGTGACCATGTGTCTCTACACAGCTCAGAGAAACCAAGAGAAAATCACCATAAATTTCATCTCTCTCTCTCTCTCTCTGTCTCTCTCTCTATCTCTCTCTCTCTCTCTCTCTCTCTCTCTCTCTCTCTCTCTCTCTCTCTCTGCCCCTCTTCCTTTCTCTTTTTCTCTTCCTCTGGTACATGCTCATTTTTCCTCTGAAAATGGTTTTATCTGGTGTGCTTTACTCCTTCACACATGTTCCAGTAATGTGCTGTGAAATGGCAGATGTCTTCCTAATGCATGTAATTAAAGCTGAGTGCACGCTACGTGGTATCAGCCCCCTTTTCAATTTTGTGATCTGCAATGTTATTTTCTCAACATTTGACCTGCTGAGGACAGCCTAACAGTTTTGAACTTGTTGAAATCCTCAGCAATGGGTCTTGTAGTGTGATTTAGAAAGGTCTACTAAAGTTCATACACAGTCCACAGGCTTCAGGATGCTGCCGCTACTTTTAGTTTGGTAAGTTTATTAAAAAATTACTGAACATCACTTCACACTGTTTGAGGAGTGTCAAGAATAAAGTTCCACCTTAAAAGGTGCATCAGAGGTTCCTCAGGCTGTGACTAAACACCTAACCCCTCTCTCTTTGATCAAACACCCAGATTTTAGTCTCCTATTTCATTTATACAAGAAAGAACTAGAAAATTAGATACAGAGATAGGAGGTAAAAGGACAATAAAGGGAGTAAGAGACACAGAATGGAAGAAAGATGAAAGGGAAATAAAAGGAAAAGAGGTGGACAGGCCAGACAGCTGAGAGGCATTTGAAAAATTGATTTAGGACCAGTCCATGATAATGCCATGATGGTCTTTTATTTTGCCAGTCTAAACAAAACCAAATAAAAGTTACAGCTTCTCTCAATTATAGAACCTAAAAGACCATTGGATTCAAAGAAATAACTCTCAACACTTTTAAAAAGCACATATTACAGTTTTACCACATTCTATTTTGCCTTCAGTTATGTAGAAATATATATATAATTTATACTGGTGTTATGTAATTATGTAAATTTGAACTTCAGTATCTCAAGTTTAATTTCAAGTTTGAGAAAATAATAATTCAAGCATTATCAGCAATAAAGCAAAAAATCTGTCTTGTTGATCAGGATGGATTAAAACAAATTGAATTAAAACGAAACCTTGAAAAGGACTGAATATCACTTTAAATGTAATGAATATAAAATAAATGACAGTTAAAATGTTGGAATTAAATTGTAAATAATTATTTTGCAAAAAAACGTTTGAGATGCACTAGTATATATAAAAATGTGAATGAGAATGTTTTCATAAATATAATTTTCCATACATGGCAAAGACTACATACCATATTATTGACCTACATAAGTAAATAATTATGTCATGTCAAGAGTCAAGTACATGTCATATATATATATATATGTATTAGATCAATATTTGTTGGACACACAGGTCAATTTCATATGGCATATATTACATATATGAAAATCTCATACATACATACATACATACTATTTGGACCTGGTGAGGTGCCCAAACACCAATCCATGCCACAGAAAGGATGCTGCCAGACTGTGATAAACTGAAACATATCCTCTGTAGGACAAGGCAGCAACCATGCCTGTCTTTTAAGGGAGCATTTATCGAGAAGACTTTTTCAGTTTCTCTCTTTAGTCTGTTCATCCCAAGAGATTCCCAAGAATTGAAAGCCTTTCTCACCCATCTTAACCTTTGTGGTAAGCAGAGTGTTCCACCCAACTAGTTTCCCAGTATAACAGAGATTTACTCTTAGCCAAGTTAACAGCAGATATGATTTTTCCAAAATTAGACTTTCAACATTTGAAAGTCCAACGTTTGGTGTTCACAATAAAAGAGTGGAAATGAAGCTCTATTGCAAGGGCATACCAGCATGTCAGGCAAGTACCTGCCCTGCCTCATCCCTGCTGAACTTTAAAGGACTGCTTTAACCACACTTAAACTTTGATTATATGTTCAATGTCACTGTATAAAACCCTGATTTTGGCTATAAGACCAGCGGGGACCAAAGGCTCCTAGAAATTCCCAAATATATTTGTGCTTCAACCATGTCAAAGGCCTTTTCCTGTTTTAGAGAAATCAGACCAGTGTCTAAATTAAGTCATCTGGAAACAACTAAAATATCATGACAAAATGCCTCATTTGAAACCAGGGTAGTTAAGTATAGTATCAGGTAGTAAAGGAATACATTTAATGGTATTATCTGTTCAGGATTCAAGAAAACAATAACTGTAATTAAATTTACAGTAAAAAGTAAATAATTAGATAATGATGAAGACAAAAACAAGGTGAATATATGCAGGATTACATTATATTCTAAACAGAAGGACTATTCTTAACATGTCTGTTTCCAATCGAGAGTGTGTGTGTGTGTGTGTGTGTGTGTGTGTGTGTGTGTGTGTATGTGTGTGTGGGTGGGTGGATAAGATGCTGCTGTTTTTCATGTTGTGACTTTATTTTTTTTGAATATACATCTTTACTATGTCTAGCATATTTGTTGTAAAATCAAAACACTAACAACAAATACCAAATAAGTACTGTTACATGGTAACGTCGATAACTATTGAGATTTGTTAGTGAGATTTTACTGTGTGTGGTGGTGCATCAGCCGAAATAAAACAGAATCCTTCATTGATGAGATCCAGTTTTTATTTCACATACCTCTGCTGCTTTGGTAAGATGGCTCATTCAGGTTGAGTTAAGTTCAACACCTTCAATAAGATTTAATGACTCAAAATGTGCTCTATCAGTAAGTTGAGCAGAATGGTAGGGTTGCACTGCGGTGAGAAACTGGCGACTCCACCTCATACATCGCAACAGTGTTGATTGTAAAATAAGTTCAAGCACTTCACAGTAACATGCTAGCAGTAAGCTGCTAAATTATATACATCCTACATACTTGGTTTGTATATATAGTTGTTGAGAAGTGCATGTTATAAAAAAATATCCAAATCTCTGATGATCCCCTGGAGCACCATCAAATTAATTTTCATCAAATGGAAAGAACATGGTATCATGTAACAGAATGGTTTCATGTGAAATTGTACATAAAGCTTTTCTTTATTGCATCTTTATAATGCAATCCAAACATAATCAGATCACACTGTTATAATATAGTAATCCTCTGTTTTACATTACAGTAACATTTTGAGAAGGTAATCAGTAAGCTGTGATGGAAACTACATGTAAAAGGTAAATTTTTAAGTAACCCTCCAAGCTCTGTTTGGAGCACAGTAGATATGGTCGTGACTTAGACAGGAGATTGAAATTGCAACAGAGCAATTAAACCAGTCTCTGTTTCATCAAAAGTTCACCTTTCTTAGATGGCAGGGTCAGAACTGCCCTCCTGTAGTTCAACCATAGTCTCCCTTTGAACAGGCTGCCACTGAGGACTTTTGCCAGATCCTTGCCAATGACTGGCTAGAAAGACTTGTAAAGTTCCTGTGGACTCAGCCTACTCACCGTGTAAATCATCTGTTTCAGCACCGTCTTTCCCACTGTTGCTAAGGACATCTTTACTTTTTTCCTTGCCCTTATTTCTTTATTACTTACCCCTACTGCTAGCGGATCAGCGTTATCCCCCTATATTCAGACTGTCCCCAGCCTCAACACTTTCCTTATCTCCTCTGTCATGTTCACCCCCTGTGGTTCCTGGTCCTTTGTCAGACCCTGTCTCTTGTGCAGTTCCCACGGTCCGCTTCTTTCCAGCTTCGGCACTTGCCTTAGTGTTGGCCACCGTGTGCAAAGGGGGTCGACCATCTTCTTCAGGCAAGACTGGATGAGAATTAAATTGAACAATAATAGTGAAAAAAGGAAAGAAACACACAGAGCAAAAAGTATGCACTGCAATTTTTCACTCAAAAATGCATCACTCACTCACTCACTCACTCACTCACAGAGAGAGAAAGAAATAAAGAAAGACTAGAAAAAGAAATGGAGACTGACAACATCATAAGAAAAGGGAGTGATAGAGAAACATGTGCAAGAGAAAAAAAGGAATGAGAGAGTCAAAGAGGAGAAATAGTGATAGTTAAGAAATTTAAGTACGTTAAGAAATAGAAAAAAAATATAGAGATGAAAGAGAAATGTGAGAGAAGAAAAGTAACTTTCCTGGAAGAAACACAGAATGTTTGCTGAAGTAGTCCCCACTTCCAGACAATCACTAGAGTGTTGTTATAGTATAGCTAAAGAGTTGCTAGGCTGTTGCTACTGTCTTCAAATTTGTTGCTGTAGTGTTGCTAGTTGGCTGTTATAGTATATAAGGGGGTTACAATATTATTGTTTGGTGGTTCTTATGGCATTCCAGGTGGTTGTTAGGGTGTATCTAAGTGGTTACTAGGTGTCTGTTATGGTGTCCCAGGTGATTGCTAGGAAGTTGCTATCTGGCTGCTAGGTGGAAGCTATGGTGTGTTGTTAAGTGATTGCCAGGTGGTGGCTATGGTGTTCATAGGTGATTGCTGTGACGTACAAATTAGTTACTAGATTGGTGACTCTCAGAGTAGGGGGATTTTTTTTTTTTTTTTTTTGGGGGGTGCACTGCTCTGAGCTTGTATATCCACCTGTATATGAGCACTCATCACAAAATCAGACTGAATAATCTGGATTCGGAATGGTGTTCTCAACAACAGTGGGAAAGTTTAGGCAGATCACAGTATAACTTTGTAATGCACAACCATAATAAAGAAGGAGGAAAGGGGGAGATAAAAAGATAAATACTAGAGAGAGAGAGAGACTCAGCTGGAGACTACATAAGAACACATGGTTTGAGGCAAGGCAAGACTGATTTGCCTCAGGCACCAGACTGAAACTGCTGCACCATCTAAGGTGAAAAAAAAAACATCTGAATTAGATGTTGTTGAATAAGAATCTGACTCCTGCTGAGGCGAGTGTGTGAAGATTAACAAATGCAGTTAGCACCATGTTAACTAATAAGTTTCAAGTTCCTGTTAGCTTCATTAACCCTCTAGCTCCAGTGCTGAAACTATACATACACCAGTATGTCTCAACTTCATTGGCGCTTTATTGGCATGAATGTAATGAGTACAATATTGCTGAAGCATTACATCAATAACAAACATTACAATTAATTAATACAATTAATTAATTAATATAAAATAATTAATTAATATAATTACAATTAATTATATTAGAGTAAATAATAAATTAGAGTACAAATTAGAGTAAAAATTACAATAATTAAGATAAAGGTTTTGGTAAATTTACAAGAAAAAAAGATAAATAATATGGACATATATCGACTTACACAGTTCAATTCACAAATACTTTACTGATAAAGAATAAGTACAGTAAGAGTTACTGTAAAAGGTGAACAGTTAGTCCAGTTCACGAACCTAATTTTGAACAGTTTTCCACCAAACAAAATATAGTCCGGAACCTGAACAGATTATTTGCAGCAGGAACCATTGATTAGTAGGTTTTCCAGCGTGAGCTGTTGTGAGCATGTCTAGTTGTACAGGAGCAAGAAGCAATGACACACTGTTCGACTGATGTGGACTTCTACATCTCCTTATTAACAGAAGTTGATACATGTTGATCAATGTTTGCTTTTTGGAGAAACACAAATGCTTTCAGGTTGTCTGTAGGCTCTGCCATCTTCTCACTTCTGTTCACTGAGGCTGGGAAATGTCCTCTGTTCATGATGTATTCTGTGACATATCCTCGATGATCCGGTGTAAATACGGGAACCAAGGCTTATAAGAACCTTGTTTCTTATAAGCCGATTGGAACCAGTTCACGAATCAGAATTCTTTTGGTGGAAAAGTGAGTATGGTGAGGTATGGATATGATGAGGAAGATATTACTTACTGTCTCTCAGGCGGTGACAAGCTAACACGTACTGTGCAGTGGCTGAGTGGCCCTCTCCTGGAATTTTCTTGAGTTCAGCTGATTAAATCTCTTTCTCTCTCTCTCTCTCTCTCTCTCCCTCTCTCCCTCTCTCCCTCTCTCTCCCTCTCTCTCTGATCAACACCCTAAATTTAGTCTCAAATTCCATTTTCATTTTGGGCCATGGCACTGAGGAGTGTGTATCCATTTATATCTCAACCCTTGAGTGTATGGAATGAGTGTGTATGACACTCACAATGGAGGTCTATAACTCAAATGTCCTAACGTGCGTTCAATTCATGTACTGATGGCAAAACAGTGAAGTTAAACAGTAAGGAAGAAAGACAGAATTGTTTGGCTTTAATTAGCTTCTTAAAAACAGTGACAACATTGAGTCACTCAATTGTTTTTTTTATTCTACTCATCCAAGTTGAATTGCATTACTTTTCTAATGATGAAATTCAGTAACTGGCATTGTGCCTCCTGTTTCTGAGAATTTTGGTTTGTAAAAGGTGTACTAAACCACTCTGAAACATACTCAGCAGTCTGTGACATGCCACAAAACAATGAAAGATAGTCTCCCCCTCACCATAATATAGACAGTATTGGGTAGCAGCTGGGTTTACACTTGAATGACCAAGATGATATTTTCGACCATGTTAAATTTTTAAGAAATAATAGCTTTAACAAAATAACCCCCTTGTTGCATATTTTTAGTCTGACATATATATATGTACTATGCATAAAAATATTAAAAAATCACTCAAAAGGCAGTAACAGTCATTTTGAGCATATACACTACAGACAACTGATAAACCCCATCGGAGGAGTAAAAATAACCTGTGGCACAGTAAAAATGCCACAGAAACCCATGATACCCCAAAAATGTTACATTTCATATGCTGAATTTTCTGGTAAATAAAAACAACAAAAACAAACAAAAAAAAACAAACACCACAGATACACTGGACACCACATACAAAACTGGATACCATGTAAACCCTGAATACTATGGAAATCCTGAAATCCATGGAAACAATGGATTACCCAGAAACACTATACCACACAAACACTGAATACCACAGAAACATTGGATACCACAGGAGTACGAGGTTGGAAAGGTGTGGAAGCCCATCTTAACAGACTGATGTTAGTGATGAAGTCCATAATCCAGTTTCGGAGTGATTGACAAATTCCAAGAAAGCAGTCTGGAAGAGATTATGATTTTCAAGGCAGAGCTGAAGTCAGTAAAGAGCATTCTCACAAAGGCACATGTTCCATCGAGTATTTTGCTCCAGGCTTTTTTGTAGAGAGGGACAGTGATTATGTTTGTGACTATAAAGCAGGTAAGGATGGTGGACCATTCCAGGGAGAGGTTAAAAATACCAGTGAAGGTGGCAGCCAGCTTATTAGCACGCTCTCAGGACTGATCTAGGAATACCATCTGGGCCTGCCTCTTTTTCTGTTTGAGACGCCATCAGTTTTTTCACCTCATCTGTTGTCAATATGAGTTTTTGCTTTTTCTGAAGGGGAGCAGGGCAGGTGGTGGTGAGCTGAGTCTGAGCAGTGGTCTCAAAATGGGCATGGAAAGTGTTTAGTTCAGGAAAGAGGCAATTACTTACTTTGCTCTTATAGTCAGTAATGGCCTGGATACCTTTGTCACATGTGTCTGGGATCTAAGTTGGAGTTGAAATAGGCTGCAATCTCTGTGATGTGCATGTTTGTTCTTCAGACCTGATGCCAACCTTTACCTGCCTGTCTAAAAGTACCTGGCAGCTTTTGGTTGTGTCCTCATGCTTTTAGCAAACTAGAGAGTTTACTGTTTATCCAGGGTTTTTGTTTTTGAGTCACATCATCTATGCACTTCTTGTTGAATACCGTGACAGATATTGCATATTCATTTACGTCAGCCAAGAGTCTCTAATGGCAGCAGTTTTTGAACTGGAGTCTTGCTGGATGCTGCTTGCTAATAGAATGTTAGCGTAGTTAGTGTTCACTTAATATCACAATTTGGATTGTAAACAGCTTCAACAGTGACTATAATATTTTCACTTGTAAAATAAAGAGGACCCCCGTCAATCACAAACACACGCTGTTTGTTTTAACCGGATTGGCCAAACATTACTCACATAGTAAAGGGATGTTAAGTCAACGTTGATTCACCGTTGATTCCTTCAATGCAGCACTGTTGAAACAACGTTGAATCGTTGGACCCACGTTGAATCAATGTTGACGATAAATCAACCCCTTTTCAAACATTATGGTTATATCAATGTAAATTCATTCCTGTTTTATGTACAATAAAAAATGAAAATAAATAAATAGAAATGTATTATTATTATTATTATTATTATTATTATTAATAATAATAATAATAACAATAATAATAATAATAATAATAAAATATTATTTGATTGCTTTTTGGAGAGCAACAGAACCAATGAGAAAGTAAGATAGCATAATGGAACATAATTTCAGTGGGTAAAAACAACAGAGGGGATTCTGAGCTGAGATAGGTGCGCAGTGAAGAGTTAATACCAAAATGATGTGAAACAGCAATTCAGAGTTCAAGCTTGGCTATACATTTAAGCATGTTGGTGCAGTTCAGTGAAAACAGAGGCTGTTTTGCTTTTGCACGGTTTAGAAAGATCGCCCGCCTTTAACATGAGGCCAGCGCCACTGCCTAGTGTGTGATTATATTATATAATATTATATTTGAAATGTATTTTTCAGAAGATAAAGAAAAAAAAACATGCATGCACATGCACGCACGCACGCGCACACACAAACACCAAAGAATGGCAAAAAACATAATAAGAACCAAGTATGAAATAATAAATATTGTTCTTCTTTAATAATATTATCATTATTATTATTATTATTATTATTATTATTATTATTATTATTATTAATAATAATAATAATAACAATAATAATAATAATCAAAATAATAATAATAATAATAATAATAATAATCATAATAATAATGATGATGATGATAATAATAATAATAATAATATAAAATGACCAATTTTGGTTAGAGTGCAATTATATGTAGAACAAAAGCATTATAACTTTATAAAGTATAAATAAAAAAATTAATTACACAATAATAATAATAACAATAATAAGATGCCTTTTAAAATAATGATAAATATTGACAAACACAAAATATAAAATGTCCTCTTTTTAAAAGAGCAAAGATAAATACAATTATATGATTATAACTAAACACAAACTAAAAAGAACCCTTTTTTGATAAATGTTTAATGTATATTTAAATGATAAATATACTTAGATTGAAGAGAGAATTATTGTCATATTGAACATATGATAGATGAACATATCCCTGGCACTGTGCAATACTGCTGCCTCTTCAGTAGCTCTGTAGTTTTAGCTGTTTTTAACCTCTTTTCTCACTTTTCCACATACTTTGCTCTCCTTACGAAGGCATAGTGTGTTCTTATACATATTCCATGGATATTTTCAACTCTGAATAGGCAACCAGGAGCCAGCTTTCTCTTGTAATCGAGAGAGGAGCTGCTGGCCCTGAGAACAAAGGGACAGGCCGCGATATGACACCCCATCCCGGCAGAGCTGTGGAGGAGAGCCCGGGGCTACAAGGCCGGATCTAAGCTAAAGGCTAAGCTAGCAGACAACTGGCGGCACTGCAAACCATCCACTCCCTCCGTCTTCATGGGGAATGTGAACTCACTGCCGAACAAGATCTGTCCGCCCTCAACAACCAGCAGATTTACAGAGAGAGCAACTTGTTAATCTTTACAGAGACATGGTTAACCCAGCTCGTACCGGACGCTAATATGGATCTGCAGGGCTTCACTGCTGTGAGAGCCGACAGAGACACTAAAGCCTGTGGGAAGAGCAAAAGTTGGGGGCTGATCATTTATGTAAACATATCACTGTAAAGATGGTCTTATTTTGTCCGGATTTGGAGCTGTTAGAAGTTAGCCTCTGGCCGTACTATGTCCCCCCACAAATTCAGTCATGTGGTCGCCACCTGCATGTACATCGCTCTGAGAGCAGATGCAGCTGCTGCATGTGAACAGATACATTCTGTTACAGCAAAGCTGCAGAAACAGCACACTGAGAAATTCATGATAATTTCTGGAGATTTTAATAATGCTACTTTGGACTCTTCTTTGGCTGCTTTTCATTAGTGTGTGGACCGGTCAACAAATAGAGGTTAACACTATATTATATATTCTTTACATTTATATAGTGTTTTCTTTACTAAATTATTATCTCTTTCTACCCTTTTCTGTACTGTACTTATGCTGCTGCTGGAACCTTAATTCCCCTGAGGGAACCATCCCAAGGGATCAATAAAGTTCTATCCTATCCATCCTCCACAAAACAACAGGACAATTGATCTGCTGTATGCTAATGTGAAAGAGGCATACAGCATCACACCCTCCCCCCACTGGTGAAGTTGGACCACAACCTGGTCCATCTACAGCCAAAGTACATCCCCATGGTCCAAAGACAGCCTGCAACCACCAGATCCATCAGGAGGTGGTCTCCAGAAATGGAAGAAACTCTCAGGAACTGTTATGACACCACAGACTGGGATGTGCTACTTAGCCCACACTGTGAGGACATTGAGGGGATCACACACTGACAGATTATCTCAACTTCTGTGCAGATGTGGTCTCCCACACCAAGACTGTATGGTGTTACCCCAACAAAAAGCCATGGGTAACACAGAAAGTCAAAGCTGTCCTCAAAAGGAATAAGGCCGCCTTCTGGAGCAGAGACAGGGAGCCAATGAGAGCAGCACAGCATGAGGTGAAACGATGTGTGTGGGAAGCCAAAGATAGCTAAAGGAGGAAGGTGGAACAGAAGCTGGAGGAGAACAGCATTAGGTAGGTCTGGGAAGATCACAATACCAAGACCAGGGTCGTGGGGGGACAGTGGAGAAGGCGAACAAAATGAACTTCTTCAACCGGTTCAACCAGCCCATGCCCCCCCAACCCCCCCATACTCTCCCTCGCTGCATTCATCTCTCCTTCTTCTCTCAACACACCCTCCTCCATCCTCCACAACACAAACTCACTCTTTCTGCAGACCGGGCCAGAGGTCAACTGAAGAGGTTTCACCCCAGGAAAGCTGCAGGCCCTGACCATGTATCTCCCTGACTGCTGAAGACCTGTGCTGCAGAACTGGGTGAGCCACTTCAGCACCTCTTCAACCTCAGCCTGCATGTGGGGAGAGTGCCTACCCTCTGGAAAGCACTGTGCATTGATCCAGTTCCAAAAAAGAACCGGCCAAGTGAGCTTAGTGACTTCCGACCGGTGGACGTTGGAGCGGCTCTTCCTCTGTCTCCTCAGACCCCAGGTGCAACATGCCCAGGATGGTCTGCAGTTTGCGTACCAGGCAGGTGTTGGTGTGGAAGACACAATCATCTACCTGCTACACCTGCTGCCCACTCGCACCTAGATAAGGGGAATGGCACAGTGAGGATCCTGTTTCTGGACTTCTCAAGTGCTTTCAACACCATCCAACCCCTTATGCTTCTGGACAAACTGTGGTCCCCTGTCTGGTCACCTGGATCTCCAGCTGAAGGCTGAAGGACATCACATCTGACAATGTGATCAGTAGCACTGGAGCACCCCAGGGCACGGTGTTGGCTCCTCTTCTCTTCACCCTGTACACAGCAGACTTCTGCTACAACCCAGAACTGTGTCACATCTTGAGGTTTGCTGAAGTTACAGCCATAGTTGAATGTATCAGGGATGAACAAGAGGAGGAATATCAGACCCTTGTGAGGGACTTTGCAGCATGGTGCCAAAGGAATCATCTGCAGCTCAACACCTCAAAGACCAAGGAGCAGGTAACCGACTTTGGGAGGTCCAGACCAAAGTGACAACCAGTTCTGATTAAGGGAGATGAGGTGATGGCTGTGGACTCCTGTAAGTACCTCGGACTGTGGCTGGACAGCAAGTTTGACTGGTCATGTAACATTGACCACCTGTACAGAAAGGGACAGTGCAGGCTGTAGTTTCTGAGGAAGTTACAGTCCTTCAACATCTGCAGGAAACTCTTGGGAATGTTTTATCAGTCCATGGTCACCATTGTCCTGTTCTACACTGTGGTGTGCTGGGGGGGCATCATATCCTAGAAGGACACATACAAGCTGGACATATTGATCAGGCAGGCCGGCTTTGTGGTTGGCACAAAGCTGGACTGTCTGGTGTCAGTGGTGCCAGAGGAGCCTGTTCAGTGACAGACTGCTCCTTCCGAAGAGCAGGACTAATATACTTAAAAACTCTTTTGTCCCGCACGCCATCAGACTGTACAACTCGTCTCTGGGGGGAGGAGTGGTAACAGGAGGATGGAGAATGGGAATGAGGAGGAACCAGTAACCAGCAACTCGCACACAACTGGACTTAAGCGATAAACAGTGCAATAACAATGTGCAATACCCCCCTCTTTTTTTCATGCAATATTTATCTATATTGTATATTTTAAAAATGACTTATACATTCAGTGCATGTATAACACCCTTCATGAACTCTGAAATGCAACCCTTATACAGACAGGACATTTACATTACTGACAAATAGACAGCATACTATGCATTGTTTATGCTTACATTATCTTTTAGGTCCTTGACCACCTCAGATGCACACCTAAGATGAAAAAACTAAACAAAACAATAAAACAGAAAGGACACTGTTAGATGAAGAACAGCCCCACCATCCTGTCAACTAACCATTCAGTATAACTACTGGGTATCTGTGTACAGTAGATACAGAAGATCCTAACCTATGAGCAAATGATTTTGTCTGTGTCATGGTAACACAAGTGAAACAAGCCAAGGAAATTAATTAAGGTTCCTAGCATTATGCACATTTTACAAGCAAGCATTTGATTGAATCTGTGATCAAAATAAACAAAGGAGCTTACAGACTCAAAAAGCAGAACAACAAAATACAGTAAGCTATTAACTGTGTCAAAGCATTATCAACATAAGATAACTGTGGGAATTTAAGAATATATATTATAAGAATATTTGGGTTTTCATTTGGTTTTCAAATCTGCATTAGTTTTGTGTTAACTTTGAAGCTACCCTGCACTGCTGAGTTGCACACCGGCGTGAGGGGGAGGTGCACTGCAGCTGCGCACAGCACTGTGAAAAATAATAAATAAATAAAATAAAAAAGTATAATAAGAACAGTCTTTAAGGGATATGTTTATATTGCTTATAGCATTTTAAGAATTTGTTATTTTTAGTGTTCTTCATCAGTTTAAAATTAAGTTAAACTTAACCATTAAGTATTTATAAAATAGTAAAAACATAGTGATAACTATAAAGAAATGTATTGCATCTTCCTTAACTTTATCCACACTAGAGCGACTTGGTTGAGTTATGGTTTACAGAAAGTGCACAATTATTTCCACAGAAAATAGACCTTTTCATGATAAGAAAAAATGTCATGTGATTTCTATCAGAAGACATATATTAAACATGTCCATAAAAGAAGATACATAGGAGTTATGAGGGTACATTGAATGTAATGTTTTTAAATGACGCTCCTTTTTGTAATATGAATATTTATTTATCCTTTTATCACATTTCCAACAGTAGTATTTCAATAAAATTTACTTTACTATGAAGCCTTTTTTTACATATTTATTGTAATTTTTTTGTCCATCAGCCTCATTCCATCCAGTGTGATTTCAGGCACAAACAATTTGTGCAGAACTTAAATAACGAGACATGATAATGAACACAAGAACCACAAGTCAGATATGTCACACATTACATTTTGTAGTGTTTGAATACACATTTTACCATAAAGCTAACCACTGTGGATGGTTTTCATAATCAGAGATACAGATTTTTCTTTTTCACAGAGAGTTTTTTGCAATTTGCTGTTTCTCCTAAATGCTCCTTGGTTACAAGTTACAAGGAGTTGCAAGGAGTCAAGGCCTGAAGTACTCCCAAAGTTATATTAAGGATCTAAGGTGATATCCAAAAGGTTAATAAATTGAAATTGGGACAAATTGTGAAGGCATATTATGAACAGATTACCAAGAGAAGCAATGCAGGTCAATAATCATGGGATTAATGCACTTGGACCAGATACAGTTCATATTAATGGGTCTCATTGTTCTTAATATTTATGTACTTTAGTTGGAGGTCCATCTTGTGGACTGTGTCTGTAGGCCCCAAAGTGCAAGTGTACAATATGTAGAAAAAAAAACATATTCTGTACTGATGATGGTAACAAAATTTGGAAATTGTTCTAGTTTATGTCCTTGGTGACTTTAATGTGGACTGTCTTTTAGATTCATGTCCAGCCCAACATAAATTTGCATCTGAGTCATTTTACCAGCTATGTGAACAAAACCTGAACCATATGCTGGACAAACATCCACTAACATGAAACAAAAGTTAATATGCATTGATAATTTCATTCATTTTATCAGAATGGCTTATAGCTCATGAAAACCAGAAATCTAGGGTTAGAGTCAACTCAGTTTGAATAAGTTATTAATCAGATTGTACCAACATTAAAACAAAAAAAGTCTGAAAAATTTGATAGATACACTTGAGGACAAAATTATTAGCCTCCATTTTTAGTTAGGTGGTCCAGTGTCCCCTAACTAACTATATATAAGTAGTTGACCAGAGGAGGAGGACTGTGAGTCTAGTTCCTCCCAAGGTTTCTTCCTCCACCTATGAGGGAGTTTTTCCTTGCTACTGTCACCCTTTAGCTTTGGGGGGGGGTGCATGTGTTGTTCTCCTTTTTATTTTTGATTTCTGTAAAGGTGCTCTGTGAAATTTGTCAGTTGTAAAATGTGCTATGCCAATAAAATTTGATTGATTGCTAGATGATGGACATAATAGTAACAGTAGCAGCTAATTAGGGTCTGTGTAAGTTTCTACATAGTTGGTGACGACACATGGGAAATTAGTCCAGGTCCAGGCAGCCAATGAGAAGTGGTGGCCGGGGCTCAGGGTCCTTCCCAGATGGGGCAGGGGAGCTCAGGGTTAGCATTTCATCAGCCCAGGTCCATGGGTCATCATTGTATATGTAACTAAAAGAATTTCATAATCCCTACAGAATTTGACCAGAAGTCAGTGCAGTGCTGATAAGATTGGACTGATATGGTCATATTTCTAGTTTTAGTTAGAACCCTGGCTGCAGTATTTTGAACTAACTGAAGTCTGTTTAGGTTCCTGTTTGAACATCCTGACAAGAGTGTATTGCAATAATCTAATCTTGAGGTGAGAAAAGCACTTTTTTTCAGCATTGTGCAAGTATAAGACATTTCCTAACTTCAAAATATTACAAAGATGAAGAAAAGCTGTGCTAGTAATATTGCCTATGTGTTGGTCAAATGATAAATCTGAATCAATTCTGACACCACTATTTTTTAAAACTCATTGTTTTAAATTTATTTCCCAAGTGCTGTTAAATAGAGCATTTACTTTTAACACAGCTTTTCCAAACATCCCAGTTTCATCTTGAATGATACCATTAGTCACAAAATAATGTTTTTATATACTGGAATTTATTTCACATAAAACAAAAACTACCATGGTCAAAATTGTTAACCTAACATAAGCAATGCTTCTATGACCAAAGGCCTCTTGATAATTGTGATAATAATTACTAATAATGACAGTTTATGCTCTAAAGCAGTATTTGTTCCTGTGTACATGACTTACTAATGCAGCATAATCATAAAGAAATTAAATGATTTGAATAGAGAATATTACAAAGCAACCAGTGTAATTATATTACCTGAGCCTACACCACACTTTACTCTAACCCTAACTGTAATTGCCTGTGGCCAAAATTAACCTGAAATTAACTTAACTGTAACATAAATTTAACATAAACCCAACTTAATCCTTACCTTAACCATATATTACAGTATAATGTGAAATTATTAACACACCTATCCATTAATTTCATAAGTGGGGAAAGCATTATGATTACACTTGTTTTTTGTATATGTGGCAAGGCAAAATTAGTGTAGTCATGTAAATGTTATGAAAGTCCTCAAGTACATTTTAGTCAAAAGTGTATTTTTGGAGATCTTGTTGACATAAGAGTTCACATTTTGATGCTTTCTATAGAGACATAAAGAACATTGAGTGGAACCAAGTGATGACCTTTTATGAAATGCAAAAATCTTTCAAGTTATATGCTCATCTATTTTTCTCTATGGCTCATTAACATTGCCAATTTGAAAATTATCTAGGTCTAATATATGTTCATAGATTGAATATGAGGAATGTATGCTCCAAAGAAATTAGTTGAACAAAGCTGCAGTAGATGAAAAATGAAAAGTGGCACAGGTATAATTAGAACTGTGTACCGAACTGAAAAAAGCTATATAAAGAAAGATATAAACATTTTTATTAAAACAAAATTTGGAGAAGAAGAATGATGGATATACTGGATATGACATGAATGAAAGAATTATGCCTATTCTTTCAATGAGGTTAATTAAATTTTCCTTACAAAAGCAAGGAAAATTTCGTTTCATTTCAGTGATCACTGATCATAGCAAACAATGTTTTTAGGCCCAACCTGTAGAAGCTGGAAATGTGGAAAATTACTTGCTGGGTGAAACAATGATAAATCAGCTGGTGTGGATAATTGGGATAATCGGGTTACCTAAAGCTCTTTTGAATACAATTCCATCACCAGAACGTCTTATTTTTCATTTAAGCCTGAAGGAGGGGTTATTCTCGCAGGTTAGGGATTTAGCCAAGTTTGTACCTCTTCTAAAAACCAAACAGCAGATTTTTTGGCATCCCCCTATTACAGACCCATTACAATTATTCCAGTGTTCAAGAAGGTAATGGAAAAATTTGGTCTTTAACCCAGTTTTGGTGCTTGATATTTGGGATTGTTTGGCAAATTTCTGTAACATTCTTGAATGACATCTAAGTGATTTTCTCAGACCCCATTTCATTGATCTAGCAGTTATTTTTGGGACCATTTGTCTCAAACAACAGAAAGATTCATCTTCCTTGTTCATAGCTTTCAGCAAAAGGTTTTGTGAAGTGGAGGCAAAAATGTGGTTTGCGTACCATAGTTTTCTGTATTGGGGCAGTTGCTGAAGGATTGGCCAGTTCCTTTTAGTGTAACATGACTTTCTATCATGGCATGACTTTCTATCATTCGGATAAGAAACATCAGTTTATATATCCCAGCTGCAGTCTAAGCAACAGTGCCACCACTTTTAAATCTCCACAGAAATTCCAGTTGTAGTTGCTATAGTTAATGTGTTTCAATAACAGTTCCATATTGTTTCTTTCATGTGTGCAGAGGATGTAAAGGATGTAAATTACCATTGTGTAAGAATAATAAGGATGAATCAAAAGCATGCCACTGTTTCAGCTAATGCTCACAACTCAAAGCTGAAAACAACTCATCGATATCAGTGCTAAAGCACAGATTGTCCTCCTGTGCAGAAAAAATAAATAATTTTGAAGTCTTCTTAACAGAGACAGAAGACAGAAACATTTGTACCAGGTGACAGTAAATACCAACTTTGAAGTCTTAGCATTAGCTTTTGACAAACTTAATCAAACATTTTGTTCTGATTGTGTTATAAGGTGAGACTCACCAGACATACATGGTACAAAGACTGAATCAATATCACCCTCAATTTCTGACCCATAACCTACAACATATTCATCTGCCGCTAAGTCATGTCACCATGATTCTGGTGGCTTTGGCTCACTAACACGATCCCTTGGTTCCCATCATATCACCAGAACAGCAAACGGCATTGACTTGTGTGAACCTCTCAACCAAGCCCTATGATCAAGAGCACCTTCCACACTAATTATGAGGAGCCCAAGATTTGTCTTGATTAACGCTTTCATGATTAGTTGTCATTTTGTGTCGCTGAGGCTCAAAGCATGTACTGCCACAGATGTAACCAAAGCAGCTGTTGCAACATTTTATAACTACAGCTGTGTCTACTAGAACAAGTGCAGCAACATAAATACAACAAACTGACATATCAATGTAATGATAGCATTTGTGCAAGTGAGCTGCTTTTAAAACATCTGCATACAGCCACCAGACATGCTTTAACATATAAAATCATGTCTAATATCAAACCAATCCTGTTATTCAGTTTCAATCATTCCAAGTTTTTTGTGATCAGCAGCTCCAATTGCATATGGAGGAAAAAGTATTTAAGAAGCAAAATGCACATGGGTTGAGTCCAACACCAGTCAGTTGAATTAATAGAGTTTTACCCAGTAGAATAAAATTTGTATTTTTAATACAAGGATGAATTTCCCAGATATGGGACAATTTTTTACATTTTTAATTTTGAGCTGTTTTAGAGGTATTTTCTTAGAAAACCATTAAGGGTCCTGTGTTATCTTACCTATCATGCAGAGAAAACACAATTGAAGGCACTGTTAAAAATTAACCATCTGTTTTGAATAACAAAGTTAAAATATTAGACCATTAAACTAAAAATAATGAATAAATCTATAAATAAATCTAAAATAATCAGAAAACATAGTGAATAACTATTATTATAGCATTTTTAACACATTTTGCCCTGATTGTAGTACTTTCAGAACACTGGGCAAATCACACTCTCCCACATTTTCAAATATATTTCCATGTAAACAGGACAGTAGATTTTATTGTTTTACAAACACACACACACACACCACACACACACACACACACACACACACACACACACATATATATATATATATATATATATATATATATATATATATATAGACTTGTACCATGTTATAATACTTTTTCATGAACAGACATCATAAATACATCTAGTGTGAATCTTTATTTAAAAAAAAAAGTAAAAGTATGTGGTTTTGGGCACATATCACAGCTTGTGTTAACCTTTCTTTGACCTACACCAAATAGAACTTAGGTGTTCCACATTTTGGCAGTGTCCCACATTATGGCTCTTCATCCTACTTTTTCCTCCTTTAAATCCTTAAAGTTTGGCTTGTCCCAGAGGACTTGTGGCAGGTTGCTACTTCAATATTTACCAAAGACATGCCTTGTGCTTTGAATAAGTGCAGTGCTACTTACAGAACTGTTACAGAAGTGCAACAGAACACTCTCAACTGTAAGAATTACTCATATGAATTTGTAAAAATAGATTTGTGTATGTATGTAGTAAAAAACTTTTGATATTTTGTGTCAAACATACCAATAATAATGATAGTAAAGGCTTGATGTCACAGTCAGTGTGAGAAACATTGACAATAAAGAGTAAATAACACAACACATAGTGTTCAGATTTCTGATTCTGGTAGGACAGGGTTTATCATGTCACTGACTTTTGATGGCTAAAATTGTGCCACAGTGTATCAACTCTTAAATTTCTTTAGTTTATTGAAAACAATATTTAGGGCTTCATTGATTATTTTCCCATTTATCCCACCTGAAAGCAAAAGCCAGGGCTTCTAAGTGTAGCAACAATAGATGACCCTTGTACTAAATCAATTTTCTTTGCAAACAGTATTTCACTGTTATGACTTTGATCAGTGTGATTTAACTCATTTAACTTGAGATCAGCAGGCAGTTACATGCTGTTTTCATTGTGTGATGAATTACCAGTCATTCAGCTCCCAAAACAGTTTAAATGCACTTGATTAAATGCCAAATGAGCCGTCCAGTGCTTGTTTACTGCTCTGAACATGTGAACATGCTCAACCTGCATGCAGGCTCTGACTGATCAGCAAGAGGGGGCAGGGCTAATGACATCACTGTCCCAGATAGTGGCGCTATATATAACTTAATTTTGAGAGATGGTCCACACCCCAATCTGTTCCCACTGAGCCTATAACGCATCACTTCCAACACACCATTGCATTGAACAGCTTGTTGGTTCCATCATGAATATTGACCTGGTTGCCTTTGATGAAAAATTCTTCTCATGTGCCTCAGGTCTTTCCACCACAGGCCCTCACGGTCACTCTGCTAGGCTGCAATCTGTGGTCTCTGTCTCAAGTGCTCCTGCTGATGGTGCAGCTTCCTGCTATTCATCCTGAATTGATCGCTCGCGGGCTGTCCGCTCAGGCTTCTTGTAGTACCATCGGTCGTCTCTTGCATCTTCTTCCACCTTGCCGGTGGTCCCTTTCCCCTCTGTGCTGCTCTCTGCCAGCTGCCCCCACCACTCGCGTGCAGCTGTGGCTGCCGGTTTTCTCCGCAGGTGCTTTTGCAAGCTTGGGTGCTGCCCCATCCCCAGTATCCAATGCTTAAAGCTGCACTCATCTTTTCGACCCTCCTCCCATCGCAGTAAGTCTACACCAGCGGATCCTGCAAGGTGTGGACGTGGACCTTTTCTGTCTGCTACTACCATGGCTCTGCACACTTTTACGTGGGTGACATGTCTGTTGCACTGTGTGCCTCCATGTTGTCACCTACTGCACGAGGGCCTGTGCCCAGCCCAGCCCACCCTGTACACACCTGAATTTGGTCACAGATGTCTTTTGTTTATTCTGTCACCTGGTTAATGTTCCTGGGCTGGTCGTGTGCCACTCCCTCCATCAGGTTCTCTCCAGGATACTCTTAACAACTCACGGTCCTTTTAGGAGGTGGTCTATACACCATTCTCCTTCTACTAAGGCTATATAACCTTTCACACCATTGCGTCTGACAGTTTCGCATCCTCCACTTCCCCATGACCTCCCATTTTTATTAATTTCTTTGTACCTCTTTATAATATAAGGATTACAAAATCCTTGTATGTTCAGCTCAAAAACACAGTAGATGAACAATTTCCAACAGGATTTTAGTCTAAAAAATTGTAAAGTAGATTTTTTTAATAAAAAAAAATCTTTAAAATATTTAAATTATTTAAATTTTCACATCTTAAATGAAGAAACGTTTGAGTAGCCTAGGAACTCCTGAAAATAACAATATCTGGCATGTAACCTGTAAATAGATTTCTAATTTTTTTCATGAATCATGCAATCTTCAAGTACATCAAACTATGGAAACTTCCCATAAAAATGGCCTTGGTTTCTAAAGGTTAACCAGAACGCACTATTCAGATTTCCATAGGTTTAGCAGCTGAATCACAACAGATATAGATCAGAGAAGAGAGATCAGAACAGGAGAGAGAGAGAGAGAGAGAGAGAGAGAGAGAGAGAGAGAGAGAGAGAGAGAGAGATCAAAGAAGAAAAGGGACAACAATAATGACTGAAGAAAGGTAGAGTTAAAATTAAATGGAAAGCGGAGAGAGAAGCGAGAGAAAGAGCACTAAGGAAGAGAGACAGATACAATGAAGAGGATAAATACAGAAAGAGTTTAATACAAAAAGGTTACGAGAGAAACGAAAGGAAGATAAAATAAAGGGAGAAGGAAAAGAAAGGGGAAAAAGAGAGAGAGGAGAGAGATAGAACTAAAACAGGGAAAGTGAGCAAGAAAAGTGGAAACAGAAAGAACAGAAATGCGTAAAAGAGTGACAGATGCACAATACGAGAGATAAGAAATAAAGAGAGGAGAGAGAATCTGGGTATTTTTGTAGCCTATGTTATCTGCATGTTGTGTGTGTGTGTGTGTGTGTGTGTGTGTGTGTGCGTGTGTGTGTGTGTGTGTGTGTGTGAGAGAGAGAGAGAGAGAGAGAGAGAGAGAGAGAGAGAGAGAGAGAGAGTGAGAGAGTTATAAATGATAGTTTCTGGCTGTCAGAGGGAAAATGTACTGTAATTCTCCAATCCACTAATAGAGTCTTTTTCTCTCTTTTTTCCTCTCAGTCAGTGAAGGAGATGGCTCCCTCCCTCTCTCACTTTCTTTCCTTGTGCTCTCACTTTCTCGCTTCTTTTTTCCATTTTCTCTGTTGTGTTCTTCAGTGGGAGTCAGGTGCTGAGCGCAGGCTGTCTCAGCTCTACTTCAGCTTTTTACGTTCACTCTCAGTTTAATGGGTTTTACTGGCACCACAAACTGAAGAACTTAATAGGCATGAAAGTCTCTTCAGGTTGAATTTACATGAACCTCAAATGTAAAACCAAATCCAGTGAAAAGGGAGCTCAGTGCTGGAGAGTTTTTACTGTTATATGAAGAAATCTTGTGGTCTGCACTGTAAGACTTGGACAGTAGTTCATAAATTGAGCCTTGAAAGGTGACCAATACACATTATACATTTTTAACTGTACACTTTAATGTGAAACATTTTACAGTTTACAAAATGTTTACAAATATTTAGAGAATTTACCAATTTACCAACAAGTATATATTGTTTATTAATATACTGTCCAGTGAAACATGTATCTCCAAAATGGTTACTTTACAGAAGACAAACAAAATTGTTTAATTTGAATTGAAGTTCACATAAAATGAGTTTATAAAATGTTGGTTTATTTGTTTAGAATTGGTTACACAGTGTACAGAGAAGATGGGTCATGGCTGGGGCTTTCAGCATGACAATGACCCGAAACACACAGCCAGGACAACTAAGGAGTGGCTCCATAAGAAGCATTTCAAGATGCTGGAATGGCCTAGCCAGTCTCCAGGTGTGAACCCAATAGGACATCTTTAGAGCATAGATGAATGGATGGAGGGATGATACATAGAGGGACTGATGGATACAAGAATGGGTGGATTGATGAATGGAGGGATAGAAAATTGGGTGGATGTGTAGATGGGAGGGTAGATTAGATGAGTTGGATAGATGTATGATGAATGGATTAAATAATGATAGATATGTATGGAATGATGGTTGAGATATACACACATGGATGGACTGATGAATAAATAGATTTATAGACAAACTGATAGACTGACAGATGGACAGAGGATGGATGGATATATACATTTTATTGGTCTCTGAGAGAAACTTTTCCTTCCGTTATACAAATAAGCATGAACATTGTATAATTAAACAGCATGATGTTTTTCAGTGTTGTTCACTGACAGAAATATGTAATTCAGTCTGGGACTAAACATGTTATGAAGTAGAAGAATTAAATGTGCAGTGAGAATGGTCATACCACATATGAAATGGAACTAATATTCAATGGAGTGTAATGTTGAACTGAATGAGCTGCTAACAGATTTCTTTCTAAAGTGGATTGGGGTTAATGTCTGTCCCTGACAAAAAGGACTGAAATAAATATTACTCTTTTTTTGCGTAGCTAATCAGTGGTACTGTGACATGAATAGCACATCCTGGATCATTTCTGCTGTTCATCAGTGAAGGGCTTGGGGTATGAAGCACGTAGGCAGAGAAACATTATAATGTCACAGCTGATAAAGTTTCTGATTACCAAATGAAGAAGTGCTGATTAAAGTGTCTGATGGCTGGTGAATGATCTAACTAACCATAAAACCCTTCTTACGTCAATTTATTTACAGTTAATCTTTGCTACACTGACCAAATCCTAGCACTTTTACAAGTGGATTGTAAGTAATTATTACATCAGTTAGAAAATGAAAAACATTGAACCCAATTCTGGTCTCACAGCAACCTTAAAGATTTATGTCTGTTTCTCTCTCTGTCAGTTTTCATCCATCCGTCTGTGACTTTCCCACATGTCCTGTTTATCTATGCATCTGCACATATTTAATGTCCTGTCCACATACAATTAAAAAGTAACAGATTACAGAGTGCTTTTTTGGCTACCACTTTTGGTTTTTAGTTTTGTACCTTAGTCATGAGTGCATTTTATGTTGAGCTTCAACACATTAATGGGTTGAGCTGAAACTGGTTAAATAATTGTAAGATTCTTAGTTTGTGTCCATCCATCTTAGTTTGTTTACTGTTTTGTCTGTTTATTCCCATCTGAATTTTAGGACGACCCCCTTCTAGGTATCTAGCTATCTATCTACAGCACATACAGCAGTGCTTGAAACTTTATCTGTATTTCTGTGTAAATTTGATAAAATTTTCTTAAAAGTAGATATGAACCAAAGCAAGCAAATGAGACAAAATCCACTTTTTCAGTTTTACATATATTTAATGTGTGAAACTTTGCTTTAACTACCTGGTGTGAATATCTTGTGCTTCAATAACCAACTAAAGACTATATGTTTTAACAAATCCGTCCATACAAAACAACATAAACTGTTATGTTGATAGGTTTCCTTCCATGAACTGCTTGATTCAGTTCTGTCCACAACATTTCTATTGGATTAAGGTCAGGACTTTGACTTGTTAATTGCTTTAATCTTCTTAACAATTTGATGGAAAACTACTTGTCTTGCATGACCCTTATTGCTGTATGACCCACATTCCCTTGAGACAACTGATTGATGTCCTGACATTTTCTTTTCACATTTGCTGGTACAATTCAGAGTTTATTGTTTCAGTGATGATGACCAGCCATCCTGGCTCAAATCATGATACCATCACCTCCATGTTTCACAGATTGAGGTTGTTATGCTGGAATGCAGTGTTTTCCTTTCTCTAGACATAATGCTTTTCTTTTAAACCAAAAAGATCTATTTTGGTCTCATCAGTCCACAAAATATTTTTTTTCCAGTAGCCTTCAAACTTCAAGCAAGCTTTAGCAAACTGCAAGTAGGCAGCATTGTTTATGTTCAGGCGGCGGAACAGATGAGAACTATAGATGATTTTAGTTAAAATGAGAAGTATTATGTTTGGAGAAAAGAAAACACTGTATTTCAGAATAAAAACCTTATACCATTTGTAAAACACAGTGGTGGTAGAATCATCCTTTGGGCTGGTTTGGCTACATCTGGGCCAGGATGGCTTGTCTTCATTGATGGAACAATGAATTCTGAATTATGCCAGCAAATTTGAAAGGAAAATGTCTGGACACCTGTCTGTGAGCTAAATCACAAGAGAAGGTGGATTATGCAGCAAGACAATGACCTTAAGCACACATGTTGTTCTTCAAATGAAGGGTTAAAGAAGAATAAAGTTAATGTTTTGGAACAGCCCAGTCAAAGTCCTGACCTTAATCCAATAGAAGTGTTGTGGAAGGACCTGAAGAAAGCAGTTCATAACAGAGTTTAAGCAGTTTTGGATGGAGAAATGTGGATAATTTACTCAATAAATAAATGGTTAAATGTAATATTTTTTGCCTCATTTGTCTGATTTGGTTTTACTTTTTTGGACTGCTGTGAAAATGTGATTTTTGAAGTTTAATGACAAATTCATCCAGAAATACTGACAATTATAAAGGGTTCACAAACTTTCAAGCACCACTGTATCTGGGCCATGGTACATCTTAGCAGTGTATCATCGGACAGGTGGTGTTTCCTGAAACATGAATGTCCGGCCTTCACAGACAGATCATGTCACAGCATGTTGATATTGAATTGCTGAGGTCAATTTGCTGTTGACAGGGTTGGAGTATTAGTTTGTGCCTACACTGCATCCAGTTAGTTTCAGTTTATTCTTCTTAGCTAGCTGTTGATATTTTGATTGGCCAGCTAATTGCAGAGACAAACTTGCTGTCAGCTTATCTCGTTACGGCGAGTTCCTGACTCAATGCATTTCAACAAGCAATCCGTCAAATGTGTTGAGTTAAATTAATAATAGATTAGACCGCATAGCTTTCATGAACTATGGATCAGTGAAATGTTTAAATAGCTGGATATCTATTTATAGTTTTGGTTGAAATGGAAAAGGAAGTTTTGATAGCAATGTTCTCCTTTTACTAACTGATTGTAAAATCAGACTCACCTACAAGCCCGATATAAAATGCTTTATTTGATTTGACCTTGAATAGCTGGTAGAGAAAGGGATTTGTTGATGTTTTTATCACCAAACAGTACTCTACCCACACAGCCATCGCTGTGGACGGCTAGTGCTCTGGGAGAATGATACTTGGATGGTTTGGCTGATATACTGTGTCCCATGGGTCAGATAAAATGTCTGCCAAAATTCTTGGAGGGTCTCAGTTCTTCTGTATGATACTTTTGTAAGGACTGGAAGAGTGAACGCTGCTTTGAAGTGACATGTAAACTCGCAGGGACACTTGTTCACACTGTGTATTTACTGCTAATTATTGCTAAATGACTTCTCTGTTAGCATGGGCTTATACCAGTGTCATATGATGCTTGTTGCCTGCTTGCCATTGTGGGATCCTGATGAAATGGCTGAGTTAAGATTCTGCAGTAAACAGACAAATGTTAGTTTGAAACATATTAATTATCTGGATAATTAATAGGTGTGGGTCAGATTTGAGTGAGGCTGAGTGACACATTTTACTCCAGAGTTTTAGAGGGTTTAGAGGTTTAATGTAAGGTTGGAACTTTAGATTCTCAGAATTTAGGTATAGGTTATAGGTTATAGGGTGTGTCTGGTGTTTTTCTTCATTGGAATTTGTCATCTATTGAACAAGTCGTTTCAGTTTTAAGGATGCTTTTGTGCGTATCTTGAATTTTTCTGCACATAGTTAATGCATTTCTGAAAACTACATGTACAAACTGCATCACACAATGGATCAGAATGTTTAGTTAATGCCTCAAATGTCAAATTAATGTCATGTCACTAGCTATGTACAGAAATGTTGAAATGCTTAGTCATGTGAATATATCAGTATCAGTCCCAGTGATGGTGATGGTAATAATGATGGTTTTGGACTTCAGTAAACAAAACATTGACAAAAAAGGCAGAATATCCAGCACTAAGGTGTTATATCAGTCAACTGTTATAGTTTCTTTGGCACTGTGCTTAAATGGAGCTCAATGTTTCGTTTTTTTTTTTGTTTGTTTTTTTTTTATTTTTCCCTTGAATGTACTCCAGATATTTTTGGTTGAATATGCAGTGTTTTTTATGTTGAATACATAAACAATAGTTTTTCTCAGTCACTTTAGAGCATTTTTAAATTCATCATTAACATGTACACAATAGTATCAAAACAATTTATACAAACAGCACAACATGAAAGCAAAAGCCTGTAACTTTCTCAAAAGTCTTGTCCCAAATTTGTTCATGTCAAAGTAAGCATTTCTGTCGGTGAACATGTGTCTTTAGAATGACAAATTCTCGTGTTACGAACATGATAGTCAAAATACTTAATCATGCTGTTAGTATACTCTGTAAGTGCTATCCAGTGGCCAAGGGTTTGATTACAGGGAGTGAAAATGCACAACACTGCACTTTTTCTGTGGCATATATCAATTTCAACCATGCAAATTACACATTACTGCATGTGGGATATTTATTGCAAGAGCTTGGATGAGATTCACATTCATTATTTTATAGTAACTTATTGACAGACACTGCACTACAGAAAAGAAAAAAAGATAGTCATAAGACTATATTAGAAATTGCACTTCTAAATTCGAAATGCAAACAAAGGAAACAGACAGAACTGTACATGCAGCTCTGTATGGGAAGATTTCACTGCAATCTTTCTATAACTCTATAACTGTCTGTTGAACCACAGATTCTCATCCACATCATGACGGATATCACAAATGCCAGGCATATGCCAGAGGGGTATAAGGTCCATCAGCATTAAGTTGTGGAGCAGTGGAAATTTGTTCTCTGGAACAAGTCATTACTTTAAAAAGTGCAGAACCAGTTGACAGAACTGCAAAGCAGATTTTATACATTTCTATTAAACTGTTTTAATAAGTCTAGCATTGATTCTAATTAATCAAATTTTCAATCATTTTTATTAAAACCTTAGCCTTTCTGGAGTAACTGTCTCTACTGTGCAGGGAAGGCTTTTTTGTAGCACTGCTGTGAGGTGTGGTGGTGATCATCCAGCATCAAAAGCATTAGTGAGGTCAGGAAGCTGGATGATCACCACCACACCTCACAACGGTGCAACAAAAAAGCTTTCCCCGGAGAGAAGAGACAGTTACTCCAGCAAATGTAAGGCTAAGGTTTGAATGAAAGTGCACTTTATAAAGTAAATGACTTGTTCAGTTCAACAAGATGTGTTGGGGGGTCAGTAGAGTAGCATCTAATACATTTTGATCCATATGAAAAAGTGATTGAAAATGCAGGAAACAGCAAACAAGTGTACAAAATCATCTGCATGATTTGGTTCTGTCAAAGCATTTGCTTTTTATACAAAAGGAAGGAAAAATTGGTTTTATGATGGGCCAAGTGACTACATGATGTGACGGTTGGATAAGTAGTTTTGAAAAATTGAATTTTGATCTGAGAAATGCACTGAAATTAGAACCAAGATGTGTTCCATATGAAGTTTTACTCTCTAATTACTTCAGTTATGTCTGTACCTGTTACCTGATTTTGTTGACTTGTTTTTGTCTGATTTGAATTTCATTATTTTAGTTAAGTTTACATAATTTAGAATTTATTTATTTAATTTTATTAATATTTAATCCTATATTTCTCTAAATTACTATTGTTATTATAATTATAATAGTACTACTATTATTATTATTATTATTATTATTATTATTATTATTGTTGTTGTTGTTGTTGTTGTTTTGCTTGTTTTACTTGATTAAGTTTTAGTTTTACTTTATATTCTATGTTCGTTTCACAACACCCGTATTGTTGTGTTCAGCTATACTGTAAAGGGAAGTAACACTCTCTGTATTTCTGAAGGTTAGTGATTAATTGGTTGATATTCTTAAGTGCAGTTTTATCCATCAATAACCAGTGGTAACTCATATACAGGCCATTTATACATCATTTTGTAATGTAAAAAAAATGACAACCTGAACTATTGGAGGAGGTGTTTGTTTTTTCAATCAGAATTTGAAGCATAAGCTCTGAATTCATAACACCAGAATGAGAACTGAATTTGTGATGCAGTTTGACTTGGAACACTTTTAATGCTTTTTTGCTTCTAAATTAGTGATTAGTAAATTGCACTATAGTATGTGAAACTCACTGGACTCATTTTTAACTCTCATTAACTCTAAAGTCATAAACACATTTCTCTGTCTATCCATCAGTCCATCTACATTTTTCTGTCTATCTGTCTGTCCATCCATCTGTCTGTTGGTTTCCATTAAGTTCTAATATTATTGATTTTCATATAACAGTTTGCAATGGTCTGTTAAAAGTGAGTTCATGTAGCACAAGCACAGCTGTGGTTCTAGAATGTGACCATTTCTCAGCTGTACATCATCTACAGAACAGTGTGAAGAATCAAGAGACAAGAACTAAGCAGACAATCAGATAAGGTGGTGTTGTGTGTATTTTATTTTAACTGTATGATTTTTTTTTCAGGTTTATATACAGTGGTGAAACAAACAACAAAACACAAAATCATTGCACACTTACCTTTTAAATATCAACACAGTTACCTTCTGATGTCTGGAACTTGTGCACCATGCAAGGTGAAATGGAAAATTCCAGTACGAAGCTGAAAAAAAAAAACATATTGTTGTAGCTCTGCCTACAGAGTCAGAGTCAATCATTAAATACGTGGTTGACAATGTGGAACATTTCTATGCTTTTTTAACAAATAACAAGGAAAATATGTCTAGACTGTAAATACACAGAGCTTAAATGAGCAGGACCGCCTAGCCAAAGTGTACTTTTCAATATTCTGTTATCTAACTAGCTGCTAATGTTAGTTGGGGCATTAAGAGATTAGGACCAGGTGCTGGTATTTGCTCTAGAATACAATTGCAGTATTCAGAAGCTGTGCCCTGAAGGCCAAGGCATACAGAGCATCATATATGTTTGATTAACAGATTTGATGGCTAAAATGTGTCATTTTCATTTTTGTCATTTAAAATCTTCATAGGTGATAGGTACTTGATTAAATTTTGCATGTGTGTGTCCACGTCCAAACGCTTTACTGATCTTTTCTTTTCACGTTTCTTGGTGGTGTCTATTCTGAATCTCATGCTTTCAGTAAGTATTTTACAACCAACCATCTTATGGATCCACATGAGAACCATGTCAGATAGAATCTAGGAGAGGAAGTTTCAGTCAATCTTCAGATCAATAGCCTGATCTATACACTGCTTTACTGAGTTCCAAACAATATTTCTCCACAAACTGACATCAGTATACAAACAATTAATTCACATAATACCTGACTGAGATATGATTTCAGTTAAATTTTTACTGCTTAAATATCCTCTCTCTTCCTAGCTGATCTTCGGCTCCATATAGACCATACATACCACATGGTAGTCACAGGGCAGCAGATATCTGGGGGTTTCAATAAGTGAATACATAAACCCATATAAAATATAGACAAGTTGAATGTCTATTTACATATTTGTATTTACTAGTTATCTTTTCTAAGATTTTCACATTTCCAAAACAACCACACTGAGACCCTTTAGAGGAGATGGTCATATTGAGAATGTAATCCAACCTTGATCTGACTGGACTACAGTGTAATCTGTAAAATAATCATTACAGCTTTAGACAAATGCCATATTTGATGCTGTTCCATGTTAAACTGCACAGAAATCTGTGTCCAAAACCACAAAAGTATTGACTTTCTTGCTCCCAGACAGGTCTGACCAATAAGCAGAGAGAATGTTATCACGAGATTTGTTGTGATGCATTTTGGTGACCTTAAATTTCCCCAAATCAAAACTTCAAGTTTTGTGGTCAAATCAGATCACTAATCCCCTAAATAAAATGACACACAAGCACATTACGTTAGAAAAATACCTTGCACTTTCAATACATATATACGCATATAATTTGTGCTTCATGAAATCTGTGCCTTGGATTTATAAAGTCCCACAGAAAACCTCATCCATCATAATTAAGATAAAGAGAGATTGCAGGAAAGCAGAACAAAAATGGAAACACTGACATTCACAAACACTTTCCTAAATGCCCTTTCTACCAAGCCCAGTTAGAACTCTCAAATGACAAATGACAAGAATCTGTTTTTATTTGGTAGTAAAATGCAATCCATTAAAGTCAGCATATCTGATGAGTATTGTTCTCTGACAGAAAGTACTGTCATCTTTTGTACTGTCATGTTATATCTGAACATTACTAGTGTTTCTCTTGATGGTGATATTAGTCAGAATTTACTCATCTGATAATCAGCCTTTTACCTACCCTAAAGACTCTTGATTCTTAATTCTCTGCAATTCTTTTCAATTTCAAGCATTTATGTAATGGACAAGGTCTTAAAAGGTGGTGCGTCTTGAACCAAGTCTTGGTATGTCTTGAACATTTATCTCAAGTTCAACCTTTTTGTCTTATTGTAGCAAGGATAATCCAGATACTGGTAAATCTGTAGTGGTTCAGTTAGTTATTTGTGTGGCTTTCAACGTGTTGTATCACGAGACATTGCTTAACTATTTACAAGTTGGCCTCACTGACGCTGTCCTACTTGAGTGGCCTTGAATATTATGTCACCTTTTGGAAATGCCAAACTTTGGAAAGCCCACGGGGCTCCCTCTTGGGACCAGCACTATTCGGTCTGTAAATAAGAATAAAGCAGAAATGATTGTCATTGAAAATGTCAAAAATGAGAGTTGAAGCACTTGTGTCTTTAGAATCCCTCTGTATATAAGTGCAAAGCTCTTCCAAAATACTGGGAGTCACTTTTGACAGTTAACTCTCCAAAATAGGGCCTGTTACTACAACATTTAAATTATTTTTCTTGCACTACATTAAAGCAAAAAAAAAAAAAAACATCTCCCAGTGATTACCATTACCTTAAATATATATTACCCCAGAAGGTAAGTGAAAACATCTGGTAAAAGGTTTCTAAGACTAAAGATTAAATAAATCTGATTAAATAAATCTGTCACAGCAGATCAATATTGTTTTGATCAGATATCTGCCAGTATAGCAGTTATGTGGAAAATACTTAATGTGATGTACATATTGTGTGTTTTAATTGTGTTTTAAAAAAGAATAACTAGCAAACAATAAATTAGTCACTAGTCACTAAAAAACATGATTTGATTTGATTTGATTTGAGTCAAGAAAAAAAATTGTTAGTTGCAGACTTTATTTCCAGCTTGCGATCAAATTGTGAAACTAAAATGAGGACTTGAATTATGTTTGTCAATGTCGTCAATGATTACAAGTCTAATTAGATTTGATTTTAAGATCCTTTTAGCAATTTTTAATTCCCTGCATGATCTTGCTTTACAATACCTCAGCGATGCAATAAGCAAATATGTTCTCTCAAGAGCTCTTATATCAGCCCACAGGAATATGTGGGCTGTACTGGCTGCCCGTCTTAAAAGTGGATACGAAGCCATTTCCCATTACAGTCATAATCTTTGGAATTCTTTTCCTGGTGATCTGAGAACTCATGACAGTCTTTTCACTTTTAAAGCTAAATTTGTTTTTGTCTGGATTGTAATTCATCAGATGTTAGTTTATGATTTTTGATTTGACTAGTTATTGATTCCACTTTGCATTTTAAATGAATATTCGTATGTGATTGAGTAACATGGCAGCCCTACAGTACATTAGTGTAACAGAAATGTATACTTGTGCCTCAGAGACAGGATGCTATCTGTCCCTCTTGGGAGGAAGTTGTCCATCCTGCTGTCACACAGTACTCTCTATTTATCTCTTGCAGTTAGGAGTAGACACAACATTCCTGCTCTAGAGCTAAAAAAATGCTAAACTGGACCTGTCCTCTCAGGAGACTAACAGAAATGTACAGTCTGTTTTATTTATCTAGCACCAAAGCTCTTGGGAAATCTTTTTTTTTACTATTGCCTGAAATTGTCTAGTACATACTTTAACAAAACAATTGGGGGCATGTATGAGTGGATGATACTGCCAAAATATAGTATCCTTCAGGGCCTTTTGAACACCTAATGGTTTCAGGATTTTAATCATTTTAATTCAGAATAATGAGTGCATTTATACCCTGCAGTATTGCAATACTAATATTATTCCATCATAAAGTTCTTGTGACAAGGTTTAAACTTGTGAGTTGATAAATATAAAATTGTTCAATCAGGATTAGGAGACTAATCCAGGAGACTAGTTACATCTGAAACATCTTCTGGAAGTTCAAGATTTGTCACTACCTGAACAAAATCAAGTCAGTTCAAGGTAGAATAGTCATAGCTCATCACTGAATGTCACTATGTTGGACATTAATGCAATAATACACTTGAGGTGGTGCTATACCATGGATACTGACCCAGGTTTATTGTGATTGTATGCAGGAGATTGATGTATTCACACAAAAAAATATTTCTTCTGCCAAGTGAAATGTATTCTTCGTTGCATATTAATAATGTTTATAGTTTATTTTATGTGTAGAAGTGCCAAAGTACATTTAAAAAAAATATTAAAACAAGTGTACTTTTCAGTCTACTTAATGGGTGGGGCTAAACTGGTGTAGACTGAAAACAAGAAACTAAAGTGCTCAACTGGAGCTACACCTCCATAGGTTGAAAAGACATATATTTATGTAAATGCTTTGGAAACAGTGAATTCAAAATGAGTTGTACTGGGGGGATACGTTAAACTGATTTTTACATAACAGTTTACAACTTAGAAGAACTGTATATAGATTCTGTGCATGAATGAATTTTGCGTTTGTGGTTTCATGCGTTACATGATATCTTATCATGCTCTGTGTGTGTGTGTGTGTTTGAACTATAAACACACAATGAAAAAGTTAATCAGGAGACATTTCTGAAAAGTCATCCTGACATTAACTGCTGCAGGAAGTAATGAGTTTCTAAAGCGTATACTCATCACACACACACACACACACACACACACACACACACACACACACACACACACACACACACACACACATGGGAATGTGTATGTGAGACAGTTTCTCTGTGTACTACAGAACTGCAGCTCAGTTATTACTTGAAATATTTGATGATACTCTAGTTAGATTATTTTGTACTCTGTGTGTGTGTGTGTGTGTGTGTGTGTGTGTGTGTGTGTGTGTATGTGTGTGTGTGTGTGTGTGTGTGTGTGTGAGGATCTGCTGTAAAATCCTATATAACATTAAAATAAACCCTAAATAGAAAGTCAGTGCATTTAATTGTTTATTTGTATTTATTGTCATTGTTTATAATATATATATAATAATATAATATAATACTATATAAGAGAGAGAGAGAGAGAGAGAGAGAGAGAGAGAGAGAGAGAGAGAGAGAATAATTATACAACTACAAAGGGTTCCCAACTGGTAAAATGATCAGTTATTATAGAAACAAGGACAAGGTTTTAAGGAAGTAGCAGGTCAGTGTATATACGTACCTATGCATCAGATGTTTTTGTGTAATTAACCTCTAAGAATCTCTGGTTTGTTTAGGTGTGTGTGTGTGTGTGTGTGTGTGTGTGTGTCTGTGTGTTTGTGTGTGTGTGTGTGTGTGTGTGTGTGTGTAAACATAATTTCAGTGAGAATTAAAGTGCAGTTATGAATTTGGTGCTTCTGTAAATGATTGCTCATCAGCTTTCAGTCTGTATTTTTTACCTGAATATTAACAAGTCATTACAGAGTTTATGAAAAATAAATCTTACAGTGAGAAGAATTTTGTTAAAAGCACACTCCAGCATTTCTCTTCTTCAGCATTTCTTTACTTCTCATTTCAACACTACTTATTCAACATTTATAATCCAGGCCAGTGGGGGCAATTCCCAGGAGCTTCAAACTGTGCACCCAGTGACCCCTTTCCATGTGGATAAAATACACAGACCTTTAATGGTCATTTTTTGGAAACCAATCCAACTGTTTAAATGTGTGTCATCTTGTTTATTAGCTGCCAACAGTCTAGATTGACTGTCTTGTTATTTTTTTAAGGTCTATCAAAGCATTTAAGGTAATTTCAATTTGTGTGCATAAAATATTTCTTATTGCAGATGAAAGTAAACACAGCCATAAAAAGGTAAATCAAATATGCATATAAACAAAGCGATGTGCATGTAAGAACAATAAAAGCATGACCCATATTCAGGTAATGAACACATTAAAATGACACCACAAAATATGTAAACTAATCAAATGAACAGCAGTAATTGTATGTCCTCTTCCTCATGATGAAATAGGATGCTGCTGGTCTGACATCTTGTATGTATGTATTTTTGTTGACTTGAGATTGAAATGTGAAATTGTCCCTCTGCTGGCATGCTAGATTCTGGGATGCATAAATGCTTCCTGCTACCACACCACCAGATTATGTACTGCTGGAAAAGAAGGCTCAAACAAGAAAAGGTTATTCAATATTCCGTATGTGTGAATGGCAAAAGTATGTGAGCTTTTGCTTTCAGTATGTAATCTGACCCCCTATGCAGCAAAAACTGCAGCTAAACATTTCTGTTAACCGTTGATTAGTCCTGCACTAATTTATTAACCAATTTCTCCTTATAAAACTCCTTCCACAACATTTCTACTGTATTAAGATCAGGACTTTGACTTGGCCATTCTAAGACATTTACTTTTTTCTTCTTTAATCATTCTTTGGTAGAACAGTAAGTGCGCTTTGAGTCCTTTTCTTGTTGTTTGACCCACATTTTCTTGTGACTCAGCTCACGGACAGATGTCCTGATGTTTTACTTCAGAATTTGCTGATAAAATTCAGAATCCATTGGTCCATCAAAAGGCCCAAACCATGATACTTCCACCATGTTTCACAAATGGGATAGGGATTTTATGTTGGAATGCAGTGAAAATGCATTTCATTAAAAACAAAAAAATCAATTTTGGTCTCATTCGTCCACAAAACTATTCCAATAGACTTCAGCCTCGGCCATGTGATCTTTGCAAACTGCAGATGGGCAACAGTGTTCTTTTTGAAGGGAGCAGTGTCCTTTTTGTCCTACAAGGCTATTACATAGTTTGCTCTTGGTGTGATCATTGTTGGTCAAGCACTACTGGGGAGGGTAATTATTGTCTTGAGTGTCCTCTATTTGTATGCAATCTGTGGTTTTCCTCAAACGTGTTGTGAAGATCAGATTTTGCTAGACTCCCCTTCTTATATATATATAGAAGGGGCGTCTATCAAAATCTGATCTTCACAGCACGTTTGAGGACTTGGACTACAATTTGTGTATGTGTATATATCATATATATATATATATATATATATATATCTTTGGTCATCAGATGGCATTCCTCACTAGTCAGCTTCACACAGATTGACTGCTGATGGCTTAGGAAATGCTCAAGCATCTTGTACTTAGAACCCCATCAGGTCACCACATCATGGATCAGTCCTTCCTGGAATGTTAAAAGTAGATTGATTGGAAGCCTTTGAGCAGAAGATGACAGGCCTTGATTTCTGTGTCTTCAATCTGAATTTTAAAGAGCAACACTAGTGAAAATCCTGAATCAGAAACACAGTCTGGAAGCTGGTGTGTTAATGTCATGGTAGCATGTTGGAATAGACCAGTACCTGGCATGAAAACACTGTACTATTGATTCTGCATGAGGATTGCAAGTGGTGTGCTAATGCCGCGGTAGCATGTCAGAGCTAGCCAGTAGTGGTTCTGGATGACAGTTCTATTCAGGGCACTAATGCCATGCCAACAATGTTTTACTGTTGGTCATAATTAATGGCTTAGGAAGATGTTAAGCTGTTTAGGTAATGTCTTCCGTGAAATTACACACTTGTGATTACCACTTGTCATGACTACCTGTGGAAAAGAGAGGCAGTGGTTATGCAGATCAGGTTTTTGTCAAGAAAAAACCTCTCTGGGGTTGTTTTCTTCTGGGAAGAGCGTTGAGCACACCAGCCCTGCTTATGCTGGTCCAGAGGGCAGTAGTTGTAGCAAACCATGTATCAGCGTATACCTGGTTGCACATTTTTGGGATTTTAGCCTTGGAAAATAATTTTTGTAGTGAGGTACTTTCATCATTATGATGCCCAAGATGCCACCCACAATGGTAAATGTATTTTTGTCATTCTCCCGACACCAACACGATTATTTATTTTTGCTTTAGTGTATATACTCGTAAATATACAATCCACATACACTTAGATATAGTAGAGAGGCACACCTGTATATGAGTAAAGTTCACCACAAACTTACCTTTAGTCTTTTAGTGTTTAGTCTTCTTGACTTTCTGTTATCTTTGGACTCTGTTGTCTCCAGCCAGCAAGATTTAGCAGCAGCTTGTGTGAGTAGCACAGCAACTGAGGTAGAAGCATGGCAAGAGTGGGGAGACTACATTCTAAGCTAAAGACTAGGGTTCTGCCACCACAAATATACAGTACATCCAGAAAGTATTCACAGCGCTTCACTTTTGTACATTTTATGTTATAGACTTATTCCAAAATGGATTAAATTCATTTTCCCATCAAAATTCTACACATAATAGGCCACAATGCAAATTTATTAAAAATAAAACAATATAACATGTACATGATTATTCACAGCCTTTGCCATGACATTCAAAATTGACCTCAGGTACATTTTGTTTCCACTGATCATCCTTCAGTTGTTTCTACAGCTGGATTGGAGAGCATCTGTGGTACATTCATTTGATTGGACATGATTTGGAAAGGCACACACCTGTTAATACAAGGTCCCATTGTTGACAGTGCATGTCAGAGCACAAACCAAGCCTTGAAGTCTAAGGAATTGTCTGTAGACATCTGAGACAGGATTGTATCGAGACACAGATCTGGGGAAGGGTACAGAAGAATTTCTGCATAGTGGCCTCCGTCATCCATAAATGAAAGAAGTTTGAAACCACCAGGATTCTTCCAAGACCTGGTCGTCTGGCCAAAGTGAGTGATCATGGTAGAAGGGCCTTAGTCAGGGAGGTGACCACTAAACCAATGTTTACTCTGACACAGCTCTAGCATTATTCTTTGGAAAGATGAGACCCTTCCAGAAGGACAACCATTTCTTCAGGACTCCACCAATGAGGCCTGTAATGTAGAGTGGTCAGATGGAAGCCACTCCTCTGTAAAAGAGTTGGACACCTAAAGGACTCTCAGACCAATGTGAAAGACTGAACTATTTGAGCTCAATGCCAAAGATCATGTGTGGAGGAAACCAGGCACTGCTCATCACCTAGCCAATTCCATTCCTATATCAAAGCGTGGAGGTGTCAGCATCATGCTGTGGGGATGTTTCTCTGCAGCAGGAACTGAGAGACTAGTTAGGGTCAAGGGAAAGATGACTGCAGTGATGTACAGAGACATCCTTGATGATAACCTAAGCACACAGCCAAGAGGAATGACTTTGGGACAGCTACGTGAATGTCCTTGAGCCCAGGCAGAGCCCAGACCTGAACCCAATTGAACACCTCAAGAGATATCTAAAATGGCTGTGCACTGATGCTCCCCATCCAACCTGATGGAGCTTGGGAGGTTCTGCAAAGAAGAATGGGAGAAACCTCCCAAAAACAGGTGTGCCAACCATGTTATTTTTTTGTGTTTTTTATTTTTAATAAATTTGCAAAGATACATAACATTACAAAATATGCAATAAGTGAAGCTCTGTATAAAAAGTATGAATGAATTTAAAAATTTGAATCCTGTTCTTCAAACAGTGAAGCGACTGTTTACTGATAGTGAGAACCTAGGACTGCTTCTGCTCTATTAAAAAAATTGCTCATTATGGAACCAAAGGTGGTTCTATTTTGGCACCATTCAAATAATCATTTGTAGCATCTACATTTTGAAGAGTTTAAAAGTTGTTTTTTGGATTATGACTCAGCTTGTGATAGAGCACTCTATCATGATTCAGCTTGGCCTCAGTAACAGTAAAACAACTCCCTACAACTCTCACTTTTTCATCTTTCTCTCTCACTTTTTCATCTTTCTTTCTCTCTCACTTTCATCTATCTCATCTTCTCTTTTTTCTTATCCTCACTGACTCTTGCTCCTTGCTTTTTCCTCTTTATTTGCTCTAGCTCTCTAAGCAGATGGCTCAGTCTAAAGCAGTTGAAATGGTTGGCCTTGAACAGGAGAGATTATCTGTGCTTGACTGGTTGGCCTGTCTCTAGGACACAGGGATCATGGAGACATTAATGACTCGTAAAACTAGGAAGGCGTGCCAAAACACACCACACACACACATACACACACACACACACACACACACACACACACACATACACACACACACACCCACACACACACACTGTCAGCTCCAGGGAACTGGTGCACCAGGTCAGCGCTCCTTTTACAGTCTTTATTTTCATCTTAGAGGTTTGGATTAAGCTATTCAGACTATTCTCAAATAGTGCAAGACCATCAGTAACATGACACACATTCATACTACAGCTCAGTTGCATTGAAATAACAGCAGCTCGAATAGATGTGATGGAGCTTCATGTGTCTCAGACTAAGCGCATTCTAGCCTTCAGTCTATCAAAGGTGACCACATTGAGACATAGACTAGTGGGTGGGATGTAAACACAGTAAAAGAACAGGAAAGCATTACTTGACCCCCTTCCACCATTGTCCCATACTAATATCCAGACTTTGACAGGTAAAGTTGACTTATTTAATCCATGTAAAAAAAAAACCCCCACACACATAAATGAAATGGAGGAGGATGAAAACCATAAATATAAATAGCATAAAAAAGGGAGTGAACTTAAAAGGAGAAAAGGGAGAGGAGGAGGAGTTGGAGATAATGATAAGGAGCAAAGGAGAAGACTCCCTTTCATCTGCTTTTAATTAGAGAGCCTAGAGATTAAGGGCTTACATTACATTGTTTCCATTTTGTTTCACAGGCATTGAATCTACGCTTCATGTTTTTATTTGTTGAGCCAGAATTACTAAATTACTAAAAAATAATTACAAAATTATTTTAAAATTTTAATGGATTTTACACACAACTTCATACAGTCTCTTATTCTATGTTAATTTTGGAAGTATGGAAGGTTTATAAACTTTAAAAATAATTTCTCCTCTTTTTCAGTCAAACTGAAGAAATAAATCCAATTTAAATATATAAATGATTAAATGTAAATAATTTTGTTTTATTATATTAACTGTTATTATTTATTTTTATTATTTTGTTTATATATTTTATTATTTATTGAAATAAAATGATTCTGATAAATGTATAGCATAACTTTATCATGGTGAATTAGTAAGAATTTTAAGATTTCATCCATTAAACTCTAAACACTTGAATGTTTGGGTTGAATAATTACTAGTAGATACAGAATAATTCATAGCAGGTACAGAATTGTTCATAATAGATCCTGAATAATTAGTAGTAGGTAAAAAAAATACATAGTAGGTACTGAATAGTTAATCAATAACAATTATTCATAGCACATACTGAATAATTACTAGCAGCCATAATAATTCATAATAGATAGCAAATACCTAGTAGCAGATACAGAGTAATCATAGCAGATACTGAATAGTTCATTATAGACAATGAAGTATTCATAGTAGATACTGAATAATTAGTAACACATACAGAATAATTCATAATTATTGTGAATGTGTAAGTGTGGCAAGAGAGGGGGGACTATATTCTAAGCTAAAGTCTAGGGTTATGCCACCACATATATAAAGTGTAACTGGATAGACACAGCACTTCACTTTTTGCACATTTTATGTTACAGCCTTATTCCAAAATTACAAAAAACAAATACACATAAATTAAATGGAGGAGGATGGAAATTATAAAGATAAATACCATGGAAAGAAAGAGAGTGAACTCAAAGGGAGAACAGGGAGTATAGTGTCTACTGTGAATTATTTGTATCTTAGCATGGATTATTCTGTAACTACCATGAATTAGTTTGTACAATTAATTATTCAGTAGTTACTATTAACGATGTAGTATCTACTATGAATTATTAAGTAACTACCATTAATTATTCAGTATCTACTATAAAATATTCAGTATTTACTATGAATGATGTATCTACTATGAATTATTAAGTAACTACCATGAATTGTTCAGTATCTAGGCTTGCATCATTAGCTAGCATGCTGCATTTGTTTTCCATCCTGAGGGGATCTTCTGCACAGGTTGGTTTAACTGCTGCTCCTTATCCACTTCATAATTGGTGCTGGACTCTGATGATCATCCCAGTATTTTGATAAGGAATGATGTTGCCTCCTTGGCATTTGTTACTTGGGTGTCTTGTGCTCTGCCATAGGCTCCCATTTTCGCCTGCTTTCGGCCATCTTGCTTCTTTTTGGTTCCCATGGTTTGTGCTGTACTTTGGACCTTGAATGCTTCATCAGCAGCAGCTTACTTTTTCAAACCTGTTTGGAAATTCAGGTTGAAACAGGTAGTTCTAGCCGTCCTAATATGATCTGTTCTGCCACATGAGCTGGGTGTGACCTTTCTGGTACAGTCTTGAAAGCTGAACTCTGTGTGGACTTCTTTCGGCATTAACTGTGGACTTGCAGAGAGGGTCACATATTTTTGCCCACTCAGAAACACAGTAGGTGCTTCAAATTGCTCAAGGGCCTGGCTCAGCTCCTCAGTCCTTGCCTAGATAGTACATTACAGTGCCTTGTAAAAGTATTTTACCTATTTTACATTATAATCTGCATTTTATATGTAAATAAAAAGATATGAAAAAAACAATTTTGGAAATAAAAAACTGAAAATTGGCATGTGATTATATTTACCTCTTTGCTTTGAAGTCCCTAAATATTTCTGGTGTAATCAATTCAATACACATGCTTAGGGAAATGAAGTCCACCTGTGTGCAGTCTAAGTGTCACATAGTCTGTCAGTATATACACACCTACTCTGAAAGGCCCCAAAGGCAGGAACAGCATTAAGCAAGAGACATCACTAAACAAACAGCCCTATGAAGACCAAGGAGATCTCAAAACAAAAATAAAAAATATCCAAATCTCTGATGATCCCCCAGAGCACTATCAAATCCATTATCACCAAATCAAAAGAACATGGTACCACAACAAACCTGCCAAGAAAGAGCTGCCCACCAACACTATAAGACCAGGAAAGGAGGGCATTAATCAGAGAGGCAGCACATAGACTAAAGGTAACACTGAAGTTCCCAACCATAATAAGTCATACAGTTCAGAGAGCTGGACTTTATGGAAATGTGGCCAGAAAAATGCCTTTACTTACGTTTTGAGTTTGAGATTCTTCAAATGTACAGAGGAAGGTGCTCTGGTCAGATGAGACCAAAATTAAAATTTTTCGGCCACCAAGGAAAACACTGAAGTTTATTGTTATTTTGTCCAATTGTTTGATTCACAATAAAAAAAATCAAATATTCAAAGTTGAAGGCATGTTCTGTAAATGAAATTATACAAACCCTTAAACAATCAATTTTATTTATAGTTTGGGAGGTAGCAAAACAAAAAAAATGCCAAAGAGGGTAAATACTTTAAATACTTTTGCAAGGCATAAGTGTACATTGTACAAGTGTACTGTACATTGTGCAACAGCTTGTATTGTGTGTGGCCATACGCACACCTGTTGACAAGGCATCTTACAGCAGCTATATACTTATTATAGGAGATAGCTTGGTGGTTCATCAGAATGATTTATACATGTGTATTCAGGGTTTGACCTATACATTTCCCATTCATGCTTTTCTGTCAAAATCTCCTCCATTGCTCTGATATTAGCACTGTCATTATTGACAACAGCTTTCATTTTCTCTGCTGGAATATTAAATTTGGCATTAACGTCCTTAAGGCCCTCTGCAGTATTTGCAGCCATGTGTCTCACTTCAAGGGACATCATTATCAGGCTGTAGGACTCTTTTTCCCAAGCCTTCCCAAGAAAGTGACACATCAACCCAAGATAAGCCTCAGAGCAACAACTTGCATTTGATTTCTTCATACATTTTCTGCATTATTTTCATAAAGAATAAAAATGAAATCATCTCCTGAAAGCCTTCATTCTCCGCCATGGAGAGCAGACATATTTCTGTGATGTATGTTCAAAATGTCAGTAAACTCAGCTGCTTGTTCATTTGAACTCAGCTGCTCTGTCCCTTTCTGTACAGGCTGAGGTTGAAGAGACCCTGGAGTGGCTCACCCAGTTCTGCAGCACAGGTCTTCAGCAGTTGGGGACATATTTTATCAGGGCCTGCTGCTTTCCTGGGGTGAAGCCTCTTCAGTTGACCTCTTACTTGGTCAGCAGTGAAGAATGACGTCTGTGTTTTGGTGGATGGGGGTGAGGAGTAGGAGGAGGCAGCTGCTGTGGTGGGTGTGGGAGGATGTGTTGAGGAAAAAAGGAGAGATGGATGCAGTGAGGGAGAGGGTGGGGGGTACATTGGCTGGTTGAACCGGTTGAAGAAGTTGTTCATTTTGTTCGCCTTCTCTACTGTTCCCCCCACAACTCTGGTCTTGGTGTTGTGTCCTGTGATGGTTTTCATACCTTCCCAGACCTACCTCATGCTGTTCTCCTTCAGCTTCTGTTCCACCTTCCTCCTGTAGCTGTCTTTGGCTTCCCTGAGACAGCGTTTCACCTCCTTCTGTGCTGATCTCATCGCCTCACTGTCCATGCTATGGAAGGCGGACTTCTTCCTGTTGAGGACAGCTTTGACTTTCTGTGTTACCCATGGCTTGTTGTTGGGGTAACACCATACAGTCTTTGTGGGGGAGACCATGTCTGCACAAAAGATGAGATAATCTGTCAGACAGTGTGTAATCCCCTCAATGTCCTCACAGTGTGGGCTAAGCAGCACATCCCAGTCCGTTGTGTCGTAACACTCCCTGAGAGTTTCTTCCATTTCTGGAGACCACCTCCTGATGGATCTTGTGGTTGCAGGCTGTCTTTGGACCATGGGGGTGTACTTTGGCTGAAGGTGGACAAGGTTGTGGTGCGACTTCCCCAGTGGGGGGAGGAGTATGACGCTGTATGTCTCTTTCACATGAACATACAGCAGATCAATTGTCCTGTTGTTTCTTGTAGGACAGTCCACACACTGGTGAAAAGCAGCCAAAGTAGAGTCCAAAGTAGTGTGATTAAAGTCTCCAGAAATTATCATGAATGCCTCAGGGTGCTGTGTCTGTAGCTTTGCAGTAACAGCATGCATATGCTCACATGCAGCGGCTGCATCTGTACTAGATGTAAACACAGACAGCGATCACATGACTGAATTCTCAATACTCTCACAGCCCCGCAGATCCACATTAGCGTCCGGTACGAGCTGGGTTAACCATGTCTGTAAGTGAGAAAAGAGGCTAAAAAGAGATAAACCTACAGAGCTACTGGAAGGCAGCCATCTTGCACAGCAAGCCAACACAGCACATGTGGACACGTGACTTATGGTTCCCATTTGGGTTTACACATTGTATTCTTCACATTTTTTGTCATATATATTGCCATTTAGCCAAAATATATCAGGATATGGATTATCAGGATAATTGCCACAGTGACACTACCATGTCAGTGTCACCGCAGTGCTGAGAATGACCCACCACCCACGTAATATCTGCTCTGTGGTAGTCCTGTGGGATTCTGGCCATTGATGAACAATGAAAGGTGAAAGTAGGTTAACAAGGTATACATAGAAACAAATGGGCAGCAGTGTAATTATAGAACTACAAAGTGCTCCTGTGTGGTAAGTGAAACTAATAAAAATGAACAGTGGGTGTAGAAACAAAGATGTGGTCACAATGTTGTGGTTGATTATAAACCATTAAAAACAATTCAATTTCTGACAATCAACTCACTGCTCTTAGAAATATGCTGCTGCATAACACATGTAGACTACTGTTCAGAACCCATATTAGCTGTTCTTAAACTAAAAATACAATTTTATATATATATATATATATATATATATATATATATATATATATATTGTTAGTGTAAATATAAAAATATATACGTTGCATGTAGTATAAAGATAAGTTCTTCTCTCATTGGCTGAGGGATGGGGTTAGAGTGGCCTTCTGTGGGCCAGATCAAATGTCCTCACGGGCCAAGTTTGAGAGACTGGCTTTATGAGCTTATGCACAGGTAAAGAAGGGCTATGAAGAAAATCTCTGCTAGTTCACTCAACTAATGCCGCTCAGTGTGTGTAACTAGGTGAATGCTAAGAAGGCAGAAGCATGTGTGTTAGCTGCAGTGCAGGGTGTAATTAGTCTGATGATTTAGAGGTAATGCCACAGAGTATATTTAATAAAAAACACCTCAAATGCAGCAAGAGTGACTGCTTTAATCACTTTTGATCCCCAGATGAGACTCAGATGTTGAATGTTGTCTTTCAGATAATGAAGTTATTATTAAAGGCTTACAGTATTTGTGATTAAATGTTTCAAGGGCACCTTCTTATGCTATCCTATGCTGTGAACTGTTTGTCTCTCAGCATAACTATAGAATAGTTAGAATATATCATATATAAAAACAGTTTGTAAGGATTAAAATATTGAGTTTTAGGGTCTTTAAATTATTTTAATATTCAGTAGTTTTGATTGAATTATATGTAATTACACCTCACTTTAATTTGTCCATGTCTAAATATGACCAGATAAATGAAACACATAAATGAGCATTTTTATGATAATTTCCTCATATTGATTTTGTTTAGGGTTACAGGTTGGTATTCTTGTAATGCTTGGCACTATTGCACTTCCAGCCATACCAATATAGCTGCCCGAATCTGTGGAGAGGATGGGTGGGAGGAGGAAGTGAGAGGGGAGGTGCAATAAGTCTATAATGATTCACCAATGGGTCAGAATACCCATATATTAGCCTGGCCCAGCCTTTAGGGTATTCACATAAGTCAGCAGTGATGGGTCAAATTAACCTAGCAGTGTGTGGAAATGACCCAGACTGGACTATTTTGAAACCTGCATGACATTCCCAGAGACTGAGAGATAAGAAGAAATTGAGACACAGTCAGAGAGAGAGATTTAAAAAAAAAATGCTGCTGGTCAGGCAAAGAAACATCTATTTCAGTGGGATGTCTCAAGCTTGGGTAAGACATTGGACATGTAATCAACTACAAGGACTGGCAAGGATTAGCTCCCCCTCTTCACACTGCAGAGAATGTTGACATGGCACCATTCACACACTTCAACATTGTGCATTCCTTTGTGAAAACTGAAGATCATAGACTTCACGAGCCTTGACTGAGAGTCGATCTGTTCTCTAGATCTGTTCTGCATTTTGTTCATCCTGTAATTATAGATGGCTAGCTTTGCTTGAACCACTATAAAAGTGGAATTTGTCACTTAAATTGTTCTCTGTGTCACTGGATATGAACATTTTCGAAAAAAGAAGGACCTAAGCCATTTTAAGGACCTTGAGCATATTAAAAATCAATATAAGATTGTTGTTCACAAAAAACACACTTTTCACTGACATTGAATTAAAAGCAGAAAAAAAGCTTTAATAACCCATGACAGATTCTCCCCTGGAGACCACCAGACATTTTTCTTAGTGGTTATTTGAACAGCACTCCCCAGACAAGCTGCCTGTCCATTTCCACCTGCTGCTTTCCCTCCACACTGTGCCATTCAGCTTTGATTAATGAAATATATTTGTATATAACCTGGCCTGACAATGTACAGATCAAGAAACACCATTAATTATCTAGCACAGTACTTTTATCATTGGCAATAAAGGATGGCCCAAAACCTCATGCTTTAGTAGTCTGCTATAGATATTGATCAAACCTCTTGGAAACCTCCTAAACATATCTATACAGTAGGTCTGGTGTTGGTGAATGACCTACCCCATCAGCTTTGGAGATCACCTTGAGATCTGTGAATAAGAGAACTGGTGGCCTCCAGTTTCTAATTTCCTTTGGCAAGTTGGCCTTGGTCCTTCAGCAGCGTGACAACAGCCCTACTACATCTCTAACTTAATGAGACATCAGCCAGATTCTCACTGAGAATGGCCATCAGGCTTACAAACAGCCTCAAAGGTCTGGTAGAAATCTCCTGGAAGTCCATCAATACCTAGTTCCTCTCTCTGTAATGCAGCATAGAGCTGCTGCTCACCCAGTGGCCTTTCTAGAATGTTTATTTTGCAACCCTTCATGAAAACCAGCAGCCAGATGGTAAAGTATGTAATAAACACTGAAGGTGAACTGTTGACAAAGTTGCTTAATTTCAACACTTCTAGAAATGAACTGTTTTTAGAAAAAAAAAACTTGACTCAGCAGGAGGTTGCTAAAATGCTGATATGCACTTTCGGATTTAAGATTTGCCGTGAAAACATACCACCAAACCGTGAACTTCAATCACTTTCTCTGTCGGAGTCTCAGTGTCTGACATTACATTATTGTCTATACCAAGCGTCTCCAAGAAACAGCAAAAATGAGTCCCATAAAGGTTCCAATCCAGCCATATTCTCAGTGAATAATACTCAAAATCAAGATGTAATTTACCATCATTTAAACATATCTTAAATCACTGATCAAATCTGACCAAATCCTCATGAATAGTTTGTAGTGTTTGGCTCAATAATGCAGAAAAACCCTGATATTTGGATTCCTCTGGCTACTGCCCTCTTCTGCTCGCTGCATTAAGGGTTTTTTGCTGTCAACAGAGAGTCAAACTTAGAAGTGGAACTAATCAGGGAGCAGTTACACCGAGCATTTAGTTTGTGTTCCACAAAGGTTTTTTTTTTTTGCTGCTGTCTCACTAAGATAGAAGTTGATGTTCTCTAAAATGTTAGCTTGGATCATTCACTGTGAATTCTACAGGGTTAAACACTTACTGAACACTGACACTGCTCAGAAGGTTTATGGGGATGTGTTATAATTATATAAATTTGAGCTTGGACAGATGCTGTATGTAGAGCTGATTCATTGAGTCATCGGTCAGAGGTCCAGGTCTCTTGTATCAGTGAGAGAAAGTTGTCATTTGTCCGTTACTGTTCCACTAACAGCATACTTTAGCCAAACAGTGCTGATATTTAATTCCCCATTAGCAGAATGTGTGCCAGGATTTAATAAAACATCGCTCAGGTGGTCCAGCCCCCTTAACATTGGACTGCATTTAATGCAGCCTGTAACTTCAAATGAGTCAGCTTGGGCATGGTGTCTGCACCAGCTGTGTGGGCTGTACCACCAAATGTCTTCACCTGCCCCAAAGGGACATGAATGCCTCATGTGACCCTCTTGTCTAAACCAAAACACTGTGATGTAAAGCATGAATGTTCCTTGAAAAACAATAGCTGTCTGAACCATGGTGTTCTTTTTCACTGTACTGTCCAGAAAGATCACTACAGTCCTGTTCACTGTTCATAGAACTGCTCAAAACAAACTGTCATGACCACGTATTTGTTGTACAGCCAATCTGCACTCCGGTCTGTGTAAATAACCAGCAAATATGGGTAGAAACAGAAACATCAGGCCTCTCGTGCTAACATCATACTAACCACCGCTCATCTGTGGACAACACTCACTTCTGTACATGCATCAGAAACAGAGGGAGAAAAACACATAAAAGGGATTGAGAGAGAAAGGCAGAGAGAAATGCTGAAGAGAGAGATCACAAGAGATGTATAAAAGCCAAAGATCAAATTGCCAAAGATTCTGGTCCAGCTGTTTCATATTTCAGCAAATCTTTTCACATAATCAGAATTTTAGGATTTTAGTACAGGGGCTGGTAATAAATCCAACAGAGAGAAAAACATAAAATACACAACATTTTCTCAGCTTTGTTACTGAAATTTATAGACAAAACGTGCCAATTAATCTATTAATTTAGCATTTCAGTTTCACTTTATATTCTTAAAAGCGGTTCTTTTGTAAGGGCAACAGTTCTAATTTATGCTGAGTTTTATTATGATTTTATTTTCTATTTATTATTGTGGTTGTTTTTATTGTTATTCTTCTTCCTTATCCAGCCCACCTGAAACAGCTAATTACTGCCTAAAGTAATTCTTGATTGGCTGAAAATAACGTTGATATCCAGAATGATGTTCTAATAAAGACTAATATCTAGAATGAACCTCTAATGACATTAATATCCAGAATTAAGTTCTAAATACATTAATATTCTGAACAAAGTTCTACTAACATTAAATTTCAGTGTAGTTGTAAAAATGTTTAACTAATGTCCAGAACAGATTTTAAAACATTCATATCCAGAATGAAGTTGTAATAATATTAATATCCAGAATGACAATCTAATAACATTAATATCCTAAATTAAGGTCTAATAGCATTAGTATCCAGGATGGACCGCTAATAAAATTCATATCCAGAATGAAGTTCTAATTAAATATATGTCCCATAATATCCAACTATGTGATCCTGATGTCTTGTTGGCTGGTCAGCATGCTTCTTTACAGCATTGCTCAAACTGCCCTTTGAAACCTTGCATAATTCCAACTGGCCGGTGGTGTAATGTTTTTCTTTGTTTTTTAGGCACATAGAGAACTTAGATCTCACGGGCTTCAGTGGAAAATGTCTGAGGTTTCTAGGTCAGCAAAAGCGAAAGCTAAATATTCTGTTACAGAATAATAGGATTAGATGTATATTTTGGATTGAAATGAAGTTTTAGGCGTAGGTGAAGGGTTAAATTATGAAACCTTTGGTTCAAATGTTCTGAATTTAAAATATCTTGGAAATATTTTAAATGAGTCTAAACATATAGTTAACAATCACCTGGCCTTTCTTAACAATGATCAAGAGGTTATCTGGGGTGCCCAAACATACACATTGTACTCCTTTCCCCTTTTCTCTCACAGAATTATACAAAACAAAAATCTTGCTTTATGTGCAAAAAATGTCTTTTGTAAATCAGTTCATCTTCTACACTTTTGCATGTCACTGCAGTGGCGTCGTGACGAATGTGAGGGACAAATGTACTTGGTAATTATTTTGCATAGAAAGTTGGTTTGTACCAAGACAGTCTAAATTAATTCTATTGAAATGTCATACAGGTTCTAGGTATTAACTGGCTGTGAAGTACAAACACCAAAGTAGTAGGTAATTATTCACATATGTTATGCACATAATTATAAATTGATAAGATTAAGCAGAATATTAAAGGAAAAACTCAGTATATGTACACACTAAGTAGCTATACAGCTATAGTTAAAACAGTTAAAGTACAAAGACATTGTTTTCTAGTACTTTGGTGTTTGTACCTCACATATACCCAGTTAATACCTATGGGACATTTCAGTGTAATGAATTTAGACTGTCTTGGTACTTACCGTCTTGCTATGCAAAATAATTTAAAGTACTTAAGAGTTTGTATCTCGTACATACCTAGTAAATACCTAGAACTTAGGGATCCACAAAACTGAAATTCACAAAACTGAGTAACTGTGTTACTGAAATTTGACTGTAAAACCCACTTGTGTCTTAGTTGTATTAGATTTAAGTGGGATTCATCATTATAGAGTAGAACTGTGAATATGCAGTTCAAAAACACATCATGAATCTTAGGGAGATTTAGGTGAATGAGGCCTGTTGTTTTTAAACTGTAGTACTGAAGCTGACAGGTAGAACACTTGCTGATGTAGAACATACAATAAAATCCGGAACAAGCAACATCTGTGGCTCACTACTTGGCAACCGAGCAGAACGATTTGCACTCTTAACACTAAAAAGGTGCCTTCAGTGGTTCATTGAGTGATGTCATAGGACAATGACTTTTGGTTGAATACTTCAATATTTGTAAAAGACATGTGGGACAAAGTTGACAAAGTTTCTTTTAACATAAAAGATGGAATGAAAAAATAAAATATTGGTAACATTATTTAAGATTGTTCTTTAAGCATTGAACAGTAAGGATACTCTGATGTGTGATCATGAATTCATTGAGAATTGAGAGTAAGAAACTGTCTTTTCCTGGCCTTTTCTAACAAAGATTGTGGGGAAAAAGCTATGGTCCTATCAAGATAATCAACTTCTACGACTTGTAGAATGTCTAATGTCTGAGAGCTGAACTCTATTAGTGTGCCAAAACGTGCCTTTTAGAGATTCTCTCTTTTACAAACCATTGTTTCACCTGGAAGCATTTCTTTCATGGAACCAAGAACCAAGTGGTTCTTCTATGGTGTTACACAAAGAACAATTTGAAGCATCTTCAGTTCTGAATGGAGATTATGATAAGGCACATGTATGAAACAGTGCAGAAGGATAGATTTAAGCAGGGGAAATAATGCAATGAGTCTGGAGTGTCTAAAGTGATCAGTAATGAACTTTGTGTGTGCAAATTAGGCATGATAAAAATATACAGAAGTTCAAGTTTCACGAGGAGATAAGTTGTGTAAATAGCTAACATTATGAAACTAGAGATACCATGCAGACCAGATTGATGATGGAGTAAATATTGAAGCAGTTAATTAAAAAGTCTAATGGGACTTGGGGGTAGGGGATGGGGGGGGACTAGTGCTATAGAGATGTTGATGAGGTTGACAGCAGATTGAAAGAAGCTGTTCTGCATTCTCCTGGTGCTGCAGCAGAGATTCCTGAAGCACGTCTCTGAATGCACAAGTGACAGCAATCTGTGAATCAGGTGGGAATTGGATTTAATGATGGTGTTTATTTTTCTCAGACAGGGTTTCCCTGTTTCTCAAGTCATGAACATTAAGTAGTTTTAAACATTCATAAACATTTTTCAGACAAGTCTTATTTGAAAAGTAATAGGGTTTCAAAAAAAAAGGTACAACATGAAAAAGAGAGCATATATTAAAGAGAAACACCAATGTTCCTTCCTCTGCACTCCTCAGGGTTCGGGAGGAGTGGCTGTTGGTCGTCATGACATTATCATGAGCAGGTCATTTCACAGAAGAATTTCCAAGAAAGCAAATTTCTTGCAGACTTCATTAGAGTAACAATTTTTGATTCTCGACTTCAGAATCAATCTGATACTTTAGAGTTTATTACTTTGTAAGCTTTTTTAAAAATTAAAAAAATTGATGTTCCCCATTTTTTAAGGCGAAGTAAACTTTAAAGTGACAGAGACAGCCAGTTCACCATTTGTGTTGGTGGATGTAATTTAGAATTGATGGAATTTGGCCTCTGCCTTTAAAACATCCAGTGTTTTACACAGTGACCACACACATACACACTATGAGCACATGTGTCCAGATTGGTGGACAGCCATTGCTGCAGGATGAGGGGAACAAAGAAGTTTAATGGCATTGGTGGGCAAACCCAGGTATTGAACTCACAAGCCTATCGTTGATAACCCTCTACTGAGACTCCATTGCCCCATATAGATGGTTGAGGTAGATAAACTGAGAAATTATAGTTTAGATTATTACAGTACAGGGGCGGCATGGTGGCACTGTGGATAGCGTTGCCTCACAGCAAGAAGGACCTGGGTTCAATCCCCGGATGGGACGGCCTGGGAAGTTTCTGTGTGGAGTTTGCATGTTCTCCCTGTGTTTGCGTGGGTTTCTTCCGGGTACTCCGGTTTCACCCGGTTGTTTCCCGCCCTTGCGCTCAGAGTTGCCGGCTGGGCACCGGTGACCATATTCAGGAATAAGCAGTACAGAATGGATGGATGGATTATTACAGTACAGTTATTAGACATGAATAGCATGCTATTGACAAAATACTTCAAATATTGACATGTTCCTTTTTACTTTTTAAAATCTTCAAATCCATAATAGCTTAGAATATGAGTGTTCAATATGGATGGGATTTTTTTTAGAATGGTTCTGTACAGCACTACAAAGACTCTCACTATTGTTATGAGTAAAAAACCTTTTTCAGTGTTGCATAAAAGCCTGTGTAAAGTGTATGTATATATGCCTGGTATATACCAGTATCTTTCTTCTTTTCATGTTTTCCACTGGATTTCTTCCTAGCTCTGGATGTTGGGATTCATGTGCAAGGATCATCAGGAAGCTGCTGGCATTTTGCTCTGTGTTGTGGTTTAAAAATACAGCATTCTGCTGAGAAGGAGATCTGTTTGAAAGTTTCTTGAAGCCTGTAGTAGAAACCTGTCAGATCATTAGTGAAAAAGTGAAAAAGTGCAGTATTGGACTGTCTTCAATTTAAAGGCAGAGAAAATAATTACAATTTACTCTTATTCTAATTCCCTCTGGTAGGTAGAACTCTCCAGTCACACAATGTTACCAGTGAGATGGTGATGGTTGGCACAAGATTTTTGTATCTTATGTATCTTTTTTAACTTGCTAACTGTGAGCTAACACAAACCTGTGCTGCCTAGTATTGCACTAAGTGAAGGGGGAGACAGAGGTCCATCCTACTCACCCAGAGAAAGCATGGATATGCATCTCTAGGGATTCTGTGCTGTAACATCCATAACATACAATACTGACTGAACTGTTGTTACCAAACTTCATATTTACTCATGTTCAGAGCAAAACGGCCATATTCCACTCACGGCAGTGTAGGCCAATCAGTGGTGAATATGATAAAGGTATTTCTTTCACCAGCTGGTCTGGGGATTAACAAATTGGACTGATTTTTTTTATTCCATTGTTAGGCTGTAAATAACAAGTGTTACTAGCCAACACCTGTCTGAACTCCCTCTCCGTTACAAGCCATTTACTATTGAACACTGATTTATTGCTGCTGCTCAAATCATCTGAAACCATCTCAGTGATCCGTGAAATAACTGGTACCAACCTGCATGTAAGAAAAAACATTCTCATGCACGCACACACACACACACACACTCACAGATGTATTATATTGTACTATATTGTACTGTAGTCATGTGTCTAAAAATGTCTCCATATGAGTTATGTTTTTGTTGTGTCCCACCCACTTTGTACTGAGAGCTAGTGAGCGGCTATTTCAGACTAATAGTTGAAATACAGAGGCTATGATGAGTGCAGAGAATTATAGAGCAGAAGAGTGGACAGAAACAAAGAGATGGGGGGTGGAGATGATCCCAGACAAATTCCCCTCAGTTCTAGAGAGAAAGCTTATAATACATTTCTTTAGAGAAACTGGATGTATTGTTGTAAGAAGTGCTTAAGAGTGCTTTGGGTAGAACTCCAAGCCATAAAGGAAAAAAGATAGCCTACATCTACTGGTATCAGTAAATAATATTATAACATTATTACATTATTGTATTGCTAGAATATCAGGTGCTTGGACTTTTGTTTTTTAGTAATTGTAGTAAAACACATTTGGCCTAATTTTATTTATTTGAGCCTAATCAATATGACCATTTAATTTCTGGTTTAAAAAAAATCTATATATTTTGAGTAAGTATAGTAAGTTCCAGAGCCTTTAGGTCAGTCACAACTTTGGTGTAGTTGTGTAATGTTTCCATATTAAACTCAAGATCTGCAGGTTTTATCTCAGGATCAGAGTAATCTACAGACATGATACACATATCACTATAATCTACAGAACTTCTCCTGCCTAGCCACGATGGACTCATCATACAGCTAAAATCTAAACTTCACAAATTTCCAACTGAAATAAATCCCAGGTTAAATGACAAAGGAGACTTCCAGTGCATGTTTACTGCTCTGTCCTTGCTCAATCTGCATGCATGCAAAGTAATTTGGGTAGCCAATTGCCTGGAAATAACATCTGGCCTCTATGACAGTCCCCTAATATATATATATATATATATATATATATATATATATATAAAACTTCCTGGTAGATTGCTATATTGACTTTGGACCTCAGAAAACACAATGGTCCAACACCAGCAGATGACATGGCACCCCAAATCATCATTGGACCTCAAGCAACTCCTCCCTTCCTCCAGACTCTGGTACTTTGATTCCCAAAGGAAATGCAAAATTTACTTTCATCAGAGAACATAACTTTAGCAGCAGTCCAGTCCTTTTTGCCTTTAGGCAAGATGTTTCTGATGCTGTCTCCTGTTCAAGATTGGCTTGACACAAGGAATGCGACAGCTGAAACCCATGTCTTGCATACATCTGTGTGTGGTGGTTCTTGAAGCACTGACTCCAGCTGCAGTCCACTCTTTGTGAATCTCCCCTACGTTTTTAATGGGTTTTGTTTCTCAATCCTCTCCAGGGTGTGGTTATCCCGATTGCTTGTACACTTTTTTCTTTCCCTTCCCTTCGCCTCTATTAATTTGTGTGGACACAGAGCTCTGTGAACAACCAGCCTCTTTAGCAATGACCTTTTGTGGTGTGCAAGGTGTCAATGGTCATCTTTTGGACAACTGTCAAGTCAGCAGTCTTCCCCCACGATTGTGTAGCCTGAAGAAGTAGACTGACAGACCATTTTCAGATGTTTTGAGTTAATTAGCTGATTAGAGTGTAGCACCAGGTGTCTTCAATATTGAAACTTTTCACAATTTTCAAATTTTTTGAGATACTGAATTTGGGATTTTCATTAGTTGTCAGTTATAATAATCAAAATTAAAAGATGTAACGTGTGTGTGTGTGTGTGTGTGTGTGTGTGTGTGTGTGTGTGTGTGTGTGTGTGTGTAAACTGTATGATTGGGTTCTTTTTATTTAACAATTACTGCACATAGACTGAACACATCATATTTTAACTAGCAGAAAATAATAAAAAAAACTGCTAAAACCTTTTAAACCACAAAAGTCAATGTATGGACTTGGCTCAAGTAAGAGGGATGAGTTCATTTTACTTAAACACTGCAAATTAACCTTTAGGATTTTGGGTTATTTGTCTTCCCAGACAGCAATTGGCCAAAATTGTCCCTGATTTGGCCCAAATGTGTCTGCTATCAGGGCTGTTTAATTTCAAACTCAAGAAAACTCCTAAAAGCACAATATATCTATGTCAGTCTCTCTTGTACCCTCTCATATATACCTCCAGTCATTATGCCCCACCCTTCCCTAGTGTGTTCAGTACGATAGAACCAAATCAACAGATTCAAGAACAAATTCTGCATTTTCATCAAGACCTAGATAGCAGACACATTAGTGCCATATCTGGGTCACCTTTGGCACTTATGGCAGATGTGGACACTTTTCGTCCAAACATTCATTGCTCTGTGGGTAAATAAAGAAGATGTGAAGATAAATGCAACACCAGCCCCATCTCATTTACTTCCACACACATTCAAATGATTTTGGATTTATTTTTGCATTGGCTGGCCTCCATTTCTAATTGTCTATTATTAAACTAAACAAAACAAATAAATGAACCTTTCTCTCTTGCAGCACGCAAGCTGAAAAAGATCGGGCAGCTGAAGGGTCCAGAGGAGGAGGGTCAAGCACTGGGCATGATTCCTGGTTCCTGTTTGGGTGAAATGACTCCAGTACCTTCACCCAAGCTGGGCTTGACCTTCCAGTCCCAGCACGTGTTCCTGGGTATCCTAGAAGCAATCGAGCCTGAGGTGGTGAACGCTGGACATGACCATGGTCAGCCTGACTCTGCCGCCGCTTTGCTCACCAGCCTCAATGAGCTAGGAGAGAGGCAGCTTGTCAAGGTAGTCAAATGGGCCAAAGGACTGCCAGGTGAGTCAAGTCAAGTAAAGTTAAGAGGTTGTCAACAAGCTGTTTACATACCAGTTATAAATTAGTGGAGGGGTTGTTACTTGGAGGGGCTGTATTGATCAACCGTGTTGGTGGGCTGTAAAGTACTGTTTATACATCAGTGGTCTTTAATCTGAGGGGTTGTATTGGTCAGTAATGCTAGTGGGCTGAAGGGGCAGGTTATACATCAGTGGTCTTTAATATAAGGGATGTATTGTTGAGTAGTGCTGGTGGGCTATAAGGAGCTGTTAATACATTGGTGGTCTTTAATTGGACAAATTTTATTGGTCACTCTAAAGGCTGTTGTATTGGTCATGAAACATGTACTGGACACGAATGCTTGCATGAACCTGAAGTAAATGAATCTGGTAATCTGATGTATGAAGCATTTGGTGTGATATCAATATGAAAACTGAAAATATTGTATTCAGCTATTTTTATGCAACTGCTATATAAATACCAAAGCCCCACACGACTCGCCAGACAAAATGACTGGACTCACTGTGACAGAGCCAAAGCTTTTCAACACATTCTATAATTAGCCACACTCTCTGCAAAAGGCACGCCAGTCAAATGCCCAGGTCAAAATGTCTGTTATTGTCAACTGCTAAGAAAGTAAAAGATGATTTGATTTTTAATGGCAATAAAGTTAAACACATGACATTTCTTTAAAAATTCAGCAAGGTTGCTTATTATTTACATTTGTCCAGTTTCAAAACAGCAGACAAAGTTTTGTCCATTCTTCCTTGTAAAAGGCAGTTCTTTGAAATTCTTGGACCCTCTTGCACGCACTACTCTTCTGAGATCTGTCCACAATTTTCTGATGATGTTAAGGTCTGCAGACTGTTGAGGGCAAAACATTCAGCTTGCGTCTCTTGGGGTAGTCTGTTGTGGATTTTTGAGGTCTGTTTAGAATCATTCCAGCACATGCTGAAAAGGTTTGATTGTTTAGATGTTACTGAATTTTGTGGTGAACACACAGGAAATGTTTTCTTCTGATGACTCTTCCATAAAGGTGATATTTGCAGCAGTGGAACTGCACAATAGAATAGTTTACCCCCACTCCACTGCTAAATCAAGACCTGCCTTTTTAACAATTCTACATGTAGTTCTCTTAAACATAAGCTTCCAAATTTGAACTTGAGCTCCACCATTCCTGTTAATGGCTTTTACTTAATTACCTTAAGAACTGAAAACAATTTATCTCCGTATAGCCTTCTCCCGCTTTGTGATCATCAATTGTTTTCATTTTATAGTGCTAAGCACTAGAACTTATGGTTGCTGATTGTTGGGACAACATTTGAGGAAATATAGACCAATATATAAAAACATTTGGAATCTGCATTGCCTTGCCTTTCCTAGTGATGATTGTAAGCTGTACAATTGATAAGCCATAGCCCTAAGAAGAATATGAAGATCAATCAATCGATCAATCAAATTTTATTTTTATAACAAAGGCATTGTCATAAAGCAACTTTACAGAAATCTGGGTCCAAGCCTCTTATGAGCTAACCAGTGGGCGGCAATGGCGAGAAAAACTCCCTCAGACTAAGAAGATAAAACCATGGGAGGAACCAAGGCTCAAAGGGGAAACCCACAGACAGAGCACAAAAAGAACAAAGAGAATGGGACAAAATGAATAAAAACAGAATAATAAAGAGTTATAGCTAAAGTGTGAGCAGGCCATGTTTGGACGAGTATGAGTTATGAGAGAATGTGACGCTGTAAGATACAGGCTTTAATATGAAGTTTTAATATGGAAGTCCATGCAGGTTAAACAATCACAAGCTGGTAATGCAGCCTCGAATGTGGTGTAGGTAAGCTAATATGAAGATCCCAAGAAGGACAACATCACAGAGGACAGCGGGGTAGGGAGAGGGTGGGACAGGTGACTTCAGGGTAGATCATTCGGGACAGAGCATCTCAATACATGAGAAACAGAGGGAAGGGAAAAATAGTAAAGGTTAGGAAGGTTTAAGTAAATGTTGGGGGGGACATGAAACATCAGCCAGGCAGCAGGGTCATGGGAGGGAGAGAGCGAGAAAAGCAATAATGTGATTACCTTTAGGAGTAACGGTAATGTGGTGAAAAGCCTGTGAAGGAGGTGGTTTAGTAAGAACTGCAGTAATTAACAGAAATCTGTGTAGCACAAAGCAACAAGAGAAAAACAGCCTGAAAAGCTTTAACCAAAAGCCTGCATGAAGAGAAATGTTTTGCAAATGAGATTTGAAAACAGAGAATGAGTCCAGGAAGGGTATTCCAGAGTCGGGGCACTTTATATGAGAATGCTTGTCCCCCTGCAGTGTTTTTTCTACTTCGAGGAATTGTTAGTAGACCAGTATCTTGTGAACAAAGATCCTCTGTGAAAGTTATATCTGACGGCTCAAATCTCTTATGCCTTTTACATTTCTGCATGAGTTGCATGATGAACAGAATTTGTGTAGATATGTTTGCTGTTTTTGTCTCAGGCTGGATGCTGGTTTTGATGTATCATAGCTGTAGAACCTTTTGTCTGATGGAGTGGACTTTGCATAAAGCACCCCCACCCTCAGTGAGTCTGTGAGTCGCCTGATTAAAACCAATTTGGTCAGGCGTAGATGCTGATCTGGCTAGTGGACAATCATCAAACACTGGGATAGAAAAACTGGGGGGCAGATGGACAAGTTTAGAGAATCAGGGTGGAGAGAGACTCCACATGAAGGGAAAACAAAATCAGCGTGGGAACAGGTCACTGAGCAAATGACGCCAAATCGATGCCAAATTATGCCAGCAATGGGTTCATCCTAAAATCTTAATTCACTAATAATAATATAATAAATTGATAAGGTGTGTCTTGACTGGTTTTGCACACATAACCTGCTCCAGTTACAGCTCTGTCTACTTTTCTTTTCACCTGTGTAAGTAGTTCAGATTTTGTTTACATGTACACACATCCCATTCTTAATCCCAAACCCACACCAGAAGATATTTCACAAAGCAGTTTTGCCTGATAACTCGAGACTAATATGAAACCAGTCCAAGAGGCAAATAGTCAAAGAACATTTCTATTGGACAGTCATCTTTTTTATTTTTATTTTTAAAATGAAATGTGATTAGGGTTGCAAAGGGGTGGAAAATTTCCAGTAAATTTCCAGAAACATTCCATGGGAAGTTAAGCTGAGGAATTTTGGAAATATTGAAAGGAAAGGAAGTGAAAGGAGCCCCACTTAAAAAAAGTGCCATTCAACATGTAAAACAAAAACCTTGCAAGTGTAGTTTCTGCATATTCTGCATTTTTGCCAAAACCTTTCACAAAATGGCCCCTTCCTGGACCCCATCAACATCCTCCATGTTCACCTCCTCAACATCCTCCTCCTCCTGCTCCTCCTCCTCCTCCTCCTCAGTGTCATTGTCCAGTCTTGTTGAAGATGGCTCTGTGTCAGGCTCAACGAGCCTTAGGTTTGCCTGAATAGCCACCAGTTTTTCCACTCTCTCGTTTGTGAGTCTGTTGCGAGCCTTTGTGTGTGTGTTCCCGAACAGTGACCAGTTGCGCTCAGAGGCGGCTGAAGATGGTGGGATTTGGAGGATGATAGAGGCTACAGGTGCAAGGGCCTCAGATCCACAAAGTCCCTTCCACCAGGTGGAAGCATATATGTGCTGGCATGACTGCCAGATTCCATCCCCTTCCCAAAGGCATTGCTTGGTTCGGAAATTCACCAAACTGCCCAGAACTTTGCCTTTATCAAGGCTCAGATTTCCAGACATGGCTGTAATGACTATTATAGATCAAATATATTTATCCTGTAATATAAAAAAAGAACTTACTTGACTTTATATAATCTTCAGGCTTAACTGTGTAGCTTCAATAGTCTTGTGCATTGGGCTGAAAAGTATGGCCTCCAGGGTTTAAGCAATCATCCGTGCATGTGATGGAGGAGTGCACAGTGCATGGAGGGGGTGTGGCCTCAGTAGTGTTGCAGTAAGCAGTGCTGTGTGCATGTGATTGAGGAGTGTACTTGCATTAAATCTGGTTGTTTTAGCCAAGATTGTGCTACAATATATTTTCCCCAAATATATTTAAGTTCCCTGTTGAGGGCCAACCTTCAATTTTGTACATTTCTGTTTTATTCCCATAAATTCCTGTTAATTCCAATAAATTCACATTAATTCCCATGGAAAGTTTCCAACTTTGAAAATTCCCGGAATTTTGCAACCCTAAATGTAATTAATGTAATTGATCTCTGAGCCCAGAACAGAGATCATACGTAGTTAGTTAGGGGACACTGGACCCCCACACGTCTGTTGTAATACTGAGGTGTACTGAAATAATGTTAGTTTGATGGTGGACATAGTAGTAAGAGTAGCACCTAATTAGGTTCTGTGTAAATTTCTACATAGTTACTGATTGGGGGTGGGCAACTAGTCCAGGGCAGGGTGCGAAACTAGTTCAGGTCCAGTAGCTGGAAGGTGGGCAGCTTATGTGAAGTGGTGGCCGGGGAGGTCGGGGTCCTTCTCAGATGGGGCAGAGGAGCATAAGGTTAGCATTTCATCGGCCCAGGCAGGTGGGTCGTCATTGACTCGAAAAAGGTAGAGATGTAATTAGTTTAGATTTATGGAGAACGGAGAATGTAAAAATTACCAGAGTGTGGCGAGTGACTCCATCCGATCTACAACAAATCAACAGTCTAACTAAAAAGGAGAGAATCAGAAGGTAACATAAACATGGGAGCATCCAGAAACACTGGTGTCCAACTTCTCTACCATCACAAACCAGAATGAAGGAATCAGATGGCAGTACCAACATTCCAGTTTACTATAAATCCCTATGTTCATCTGCATTCTGTAACTAAACTGAGACAATAATTACCAAATGCTCCACTGAACAAGTGAGTTTTCAGGTTCCTGCTTGAGCAACCTGAGAAGAGTGCACTGTAATCATTTAACCTTGAGGTGATTAAAACATCCACTAGTTTTTCAGCAATGTGTATGATAGTGATTTTTAAGTTGGAAATATTACGAAGATGAAGAAAGTCTGTCCTAATAATATTGTGTTTGGTCAAATGATAAATCTGATTCAATTATGATGCCAAGATTTTTTGCTGCTGAACCAGTTACAACAGAGAGATATCAGCCAGATTTATTGTTGTCTGATCATTTATTTCTTGCAATTTTAGGACCCAAAAGGAGGACGTCCTGCAGCTTTTGTCACTGTTTAGAAGGAAGACGTTACACAACATCCAACATTTTACAATTTATAATATTATAAAGTCCTCCATCTTTAATCTAGGTTTATCATCAGGTTTGGCTGATATATACAGTTGAGTATCGCCTTCGTAACAGTGGAAGTTAATGCCATGTCTGTTTATTATTGTGCTGAGGCGTAGCATGTGGTGTGTGAACAGTAGTGGTTCTAAAATAGAGCCTTGTGTGATTCCGTATCTCATTTCAATGAAGTGGAAGTTATACCATTTAACTTTACAAATTGAAACAGAATGTGTAAAAAAGATCTGAACCACAAAAGCGCTGTCCCTGTGATTCCAACCACGCTTTCAAATCTTTCTAGGAGAATAGTGCGACCTAAACAGATGTCTGCAGTAAAAGGCCTCCAAATGCAGCATTTCTAACATCAAGCCACTCCTGAAGGAGAGACAGTGTCAGAAATGTTCCTCACTGCTCTAAACTCCTCTTTTAGGATTGGTTTAGGTTAGTTTTATATTTAATTTGGATTTCAAAAGACCTAGAGTCTCAACTCAAGCTCATAGAGTCTGGAGGAAGAGTGGCGAGGCACAGAAGTTGTCTGAAGTCCAGTGTGAAGTTTGTTCAGTCTGTAATGCTTTGGTCCACTGCGTTTTATCCAGTCCACAGTAAATGAAGCTTCTACCAGGAGATATTAGATCACTTCATGCTTCCATCTGCTAACAAGTTTATGGAGATACAGTTTCCTTTTCCATACTTTTCACCTGCCTATAGTTACCAACATGTCTTATACATGGTTAATATCTTTATTATTCATTAAATGTGGACACTGGAATGGTAGAACTTGTTGCGTGTTAAAATTCTGCATATACACTAGTGTTGTCTACCAGTTTTTGTAATGTCCTCAGCTGGTGGTATGTTAACCAGAACATGCGGAATGTGGTCCTTCAGCTCAGTTTTTGGCTTGGTGTGATAATCTTCTTCCTTCGCCCACCCCATGGGTTAAAGTCACATGGCGTGAGGTAAGCACTTCTTGCTGCACACTCATGTGGGCCACGATGACCCAGCCAGTGTCCTGAAAATTGGATGTTGAACCACTCACAAACAGTTAGTGCAAAATGAGAAGGGGCACCATGAAAAACGTTGTCTTAAGTGGGCATAGTAGGCCAGACATCTTCTTGAAATGAAATAAATGAAGTTCATATATATATATATATACTAGTGGATCTTAAAAAAATATTTTTGCTCATTTAATTAAAAAAATAAACTTAAAGTGATTTATTTACAGCTTAAAGCTTACAGGACTGTGATTTCTTTGAATGGTACTGTAATTAGTGTGAATACTATGATTTTAATATTTTGAGCTGACATACTCATCAACAGTAAAACAATGAATATAACTGTTAATATGTTTACCTTTTTGAATGGAATTGTGATCATGAATGAGCTATTTCAATGATATTCCAATTTTTATATAATGTATATAGTTTTAGATCTAATTAGTGTATAGATACAGCAGGAGGAGCACAAAGCTGTGCAGGAGTACACACGCACACAAGCACACACACACACACACACACACACACACACACACACACACCCACACACACACACGTATATATATCTGTGTGTGTCAATTAATCAACTTATTTCTCCCTAAAGGACAATTCATGCTGGGCACACAGACGTCACAAAAACAATAGACAGCAGATAAAAACATAACAATTTATAACATATTGTTGCCAAAACAACCTTAATCTCAAGTCATTTAATGTGAGTGCTCATTTAGGAATCTTTTTTCACTGTGGTTTGTCTGTGCAGTACAGTCAGAGATCTCATGGGAGGGCCAATAATTAGATAGCATAAATATTAAATGCTATAAACAATTTCTAATTTCTAAACTCAGACACTGAAACCAGCACATAAGAGAGAATAATAAAACAATAAAAAGTAAACAAAACTGATTAATTAAAAGAAAGTATGTTTTTAAAAATGGCCTCTGTGTTGTCCTCAATTTGCATTTTATCATCAAAAAAACACTGTAATGCTGGACCATACCAGCGAGTAGAGACAACAGAACTGTCTTCAGCAGATTTCATAACATGATGATTTTCATAACTGCTCTTACAGTTATTAGTGTACGAGATGAATTATAAAGGAGACAACACACCCTTGGGGTGAATGAGTAGACATATCTGAAAGATAAGAGAGAGTTCCATTTAGAAGCACTCTCTGTGATCTCTGAGTCAAAAGCTCCATAATCAAATGTCTACAATGGTTTAAGTGTTTCCTTACTAATAAACAGGATCGTTGTATATTAAATGCAGATGAAACAGTCTACACATAAATGACTTGCTCTTTTTTTATGTCCTTCGAGATGTCTATGAAGTAAATCCAACAATGAGAGTTTCGAATCCTCCACCCCTTTCCCAGGGCAACATGTGAACTGTAGAGAATCAAACTGATCTTGAGTAGCTTTAAGATTATGAGATTTGATCATGTATTCAAATGATTTCATTACTAATGAGGTAAGAGTCATTGGGCAGAAATCAGTCCGAAGTACTCAAAGGAGAGAGCTAAACTTATTACAAAGTTCCATTTTCTGTTTCAAGCCAGCTCTCTTTCTGTGTCATTTCTGTGCTGTCCTTTGTGGTGGTTTGGTTGAATCATTAAGTTTACTGGTATCAGAAGGACGAGATATTAGCTCTGCTGGGATACTCCACAAGGTATTGGTGGCACTCAGAGAACAATCTTTTAAGCTCAGTAGAGTCTCTCTTGAATAAATGTGTTGAAATGACATGTCTGGGAGAAATCCAGAGCTAAACTCCCAGCCAAATAGCCCTGATCGCAGATAACACAGCAGGCCCAGGAGGAGACAAACAGATGACTTCATTGTCATTCATCGCAGTTTCAGGATATATTCTCCTGAAAAGGGAATTCCATATAAAAAACTTTTAAAATTCCTAAGGCAACTTTATCCAGTTTGATGCAGCAGGTTACAAAAAACACACACCAGAAACACAGAGCCCACCAGAGAGCTTGCTACAAGAACAGCACCTGGTGTAGGTGGTTTGCACACATGTTGGTTTAGCATAGTGGATAACAACACCATCTTGCCAGGGGTAGAATTCAGTGGTAGGTTTCCTGTTTGGGCAACCACACTATGCTACACCAGTAGAGCAGGGAAATCAGCAAACTGTGTGGTAAGCTGGCACTCCACGACTGGGTTGTCTACTCCTGTGGTACATAAACCACCATCACAATAAACTCACATTTCATACATGTCATAATGAAAACTAAATTAACCCTAGTTTGGGCACAAACAGAAAATGAGTCAGGGTCAGGCTGACAGCACAACTCGAAATTGGCATTTGAGTTTTAAATAAAATATTACCTTCAAAGAGGTGTTTTGCTAATCTGCACACATTATAAAGTAGTCCACATGTAAGTGCGGTGGGCAAAGGATTCTGGGTAAAAACACTGCTATAAAAAGAGAGGGCTCTGGGTCAACATGGCCCCAGTTCTGCAGCTAATTTGTAAATCACACAGTCAGAGGACAAAAAAAGACACGACTTACAGCTCAGCCTGGCAACACCACAGCAGCGTGCAGTCAGGTTCAATCTGATGCACCCAGTATACCCAGTATAGACAGATATTTAAGCTCCAGCCACATCACAACTGTAATGTAGGCATTTACAAAAGCAACACCACGTTTTGACCAAAATGATCAAATCAGATGTCCTTCAACATAAAAGACTATGAAGAGTGTTGGAACTAACCGAATCAGTAATCTGTACGGAACGTAAAGGATCTACTATTAACAACTTGTCTCGTCAGATACGAGAACAGCTGAACAACTGTGAAAATAATTTAATCACATCTTTTTCCACATGAAAGAAGGTCCTGTAAATACAAATGTGAGAACAATTTGACCAAATCATGAGAGAGAAATGTTGAAACCAACCAAGTGGTAAAGTCAAAGGGTGGTAAACTGCTCTCCTGAGACCTAACAAATGAAAATAATGGATGCACTAATCCAAATTTGCCAGTGATACAGAGTGATTTTATATTAATTACATCTGTATAAAATTGAAGTCCACAGCCAGAACTATCCAGAGCGAAGCTTTAACAAACGTTCACAAAACTCACCAAAAAAATGCAATTCTAAAGAGTTTAATGAGCTTGGAACATTTGGAGGATCCGTTTGAAAGTACTAGTCCATATTTTCCACAACAGTTACAATAGTGCAGTCTAGACTTTGCTCAATAAATAAACACTCAATGATCCCAAAAAACAGTGTGCAAACCAGATATCACATGACTGGAAGATGAACCAGTCACTTGCCGCTCAGAAGGAGGAGTAACGTTCACTGGCAGAGGGGTCTGCAGCTAGTCACTGTGATGGCAATGTTAGTAGAAATGTTAGCAGGCATGCTGATATCTGGCAACAACATCATAGCAGACTGCCAAGGGCTGATTGCCCAACAACTGCACTGCATGCTCCTGCCACCATACGGCCAAATATAGCCATTCACAACCGCACCACAATCAATGAAGAGATGAAGGAACAGGATAGTCATAACACCACTGCCTCAGGCCTTCAGCCCTGGAAGAGCAGCAGATTCATTCAAGGCAATGCAGGTCTCCTCCAAAATGTCCTCAAGCAGGAGACAAGTAGATAAAATACAGCATTTTCCTCTTCCTTCATAACAATAACAGTTAGAATGTTCCCAAGATTCCATCAAACCTAAAACACAACCCCAATTGTTTTAAGTTTTAAAAAATGGAGGGCATATTCACAAAAGCTAAGTTCCACAGAAAAAACTCGAACACAAATGCTCATAAATCATGCACATCTAAAAAAAAACAAACAGAGCAACAGACAAAGACAACAAAGAGTCACCAGATAAAATTAGACAGAATAGGAACCTGTTACATCCGGGTCAAGTGTCAGGGCCTTACAGAACATGAGAGTGGGCTGTCTCCCGAGACCCTCTACCAGTGACATTTGTCTAGATTCTCAAGTTTCATATTTGTAAATACCACATCACTGGATTCATTGTAAATATAATTCTTGTTTAATGTACAAGTGGTACAAATCATATTTCTGACACCACTAGAAATCATAAATAAGTGGAGCTAGAAGCAGGAAGAATTGGCAGGGCTAAAGTGCTGTTGGTTGAATGGGTGGGGCTAAAGTGCTGTTGGTTGAATGGGTGGGGCTAAAGTGCTGTAGGTTGAATGGGTGGGGCTAAACTGCTGTTGGTTGAATGGGTGGGGCTAAAGTGCTAGAGCTTGAATGGGTGGGGCTAAAATGCTATAGGTTGAATGGGTGGAGCTAAAATGCTATAGGTTGAATGGTTGGGGCTAAACTTCTGTAGGTTGAATGGGTGGGGCTAAAATGCTATAGGTTGAATGGTTGGGGCTAAACTTCTGTAGGTTGAATGGGTGGGCTAAAATGCTGTAGGTTGAATGGGTGGGGCTAAACTTCTGTAGGTTGAATGGTTGGGGCTAAAATGCTGTAGGTTGAATGGGTGGGGCTAAAATGCTATAGGTTGAATGGTTGGGGCTAAACTTCTGTAGGTTGAATGGGTGGGTTAAACTGCTATAGATTGAATGGGTGGGGCTAAACTGCTATATGTTAAATGGGTGGGGCTAAAATGCTGTAGATTGAATGGGTGGGGCTAAACTGTTGTAGGTTGAATGCATGGGGCTAAACTGCTATAGCAGTAGATCAATTCATTCATCCTATAGCAGTTTAGCCCCACCCATTCAATCTACATGCAGTTTAGCCCCACCCATTCAATCTACAGCATTTTAGCCCCACCCACTTCACATATAGCAATTTATGTGTGTGAATATTTTTGTGACACAAACAGTAAATTCAAAACAAGTTTTTTGTTCAGTTCAGTTTCAACAATTAGACTGTAACAGTGTTTACACACTTGATCACAAAGTGTTGAGTTCTGTGATGGAGGCCTGTTTCCACACAGTCTGAGGAGAGTATGTGGTGATTCTGACATGCAGTTAGTACCATATTAATTGGCATATATACATATAGCTTTCATTGTTAGATACTTTAGGCTTGAATCTTGATTGCTGAAGCCAACTTCAGATACCACACAGGACTTGGCACATCAACTTTTCCAAGTGTAATGTTTAAACGGGCTATGGTTGATCTACAGCTCGTTTTGATGCTTGAACAGCCTGAATGTATTGTTCTGGTATTACATTGACTAGTTTATGTTGAATTGATTTTTAAATTTGGCTACATGATACTGTTTCAGCGTGACTTGGCAGGCTGCCAGACGCTAAATGACTGCTGTTATTGAATATTGTAATAGAGAAACACTAGTGCAGTTAAGGAGCACCAAGTCTACCGTCTCAGATTAGTGTGAAAGAGGCTTAGCAGACTGTCATAACCATTCATTTTCACTGGATTAATAGCATCATAATGTATTTGACTTTTCATCTCTATTATCCTTTCTTCCCTTCCTTTTTTCTCTTTACTCTCATTACTCTCCATTTCTCTTCTACCCCTTTCTTTCTTCTCTTTTCTTTTCTCATTATTTCACATTTTTCTTTCTCTCTGTCTCTGCCTCTATCTCTCTCACTTTTTTTCTGCTCTTCCCACTTTCCCTCTCCCTCCTTCCATTCCTTTTTCTCATTCCTTTTCTCATCTCTCTCTCTCTCTCTCTCTCTCTCTCTCCCCCCCCCTCTCTCTCTCTCACAGGTTTCCGCAATCTACACGTGGATGATCAAATGACGATGATTCAGCATGCATGGATGGGTGTGATGGTGTTTGCTCTTGGTTGGAGGTCATACAAAAACGTGAATGCTCGGATGCTGTACTTTGCTCCGGACCTTGTCTTCAATGAGTTAGTATTTCTCTTCTCATCCCTCCCCCTGTTTGTTTCTCTCTCTTTCATTTTCACATGAGAAAAGCTTTTCTGATTTTTAATGTTTATTTTATTATATTCATTAAAGGGCCGGTGACCTTTGAATGGCTGGAGCTAGACTACTGTAGGCTGACTGGGGGGAGTTAAAGTTCTGCAGGGTGAATGGGTGGAGCTAAACTACTATAGGCTGACTGAGAGAAGCTAAATTGCTGTAGGTTAAATAGGTGTGAAATGGGTATGGTTAAACTACTGTAGGATAAGTGGGCTTAAATTACTGTGAGCTTAATCAGTGGGTTTAATCAGAATAGTTGTGGTTAAATTGCTGTAGGAGTTTAACCACATTATCTGTATTATGAATGTATATATGGGGGGACATATAGATCTCTAACAACTATATGTGGTACTACAGCAACCACCTATCAACCACTAGAGATATATTAACAGTTGGGTGCATCACCCTAGCAACCACCCAAAAATACTCTAATACCTGTAGGACAATCAAGTACAATATGACACACTGGTTGGTAGTTAAGAGGCTTACTAATGCTACTATTATATAATTCATATTTCTTGGCTTCATTACTAATTTCCTAGACCTTCAATCCTTTTGTATGCATATCACCAACAACAAAACTGATGCAGAGTCTCAGAGGTCTGCTGTTGGGGCTGTTTCCTAAATGTCCTCCTGGGATGTTTATGTGTACGTCAGCAAAAGCAGCCTTATATTCTTCCCCTGATGCAGTGCTTTAGGTTTCTCTGCTCAGAGAGTTCTTCAAGCAGTGTTTCTAGGAAAAAAACTCAACACACATCTTACTTCACCACCATTCAGTTCATGTTAGAAGATAACAGTGTCATACAGTGTCAGAAACTACATAAGCACATTTATTAGAGAACACTGAACACCTCCAATCTGTTTGAGGAGAGTGTGTGATCTTTCCAACACAGTTCTTTCCCCTCTCTGACTTTCTCTCGTCTTCCTCTCTCATCCTCTTTTCCCTTTGTTTCTTACTTTATCTCTCCTCATTCGTAGTCTATACCCGTACCCTGTTCTCTCATCATGTCTTGGCTGAGCAACTACATTTGTGGTTGTTGGAGGTTATAAATGTGTTTTAAGAAATCATTTATTTCAACCGAGGAAGAACTTAATCTGTTTCTACTCTACGACAGACTGGCAGTGGCTACCAATTTTTTCTTCTCTCATTTTTACCTCTATGTCCACTTGTCTCTCTTCCTGCCTCCTCCTCTATCTCTCCATCATCTCTGTTCCTTTCAATTTTCCCCATCTCCCAATCTGTCTTTTTACACTATCGAGTCATTGTCTGAAATCTGTTAAGTTATCGATCTGTCTTACATCCGTTATTCTTCTCCGTGTCTTCACAACATCCTATCTTTCTCCTGCTTACTTGATTGTCTCTCTTTTCTCTCTCTCACTTTTCTCTCTCCCTCCATCTGTTGCATCTCTTGTATCTCAGAGCACAATAGTCCAGCAGGGTTCTCTCTGGGTTCATTTGTTCATTATTGTTGTCTTATTAAGATGTGCAGGATTTTTCTCATACACATAATTCCCCAGAGAAAATTGGATTTTTTTTCACTCCCACACATCCTCAATGGCCTCTACCTTCCACTGCTAAAGGAGAGAGAGATGATGCCTTTTGGAGAAATGAATCTGCTTCTCTCTTTAAACTTATTGTACTCTGATACTTGGGAAATATCTCGGTTTACAAGAGGGGAAAAAAATACACCATTTCAAATAAGCCTGACTTATTTCCGTGGTCGTAATGGGCTAGTTTGACATAAAAAAAACTAATTTGTAGTAAATACACATGTTTGTGACCTTACATACCTACCCCAGTGTAGGTTAATCTATGGTCCACTAAATCATGAAGCAAAAATGAAAATATTTTGTAATGAAGTAGTGAATTACAATGTTGAACTGGATGACACTAATTTCACTCATTTAATTTAAAGCAAATAATTAAACAGTCAGGGGTGAGTTTCCTGAAGGCAATAACAAATGAAAAAATATTAAAAAAAAAGGTCCTAAAAAGTCCTGGAAACTGACACTTAATGATGGAGTTCAAAGAATGTCTTTTTGACCCCGGTCAAATATACAGTATTTATTCATATATATATATATATATATATATATATATATATATATATATATATATTTAGACACAAGCATTTATTTTGTGCTTATTATTGCTTGTGAATCTAACTGACAATTTTAGACAATTGTATTGTATTTGTTCTTCATTTTTGTTGTTTATATTATTCGTATTTAAAACCAAAAATAAATAAATATTTTTAAATAATAAAATAACAATGCTTCAGTCCTACCTGGTAAGGACGCTGTCTCCTTTCTCCAGATAGTTGTATTACAGTCTTTTGTGACCTCCTTGTCACTTTGCTCTAAATCATGAAGAAGCCTCCTCTGCAATGTTGCACATCTTCAGGATGCCTAGAATGCGCTCCGCAGTGCTGCACATCCACTGGTGTGCAGTGTCAACCTCTCTTCCACTGTAGTTTCAGGTTTAGCACAGGTATGCACAGAGATCCCTGCTATTGACCAGCAAAAGTCCACAAGCCTTTGTCAGCTGACACACCCTAGAGTTTTTTTCAACCGTGTGGATGGGTTTCAAGAGTCTGGAAGTGTAAGGATCATCATCCCATCCTATTCCTACATCCCCCAGGGAGTTTTCCCTGGAAATCTTGTACAGTATGCAGACTTAAGTACAGCAACCTTGCTAAGTCCATGGGCATTAACAGCTGTCTGCAAGCATCCACCTGCAGAGAACTGGAGGGACTGAGTGCAACATTTTGACGGGTATTTTTTGCCAGCTCCTCTTGCACCAAACTGAGAAGGGTCAGTGTTTCAGCAGCCCTATCTCTCTATTAGTTCATCATCATCACTGAGGTAGACTAGACAGTTAAGATTTGCATGCAAAGGAGCACTGATGCCAGCAGCACTACTGTGGATGGCACAGTCATCTCAAACACTGACACTTATTCAGAAACTGTGTCCAGAAATCTATTCAGAAATCCTTTGAATGATCGCTGTCTGCACTGAATTTTGAGCTATCACAAATGGCACATTTCTGTTAAGTTAAATCACATTGTGCCCTACAGACAATAAACAAATACTGTCATTAGGACAGCAGTGAGGGTGGATGAACTGATGAGTATATAATAATAATAATAATAATAATAATAATAATAATAATAATAATAACATGCTGATCTTTTCCCAACTCCCTCAGAAATGGCGGCCTCTGCTTTTAGGTGCTGAACTGCAGGCAAAATGCACTTCAAACCTAAAAGTACTTAGTGAATAATGAGTAGATCTGGTTACTCATTAAATTATGAACAAGGTCACATAGTACTTTATTTACCTACGACTTTGGGAAACACTCTTTAATTAACTACCAATCTTCAGTAACAGTTAACAAAGCAATTAGCGTTACAAAGCTTATGGGAAATTCACCCCAGTTTATTTACAAGGGAATAAATGGAAAGTCAAACAGAGCAAGTAAATGAAGCATTGAACAGAGCAAGTAAACTGAAAGCTCGCCTGCAAAACAAGCTTCTTTATAACACAGTAAGAAGCCAGTATTTAATGGGTAAATTGTAGCCATTATAAATACATTTCTAGTACAAACTATGCAAATACATAGCTAATTAATACCTTCACATAACTACATGAAAACTACCAACCACCAATAAATGAATATAAATAATATATATATTTGCTGCATGTTCACAAAGTAATTTTTCTGGTGACCTATAGAGTGCACAGTAACTAATATAAGAAACACCAGGTATATTTCAGTATTTAAAGCAACATTACTGAATCACTATAGAGTCTCTGTCCTTGCTATTAGTAATTACATTATAATGAAGAAGACAATAAAAACTAACAGGACCTACATTCTAATGTACTACGTTATTAATTTGTGAAAAACCTACTCTAGTGATCAGTACTACTGAAAGCCATTTGACTCCCTGTTTGCTTGCTCGAACAGACTCTCGAACCTTATATTTAACTTGAGCCTTTTTTAATGTGAAGCAAACAACAAATAAGACAAAATAACATACATATTCACCCCCTAAAGTCGGTATTTTGTGGAGCCACCATTTGTGCAGCTGCAGGTCACTTTGGATAAGTTTCTATGAGTTTGCCATTGGGATTTGGGATTTTTGCTCATTCCTCAAGGCAACATTGCTCCAGCTCTTTCAAGTTCAATGGTTTCTGCTGGTGAACAACAGTCGTCAGGTCTGACCACAGATTCTCAATTGCATTAAGACCTGGGCTTTAACTTGGTCATTCCAATACAGTTACACATTTCCCCTGAAACCACTCAAGTGTTGCTTTAGCTCTATGCTTTGGGCCATTGTCCTGTTTGAAGGTGAACCTCCATCCCAGGCTCAAATAACTGACAGACCAAAACAGGTTTTGCTTAAGAATATCCTTGCGTTTAGCACCATCCATCTTCCCCTTGACTGGGATCAGTTTCGCAGTCACTGCTCTTGAGACATATTCCACAGCATGATGTCTGTAAGTAAAGGCTTTTTTCTGGCCTTCTTCAATAAAGCCCAGCTCTATGGAGTGTACAGCTTATTATGGTAAAATGATCCAGTCTCTGTTTGGGAAATCTGCAGCTCCTTCAGAGTTACCTTTGGTCTCTGTGCTGCATTCCTTATTACTGCCCTTTTGTCTGAGTTTTGGTGGCCGGCCCTTGGCAGGTTTGTTGTAGTACCATCTTTCCATTTAATCTTAATGGATTTGATGATGCTGGGAGATCATCAGATATTTAGATATTGTTTAGAACCCAATATTGACATGTACTTCTAAACAATATTGTCCTGACTTATTTGGTGATTTCCTTGGTCTTCATGGTGTTGTTTGGTTAGTGGTGCATCTTGCTTAATGGTGTTGCAGACTCTGGGTGTGTATATACGGACAAACCATGTGAGACTTATATTGCACAGAGGTCTAGTTCTAGTTTTCTATTTCCAAATATTTGTTATATATTTTTTTCTCCTTTCACTTTAACAACTCAATGTTTTGGAGTGGCCATCACAACGCCCTGATCTCAATCCTATAGAAAGTTTATGGGCAAAGCTGAAAAGGCAGGTGCGAGCAAGGCGGCCTGCAAACATGGCTCAGTTACACCAGTTCTGTCAGGAGGAATGGACCACAATTCCTGCCAACTATTGTGAGAAGATTGTGGAAGGATATCCTAAACATTTGACCCAAGTCATACAGTTTAAGGGCAACAGTATCAAATACTAATGAAATGTATTTAAATTCTGACTTTGAAGAAAGTAATAAAAATTGCCTTACAAATTCTCTCTTTCATTATTCTGGCAGTTAGCACATAGAATAATTTTGGTAAACCTAATTGACCTAAAACCTAAAAGTAAGAGTTTACTCTGATTTCATGTGAGAATGTGATAAAAAAAAAAAAACATGCACATGTATCTTTTTATATAGTGTATGTAAACTTCTGGTTTCAACAGTATATATATATATATATACACAAACTGTATGTGATATATCTACACAAAAGTACTTTAAGTTGTGAACAGAGAGTGAAGCCAAGAGACTAAACCGAGAGTCGAGCAGAGTCACAGAATTGAGCTGAACACATAAGTCAAGCCAGGCTAATGAACTGAGAATCCAGTCGAGCACGACACACACACACACACACACTTTTGCAATACTTAATACGTTAATTTGCCTGGTTTGACTCACTGTCTCTGGCTTAGTTTGACCCTCCTTTCAGTTGCTCAGCTCGTCTGTGTTCTTAATTAATTTCGTTTGCTTCACTCTCTGTTTATGTGTTCGGCTCAACTCTTATCACCCACTCATCTTGACTCTCCATTCACTCACTTGCCTCAACTATTTTTCTCTGCTCAACTCTCTGTTCCTTTGCTTAGAATTTTTGTCACTCACTTGGCTCACATCCTCATTTACTTAGTGGTGTCAAACCTTTGTCTCTTTTTCAGCTGAACTCTCCACTCACTCACTTGGTTCAACTCTCCGTTCATTTGCTTGGCTCTACACTTTTGACCTTGCTCTCCTTGACTGTCTGTTCTTTTGCTCGACTCTTGTCACTCACTCCGCTTGACATTCCTTTACGTTTGTTTTACCTGTGTTTCCCTCTTTCAGTCAGAGGATGCATATCTCCAGTATGTATGAGCACTGTATGCAGATGAAGCACCTGTCTCAAGAGTTTGTGCTGCTACAAGTCACTCAGGAGGAGTTCCTCTGCATGAAGGCACTCCTGCTCTTCAGTATCAGTGAGTGACCATCGACCATCCACTACACTAGGCACACTTAATTACATAGTTCCTTATATCGTCATATACTCAATTGCTTACTTAATTACATGCGTCACCATGTATTGTTGAGTAGTATAGTTGTGATTAAACACTCTGTGAAACTTGATTTGGTTGAAGAAGAGTACAGTGTGCCTCATGCGCTCTCTTCCCTTTTTTGCCTGTCATATTTTTGTCTCTCCCCTCCCCTCTCTTTTGCTGTCTTCTGTCGTCCTATCTTCCTCTTTTGTCTCCTGTTTTTGTACCTCTGTTCTCTCTCTCTCTCTCTCTCTCTCTCTCTCTCTCTCCTCTTTCTTCCTGCTCCCCCTCGCTGTGTAGTTCCTGTAGAAGGTCTGAAGAGTCAAAAGTATTTTGATGAGCTGCGTCTGACATACATTAACGAGCTGGACCGTCTCATTAATCACGGGAGGAAGAATAACTGTGCACAGCGCTTCTACCAGCTAACACGTCTCATGGACTCATTGCAGCCGGTGAGGAATGCACACACACAACCACTATTTCCTAGACTAGCTAACAGTTTTGCATATGCAGTTCTGTATATAAATAAAATATATCTAAAATGTTCTATTATCTAATAAGTAAATTACTAACAGAACATTTTGAGAACTGACTTTGTTTCTTCTGGTTTACATTAATGTTATGTAAAGTTTTACCTTAAATAAAAAATGTATAGCTTTGAACTTTCTCTCTCTCTAACTCTAACTCTCTCTCTCTCTCTTTCTCGCTCTCTCTCTCTCTCTCTCTCTCTCTCTCTCTCTCTCTCTCTATCTCTCTCTCTCACAGATAGTGCGAAAGCTGCACCAGTTCACCTTTGACCTTTTCGTCCAGGCTCAGTCTCTGCCCACTAAGGTCAGCTTCCCTGAGATGATAGCTGAGATAATTTCCGTCCAAGTACCAAAGATCCTTGCTGGCCTGGCTAAACCAATCCTGTTCCACAACTGACACCATGCTCCGCCTTCCAAGCCCAGACTGGCCAAGCCCATGGCCCCCGAATCTGTCTAGATCTGGTTTGATCCGGTCTGTTCCAGTTCACCATTCAGCCCATATGGCTTTTTCGCTCAAGGTTCTGCAGGGAGACCTTAAGATTTGTAATCTCTCTTTCTCTCTTTCTGTCTGTCCTCCTCTCTCACCTCTTCTTCTTTAAAAAAAATGTCTCTGAAGTTTGCCGAGGACCATTACATCGTTACACTGGTCTATCTTCTGCTGCCAGATAATTTCACATCATTTTCTCACGCTGATAGTACGGTGTGGATCGCCTGCCTCTCTCTCTCTCTCTCTCTCTCTCTCTCTCTCTCTCTCTCTCTCTCTCTTTCTCTTTCTTTCTTTCACTGTCTCTATGTCTATTTTTTTCTCAAGCATTATTCCTGAAGAGTCTGAAGAGCTACACTCTGTTACCTGAAAAAAACTTTAGTTTTTACTTGAGCCCTGAAAAGACAAAATGTGCACTAGTAGTTTCTCTTAAATAAGGCACTGCTCTGTTTACGTCTTAAATATATTTCACTCTATGCATTTCTGTTGGCTTGGAAATGTAAACGTTTACTGCCGTAAAGCTCGAGTTCAGGCTGCTTTAACTGAAACACTAAAGGCAGAATAAAGCAATCTAAAGGCCTTCAAAACTACTCACTACTCAAAAGAGCGACAATCAAAGCATGTTTCTATCCATGTCTGGGTTTGTACTTTTCGTATGGTGGTGTTCAAGTCCTATGTAACTTAAATATTAATATCAAATATTACAACAGACACAAAACAGAAGGTACCACCAACATGTGTTTATAGAACCCTCAACATGGAATGGGTTGACAGTATTTCCAGTTCTGTGCTGCTGGATACTGTTATGCAGTTAGCTACACTGCCGTTCAAAAATCTGGAATCGCTGGTCACATCAAACCTTTTTCTGATAAAAACACTGTATATTGTGGGAACAATATCACATATTAAAGTCATGTAATAATGATTATGTGTTTGGGGAAAAATCTGCCTTGAGATGAGCCATATGAGTTTCATACTGGATGTAATTTTTTAGGATTACATTTTGCATCATTCTATTAGAGATTCATTCTGGATGTTAATATTTGTAGAACCTCATACTGGATCATTTTATTAAAACTGGATGTTAATTTAAGTTGTCCATGAAAATGGATATTAATTGTAGAACCTCTGGTTATTTAAAAAAAAATGTAAAATTGATATTATTAGAGCTTCACTCTAGATAATGTCATTAGAACTTCATTTTATAATTTATTTAGAACAAAACAGAATTTGCTTTGTTGAAAACAACAGTGATTCTATACTTTTGAATGGTAGTGTGTATACTGATGAAAAGGTGTGTTGATAATGAGAATCTCTCTCTCTTACACACACACACTCACACACACACACACACATATACAGAACATAACTTTAGGTGAGGGCTGCATGTTGTCTCTCACTTTATGTTTTACCAATTTATTCTTTTAAACTTACAAGTCTGTCATTTACAACTTTTAACTGTAAATACAGACATACAGTAGATATGGGCTAACCCTGACCAGTTTAACTTCACTGCTTTCAACTAGTACAAAACAAATCTTTGCATGGTAATGTTTTGCTCGTTAGACGTTTTTACACTTTTACAAAATAGACACATTTCCACTCTTTACGATGTGATTTTTACAGTTTGTAGCGAATAAGCTCTTGCACTTCAATGTGAATCTTCCAGACAAGCACACCGCTTTAGCCTTTTTCTCATAGGTGGAGTTTGAGGAATGAAGGACGTGCACCGCAATCCCTACTAGCCACAGCCCCAACCAGTTTATTTCATTACACTTACAATAACAACCTGAATATTAAAAAAAATTAAGAATATTAAAATAGAATTTTCCTTGAACAAAATAAAACTTTCCTAGACAGCAGGCAGAGCATGAAAACATGATACAAAATAAAAGTCAAGTGCAATATGATACAAATAAAAGTCATAGTTGAATAAAGCTGTGTTGAGGACACAACTTGACTGCGTTGGAAAGAGTGATATCCAAACTAGTCAACATTTATTCTTTTTTCATTTTAAATGTTGTTACTGTAAAAGCAGAAAAGGTAAAATTCTCACTTTATGTTAGCATTAATGGCACATTTTACAAATACAACTACATAATCTGAAACTAAACTCAAATAAAATTGTTTTTAAGCAATGTTGTAAACCTCTGTGACATTAAACATGTATCAGTTTATTAGCAACAAATTCAACTGATTATATAATTAATGTATTATTTATATTTGTTATTCAAAATCATTTTAATATTGCACTTAATAAATGACTAAAAGAACATTTTGTCTTCTGTAAAGTCACCATTTTGGAGAGCCATGTTTTTCATTGGACATATATATTCTTGCTATATGTAACAATTATATAATTATTATTACTTATTAACAAATACTTCGGTTGTTATTGTTTGGGGCCTGTTATTATTAACGTTACCTGAATCTTTATTGGTGTATTATTTACTTGAGTGTCTATTATTGGACAAGCAGGTATAAAAGGTCAAAAATAAAATATAAATATATATTAGAAAACATCAGCTACAGATGAAGCTGTCTCAGCTATGAAAGGTAAACACTTGCTGCATCCTGTCAAACTCCGCCTATGCCTTTTCTCCTTCTCCTCGTAGCTGTGGCTGCTGTTGTTAATTGAGAACTTGACACGGAAAGGCATCCCTTCCCGTCCCCCTCCCTACTGCAAGTGCCACCATTTCTGCACAAGCAATAAGTAATTAAGTCACTTTTTTTCACTCTTTTATCTTCTGATATTTGTAGACCTAGAGAACCAAAACTTGGAAGTGAGCTAAGGTAAGTGAAGCACAGCTTCTGAAAGAAAAAAAATGAAACAAAAAAAAAAAAACTACACAAAAAAAAAACAAGGAAAGAAAAGTTGACCTTTTAAGCTAAACCTTTCCCTTTAAGCTGGTCTGAAGGAAGATTGTCTTGTCTTTGGTGACCATTGCCACAGAAATGGCTTAGCAGCTAGACACACATTAAAGTGATAGTCTAGCCCTGTTGTCCCAAAACATCAACCCAAATGTGGCCAAATCGAGATATTGGTGTCTGAAGTTTGCTCCTTTGGTTTTATCTTCAAGGTTCAAATAGCTTACCAGCAGTGGACGCCCACACCCCACCAGCTGGCCTAAAGGTGCCCAGAGTGGTGAAATGGGAATATTAGACGTAGGCCATCAGTTATGTATAATGAGAACTATACACTACAGAGGATTTGGGATTTGTTTGTCCTATTAGCCTCATAACTCCAGTAGAAAACTAAAGAATCAATCTGTCGTTGTCATTACTGTCACATTGTGCTAAGACTTGATCTCAACATGGGCATAGCCCTCCCTGCACCAGCTGGGGCTTCAGCGGAGCGCCAGTTAAATCATCTAAACTAGTGTGCATGTCAGGAAACAGAAGCCTGTGTGGCTTAAGAGCAGAAAGAATGCAGATTTGCAGGCTCCACTCGTTTGACTGGATAATACCGTGGGCGTTCTGTATGTAGATTGCCTTTTAACTGGGAAAGGCTCGGCGGAGAAGCGGTGCAGTCTGTTGGCTCGTTTGTGCCATTTTGCGAGCTGACGCACCGGCTGGAGGTAAAGAGGGGAGGAAAGGCAGGACGGAAGAAGATTGTTTTGTCAGGGGAGGACTTTTTTCTCCATCTTGACAGCTCAGAGCAAAATGCGAACACACTCGCGCGACTCTTTAAGCATTTAGACGGGGCCTAAGGCGCTCATTACGAAGCGCTAAACTGGAAACTGTAAAGTGCACTTTTTCCTCTATTAAGCCACCAGGCCTGATTTACGCCCCCTCCCCCATACACACTCTGCTGCTTCAAAGCTATGCTCACTCATTAAATCATTAAGCAAACGCCTGGTTTGCTAATTACTGAGAGATGCATTCATGCAAAACAGTATTTGGGGTGTGGGTTGTTTCATATTTGATCAACAAGTTGGGAAAAGTTCACCTCGTTCTGTAGTTTTCGATCCCGTTCACGCCAAGTTGGCAATTCACCGTGCTAATGAAGTGCTAACAACAGCCTTGTGTACCGCTTATGAGAGGCTATGTTGTGTTTATATATGCCTTAGTGGAGAGCACTAATTGCTTATGCTTCTGTGTGCTTTGTGGCTTAAAAAACGGTTGCATTAGATCTCAACCTCACACTCCATAGTTCGGTTTCAATGGCTTTAAAAGGTGTTAGTAAAGTGCAGACATCCAGGTGTGTGTGCTGTGTTTCCCACCTAATGAACGTCTACTAGTTTGCATGCTTCACTTTAAATACACATCTCCTGCAACATCAAGGATAGAGTTGACTAAGTCAGTCCTGCAGATTCTACCTTTTTGACAAAGAAAAGCAATAATTTTAGGGAAAAAAATGACAATATTTTCAGATCGAGTCCCCTTTCGGCTTTCAAACACTGATTTTGCGTACAGGGAACATGGCACACCTTCTGGATACACACTCTTGACTCTTGTAAACTTAGTTTTCTATATTTTTTCATGAAGTGATGCATCGATGAGCAATTTAGGGTTCAAATTTGATTATAATTGTGTTTCCTTCTCCAATTCTGAAATCAGAGCATCAGTATTTAAGTGACAGATTAGTCAGAGCTTGTCAAAAATCTTCCTAAAAAAACACTGATCTCATGCAATTTTGAAAATGGGAACGAGATGGTTTGGTTTGATGAAGAAGTCGATGTACAAATAAATAAACAAGCAAAATTGTTGAGGGTATGCAAACAAGCCATGTATTTATGAAATTAGCTGTCTTTTTTGATTGTTGTTGGTGAAAATCATGTAACTTTGTGTACGTATGACTAATTATACTTGTTTTTCTATCCTGCTATTGGCTGTTAAAAGTTCATACACATATTCCTTCGACAATTTTTTAAAATGACATTTTCTTTTCCTAGTGAACAATTCTGGTTTGTGGTGTGTAAAAACTCTTTTTCCTTTTCTAAAAAGCAGCACTTTTGCAGGCTATATTATAAAATGTTACCCCCAAAAAATTCATGTTTGTAAATTGATGATCCATTTGTTTGTTTCCTTTTGAGCTGTTGTCCAGCAGGTCCCATGTAAATTGGACAGGCCATTAGAAGCTTCACCACATGGATACTTATAATGTGTAGCTTCATGTAAACTTGTTTAGTCTGTGTTTCTTTACATCCTATTAAATAAAATAATCATCTTTGTGCTTTGTGACGATGTGTGACTCATCTGATTGGTTTTTCTGGTCGTTCTTAATGGAGTTCATAAAAAGACTGTCATGTTCCAATATTCTCCAAAGCAGGTGTTTGTGTACGGCTCAGCGCGTTTCAGCTCTAAATTAAGACCAAACACATACTTATGGCAAACTTCAATTTCTGAGGGATTTACCCAAGACTTCACTGTACTAATCAGATAATCCTCACTTGGCCAGAAATGAAAAGGGGAAACTTCACACATATTTAAAAATTCTCCGCATAATTCAGTGGTTGAGAGGAACAATGGATACACTGTTTATTGTGGAAACATTTTATACACTTTATTGTAGAGAAACTGTTATTTCTTTACAGTGTTGGTCACCCTGGAAACTAGGCATCTCCACAGCTACCTTCAAATTGCCATTTAATTTACTATCCAAAACTAGCAGTGAAGCCATGTGTTTTTTATATGACATTGATGGTAAAATGGTGTGGAATATTATAGATCTAAGAAATTATGATTTAATTATAAAGGAATTTGGGAAAGTTGACGGAATTCCATTTTAACTTTTTAAATTAGATTAACATTTTATATTTTGTATATTTTACACAACATTAATAGTTATTACACAGTCAGCAATGAAATACTACATGAGTATACATTTATAAGGAGGAATTCTGATTTTATAAAATTCTCTTTATTTCTTAATGCTTAAATGAACAAAGTCATTCCCAGTGGGTTTGATGTCTGAAGAATTTAAAGCCTATAAAAGCCCCCTTACTTACAAAATGCTATTAAAATTCAATGGAAATAAAATCCGCTGCCTGTTTCTTTATGCACTGCTTAGGCACAGTTATAAGAGTTGAGGTGTAAAACACATTAATGGGGAAGGGTTACAGTAGGCTCTTATACAGACGAGGATATATGACCAGAGGAGAATGGGTTCCTCTCTTGAGCCTTGGTTCCTCTCTTGGTTTGCCTGAGGGACTTTTTCCTTGCCACTGTTGCCTGCTGGCTGCTCATTTGAGCCCCGGACCCGGATTTCTGCAAAGCTGCTTTGTGACAACTCCCTTGTTGTAAAATGTGCTATACAAATAAACTTTGATTGATTGATACAACAAAAATGCCAATGGATTTGCTGCTATTTTACTATCACATTTAAAACCAAGATGAACATTTCTAACCCTGAGAAATTTAAAAACTCCATAACTTCCACTTAACTAAAGCGTAATCAATGACCTTTTCATAACATCATTCATTTGCAGGTCTTAATTTAAAGTGTCGCATAATCCTGATTATGAATTAAAACACCAGGTAACCAAGAACATTGCTTCAAAAAGGGGTTGCATTTTACTTACAGTACATTCAAACAAGAAATACAAGGTTAAGAGAGAGTTACAGAGTAAACTTCTACAAACTCTGAAGAGCTAAACCACTACAAACTCTGAAACTCACACTGAGCTTAAAAAAACAAAAAGGATTGACTGAGACCATAAAGCAGACAATACAATGTCAGAGGAACCCAAACTACTTCAGACCAAAAACAAGAATTATATTTGTGAGTTTCAGCACAAGCCAAATCCCACTTCCGTTCATCATTTACTGAAACACCAAGTGCAGTTCCAACATCTGTCTCTGAAGATTCAATAAATAAAGATGCTGCCAGGAGACCAAATGCAATTGAGACGGCCTCCCTGAGCTCCCCTTCACATTTCAGCTTCACATTGACAAAGACAAACAACACCAGACAAGTAAACACTACAATGTAAATGGCTGTGAAAGCAGCACAAAATGAAGATTCAGACTGAAAGTACAGTTGAAACATTGTAACAGAGTAGCTTGTAGACAGAAGTTTCATCAGTACAAATAAAAATAGAAACACTTGTGTTCAAATAAAATCATGCTATACAGTATTAAAAAATTAAGAGCTTACATTTTTTTGCTGACATTAAAAGTAATCCCTTTTGTCCTGATAAGTGTTTTTAATCTACAAACTGTAAAATATCAACAAGAATTAGGACAATAACTATCTCATTGGCCAACACTTTGTTTTACAGTCCCTTAATTTTAGGTTTTCAGGGGGTAATTGCTGTGTGGTAAAAAATATGACTTATTTATTGGGAATAAAATAATGCATGACAATACTCGAGGTTCTGGCTGTTAAACTGAAGAAGGGCAAAGTACAATTAGCCATACAAATGGATAGTTTGGATGAACAAGGTGGTCAGTAAAAACAGTAAAATACACTGTACAGACTGTACATCAGAGTGTGCAAAGGTACAAATGTTTCTTTTTAAATAACACATTTTCTACAGGAAACAAACTTAAATATATCTGGAAACAAATATGTCATATTAGACACAATTCCTATGTATTTACTGAATTCACACACACACACACACACACACACACACACACACACACACACACACACACACACACACACACACACACACATCTACATCTTAAAATATTTGTACTGGGAAAAAAATGAAACAACTCAAATGTAGCAGTGGGTTGTTGATATCCCTGCAGCAAAAGCAGCCTGGCTCCAAATGGTTAAGCTGGCTAAGGTGGTTGACCAGATTAGCTCTTGTCCAGCATAGGGTATATTTTTGACTTTAGTGGTTTAGACCAGCAAGAACAACATGATCATGCTAGTTGACCAGCATGACAAACATGACCAAGATGGTCGACCAGCATGACCAGTAGGATCAAGATGGTCGATCGGCATGACCAGTAAGACCACACTGGTTGACCAGCATGGCCAAAATCAAATGCACTATACAATACAATATGCTTTCAACCACTTTGACCATCAAAGACCAACTTAGACAATCTGAAGCCAACAACCAGTAAAAGCTGGTCTTGAGATGGAATGTTATGGCTATGTCTGGACTGGGCATATTTGTACAGGGATTTAGTGACAGAGACCTTCATCGTTAGTTGTGCTTAATGTGTAAACAACTGGTTTCAAGGTACTTTCTGACAGAAAACGGTCACCAAGCAAAACAGCTGTCGTGCGCTAAATACTGAGAAATGTTCAAGACTGCTGAATTCCTCTCTATATCATTATTATTATTTACTACTTGTCCCCCTCAATTCCCACTCAGCACCCTCTATATCTTATAAACTTAAACATACATCCACACTAGACTTGATCAGTACTGTTAGTTACACCATAGAATGTGTGTCCTCTCTAGCCATGTTTAATGATATGCAACATTAGCTTATGTTTTTGGCTGTGTTTCTTAGTCAAGAATTCATAAATGTAAACTTTGCACACAGGAATCTGTCCTTCACATTTTACCCAACTATGCAGTGAAACAGTCCTATCTACAGCACCCGGAGAGCAGTTGGGAGTTAAGTGCCTTGCTCAGGCACTTCATTCATGTCCTGCCAGTTCTGGGAATCAAACCGACAACCTTCCCGTCTCAAGGCTGGTCCCTTAATCACTAGACCCTCTCCCCACTCGTATCATGTCAGGGAGTGTAAATCATTCATTCATTCATTCATTTTCTGAACCGCTTGTTCCTGAATAGGGTCACGGGTGAGCCGGTGCCCAGCCGGCAACTCTGAGCGCGAGGGCGGGAAACAACCCTAGACAGGGCGCTAATCCATCGTAGGGCAGGAGTGTAAATCAGGGAAGAATAAATCTATTACAATCAAATGATACACAACTGGTTTTGCGCATGTCAACTGTCTGACTTTGTGTTCTTTTGGCATTTGGACTGTGAGAGTGTAGCAGTATCAGACTTATAATAGTTAAAACTAATTATCTCTATATCCTTTAGATCAGCATTTCAGCTGTGCTGCTGCTCCCAGCCTTTAGCTAGAGCTCCTTAGGTTTGCAGTGGAAAGAAAAAAAGTTTTATTAATTGAAATAAAAAAAAATGCAGATGAAAAATAAAACATAACCAAAAAATAAAATAAAATGACAATGATGTAACATCCAATTAGCCTGTATTATGCATGTAAAGGAAATGTGCATGATTTCAATTCATTACAATTGTAAAATGTGGTAAATGTTTCCTCACTGTCCACACCATGACAACACGCATGCATTAATGCACTGAAGGGAGGGGTGTGGTTGTGGTGGTGTTGATTTCAAATATCAACAGTGATTCGACAGTTGTTTTCTAGAATCTCGCACATTTCCTTTAATACGAATGTTATCATCTACAGCTTTGTTCATCATTCTGGATATATGTACTATTTCTACATTTTTATGTGCACATTTTTCTTTTTCTATCCAGCTACCTAATATTTATTCATGTTTTAGAATCACTTTTAGAAAAATAATAAAACACAAAATATGGTGTGTACAAATGATATTGCACATTTGGTATATTTTGATTTTTTACCAGGTTAAATTCAGTAAATAAATACAAAGGTGCAGGAAAATCCCTATTTAAGTTTGTTTCCTGTAGATACATTATACATATGCATTTCGGGAATTCAGACAATGCCTTTGTGCTCATAGTACCTACCATATTGTTAAGTAATGCATTATGATAATGACAAAAGTGCTGCATCTGGACAAATAACATGTATGGCCTTTGATAAGACTATTGTTTAGCTTGTCATGCTGGAAAAAGCTGTAGTAACTGTCATGCTGTAGTTTAATGTAGTTCAGGCAAGGGTTGGAGGAAGATTTTAAACAGAAACATTTTTTTCTCAGCAAAAGTGCATATTTTGCAAGTGTAACTCATTCGTTGATACCTGGATGCAAACAAACACAATATACATATTTATCGCACTTAGTTAACCATAATTATCCAATCAAACCGAGTTAGTGTATGTGTGTGTAGGTTTTAGAAGGTAGTGCCTATAATTAGAAACATAGTCATAGTAGGTATCTAACACTTTTCTGCATTTCTGGTGTGGTCAGTTACTTTTTTGAGCCTACATTCAAACATTTACACATTCGCCAAAAGAAAAGGGTTCACAACCAGATAAAAGCATCAACATATCTTGGTGATGCTCTGACGGCAGCAGAAATGGTGACGATGATGATAACGATGATGATAGTGATGTAGCTGCTGAGTGTCCCATTTAGAGACCTTAGAAATACAAAACAAAGAACATAAAATTGGTTCAGACAATCACACAGATACCAGGGCAGTTCACAGCAGTTCAATAGCAGCATTTAAAGGGTCCATACCCAACAGCTGTATTTCCTCTATGACTCTGTTTATTTTTGTGAGGGTTTTTGTGAGAATCTAAGTAATCAAAATCTCATTCCTTTCTAAATAAGCCTTTTCCAACTCCTCATCCTTTAGAACTAACCAGCTTGATTTTGCTTCCATGTCTTTAACAGTGGTAAACAACAATAAAACAGCATATTTAATGTTCAATAAACTTCTATGTCTGTTGAATTTAATATTTGTGTGTTAATATATACATTATGTGTGTCTCTACAGAGAATATAAACAACTTTATTTCTGGACCCAGGAGCACTTCACCCAAGACTTTGGTACATTTCAAGTGTAAATGTTGTAAATGAAAGTCATAAAAAACTACATTTTTATTCATTATAATAAAAGAAACATAAAACATTAAAATTAACAACTTGTTACAATGTTACAATGATGTAACATCCACTCAGCTGATTACTTTGCCAGAGTGACACCACTGGTTATCCAGTGGTGTTCAAAACTGTTTGGGTAAGAATAAGATCATCACCGATAAATAAAATAATGTGATGATTCATTTCTGCTTCAAGAATTATGAATACACATGTTATTGAGCCTAGGAGCAGTGAAGAAATCCAATCTCTGATCCTCCTGAAATCGTTGGTCTGGGGTTTGGTTCAAGCAGACTCTTTTGCTGCAAGTGTGGAAGCTATCAAAGTTAGTTTTGGGTGCAAACACCCTTACTTACATTGACATGCCATTTAAAGGGGAAGCCAAAATTGTTGTTATTGTGTTCATACTATTAAAAAAAACAAGTTTGGCTGAAAAAGTGGCTAAACTGCTGTTGGCTGAATGGCTAGAGCTAAACTGCAGTAGGATGAATGGGTGGAGCTAAATTGTTCTAGGTCGAATGGGTGGAGCTGCTGTAAAATTAATGTGTTATAGGTGGAATAGGTTGTCATGCTGTACAATTAGTGGGTGGAACTTAACTGCAGTAGGATGTGTTGATGCGACTAAAATAATGTAGGTTGAAAGTCTGAATCTAAACTGGTGTACAATTAATGGGTGGAGCTAAACTACAGCAGAATGAATGGGTAAAGTTAAACTGCGGTACAATGAATGGGTGGAGCCAAGCTGCCATAGGATGAGTCAATTTTGCTAAAATGTTGAAAGGTTGAAGCTAAACTGGTGTTGGCTGAATGGGTGGGGCTAAACTGCAGCAGAATGAATGGGTGAAGCTAAACTTATAGATCCAGTAGGTGAAGCTAAATTGCCATAGACTGAAGGGCTGATGCTAAACTGCTGAACTGTTGTAGGCTGAATGGGTGAAGCTAATCTATTGTATGCTGAAAGGGTCAAAATATGTAAAAAAAAAAAAAAATAAATAAATAAATAAAAATAAAAATAAACAGATCATACCTCATCTTCGCTCAAGATCATTTGCAGCTGGAGAGACTGTAGGGCTGAATGAGAAATAACAAAAACAGAAAATTACACAAGTTATACACACACATATTTGGTACTTCATTTAGATAAGAATTAAAGTACAGAACTAAGAAAAAAACATGGCTTATGAACTGTTTTGTATTTTACATTGTTGTCCTCTGCAGATAGCTGTCAAATGCAGATAAAACGTTCTAGTCCTAAAAACTCACTTTCTGCTTGGATTTATAAGGTTTTATCTGACAAATCTTAAAAAGAAGCAATTTCATGGAAATGCAAACTGTTTACTTGAAATTTGCCTTTAAAGATAAAATTAGTGTTGTAACATTGTCTACATACATTAAAGATTAAATGCAACATTTTCTATTACTTTTTATGACCTTTTGTTTTATTATTTATTAAGTTTTCATTCATTTTTGGACAATTTTTTTTATTATTCAAAAAAGTACTGAAGGTACATCAGTGCTAAATATTTTTCCAGTGCTGTGTTCAGATTTAGGTATAAACCATTAGTTTAAGCTTCCTTTCGGTAATAATCAATAATCACCATGTAAATAGAGGTGAAAAAAGGTCATACACAGAAGGGAGATAAAAGACAATGAAGTAAGATGACTATTTGCTAAGGTAAAAGACAATGAAGTAAGAGCATACATGGAGAACGGGGAATATCTCACTCAGTATAAAGGCAATGTAGGTTTTGATTTATGTCAGAATTATATCTAGTGCACCAAAATGTCTTCTTTTTCAGGAGCAAAATAAGATGGATGAATTAATGATCAGAAACGATCAATTCAAATATAAGCTTACAGAAAAAAAACTATGACAACACTGTTTTACAATATATTTTTTCACAAGTTTATAAATTTACAATCATACAAAGTAATGGAATTCAAATTAAAATCAATAAATGTATTAAGCATCATCACTAAGCAGTGCATTCTTTTCTCTGTCAATAAACAAAAAATGACAAGTAAAGAAATCAGTTTATACTAACAAGTAAAATGAAACCTTATGATATCAAATCAATGAAAACGTATATAGATATATATTCCTTCCTTATATTCATGGTTTTAAAAAACTAGGTCACATTTTGATTAACTTTGGTACAATTTAGTCCTAGCTTTTTGATTCATTATGGAAGCCAAGAGTAGCCTTGTCACTAGAGTGGAAATTTTATTGTCTGTTCCATTTAGTATATTAACTTTTAATGAGAACTTAATGAGTTAATTAGCTAGACTTGACCTACACCTGAGCTTAATGTACCATAAAAAAGGTATTGAGAGACATTTCAACTCCAGCAATTACATATGATATCCATGGATGACAGGAACAAAATGCTTGAAGTCAGATAAAAGCTACTATTTGAACCGAAAGAATGTGTGGCTCAAGTGTACACTCTCACATGTCTCATCCTGACAATCCCTGTGTTTACTGCTTCTGTGGAGAGGTTATTCTCAGGGCTGAATTGCAAAATCCCTTCTTGAGGAACTCAACTGTGTAAGCCTGACTGTCAGACTTGGCCTTCATTTCCACTGGAATGAATTGTTGATTAATTTGAAAGGACATAATCAGCTGCATGATGCCACCATCAATCACTTCATCCAAAAGGACAGGAGGATGAACTTCATTTTCAATGATCAAAAGTAAGTTATTTCAAGTCTTATAGGCCACCATGCCAGCTGATATTCTGGCTGCCACTGATGTTTGTGTAATGTGAAGGTTTATTTGTGAAAACGGCTATTATGCAAAATTACGGTCATTTTTCTGACGCTAATGTGTTGCACTAATGGATGCTTGGCTGTTGCTTGGCTGTGGTGATGTGAAGGCTTATATGAAATTTTGTTGGTTTGTGTGGTAGGAGGGCGTGGCTGTCACATATTTTAAACTAAATGCAATCATTATGTGAGGATCTGCAAGTTTGCTTATGGAATTAGCTTTATGGTGTATATTGTAATCCTCAGTGGTGTGTGTTTGTTGGATTTTTAAGGCAGAATGATTGGCTTAATTTCACTTGTCAATTTCACAGTATTTGAGGTCAGATGGTCGTTTAATAGTCATTGTTCACTACTGATATTAAATAATGTCTGATTATCCAAAAAATAAAAGACTTTCTTTTTTGAAAGTAGGTCCAGTGAAATTCTTTAAGCACCACATCCCAACCTTCTTTATCACAAGAAGATTTACACTCCTGTCCAATCAGATCACAATATAATTATACACAATGAGATTTAAATCTGATCATTTTATACTGTAATTCAACAGCTGGAAGCAGCTGCATACTTTAGCAAGTCATCTATTATTTACTATTTCTTTCAGATCCAAGATGGAATTGTGAGGTACAGTACCTCCAGTTTTTTTTCCATCTTTTACTTTTACTTTTTCTTTCACTTAAGTTTACTTTTTTGGTGAAGCATTTATTATCATCTTTTTACACAATGGACACCAAACTTTTTGCACTCTTTTTCTCATGTCTCAAGATCCCTTGCGGAGCCATGCACCTATTGTTTACTCCAGAGATATACTGTTAACATTTAGATGTGCTGCTGCATGAGAGGCATCCCCCAAAGCTGCAGAAGAGGAGAAGCTACAACCCCCCCGTCGCTAAGGAAATCACTTATCAATGAATTGGACAAGCTCACAGCACTAAATCAGAAGGAATTCCAGGAGTGTAGCATCATGGTGTTTACTGAGTCATGCTTAAATGCACTAACTCCAGACATGCTTGTATCTTTGGGCGGCTTTCACCACATTTGGACAGACACGACAAGAGAGTGGTAAGAGAAAAGGAGGCAAACTGGCAATTTTTGTGAATGATAGATGGTGTAATTCTGGGCACATCACTTTTAAACAACAAAACAGCTGTAAAAACATTGAACTGTAAACCATTAGCATGAGCCCACACTATTTCCTGAGGGAAATATTGTATATCATGAAAGCTGCATATGCCCCCCACTCTGCTGATGGTGACAAGGCTTATGAAGTCCTGCACTCAGTTGTGTGCAGACTGCAAACACAGCACCCACAAGCCTTCATCCTAATCTCTTCAATCATGCTTCAATCATGCTTCTCCATCCTACACTCTGCCCACCTTCACCCAGTATGTAACCTGCCACACCAGAGACAATACAAATATTGGACCTCTTTTATGCCACTCCCTCCACTTGGAAAGATCTGATCATAATGTAATTAATCTTCTGTCTGTGTACAAATCCCTGTGCAGAAGGAGCTAAGAATAAGAGTGGAAAAACAACAGTTACAGCATAAAAGTCAGCAGAGCTTCGAATGGCCTTAAAACCATCTCTGGTAACAAGAAGGCTGACTCCAAGGTCGTGGGGGACCAGAAGTGGGTGAACAACCTCAATCTGTTCTTAGATTAGCCCATCATGCCACACAGACACAATCAGCTTCCTGCTCTTCCTGCTCTGATCTTAACAGCTCTCAGATCACAGCCACCCTCCCGCCATCCTCACATTCCAGCACCCAGCCCCCTGCTCCAATTTGTCCTTCACAATGACCCAGGCAAGGAAGCTAAGGAGCTAAGGAAAATCAAGAATAGAAAAACTTTAGGTCTGGATGGCATCAGCATAATGTTCCTTAAGTCCTGTGCAAATCAGCTCTGCTGTGTAGTTGAGCATATGTTCAACGTGAGCCTAAATTTGAGTACCACAGTTGTGGAAAAAACCTTATATGGTACCTGGACTACTCTCAGCATGGCCCTCAGCAGATAACGGGCACACACACTTTTTTTTTTCAATATAACAACAATGTGCAATATTTCTTCCATCTCCCCATGTGCAATTACTTTTATTATTTTATTATTATTTATTATTTTATTATTATTTCATCTGAAAGCCTGAATGGAGCTCACAATCACAGAGCAATTTCATTGAATGTCAAAAACCACATTACTAAAGAGTAATGCTTTAGACATGCAGTTAATACCATGCTAACTGATGAACCTCTAACTTAGGTAATAGAGCAGAAACTGTACTATGGTGAAAGTATAAAGCAAATCTAACTAAATTTAAACTCAATGTGAAACAATCTCTGGAATATGTGTTTGCTACGAAAGCCATGAAGTAAATTAGTCTAAAAAAAATCAAATTAAGATGGAAAGCTCCAGGTCTTGACTGATAATTTTTACATGCCAATAGATTCGGCTGCGTAGAGCTCTCTAGATTTTGGTGGCACTGTGACAGTTTTATTATGCAATGTGCAGGGCATTAAGCCCCTTTCAATTGAACCTCAGGCTAATCTTCTTTCTGGTACTCAAACAAGTGGATGGTTGTAAATCTTAAAAGCCATGTTATTATCAAAAGAAGATGTTCATTAATAATACTAATGTTGCTTATTTTGAATGAAAAAAAGCCATCAGAATTGCAGATTACAGCAATTGGTTAGTATTAAGCTATGAGTATACAGATATTTGTATACATAATATTATGTAAACATAATATTATGCCCCCAACTTGTTCTATGCCCCCAACCAGACTTCAGTCACCCCCTTGCATACCTGTAGCCCCACCCTTCTAATCAGCTAAGGCTAAGCCATCACAAGAGCTAAGGGGTGAACCTACAACATAAACACAAAACACAAACACTCATTGCTATCAATACCTTCAGAATTGATGTCACTTTTAAAAAGGATACATTTACTGGTATGTTACAAATTACCTTTTTCTTTTCCCACAGGTACTCAACAGTATTCCCCTGAATCTCACTAGAGCAGTCCTGTCCCCAAGTCATACCCTAATGCAACAGTTTGCACGACAACAGACTTCCAGCCAAATCCAGGCTGTGTAACCAGCCAGTGGCCTTTACGGAAGTCCAGTGTGGTCAGGAATTTTGCCTTCACAAGCCTCTCAATGATGTCAGTGTGTGGCATTAGATAAGGATTGAATGCTGACACTGAGACCACCATCAATCAGTTAATGCAGAATTGAAGTCCTCCGTCCTTCTTAGGAAGCAGAAAAACTTGGCTGCACCCTTGGCTGTTAGAAAGTTCAATCACTCCCAGGTCCTGCAGATCAGGGATCAGGCATGTAGTAGATCTGCATGATCAAGTTAGGATTCAGCAGACAGATGTGATGCTTGCAGCTTCAGCTCTAGGTGTGGGAAGTACTGCCCATTGCTCAGCATGTTGATGTGGAACATTTGGTAACTTTTCTACTCATCAGAAAGTAATAGTTCATAGGAAGTGTTGGAGAACTGTATAAGGCCCCTACCAGTATGCCAGCAGGTTCCCTTTTCCTTCACACACCTCCTTAAGAACATTCAATGGGCCTAAGCAAATAAGTAAGTAGCCATGTATCCCAGTCAGTATCAATCTCTGAGACAAACTTGTGCCACATACACTTCAAACATTGTTAAAACATTCAACAAGACCATTAGTCTGGGAGTGGTAAGGGGTGGTCTGAATGCATAATAAGATGAACACTTCCCTTAGCTGCCTAAGAGTAAAATTAGAAACCTGGTCTGTCAAGACGTCCGTTGGTACCGCTACCTTGGAGAATGATTGGATTTGGGCATTTATAGTCTTTTATAGTTTTTTAATTTTCTCAGTGCAAACGCTTCCAGATAGCATGTGTTGGTAATTATCTGTTTTCTTTTGTGCTACAGATAGCTGACACTCAGAATATGTACATTTATGGCATTTAGCTGATGCTCTTATTCAGAGTGACTTGCAAGTTTCTCATTTTACAGAGGTGGGTCAGAGTAGTGTTAGGAGCTCTTATTGGTATAGCACAGCATAGCTACGCCACACCAACCACAACATGCTTTGTAGAACTCTATGACTTAAGTGCTGCCTTGGCCATTAAAAACTGATTTGAAATTCTGTTCAATTTTTCAACATGGCCTAGATACTCAGCTCATGGGTCAGAGTGAGCTCATTTTAGTACTTCCTGGCTTTTTTTTTTTCTTTCTTTTGTTTTGATTTGGCTTCACAATAAGGTAACTTCTTACTCTAACAGTTCCTGATTTTCCTATAGTTTTTCATCTGCTTAGTTTGGAGTGTCAGCCATGCTTTACTTTTTCTTTACCAGATCTATCAAGACTTTAACATACCTCAATATGAATACTTCTGCAACAAAACAATGTCCTTTAATGTCCAAGTTTACATCTGTTTTAGGATAAAGCTATTCATCACACTAACATCACCAGTAACAACCCAGTGAAATTTAGCTCATCATTTCAGAGACATTTTGTAGAAATTAGTGTCTGACTAGCACCTTTATCAATGCTTTAAACTTTCTGTTGCTTTTTACAGAAATAGTATTCCCTTCAATGGCATAACACAACTGATTGCAACTGCTCTTTAGTTTGGGGTATTCACTTACTTTATAGCTGATTGCAATTAAAGCATTTAAGCATTTTCACTGGGAAATGTGTTACGACTTTGGTTGTTCCTACCTCCTCTAGTATTAGTGTTATACTAGTGCTATTGTGTGGCTAAACCGCGATTTAGGACCACCACTTTTCCTCTCCCCAGACCTACTGGGCTCAGCATGATGAACTCTCCTTTTGCCTGCCCCATGACAAATGCTTCAGCCAGCTTCATTGGCGGACCCAATTTGATTATCCAGCCCTGAAGCTTGGATGGAGCCATGGTTGACAATTACCCTAAGATAACTGTAGAGATGATTGTTCCTTTGTTTTGTCCACCCACTTCTGAAAGAGACCTTTTACCATTCTTGGCGTTGGCCATGGGGTATACATTGAGATCAGATGTTCATGCTGTATCTCTCAGGGGAATGTTGTAGCTTGCCCCGTACAGTCAATGTGCGAAGTATTTGATTTTGTGAAAATTCAGTTGTTTATGCTCTCTTTTTTCCTTGTGTTGGGTTTCCAACTTGCAATTTTATACCTGCTCCTGCAGAAGTCAGAATTGGCATTGCATTGATCTCTACCATTGCTTGTTTGGGTGCCTCAGGTACCCCACGTACTTGTCTTTACTCTGTTGTTCTGCGATGAAACCTTGAGGCATGCCACATGTCCATGCTCACCATAACAAGACCAGATGCTGCTTCCCTGAAAGAGCTGGTTTTCTTCATCTTGTCTTTCATTTTGATTGAGATGGTGTGTACTCTGTGCTACTGTGACCCTTTTCATAGGCATCCTCACTGTTATGTGGGTTGTCTAGAATTCAACAGCTGATTTGAAGTATGCTCACTGTGCAGGTTGTTGCTCTAAAACCACTTGGCCAACACAACACAAACACACATTGCTATCGATACCATCAGATTGGACATCACTACTAAGAAGGATACATTTACTGGTAAGTATGTTACAAATTAAATGCATATGGTGTTAATCTTTTCTGTTTCCCCATAGGTACTCAACTTCCCATGGGCTGTCAGGATCCCATCAGCCATTACAAAGGAGGAAATGGTTGGGCCAGCATCCGCTTTACAGTTCAATCCCCTCAGACACAGGTAAGTAAACACTGCCCAAGCATTATTCACTGTTAAAATATAAATCAGTCTCATTAGATTTTGGTGATGTGGTAAGGCCTTTAACTTTTACACACATGGTCTCACTGAACCAATTATGGGAAAATGTCACAATTAAATATTGCCCGTCATGGTTATTAATGAAGATATATATTTGCTAATATTATCCTTATCCAGTATTTTACTGCTTCCATGAATTTCCTCTACAGTCCAAACTTTCAATCTCTAGTGTGTATCTGTAATATTTCTTTTTTTAATTGTTCTGGCAGTGTAACTGTAATAGGAGAAGTTAAAAAGCTAGGGTTTATGGCTATCTTGACTAGCTGGCAGAAATGAAGCATCTGGGGTTCCTGTTAGGTAAGAGGATTTCAAGTTACAATTGTAAGAGCAACTTTGGAATAGTTTCCAAAACAGCCATAGATGTACAAGAAATTGCGTGTGTTTGAAGCACAAAAGCACTAAGGGCTTTAAGAGGGAATAAAGAACACCAGCAGCTGGAAACAAGACACACACACCAACTATCTGTATTTTATAGGGGTGTAATGATCCATTAAATGTGGTTTCAACTCACCATGACATGATGGTTTCTTGATCTTTTATTTTTATTTAAAAGATATCAATGTTTCCACTTACAGTTTAGTACAGCATACATTATAAACATATCTTCAACTCACAAGTAACTATTTTATGTTGTAGATATTATTATTATTATTATTATTATTTATTTATTTAATTATTATTATTAGCACTCCATTCTGGATATTAATTTTACTAAAGTCAAAATTCATACTAATACTTATCTTAAAGCTTCATGTTGGATATTAATATAATCAGAGATTCATTCTGGATATTAAGGTTATTAGAACTTCAAGCTGGATATTTATGTTTTTAGAAGTTCATTGTGGATATTATTGTTATTAGAGCTTCAATCTGGGTATTAATGTTATTAGAAATTCGTTCTGTAAACTAATTTTATTAAGAGCATCATTCTGGCTATTAATGTTATTAGAGCTTCATTTTAGATATAAATGTTATTTGACCTTCATACTGGAAATGACTGTTATTAGAAGTTCATTTTGGATATGACTGTTATTAGAACTTTGTTCTGGATATTAATGTTATTAGATGGTTAAACATGCCTCCCTTCTAGATTAGTCATTTCCAGAATGATTATCTGGAAGGAATATGGCATGACCAGTTCAAATGCCGATGTCAGTCACCTGCCATCCTAGTGGACCATGGCACTGTCTTTATTATATTTTCTGCAGACAGTTTTGCCTGACACATATTTGGGGATGAAGACCATGTATTTCACCATTTCTCACATGTCTTTCTTGGAGGAATAGGAACAGCAATTCCCTCACCTGATTCAAAATCATAAGAATCAGAATTTAGCTCAAGATGGTCTTCAGACACATCCTCCTCTATTTCACTGTCATGATCAATGAAGATTTCCAGAGAACGCTCATTTTGTAAAGGTCTGCCTAACAGACGGTAATGTTTGTAGGACTCCCATGCAGAGAATCTTTTGCCCCTCCTCTGTTGAGTGTCCACTGAATGTGGGTGGAATTTTACATAAATGGTTCTCATCAAAATTATAACATCTGCTCCTGTGCATGTGTGTGTGTGTGTGTGTGTGTGTGATTGGGGTGAAATATGTTTCACAGTTGCAAAGAAAGAATACTTTGACATTTCTGACCCTTTTACCTCCAGTTGCAGGGGGTGGTTGCAAATATGTGAGATGAACCATTTTCATACTATATGTTGATTACCCTAATTAAGGCAAGCAGAAGAAGTTTCCTAATGAAAAATACTTTTAACTATTTTTCCTAGATCTTCAAACTTCAAAATGGGTCAATCTGATCCGTAACAAAACAGGAGGGTTAATGTAATTAGAGCTTCATTCTGGATAATAATGTTATTATAGGTTAATTCTGTATATTAATGTTATTAGAGCTTCAATCTGGATTCAAATGTTATTAGAACCCTCTGTATAGTAATTTTATTAGAGCTTAATTCTGCATATTATTGTTATTACAAATTCATTCTATATGCTCAACATTTTATCAGTCAGCTTAGAATGATCAGCATGGTTCATCATTCTTTATCAACTTTATTTGATCAAATCATTGATTTTGAACATTTGAATGGTAGTGAATTTCAGTCACTCTAAAGACACACACACACACACACACACACACACACACACACACACACACACAGATACATACCTTCCGGCCTTTCTGGAAGCATTCTCAAAAAACTTGGTTTTGGAAGCGACACTGTGAAAAAAAAGAATGAGAAAAAGAGAAAATAAATCACTTTATCCCTTTTCATCAGGCCAGGCTTCAGCATATGTTTGATGCATCACCTTCACCGCACATAAATAAAAAATAAATAAATCAGAGAACACACATCTTTCACTCTTCACTCCCCTGTTTTTGGACTTAGACACATTACGTATGAAGACTTCATTTCTCTGTGGTATTTTAAAAGTCCAATCACTGAACCCTGTCCACATTGCATCTCTCAAAAGAAGATATATATATATATATATATATATATATATATATATATATATATATACCATTTGTTTCACATAGACTCTATCCATATGCTCCCTAGTGGACATTTTGCTGCCATAACTGTACTGTACTGTTTGAATGTGTTTACTGATGTAAATCTGCCTAAAACAGTAAAACAGATCAGTGTGTAGAATCCATCAGTGTATTCTGTGAGCTAACATGTTTTATTACTGTATTAAAGATGGATGAGGCTTTTGTTCTTGTTGGATGTGCTGATCCAAAGTGTGCTCATTCAGAGCACAGTTTCCATTAGTAAATACCTGCTATTGTTTTCTTAACCAATCAGAATAACTATATTATGTGACTATAAGTTACACTTATATTCTTATTCGTGTGTTTCCCTGAGGGTTTCAGACACCTGTGAATGTTGGGTTTTGTTAAATTACCTTCAATATGGTAAATGTAGTGACATCAGCAAGGATCCTTTCATTAAGAGGGCAAAGGAAATTAAATTGCTTGTGGGTCAAATAGAAAACATTAGACTTGTTTTTTTATTGCACAGCAGAAAGTCAGCATTAAGAAGAAAAATCAATATGAAATCATTTTAACACAAAAGACTGTTATAAAGAAAATATATTAAATGACCAACATCTAATGAATGTATTCAGCTACTTTAAACCGTACCCACTGCTGACAGCGATGTGCACACACAGCTTATGTAGTCTCTGCAGAGAAGTACTGCAAAAAGAATATGACTCTTTGAAGTAGATAAGACCTCTGTAATGATGATGCCACAACCAATATTTTGGAATGAGGTGGGGAGTTGCAGTTAAGGTGGAGTGGTGACCAAGCAACATCCAGACCTCACTAAAGCTCTTGTTGCTGAATGCAATCAATTACTCAAGTTAAATCTCCAAAATCTAGTAGATTCCCAAGCAAACAGCAACGCTGAAAACCAATATTGAATGCCTGTGACCTCTGATCCCTCAGACAGCACTGCATTGAAAACGGACATCATTCTGTACCACATATTACCACATGGGCTCAGAAACGGTTCGGAAAACCATTGTCAGTGAACATAGTTTGTCGCTCCATCTACAATTGCAAGTTAAAACTCCACTATGCAAAGCGATATCAACAACACCCAGAAACACCGCCAGGTTCTCTGGGCCAGAGCTCATCTGAGATGGACTGAAGTGGAAAAGTGTCCTGTGGTCTGACAAGTTCACATTTCAAACTGTTTTTGGAGATCATGGATGCCATGTCCTCCAGGTCAGCGAGGAAATTGACTGTCCGGACTGTTATCAGCACAAAGTTCAAAAGCCAGCATCTCTGATGGTTTGGGAGCGTGTTAGTTCCCATGGCATGAGTAACTTACATATCTGTGAAGACACCATTAATACTGAAAGGTACATACATATGCTGCCATCCATTAAACAGCTATTTCAGGGATGTCCCTGCTTATTTCAGCAAGACAATGCCAAGACACATTCTGTTATCCTGTTACAACAGCGCGGCTTCGTAGTAAAAAGAGTATGAGTACTAGACTGGCAGTCCAGAACTGTCTCCCATTGGAAATGTGTAGCACATTATGAAGCACAAAATACAACAATGGAGAACTCGAACTGTTGAGCAACTGAAGTTGTACATCAAGCATTTTTTTTTATCCATTTGAACATTAAATATCTTGTCTTTGTAGTGTATTCAATTGAATATAAGTTGAAAAGGATTTGCAAATCATTATATTCTGATTTTATTCATGTTTTAGACAATGTCCCACTTAATTGGAATGGGGTTGTAAAAAGACATGTCCACACACTCGTCAATCATACTCCAATCTCTCCACCATGGCCAAGACACCAGGGACAAAGTTGTAGTTCTGCACAAGGCTGGGATGGGCTACGGGACAATAGGCAAAAGAGCTAGACTAAATGACCAGTTCCCCGGAAGAAATACAGGAATGGTGAAAAAAACTGCTCCCAGTTTTGACAGTAAACTGGGAGAAAGGAAGAAAGGTCGCTCTCACTGTGCACAAACTTTCTATAGATGGGAAACTCTTCTGAGACCCCAACATAACAACCTGGATCTAAGTGTACTTATATCACATCAACATTCTGACCTTCTTATTTCTCCTATTTCTTCCTTTCTTTTTCTTACTTCCCCATCTCTTTTCATTATTTCATTTCATTACACTATAATAATTATCACTATATTTATTAACTATTAAATTTATTATCTTACCACCACTGAAAGCACCTTAGCTACATTTAACTCCCTGCCATCTACATTTGGTACAGTTTGTTCTTTAAACCATACATGATGCTTTCATACCTTTTTTGTTGTTAATTTTCATGATACCCTTCCAGATTATTCATTCACATTTTGTCACCTTCAACTGTTGTAGCATTATGGCTGTAACATTGAACTTAACATTGTGGAACAAACAAGGGATCAGCTCACCCACCAAAAGAACCAAAGTGCTGAACCATTTACATAAACTGAAGTCATACTGTACATCATCTCACAGAGGCAGAGTCCCAGAAACTGAAGGCCAGATGGACTGGCCAGACCTACCACTCAACCTACAACTCGAAAAAACGAGGCACTTCCATTCTCTTTAGCAAAACTGCTCCTTACAAACATAGTCATACTATCACAGATTCAGAAGGGCAATTTATCATCATCAATTTGGTAATATTCATAAAGATAATATAACAATAGCTAGTATCTATGGTCCAAAGTCAGATTCTCCCACATTCTTCCACTCCCTCTTCCATAAAATATCCAAAATTCCAAACTCCCATATTATAATAGGTTGCAACTTCTATGCAGTATTGAAACCAGAACTAGACCGTTCCTCCAATCCATTATCTAATAGACCCCTCAAACCCCCTGTACAATCAAGAGAACATTTCCTAGAACAAGAGGTGAAGAGAATGGAAACCCTGGCTTCCCAATATTATCCACTAAGCAGACACAACATCTGGATATGCCACTCTCCATAAATGAAATGCAAAAAGCACTGCAACCTATGTCTAATAACAAGTCCCCAGGTTTAGATGGCTTCCCTGCTGAATTTTCTAAACACTTTTGTCCTAATTTGTCCCCTACTTTTTAATATTATTTCTGAAACCCTCCAAAATTCCAAAAAATTCCAAAATTCCAAAATTCCCCATCACATGTATACAGCTTTAAGTACACTCTTTCTCAAACCTAATAAAAACCCCACACAATGTTCTGGATAATGTCCTATATCTTTAATAAATACAGACATCAAAATCATAAGCAAAGCCCTAGCACTATATCTAACAGTTCCTTCCACCTGCCTTCCATCAGTCCACTATGGATGAGTCCATAGTCTCATCAATAGTTTTGCTAATGTTTGTGGTTATGGAATAAACAGCCTAGAGGACCTCTTCAGTGACGGCCCCCTCATGATCTTCGACCATCAGAAACAGACATACAATCTACCACCCAACTGCCAATTTCAATACCTGCAGCTTAAAGTGATTTTTAAAAAGTCATTGATATTCACAATTTCCAAGAACCAATTTCCCCTTTTCTACTGAAAATAAATTTACTCAAACCCAATAAACTACTTTCCCAAATCTATAAACGTTTCTCACACAATGACAGCATCATTTCACTACCAATAGACAAATGGACTTCAGACCTTGGAACCCAAACAGTATGTATTCTAACATACAGTTAACTCAATACAAAATATTACATAGAACACACATCACTACCCATAAAATGCACCTAATGGGCCTCACCAACACCAACACCAGTACACACTGTCCAAGAAGAATAGACAACCATGCATTCTGGAACTGCCCCCCTGTCAGGGAGTTGTGGTCGGAGGTCATGGGAGAGCTATCTTATATCTGCAAACATTCGTCCTCATTTCTACAACAATGGCACAAAATATAATTTTACTCCACTGGAAAGACCAAAGAAAATGATCAATGAAGCAATGGTATAATAATAACACTCAAATCTGGAAAGACTTACATTTACAATAAAAGTAACAATATGCCATCATGGATTAAAATCTTGCAGGGCACGCAAGGTACCCCTGCTCATGCCAGCACAAGTCCTGGCCCATTTGAAGTTTGCTGATGACATTATGGATGATCCAGAGAAGGCATGGCAGAAGGTCACGTGGTAAGATGACACCAAAATAGAACCTTTTGACTCCACTCACCTTGTTTGAAGGAAGAAAAAGGATGAGTACAACCCCAAAAACAACAGTAAAACAAAAATGGCTTGACATTTCACTTTATGTGTAATACAATATTACACAAGAATTAAATTGTGCAGAAGTCTTGAGTGAATAGGTTTTGAAGTAGGACGGTTTACGGCTGTCTCCCTGCAGCTGGACACCTGCTCTGAACTTATGGGCAGTTTAAAAATGCCTGTATCTGTCATGGCTGATCACAGCTCCAGTCCTCTCCTATCTTCACACAAAACAAAGACTCTTTCAGTGGAGCATGCCATGCTACCTCCAGATTCAAAATCAAAAATGGTTCAAAATCACAGACTGGCAGGCAGTGAAATCAGTATAACAACCCATCCCTGATCACGATTCAGGGAACTGATGTTGAAACTGTGAGCTCCAACTGCCCTCTACAGTTATGGGGGCTCAATGGTCTTCATCAAAGCTGAAACATTTCTTAACCAGAAGCTCTGGGTCAGTGAAGAGACCCATGTTCCATGATTTATTGATTTTTTTATTTATTTATTGATTGATTTTTTATTTGTTTGTTTGTTTATTTATTTATTTATTTATTTTGTGCAGACAGAAATGATTTAATTTTTTAAACTAGTTATCAGATATCTTGCTAAAAATATCTTGTTAAAAAGTGGCTGATCATGGGAATTTTGAAGATAGTTCATAACCATGTTTTTACTATTAGAAAACTGTAAGGCTAGCCATAGGACATACATTTTACTGATTTTATTTAATGTAATGTCTTTTGGAAATATCTTTATTATCAGTTATCAGTTACCTGAACATGATTTACAACCCCAATGAAGATGGGACATTGCTCAACAATCCAGGGTCTCCATTGTTGTCATTTGTGCTTCATAATGTGTAACACATTTTCAAAGGGAGACGTTTCTGGACTGCAGACAGGCCAGTCCCGTACCCGCACTCTTACTAAAAAGCCACGCTGCTGTAACGTGTAGAATGAGCAGGGACGTCCCTGACAAAGACATTGCTTGGATGGCAGCACATGTTGCTCCAAAACCTGCATGTACCTTTCAGCATTAATGATGCCTTCACAGATGTGCAAATTACCCATGCCATGGGCAATAACACACCCCCATACCATCTGGCTTTTGAACTTTGTGCTGATAGCAATCCAGACAGTCCTTTTCCTCTGTGGCCTGGAGAATATTCAAAATGAATATTTACAGAACATTTACAAAAACACAAGAAAGGTCATCTGTTTGAACATTACGAACCTAGTCTTTGTCGTGTATTCAGTTGAATATAGGTTGAAAAGGATTTGCAAATCATTGTATTCTGTTTTTATTTGTTTCAATCAATGGTCATCTTCATTGGAGTTGGGGTTGTATTTACCAAGTACCAAAAAGTACAGTAAGTACAGTTAAAAAGCACAGCTTGATGCCACCCCAGAAAGGAGAACATATCACATCATACACAGACAGCCTCATTTCATCATTTTCTTTTTATGCAAAAGAATAAATATAAATGAATATAGTGGCGGCACAATCATGTGTGGAGTATTTCCTCAACAGGGACGGAGTAGAGTACAGGGGATGGCAGCACCATGTTGTGGGGATACTTTGCTTCAATGGAGACTGAAAATCCTTCTAAAGCTGAACACTCAACAATTGTGATACTGCAACAGACATACCGTGGTGCTTAAAATCTTGTGAACTCTTTAGAATTTACTATACTTGTGCATAACTTTGACCTAAATCTTCATCTGATTTTCACAGTCCTAAAAGTAGGTTGACACAACCAAATCTAAGAAATTCGTCGAATTTATTACAGCGTTACACTTGGTCATTTATTTATTGACTACGCTAACCTGTTAGATTAGCAGACCATTTGCAGGTGAAATTAGAGTCAGGTGTTTTCAACCAAGACAAGGGAGACAATTAGGTGTGAGTTGGCATGCTCTTAATTTAAAGAACAGCGATCTGTCACATGTTTAAGGATGGGTGTCTTAGCACTGACACGGATACAAAACCATTTATGAAAATTTTGGAGACCACCAATTTACACTACACTCACACAATTATGTATAAATGGAGCAAATTCAAGTCCATTATTTTCAATAGGAGTGGTCAACCAACAAAGGTCATTTCAAGAGCAAGGCATGTAATTGTCTGCAAGACCTAAATCTTCTCTTGGTGATCTATAAACTTCACTAACATGCAGGACAATAATCCTTATCACAAGGTTAAAGTGTCTATTTAACCTAAAATGAATGTTCTACAAATTGTAGTCCAGATTTCAATACTTTCAAGAATCATTTGCACTGAGTGCATTCCACAACTTACAAAGAGTCTGAAGAATCTGGAACAGATTTGGAAGAGGAATGGGTGGAACCCCCCTCAAATGAGTCAGGAAAGCTGGTTTAAATTTAGCGAAACCCACTTAAACCTGTTACTGCAGCAAATTAAATGTGAATTTAAATGCAGAGTTGAATACCTTGGCAAGGCACTATATACATAATATTATATATATAATATTACTTAAAAATGAGTTGGAGCTAAGAGGGAAGCATGTGCAAACACTCGCTGGGTGGCATTGTGAGAGAGTTTCACACTGGGCACATCACTGATTACCTCACCTGGTCCCTTCACATCAATACAGTTGTAAAGTTTAGCCCAAGGCTCTATACTACTGGCATGGCCCCAAAAACCTGTGCCAACTTCAACAGCTGCACCACAGAGAGTATCCTGACCATTGGTTTCACCACCTGTTATGACAGCTGTGACGAGACAGCTCTCCAGGGAACAGTGAGAACAGCAGAGCTGGACTTATGGGAAGTTTACTGGTTACAGTACCTGAGTAAGGCTAAATCACAGCGTACTACCTTACAAACAGTTTTCAGGCTGCCATCTGACAGGCAGCACCGCAGGATCCTGCCAAGGACAAGCAGACTAAAGAGTTGTTTCTATCTGCAGGATATCAGTTTATGTAACAGGATGTAGTTCTTTCTAATACAAGCAATGCCATGTCACAGCTACGACCTTTTGCCCACTATCTACAGTCAAATCTGTCTTTATGGACAATGTTTATTAACACTTCCTGCCAGACAAATACTGCCCTATAAATATTTTGGCCTTTTTGGATACAGCATTAATGTCATTCTTACTGACAGGCTGTGTCATGTATTATAGGACAACATTTAAAGCGACAGAGGTCCCTTTTTAATTATGCTTTTATAATTCTATTTTATTAAACTTTTATTCGACAGTCATGTGCTTTAGACACCCCTGTTCAAATGATGTGTTGTTGATGTGAACAAATACTTTACCTGTTTTGCACATTGTAGGCTGTTTCTACAGTATTTACTATATTTACTGAAAACAACATACTGGAATAAATGTAAAATATAAAACATGCCGTAATCTTTGCACACACCCCATTTTAACATTATATAATTTACTAATTTCATTATTATTATTATTATTATTATTATTGTTGTTGTTGTTGTTGTTGTTGTTATGTTTTATTATCTAATATGTTCATTCAAAATAAAACTGACAGTGTTGTTTTTAATCTACACTGAAAAATTACAAACATAGACTGTAGGTATTGTTCGGACATCTCATGAATGACAGACGAAACCAAAATCATCAACCCATGAACGATGGACAAAAATTCAAGCCAAAAATCAATGTAAAACTTTGGCTCATACCAATTTCTCCCATTTGCCAGTATGCACTCCCTGCAACATCTGTAGTGTGAGTTGGCGGCATTTAATACACCAATATTTTACATAAAGTCCCAGAGGTCCTCAACTGGATCCAGGTCTGAGGACCAATCGATTCATCAATGCCTTCATCCTCCAGGCACAAGAGGCCAGGCACTGTCCTGCACCAGAAGGACCCAGGGCCTACTACACCAGTGTATGTCTGACAATGGCTCTGAGAATTTAATCTCAGTACCTTTCAGCATTCTGGGTACCACTGGCAATCATGTAGAGGTTTGTTTGACTCTCCAAGGATATGCTTCCCCAGACCATCACTTACCCACCAACAAACCAGTCATAATGGATGATGTTGCGGGCAGCATAACAGTCACCACGGCATATCCAGACTCGGAGTGCCACTGGTGGAACTGTCAATTCTGGTGTTCTCTGGCAAATGCCACTAATGCTGCACAGTGCTGAACTGTGAAAACAGGTCACATTAGAAGATGTCAGGCTCATGGAGTCTGTCTTTCAGACAGTTTTTTCAGAAACATGCACACCATGAGCCCACGGGAGGTCACTTCGTAGGGCTCTTGCAGTGCTCTTCTTGTTCCTCCTCGCACAAAGGAGCAGGAGGAGACTCAGCAAACCTTCTTGCAATAGCATGTATGAATGTACCGTTCTCAGCCAGCTGGACTACCTATGCCACCTGAATGGGCTGTAGGTACCACGTCATGCTACCAGTAGGGATAAGGATAAGCAGTAATGGTCTGTGGCCACCACCTGCAAAACCATTCCCTTTTCTGATGTTGTTTTGATGCTGCCTCTTTGGGAAGACTATAGTTTGCGGGAGAACACCTAGACACAAGACCAGGACTTCTGGAACAACAATGTGCTTTGGACAGACGAATCCATAGTTGGTTTGAGGGAACTGTAAGACTGTACGAACACTGACAGTAAGAAAGAGTTCTGCATGGAGGAATGGGAAAGTATTTCTGCCAGTCAATCAGACACTGGTAGACAGTTATAGCAAACATCAATTTGACATTATTTCAACCAAAGAAGTACCAGGTAGGATATACCATCCTAAATGTATATACATATTGTAGTGTATATATTGTGTATTTTTCTCAATGTATGTGTATGCTGGTTAGTCCAGTTAATTAGAACTTATAAACTGGGAGAACAGAGTAAGAATCTAGTTTTGAGATTTAGTTAACACATTTATGAGGTTTCCTACCAACAGTAACACAATGAAGAATCATTGGGTTTGCCTGCAGTTGTGGCTTTAGGGACATGTGACATGGACAGACAATATAGAACACTTTTACAGCAAAGCTCAAGCTTTATTTAAGTGACAGTTTAACAACCACTGCTCTTTTCTGCCTTTGGAAGAAGAAAGCTTTGGTCAGTCTGGAGCTCGAACACACTTATTTTTCAGGGGTTTTTTCTTCTATTTTTTATTTACTGTGCATAACTGAACTTTTATCAGATCCAGTACCATGGATTATTCTGCTCCTCTGTGTGTGTGTTTGTGTGTGTGTAGGTGTATGTGCGTGTGTGTGCACGCGTGCACTTACTATGATGCTGACGGGTCCTCGCTGAGTGTTTTCTGATTGGTTGGGCAGCGCATAGGCGGGTCTGGGGGCCGTGTGGGGGGGCGGCAAATGGCAGTCTTCTCCACGGGAGGACGAAATTTCATACACTCACTTTCCGCTGCACACAGACCCACACACAAAAAGAGAAGGAGTTACATACTTTTTGCCAAGTGAAAAATCACAGCAGCTGAGTTTCAGATTAGTTTCATGGTCCTAGAGGCCTCACATTTCAGCAATTCTATGTTATAGTATTTAAAGTCTACTACAAACTCCTGTTCTTGGCTCAGGCTTGACTAATACAAAGTCTGTTTGGGATTCAATATTACAAAGTCTTGGTGATTATTTCAACTTGGCTACTTCAAACAATGTCTTTGTCTTAACTCTGACTCAACTACTACGAGTCTTTGTATTGACATGGACTCCACAACTACAAAGCCTTGGTTTTATCTCAAATTTAACTAATACAATGTCTTGGTGTCGGACTTGACTACTTCTGTGTCCTGTTGTCTTGGTCTTGCCCCTCCCACAAAGTATTGGTGTCAACTTGAACTCAACTACAAGAAGTCCCTGTGTCTTGGTCCTGACTTAACTAGTTCAAAGTCTTGGTGTCTGGGTCTTTATTTGCACACACTTGTTACAAAGTCTTGGTGCCGACTCAGATTTGGCTACAACAAAGTGTCTATGTCTACTCAGACTCAACTTCTGTAATGTCTTGTTCTTGACTATGAGCTTAACTGCTACAAAGTCTCAGTATGTTGGCCTTGGAAACCTGAATCTGCATCCCTTTATTCACCGATGGAGAAAATTATTGCTCACTCAGCTAATAGTGACACAAATACAGCATGTATAAAAGAGGCATTTTCAATTGTTGGTTACCATCTTTGGTTGCTGCGACGACCCGTGGTGGTGTCTTCTTGGCCTGGAAAGACTGGGTACGGCCTATCGTCACTCCAGACTCTCCATTTGCAGTCACGGAGCCATATACCTTTTGACCTCCATCCTGTGTCCTTGGAGCCAGCCTGGAAGGCTCAGGTTTGGTCAAGGCTGAGAGACGCTGTGGTGGGGCACGGGCTGGAGGAGAGGAGCGAGGAAGTCCTGGAGGAGAGGAAGGTGGGATGGAAGGTGGAGCCACAGTAGGAGGGACCAATTTAGTTCTTTGGTATGGCACTGGGATGAGATCACCTCCAGAATCAGGACCATTGTGAGTGGCACCATTTAGTTCTCGGCCTGTAAGTAATTTAGAAAAGAAAGTAAAATAATTATTCACAATAAAGTAATTCTAAGGTAACCCTAGTGTAACCCAGTGAGGTCTGTATACTATAGAATAAAAGTCTCTAGTACTTGCTGACCTGAGATATTTTTTTTGTAATAAAGTGTCCAGAGAGTGGAAACATAAGGGTAGGTGTTTCTAATAAAGTGGCCAGTGAGTGGGTGTTTCTAATAAAGTGGCCAAGGACTAAAAGGTCAGGTGTTTCTAATAAAGTGGGAAAACAAGGCTAGGTGTTTCTAAGAAAGTGGTGAGTAGAATACTTTGTTAAGCAACTTGTGGAGTCAAGTAGTGTTGTACTCCACCCTACCTGTAATGGTGTTAAATACCACAGCAGATTTCAGGAAAAGTTCAGTCTAACAGCCAATAACCATAATAATGCCAATGTCAGATTTCACTCACTGATAGCTGAATGACGGAGCTGTTCCTTGAAATACAAGAGTGAATTGTAATACGGCATTCTGTCAGTACAGCGTTTTTTAATGACCTTATTCCAGCTTTCTATCTGTTTTTGATTTATTTTTAGGAGGTTCTTTGCAGACGTTCTTGTTTGGACTCACAGGAAAGTTCACTCATTGCTACTACTACAATACTGAATGCATCCCAACAACAAAGAACTTTTGACCATTAGAGAACCGTGGATAATGAAAATGGGGATTCTGGTGTCAATATTTCAAGATGTCTGAACGGCTAATGACGCTAACATTTCCCCCACAGAATGTTATTACACCAAATATAAATCTGATTTATAACGTTACATATGATTAACCATAAGTTTCTTCACAATGAGAGTGACTTTGGTGTGAAGACTTTCTCCAAAGAGAAACGCATTGACTTGAATTTCTACAATGAACCTTCTCGCAACAAATCTACTCTGAACGTGTTCATGTCAAACCATGAATCACACAGAACAGTTTAAAAAGAAAGTAAAAAGTCTGAATCTACGTATCCACGCATTATAAATGATCCATATAATTTTAAACAATAGTTTAATTCACTTATGTTATATCCTTAATTCCTATTCTATTAACACACACACACAAAATGGCTAAATTAACACACTAAGCACCAACACCAAAACCGTCTCCCCATGAGTTTCTCCCCAAGACTCCCACAGTCCTTTGCAGCCTTTCACAGCCTCCTCTGGCGAGTGTCTGCGGAGCTCCTTTTATGCATTACCTGAGGCTCATAGTCCTCACTGGCACTGCAACACTGGCATGTGCAGCATGGCTGCAGGGCATCACTCCACCACCTCACCATCAGAGTACCACCTTACTCAGCTGCCAGCCAACAGGGTCATGCTTGGTCTCTGCTTGATGTCTGGCTCAGAAGTCCAGAAGAGGTCACAGTGCACAGTTTGTCTGGGCCCTACTGCCGCCTGGACCAACGGCGATTCCTTCCCATCCTCCATAATGGCTGGCAGCACTGGTGAAGCTGAGGTTGCTGCTACCCTTCTTTGCCGACTATCTCCCGTGGTCAAAGAAGCTGCAGGGGATTTTCAATTATCAAGTAGGCAGGTAAGAAGTCCTGGAGTTGATTCCAGGTGTGGCATTTGCATTTGGAAACGGTTGCTGTGAACCAGTTAAAGGAGCTGTGTATGCAGTTAAAGGAGCTCTCAGTGGAAGTGAAACAGACCATCATTAGGCTAAAAAAGAAGGAATCCATCAGAGAGACTGGAGTTAGGACAAATCAACAGTTCGGTACAGTCTGGGGGGAAAAAAGAAAGAGTGCACTGGTGAGCTCAGAAACTCAAAAAGACCTTGCCGTCCATGGAAGACAACAGTGGTCAATGATCGCAAAATCCTTTCCATGATGAAAGAAAAATCCCAGTTTTCTTGTACGTGCACTTCACAGTACAGATGGACAATGACCCAAAACATACTGCAAAAGCAGCACAGGAGCTTTTTAAGGCAAAGAAGTTAAACATACAGGCTTGGAAAAGATTCCCAAAAGGGGAAACCCAACATTTGGTGATATACATCTTGATTTTCAAATGAAATGTAAAATTTACTTTAATCTGAAAAGAGGACTTTGGACCACTGAGCAACAGTTAAGTTCTTCACTACTTAGTCCAGGGAAGATGCTTCAGATGCTGTCCCTACATCAGGACGGCAATGATATTAGAAATGCTGTAGTTGGAGCCCCTTTCCTAAAGATGTCTGTGTGTTTGGTGGCTCAGCCTCAGTCCAGCTCTCCCAAATTCTTGAATCAACTTTTCTTGAGGATTCTCTCAAGGCTGTGGCTGTCCATGTTGCTTATGCACCTTTTCCCACCACCTTTTCCCCTTCCAGTCAAATTTCCATTCGCAAGCTTTGACAATGTCTGAAATCAGTCAGCGATGACCTTTGTGGCTGACCCTCTGTGTGGAGGGTGTCGATGATAGTCTTCTGGATCATCTTTAATGCAGGTCAGCAGTCTTTCCCATGACTCTGGTTGCATGTGCTGAACTAGGCTCAGTACATGCAATGTATATTGCTTATAATCATACTGATGAAGACTGATAGTGATAAAAAAAAAAGGCTTGATATATTTCACTTTAATGAACATAGTCTATATGAGTTTACCTTTTTGAATCAGATGTTAAAAAAAAATCACTTCACAATATTCTAGGCAGCTTTGGTGTGGGTCTGGCACCAAGGACAACAGCTGTGGGTGTGAACACACATTTCGTCAGCATGTTAGCTAGTCTAAACTTAATAGATACCTTCTCTGTATCTCTCTCACACACCAATACTCACATTATCAGTAAGTACCCAGCTGTAGCCCAAACCAGAACAGCATTTGCTTGAACACACACACACACAATTCTACCATACGCTGCCCACTTCATACAACCTATATAGGATGCAGCGTTTTTTTAGGTCACATATGAGGACTGTCAATAGAAAGACATAATAATATACACTTACTCATAATACTTAATAAATCCTTTATGAAGCAGGATTTTAGTATGTACGAACAGCTTATGCCAGATTGTCCCCACCCATTCAGCCTACAGCAATTCAGCTGCACCAATTCAGCCTACAGTACATTGTCCCCACCCATTCAGCCTACAGCAATTTAGCTGCACCCATTTGTCCTACAATACATTAGTCCCACCCATTCACCCTACAGCACACAGCCTTGAGAGGCAACAGTGCTCAGTATGGTGGTGCTGGAGATGCTGCTACCAATCCCTACAGGTCTCTTGGTCAGGAAATCCAGGAGCCAGTTATAGAGGCAGGTGTTCAGACCAGAGTTGCTGAGGGACGATGGTGAAGTCAAAGAACAGCTTTCTCACATAGGTGTCTTTATTGTCCAGTTAAGTGAGGGCCAGGTGGATATTGCATCATCTGCAGAGCATTTAGGGTGATAAGCAAACTGCAGTGAGTCCAGTGAGGGGGGGAGCTGGTTCTTGATGTGTCTCAAGCCTCTTGAAGCACTTCATGACGATGGGTGTAAAGTGCAATGGGAAGGTAGTCATTGAGGCAGCACACTGGGGATGATGGTGGTGATTTTTGAAGCATCTTGGGGCAACACGCAGTGCTGAGAGAAATGTTGAAGATGTCGTTGAAAAAAGCTGAGCACTCTGCCAGGTACGCTGTCTGATGCTGGTGTTTTCGTGGGTCTACAGGAGTTCTCAGCTCATCAGTTATGTAAGCGCATTGTACCTGTTCATCTGCAGGGAGTCTTCGTCACCATCAAGCAAGTCTGTGCTTCAAACCAAGAGTAGAAGTCATTTGGCGCATCTGGTTGTTGAAGGCCCAAGTGCCCTGCACATGCGATGTGTTAGCAGTGTCATGGAAAGTAATCATGGATTTTGTTTGTGTAGAAGTGCTTCACTTCTCTGATGGCCCAAGAAAGCTTGGGTCTTACTGTTACGAGGTCTGCCTTGAGTTGGGTTGGATTCTCTGTAGTCATCCGTTGCTTCTGGTTGGGGTGTGTTTGAAGTGATTCCAAATACCAAACACATCCAAGTCAGTGTGTTGAAAGCATTATGAAGAGCAGAGAGAGCTCCTTAGGGCAAAATGTTCAGATGCTTATGAAATGGACATGCTGGGAAATTTTCAAGTAAACAAGATCCAGCATGCTAGCCCCCCAGGTTGCAAAGTTCCCATACTGGTGGAATTGAAGGAGCATTAGACAAGATAAAAGAGTATGTTCAGGTGTGTGTTTTGAGGCTCACTAACAACCACATACAGTTCGTTTCCGAGTGTCATTCGCATAAGCACTAGGTTCTAAGTAGATATATAAACATTAGTCAGCTCCCTTGGTAGATAAAATGGCCTGGCTCCAACAAGTGCAAACTCCACCAGCAGTGATCAGTGACAAGACGCTAGAGCCACACTTTTACACCATTCAGTGTTGACATAAATAAACGGCCTTCCTCCTTGAGGTAGTACAGTTTATATTCCATGCCGGAAACGCTGGAAAGCAGAATGAACAGGACTGCAGACAGACTGGAGTTAGCAATTAGTCTAGTGCACCTTGGCACTCTCTCCCACTTCCATGCACCCACGCTTTCAGTGGCTCCTCTTCCAGCTAGTGACCTCACACAAAGCCATGGACCATAGAAAGCCTAGTGCCAGTCATCTGAGTGCAGAGACTGTGGTGTAGCTCATTTCTCACCTATAGCAGAATCTGGCAATGGAAGACTGGTGGTTCAATTCCCAGTCTGGGCAACTGTGCTGTGCTACACCAATAACACCTACACCAAGACACCTAACTGGACTCTGGCCCAACTCTGTAACGTGAGAAACCTTGTAAGATGCTCTGAATAAGAGCGTCTGCTAAATGCCATGTAAATGTAATCTGGTTGTTGTAGTGCTCATCTCTTGCATGTTTATCTGGGTTGCATTGACAGATGCACTGCTTTGTATTTCCCGGGGTAGCCACTGCAGCTATGTGTCCTGCTGTCACCAGAAATCATTTTCATTCAATCTACAGCAGTTTAGCTCTGCCCATTCCATATACACCAGCTGAATAGCAGTTGAACCACACCGATTCAGTCTACAGCTTTGGCTCAGCCCATTTTAGTCACACCCATTCTTCCTACAGCAGTTTAGCCCCACCCATTCAGTCTAGAGAGGTTTAGCTCACACTCACACACTTAGCTTGTCTTCTGAATTAGTGTAGGTCAGTGTTTCTCAGACTGTTGTACGTGTACCATTGGTGGTACGCAATGCATCCTAAGGTGGTATGCCAAATGAACTCATAACAACAACAACAACAACAACAACAACAACAACAACAACAACAACAACAACAACAACAACAACAATAATAATAATAATAATAATAATAATAATAATAATAATAAAAGATGTGGCACATTAACACAAAGTGAAACTTTATTCCAGAGAGGTGAAGTGGCAAAAGGAACACAACAGCATCAGTTTAATCAACACACACCCACACACGAAGTATCATCTGCCAAAGAGCTCCACGGTGAAGAACACAGTAGCACAATAATTGATTAACAGGTCTATGTTTTAACAAGAGAAAAAAAAAATAATGAACTTAAATATTAATGAAAGTAACAGATTTGTCAGCCAGGAGAGCAGACGTTCAGCAGAGATGCAAATGCACAAACACACTCACACACAAACGCATATGCACACACACACACAGACTGCAAAGAGATGCCAGCTAGAGAAAAACGCTGATTTAAAGTCAGGCTCGCTACCACAGTTAAAGCCAATTTTAACCAGTCTACAAAAAAATGTTAATGGACCATACACGCTTCCTCTAACGTATGAAGCTCCACCACATCTTTTCAAACTGCCACTAACACAACACTTCTTCAGAACACTGAAGCTGCCATAGATATATATATATATATATATATATATATATATATATATATATATATAAAATACTTTGGCATACAAATGAGACTGAAATGGTCCAAATATTCACCATGTGAGTATAAGAGCTCTCATTTCAGTACAATGTTATTTACATTTTATCTCATGTCACCATGGCGCCTGCTGACAGGCTGTTCATAAACGTTCAAGTACTGTGTTATAAATATGTTACGCAAGTGTTATATAGTCACTATATAGGCCGGCTTCAAATAAATGATCAATGTTCACATTACACTCCTAACAAAAAGGGTTCTTCTAGTTCTAAATTCACCTCAATCAATCAGGCCCACTTTCAAGAGTCTGTTTCTTCCACCTTTGTGTTACAACTTCTGACGCAGCAGTAGGTCTGTTGATAGAGTTCCACAGTGATAATAAACATACAGAATGAGCTGTATAGTATGCCCAGTTAGAATTTCAGCTAAAGACTGTATACAAAAGATGGACAGTGCATTGTCTCTCAAACGTGAAGCCACCACAGGTCTAGCGTCTCTACTGACTGGTTGCATTATGATGATCCACCCTTTCCTGTTCATTTCCATGGTTAAACTGCCCATATTAAATCTCTTTCTTCTCCTCTATACTGTATTTCCATCCCCACTGACCAATTCCAGTTCTAATCCTGGCACAATTGTTTCTCCTCTTGAAGTCATTTCTCTAAAATTTATTCAGCTTCATTCATAAAAGGCAGGGTTATCCTAAGAAGGCAGGGTCACACAAGGAAGGAAGTGATTGACAGCCTCGGCGACCAGAGATTATATGATTTGAGAGGACGGTCGCACACTTCCACAGTCTGTGGACGGGATCAACCAAATGAGAAGGCAAGTCTGGTCTCAACTGGACAGACTCTGGTTGCAAATTTGACAACATGGCAGTTTTGGCTTAATTTGTATAGAAAGGAAGGGAATGGAACCACGTTACCATCCCTAATATGCAGTCATTGATTTCACCTGAACATAAAGTTCAGAGTGTGTTTAAGCCCTGTATGATTATATGATATGATTCCACCTCCTTCAAAAGAAAAGGACCTTGAAGCCTCACAACCAAGTCATTACATTCTTGGAGTGTATTATTAGTTGGACTCGGTTTAAAAATCAATAACACAGTAAAGAGTTTAGGAGATCAAAGGGAATCCATTCATCACCACATTTTAGACACACAAACTTGATTTATTACACAATGCTACCAGCACTGGAAAAGTGAAGGCTAGCATGTGCTTCCTCTGAGACAAACTGCTGAAGAACACAGCATCACTTCAAGGAGAACACGAACTACTAATCCCATTACATCAATTAACAGACAGCTGTTCTAGATAGCATTGCACTTATGATGTGGGGCGGGTCATCCTATTAGCACTTTCAAGCTAACGTAGTTAATGCAAGCATTGCGTGTTCGCTCCATCACACCAATTAGTACTTTAACTCCGAGGCTAATTTAACCAATAAGCTTCATGCTACCCACCCAGAGAGAGCAAGGCTTGCTCCATAAGATCACTCTCTTCAAGTCCCAGATATTTTGAAATTGTAAAATCAATTTTACTCAGGGTGCACAAACATTAGTTTGAGGAGTTTGGAGAAAATGGGTTTGAGTGAAAACATGGGGTAAACACACTCGTGACTGACTGCTGCTGAGAGATAAAATGTGACGTTAGATTACACTAATAGATATTTTTATATTAATTACATAAATGGATGCATGCTCCCTTATTTACTTCTAATGCACCGTTAATGATTGTTCTGGAACTGGCTCCACTGACACAAACCAATGCACACAAACACACATTTAGAGCACAAAAAAAGAGCTGCACAATGACACACCAAAGAAGTATAAGGGAATTAAGTAAAGAGTGTGTGGGAGTGGATGCATAGATACATGAGCATGTCTGTATACTTGTATAACAGATACAGCTGCTGCACTTGCCAAGCAACATACATCATTTAATTGTCTATAAAATACGAAGCTGATTGATAACAGGAGGCAAAATGTGCTGCAAAATACATATAGGTTCCTTTCCTATTCACAGTGAAGGAACGGGTCTTTACACCCTGACCCAAAGATCAGCGAAGACATCTTTAGTACCAGAGGAATCCTCAGATTTAATGTAGCCAACAGGAAATGGAAGGTTATGACTTACTAATTGGCGTGGTGTGAACTGCACATCAAAATGGTAACACACTCTCCTCTGTGAAGAGCTATTCCGTATCTACTTATGTGATTTCTGACACTGTATGACAAACTACTGTGTAAAAAACTGCATGAAACCCAGGGTTCCCAGGCTGTTTCTAGCTCGGGCTCACAATAAAACAAAACTCAACTTTATGTGAAATTATTTCTGACTTTTATTTGTCTGACACTGAAAATTTGAGACTGAGGGTCTGAACAGGAGCTTAAAAATAGCATGTGTTTATGAAAACATCCGTCCAAGCAGTAAAGATGTGTTGCTAACATCAGACGGCACGTCCAATTACAAATTGTGGACTTTAATTCTGTCTAAAAGGTCTCTACACGTCAGACTCCATTTCGACAATTTGTCTACCCATGTTGTCACATTATATCTAATATAGTCTGGTTCATACTTGTGGATGCTTTTTTTTTTTTTTTTTTTTTTTTTTGCTTTTTCTGAGGAACAGTGTCACCATCTGTTCTTTGTATAAGAAATGTCTACATCTCTGGTTCTGCAAGTGCCTGCAGCTCTGTTGTCTCAAACTGATAAAATGTCATTTCCTTTGTGTTACTTCTACAATAAGGTATTATTTGTGTATTTCCATTAATGTTTATAGTTTGTACCCTGTCAAAACTATAAGATCCTGGAGGAACTTTTGGAATTTCTTCAATTTGAAACTGTGGAGGAACCTCTTAAAGTGAGTCGAGGCAAATTCAAGAACCTCCTATAACTTTGTCCTTTTAATTTTCCTTGAAACTCCTTAAAAGATTCCTTCACAATTTCAAATTGGAGAACTTCCAAAAGTTCCATAAGGATTTTGTACCCTGTTCCACATGAGGTTTCTCAACATGTGGACCAGGGTACAAATCCTTCTGGAACGTTTGGAGGTTCTTCAATAAGAAAGTTACTAAAGAATGTTAGCACAGTGCAAACTGGTGGGATACAATTTTCTGTTACTTTTAACTATATTTAACGACTGAAGTCTGTAAGTGTTAAACATAAATATATATCATGTTGATTGACTACATTTGAGGTAATTTAGTAAATATGATCTATAAAGTTCTAGAGTTCTAGATCACATTTCTGTTGTACTGTTAAGCTGAAGTACAGTTTTACAGGCCCTACAGTGTGTATGTTTTCAGTTAGTTTGACCTACATTCTATGTATTCTAAAAAGGCAAAGCACCACCTGTTATGCGTGTGTGTGTGTGTGTGTGTGTGTGTGTGTGTGTGTGTGTGTGTGTGTGTGTGTGATATACAAAATACAATAAAATATAACAAATTGCCTCCTAAATGGTGTTTTAGAATGTAAGTTGGGACAGAGGGGAGCAGCGTAGAGGAGGAAATGAGAGCAGAGGGCAGAGCAGAGAGAGGGAGGAGAAAAGGTTTTTGGCAAGATCAAATCAGAAGAGTGTGTGTGTGTGTGTGTGTGTGTGTGTGTGTGTGTGTGTGTGTGTGAGAGTGTGTGCGTGCGTGCGTGCGTGCGTGTGAGAGAGCTCACTGTTTAATTCAATAAAGGTAGTTATAAAGTAAAATAAAAAAAGCTACTTGCTAAAGTAAGATGCAAGATGTTTCTCACGCATAAAGCAAGCACAGCAATACTGCAGACAACTGGCCGTCATTTACACTGCATATTTCTGATCTCTTCAAAGAAACCAGAAATCTGTTCACGAAAACGACATCATAAACATGTTATTACACATGCATGAGTTCAGTTTAGCCAAACTATTAAACAAAATCAAACTTGTTCCAAAAGTTCATTCACAAAAAAACTTTGTCTTAAAACATTTGACCAATAACTAAAAAAAGAGAGAAATGTTTCCACTATTGCGTACAAAGCTCTCAACACATGGAGGTTGAAGACAAGCATATGCTTCCTCTGATACATCTAAAGCCAGCCATCGCCTCTTTTTGAGCTGCTGCTTTTGCATCATGGCTAAGCAGCCAATGCGCTCAAAGGCTTTATATTTAAAAAAAAAAAAGACATTTATTTTATGTAGAAATTTATGCTTATGTAGAATCATAAAAAAAAACTAAAATGTATAAAATTTTACATAAAATAACATTTGTTCAATTTACTTAAGATGCTCATTTCATAAAAAGTAATCAGTGAAAATTATTAAGATCTATTAAATAAAAAAGTACTTGTGTACCAATAGTGAAAAAAGTGAAAATTAAAATGTTGCAAAAATGTGTAAGTTGAGTGGGTAAGTAGGAAAATGGTTAAAATGTCAATAATGATGAAGATGAGCATGATTAATACTAAGAGAAAATGCTATTTACTCTCGAAGCATGGCAGTTGGAGGGCGGAGTAAAGCCTAGGCGGTCGTTTGGAGATTGTGATTGGCTGCCGTCTCCTTGGTACTGCCCTGGGGGGTGGAACTGGAGGTGCTGAACTTTCCTCTGGAGGGCCACTGAAAATCTGAGATTGTCAGAAAAAGTCAATGAATTCAAACCTGATGTTATTAAAAAGAGACAGGGTATGTGAAAAAGGTAAGAACGTTTTAATGAATAACTCCCCAACAGCGGGGAAGCGTAATGTGTGCTTTGAGACACCTCTAAAGGGCATGTTTTACACATGCATTTCTGGATGAGCTGTGAGATACAGAACTAGCATTTGACTCAGCATTACTCAGTTTCTGTGAATGTTGTCCAGCCCTCTTCACCAGGGTTACATAGTGTAGTCAGCTATGTGCTGAGCCTGGAGTAGCAATGATAGATATGATATTCTCCATCTTACAAGTCTGTAGAGCATCACAAAAAATTTTTAAACTTTAAAAGCGTTTCAAAATCCATTCTGATTTAATTCAGTATCTTACCTTCTTGTAATCCTCGATTAAGATCTCAATGACGATGTTCTGGAACTTTATATCCAGCATGGCTGCAACAGTTTCTTGTTCTGCTCTCATCAACGTGGGGCCAAATATCACCCCCATGTTCGATGCTGTCATCAGGTTCTCATTGCAGTGGTTGGATACACTGGATAGATAGACAACAATGGAAACAACACATTACTACATTTGCTGTAGCTTTCAGGGAGTGTGAACTGGCCAGTACGGTGGTATACTGCCTTTTAGTTGTGTGGATTCTGAGAGACTGCAGCATTAACCAATCAATAAATGGAAAACAGACATCTGTGTGTAGAGTATTCAATAAAGTGTAACTGTGGAATAATGGTGTTAGCAAATGTAGAACACTGGAGTAGAACATTTCCAACAACTAAAGTACCAGTAGCTCCAGTATAGGAACTTGTGCGTGTGTATCAGAACCCTTTCTTTTTCTGGTGTAAAATGAAATACTGCAGCTCTAAAATGTGAGCTACAGCAAAGCAGAAGCAGGCAGCTGACCCAACACAAAGAATCCTGAAAACTAAAGTGGAACTGCGGAGACAAATATTGACATACAGGTGCAATGCTAAGGCTGGCTGTCCATCTTATCTAGACTTTTGCTTTTACATGCAATCACAGTTCTTAGCTTAGTTTAATGTTTTTCTTTTATTAACTGTTTCTTTCTTTTTTAATGTCCTGTTACCTTCTGATTTCAAAAAAATAGAACAAAATTAATTAACAGTAACAAAATCTATGTAATATTAGATGAGAACAGAATGACAAACATTATGATAGAAGATTCTAACCAACTGACACTACCGGACATCCAGATTGAAGCCCTAATAACATTAACATGCACAATGAAGTTCTAAAAACATTAATATCCAGAATCTCAAGTCCCACTGCCCGTTGAAGTGGACTCGCACCACTGAAACAATGCCTTTTGCTTAGAGCACAGTCTGAGGCACGGGTAGGCACGTCTCTGGGAAGTCCTTGAATGTTTATTCTTAAGTAACCAGTCTAGCTGTTAGTAGCATTTTTGGCCCTTGGCCCCAACAAATACATCATTCTTCTTCCAGCTGTGGAGCTCATCTATTTGAGCCGAAACAAATGACTCACCGCTGACAACAAACACATCATTTTAATTACCGTGCCTGTCAGAGCGAAGCTCTGCATTACAAAATGGAAATGCATGAAAATAGTTTACTGTCCTTATGCCAACTGAATCTGTTGTACCAGCGACACCCTCTGGCTGTATGTACTAAAAATAACAGTTCTTGTGTGGTCCTGTTGCTTTTCCTGCAGGGCCAAATATGTTTCACCGTTTGTGATGCACCACTCTGTGGTCACTGCGTGAAATGAGAATGGACATAATCCCTCTACATCTCATGAATGACTCGTGCTTTGTTATGTGGACCCGAGCCTCAGGAAGAATGACCTCTCACCCACCAATATCATGCATCTAGAGAAGTAATCATGAGAAGTAATCAGCTGGGCAATCTGGAGTAGTTGTTGTTGTTTCTTCTCTCGTTTATTTCAGAAAGAAAACCCTCACTACTACCTTTTATTTCATAGAAACGCTCACAACAGACCACTTACAGGGTGACCCTGTACTGTCTGCCGTTTCATCAGATTTGATATCTGCATAAAGACAGACATTAACTGTGAGTCTCTGCCGCTTCCTGTCTTCTGTACCAACCCCACGATCAGACCCAAACAATTGGGGAAGTTGCACGGACAGGTCAATCCATACGCCATCTGTGACATTTTCTTTGTCTGTATGAAAGTATGTTTGAAGGAAAGTTCAATGCCTAATTCAGAAATAGAAAGTTCTGCTTCTCTCCAACACCATATCGTTTACATTGCCTTGCCGTTTAACCTCTAGTTAACACCTCCCAACATTTCATGTGTTGGGCCTATCCAAGCCGCCCCCTGAGATATCACTGCTACATCATTAATTTACACACTGCTGTCCCATGACATCTGGCATGTCAGTGTACATAGCATCAAAAATGGGGGCAAACCTAAGCTGGTGGTTTTGCCCAAAGACAAATTAGTAGGGACAGTAGCTGTGTACACTGCACACTGATATATTTGCCACTAAAGCCCAGGTCTCCAGTCAAATCCTGTAGTCTTCTTTGCTTTCATCAGTATCTCAGTGAGGATCTGATTGTACCTGATTGTTTGCAAGGCCACTGATTGATGGACTACAGCTTTCACCATGGTCAATGGACAGTCTTTGAAGAGGACCTTGAGGAGCACCATGAGCACTTAGCCAGCCATGAATGAAGTGCTTTACGAGTGCATTTGGGTTCTTATTGGCCAGTATACTCCCTGAACAGAAGTACGTAAAGTGGACAAAAACACAGACAGCATACACATGGTTCTAATTCAAGAAGATCTACTGCCACTGTTTGTATTTTAAGCTGAAGCCATGGGCAACCCCACAGAAGTGTGGTCTTGCTGTATTTCACACATGTATCATGTGGGAACGGAAACATACATTCATGATCATCTTTATAGGCTGGATAAGAATACGAACTCTGTGTTTTTACTTTGTAGCCATGGTCTCAGTTACAGGAAGGACCTCTTCCTCTCCATAAATTAGTTTTTACAAGAAGCATATGTGTTTTGTTAACATAATGGCATCCTCACAAGACAAGCTTGAGTTTATCTGGCTGCAAGACTATACCTGCTAATTTGTAGAGGTTTTGCCTAAAAGCAATGCAATATCTACTGGGACCGCTACCTATTTGACACAGGGTCTTCACTATTGTGGTTGGGATTTGAAATGTCTTGTCAAACGGCATCATACCTGAATGCTTTCCCACTCTTCATGGTTCATTTTCTGTAATTCAGCTTGGATCAATCTTTCGGACATAATCATTCCAAGACATTTTTCTTCACACACTGTTTTGGTAAGGGCTGTGTCAATAATGGCTGGACCCAAAGACACCACAATGAAGATTTCAGAGTTAGACAAGGACTTTTTTGGAGGGAAAACGTGATATGTCCTTTCATTTTGTCTAGATTCACTGTTTGCTTTTTTAAATGCAGATCTTCCAGTTTGCAGCAGGGTTTTCTATAACAAGGCTTGTTCTGTAACTTCACATTTCTAAAGCTTCTGTATGGTTTCTTTTCATCAAAAGGTTCTGGGACTTTGTTGTTCCCAACAGCCCAACTCTGCTAGCACTGCAAACTCAACACAAACTACACAACAACAGAGAACACGATTTCAACAATGTATATTCACTGTTGTACCATAAATGCCAGAAACTGTAGTTTCTCCTCCTTTACTTCCAGTGCAGGAGCTGAGCTTCAGTAATGTGCAATAGATGATACTGGGAGACTAATCTGGATTGGATGTTAAAGAATTCACAGGTAAAAAATACTGTAATCACAGCCACCATAATTCTATATCAATTTTATAAATATTGTACTGCACATTTTGCATGGTACAGCATCATTATCGAGTTTTATGAATCTGATGGATGTTGTATTCAACAAATAAACTAAAATAGTTTACTACAAGGAAACAGGTTCTCTGTAGAGGATGTGGCTTATTTACACTTACAACATGAATAATATATGTAATATGAACAAACACCAACAGTGAAGTATGTTGGTGGCAACATCATGATCAGGATGTTGCTCCTCAGTGAGGACTGAGAGATGTATGGTGGTGGTAGCATCATGTTGTGCAGATGTTTTTCCTCAATTGGGGTTGAGTGAATTATGTCTTCACACACATATGCTCACATTCTCAGTCTATCTAGAACCTACAGAGGGACAAGAGTGATGTATTTCCAAACGAAACTGGTCCCACGCAAAGGAATTGGTTGATTGGTTGAGACAGTTCCCAGCTGTGTTGCCACTGAAGTCCCAAATAATAGGAGAACGTTTAGCTGTATCTACTCAAATATGACAGAGAAAGCAATACTGAGTTAATAATAAATTTGAGGGCATTTAATTTAAGGGAACTCAATTAAAATAGGGTACCTCTCCCAGGTTGAAGTGGACTTTTATACTCCAAAACCTCTGACAGCACTGCAACTACACTTTCTTTACAAACTTTCTTTACTGTCAGTAAGTACTTTCCCCTTGCCCTCAAGACTATTTACTGTCTACTTCAACCCCAGTAGCTGTGTGTACAATGTGCAATTCAGCCTGTCCATCAATTGCAGGAATACTGTAATTATTGTATTCTTCATCTTCTAACTCTTAAACCAAGGCCTTCTCCCTGTAGAAATCAAAATCAACAACAAACGCATTATTTGTAGTATCCACCGAAAGATAAAGTGAAAAGATCTTCAGGCACTTTGCTATGTCCTACATGAGTCAGCATTCTGCTTAGACATTTACAAAAAAAGTTGTAGAAAATGGTCCATTGAAGTGTTTTCTATCTTTAGTCACTGCAGGAAACTGGCTGATGGCATAAAACATTTAGGCCAAACTAGTCTATATCACAAACCACCACAAGTATCAAAAAGTTGAGTTGAGGGCCAAAGTACATATTCAATGATTCATGATAGAAACTGTTGGAAATTACAGTCATATAAACTGATAAAATTCTCTTCAGCGTTTAAAAATAAATGGTAACAACATCCCCACAAAGCAGCAGATCTGTCAAACTGGATCCTAAATAATACTACATATAGATTGTCTGGAAAGTACTCACAGCGCGTCACTTTTTGCATGTTTTGTTATGTTACAGCTTTATCCCAAAATGGATTCATTGTGTCCCTCAAAATTCTACACACAATACCCCAAAATGACAAAGTGAGAAAAGTGTGTTTGAAATCTTTAGAAATTTATAAAAAAAAAAGCACACAAATATATAAATTTTACAGATAAAAATTAAGTGGTTCTGCAAAGAAGAATGGGAAAAACTTCCCAAAAACAGGTGTGCCAAACGTGTAGCATCAAAAGGCTTGAGGCTGTGACTTCTGCCAAAGCTGTTTCAACAAAGTATAAAACAAAGGGCATTAAATAAAAAATACTTTGTTGAAGCACCTTTGGCAGCAATTACAGCCCCTAATCATTTTGAGTATGATGCTACAGGCTTGGCAAACCTGTTTCTGGAAAATTTCTCCCATGTTTCTTTGCAGAACCTCTTAAGCTCCATCAATTGGACGGGGAGTTTTGGTGCACAGCCATTTTAGATATCTCCAGAGATGTTCAATCGGGTTCAGGTCTGGGCAGAGTTGTTATCATGGCTGTGTGCTTAGGGTCATTGTGCTGTTGGAAGATCAACCTTGGACCCAGTCTGAGGTCCAGATCCCAGGAACAGGTTATCATCAAGTATGTCTCTGTACATAGTTGCAGTCATCTTTCCCACAACCCTGACTATTCTCCCAGTTCCTGCTGCAGATAAACATCAGCATAATGCTGCCACCACCATGCTTCACTGTAGGAATGGCATTGGCTAGGTCAGGGGTTGGCAACCTTTAACACCCAAAGAGCCCTTTGGACCCAGTTTCCATGGAAAATAAAACACTGGCAGCGACAAATACTTTTTGACATCTAAAATGAAGATAAGACTGAATATATTGCCTTTTCTTACCTTCACACTTTGTATAAACAACTGTAGTGTGTTACTTATTAAATCCAGGAAGTGCCACAGAGAAAATTAAAATTTATTTATGTAATGAACAATTTTGAATTCTTGGAAATAAAAAGCAAAATGCTGAGATGAAGGTCTCTTTCAAATGAATTAAAAACCTGAACTTAACTTATCCATGTAGTAAAACAAAAGCTAAAATATATATTATATTATATTGCCTTTGGGCTTTCAGAATGTATAGCAGAGCCTTGACCTGAATTTAACAAATACACTGGGAAAAAAAGCACTATGTCACTAAACACTGAAAAATAAATATTTGCAAAATATCTGCATAAATATTTCTTTAAGCTGGTTAAAGGGACTTCTGCTCCTGAACCTCTGCGCACAGCATCTGTAAATCAGGGCTGTCACTTTCACCTTACAGGACTGTAAGCTGTGTCTCTGAGCAGGGTTTGTTTTTAATGCAGTTCAAGGTGGAGAATAGCTGCTTACATACATATGTGGATTCAAAGATCCACAGGACTCCAAATGTATATTTCTTCATGTTTATGTAGGTGTCGGCGATGGCCTTCCATGTTTCAAACACGAGTTTGTCCTGGAAGATTCTCAATATCAATCCATTTGTGATTCTGAACAAGAGTTGCCTTCTGATGGATCTTCAAGATCCTCTGTCAAGCGTTTGAATTTGGACACCCACGTGTTTGTCAGGTGTGTCAGCCAGCTTCAGCTCCAGCTCCAGCTCCAAATCCAGCTCCAGCTCCAGTTCCAAATCCAGCTTCAGCTCCAGCTCCAGTTCCAGTTTAAAATCCAGCTCCAGCTCCAGATCAGGTTGATTTACACCTGCCACGTTTTGGTGGGTAAAACGGGTTCTGCGAGTGTGATGCTTATTTTGAGCGACGAAAAATAATGTAATTTCATTTTAATAATTTTATTTTAATTATTGAAGATCACAATAATCTTCCAATTTAGAACTATTTTTACAAATAAAGAACTAACACAAAATACACTTCAATTAAATACTTATCATTTATCTTCCCAAGCCACGAGGAGCCGCTGTATAAGGATGAAAGAGCTACATGCGGATCCGGAGCCACAGGTTGCCGACCTCTTGGCTAGGTGAGGAGCAGAGCCTGGTTTTTGATTCTCGTGGTCTGAGAGTCATTTAGGTGCCTTTTGGCAAACTCCAGATGGGCTGTCATGTGCCTTTTACTGAGGAGTGGCTACTGTTTGGCCACTCCACCATACAGCCCTGGTCGAAATGCTGCAGAAATGTCCTTCTGCAAAGTTCTCCTCTCTCCACGGAGCAATATTGGAGCTCTGTCAGAGGGACAACTGGGTTCTGTGAATACTTCCCAGATGCATTGTACACGACAAAACTGATCAACTGATTAGTGTATAAAAATTACCAGGACACTCCTAGAAAGCCATAACTAAAAATCTCAGAGTAACTATTGCAGTATTAGCCCCTTTCAGTATACCTTGCAAGTTATTTTGTTGCTGAGTGGTTTGAAACTGCAGGTCCATGTACGTACAGAGCTAACAGTGTTATCAGACAGAATGATCCCAGCATGGCAGCACAAAGTATCTATTAATGAGAAACAGAATGAGGGGCGGAGAATTGCAAACTTGAACCCTTTGGGTACATTGTAGGCACATGCAATGACATCTTGCAAAAGCCTTAGTATGTAATTACAGGCAAGAAAAAAAGACAAAACGTGGACGTGTATGTAGTGTGTATATGTGTGGAGAGAGTGTTATTAACTCTACTTACCTACTCTAACCTACCAGATAGGGTGCCATCTATTCAGGCCCTTGGTAGACAAGCCAATGCTTTTTGAAACTGGGTATATATATATATATATATATATATATTTCAAATGCAATATACAAATACACTGTGTGTACAATTATTAGGCAAGTGGGTATTTTGACCATATTATCATTCTTAGGCACATGTCCAACTGCCAGGCTGGATAATCGTGAATGCTTAATGGGTTTAAGCATAGCAGGTGATGTGTGTCTGTATAATGAGGGAGGGTGTGGCCTAAGGAGATCAACACCCTATAGCAAGGTGTGTACAATTATTAGGCAGATTTTCTCTTTAGGCAAAAAAGAGATTTAACTGACTCTGAAAAATCTAAAATGACCAAAATCTCTCAGAGGGATGCAAATTGAAATTTGAAAGTGTTAAGCTATTGGGGCGTGATCACAGAACCATCAAACATTTTGTTGCAAATAGTCAACAGGGTCACAAGAAATGTGTTGAGACAAAAAGACGCAAATTAACTGCCAAGGTTTTGAGAAGAATCAACTGCAACCTACCTGGAGTACCAAGAAGTACAAGATGTTCAGTGCTCAGAGACATGGCCAAGGTAAGGGAGGCAGAAACCCGACCACCACTGAATAAGACACATAAGCTGAAGCGTCTAGACTGGTCCAGGAAATATTTGAAGACAGATTTTTCAGAGGTGTTATGATGAATGAGAGTGACACTTGACGGACCAGATGGATGGGCTCGTGGTTGGATCAGTAACAGGCACAGAGCTTCACTTCCAGTCAGACGCCAGCAAAGTGGAGGTGGGGTACTGGTATGGGCTGGTATTATTAAAGATGTGCTGGTTGGACCATTTTGGGTTGAAGATGGCCTCAAAATCAACTCCCACTGCCAGTTTTTAGAAGACCCTTTCTTTAAGCAGTGGTCCAGGAAGAAGTCTGCATCTTCCAAAAAGACAATGATCTTTATGCAGGACAATGCTCCATCAAATGAATCCAAGCACTCCTCTGCATGGCTAAAGGCATTAAAGATGAAAAACTTGTGACATGTCCCCCTTCCTCACCTGACCTGAACCCAGCTGAGAACATGGTGGGCAGTTCTTAAATAGGAGGTTTTGAGTGAAGGAAAGCAGTACACCTCTCTGAACAGTGTCTGGGAGGCTGTGGTTGCTGCTGCATAAAAAGTTGATTGTCAACAGATCAAGAAACTGACAGACACCATGAATGGAGGGCTTATCACTGTCATTCAAAAGAAGGGTGGCTATATCGGTCACTCGTTCTTTATTATATGTCAGAAATGTTTACTGGAAAGGTTCGAGTTGTTTGTTTATAATTCTCACTTGAACAGATGACAGTAAAAGAGTGAGATGGGAAAATGTGTGTTTTTCATTTAGCTGCGTAATAATTCTGGACAATAATAGTTGCCCGATAATTGTGCACATATAGATATTCTCCTAAGAAAGCTATAACCTCACTTTTACTTCTTTAAACAACTATGTTTGAGGTCTATTCAAATTTTGGATTAACCGAGAGCACTGTAGTTGGTGATTCATACAAATTTTCCTCAAAAATAAGATAAAATAATTGTGCCCACAATGTATACATAACATTAATAATATCTGCAGATAAGCAATATGCCATCTCTACTACAAATGACAAGATGAACTGTGTTTCAGCTCAATTTATGAACAATTCATCTGAAATCAGAGCTACTGCAAACATCACAACGTCCCCCTTAGGCAGGAGTATATTGTACCAGACTGAGGGGTGATCTGTCACTAAATAGTCAAATAAACCCACACAAATACTAATAATTCAATAAAGTTCACACTGTTCACAGCAGATATATGTCCATATACAATCCAAATCTGATCAGTGAAAAGAGGCTGTTGCAGAGTAGCAAATATTCCTTCCGTCCATCCATCCATCCATCCAGTTCAGGGTCATGGCGGGTCCAGAGCTTACTGTGAATCACTGGGTGCAAGCCAAGACAAGATGCCAATCCATCACCAATGCCACAAACAAGCAGTCACACAGTTTCACATCAGTTTAGTGTGGCCAGTTCACCAAGTCCCCAAAACTCACACTGACACAATGACAACACACCAATCTCCTCACAGACAGTGACCCGAGCAAACATTGAACCCACAACCTCACTGAGAGCGAGATTCCCATAATTGAGGAGTCAATTCGGTCACTTCTACGTACAGCTGTAAGTAAACAGTGATCAAACACACCACGAAAACCGATACTGATCTGACTAATAGCATTTTCTACTGGAACCTGATTAGCTACAGAAAACAGTGAAGGTCCTGTGCTTTTTATGCCGTATTGCTCTGCTTTCCATTAGTTCATGTACGGCAGTGTGTGGCACGCCTTCCCTGGGGAGCATAGAGTAGTGCTGAACAAATGTTTTGACATTGCATTTTTTTTTCTTCACGACAGAACACCTCATCTGTGAGCACTAATGGGATCACACAAAGTTGCATACAAAAATTGCCCCGTGCAAGAAACCACACGAAACAGCAGGAGCTCACGCTCTCAGCAGCTTTAGATATGGTGTGAATTATATTTGTTAAAGCAAGTGCTGCAAAAATGAAAGCTGTCTCTCTTCCAATGACACGGTTACAAGATGTACTCCACCATAACATTAGCACCACCTGCGTAACACTGAGTAGCTACCCCTTGGCTCAGCACAAAAGAGATGGCCATTCAAGGCACGGACTCCACAATACCTCTGAAGGTGCCCTGAGGTATCAGGTACCAAGATATTAGCAGCAGATCCTGTGAGCAGTGAGGTAATGTGTCAATGGGTTGTATCAGTGAGCCTTGGGTGCCCATGACCCTGTCATTGGTTCACCGGTTGTCATTTCTTGAACCACTTTTGCTTTGTACTGACCACTATATACCAGGAACACGCCAGAAGCCCTGGTATATATGTGAAATTTCACATTTCAATTTCAATTGAAATTACATCTCGAGCAGAGAAACATCTAATGAGCTCTTTGGGCTTCGAAACTAACAGAACATAAGCTGAAACCAGAGAACTGTTTGGGCACTGGTGCACAGATGGAGCACCACAGCAGGTCAAAGGAATGGATGGCAGGCACTATGAAAGAGGATCTCTCCCTATCATACACCAAGAAGTGCTAGATTCAAGGCAGATTAGCCCTTAATTAAACAAGGTTTTGATCTGTCAGTGCAGTCAGTTTGACCTAAACAGGATCCCTGCAAGTGTGGCTCTTCTCCACACTTCACAGTTTCAGAGTGAGGCTCAGCGGCTCTCGAGAATCACAAAAAAATCACGAGCTACAGTCAGCTAAGAACTGCGACGGTGTATCAGATCACAGAATGATTGCCAGAAAAATGCTGCAGACTGTGCAGACAAGATTAGCTGATGAATCTGGTGGTATTTTTTATGTTAGCAGCTGTTTTTGCATGACTTAACAAACTGGTGTCATTTCTTGACTCCACGACGTGTTTTAAGATGTACTTTAAAAAAAATCAAACCGAAAAGGCTTTGCTGTGTTCTTACGTCACACAGCACACAGAGCTTAACATGGAGCTGTCAGTAGCAGTATTAGTAGTATTGAATGATTGAAAGGATAAATAAGTTTAAACAAGCTTAAGCGAGTAAGTGTGTAATCAGTATGAACGGCAAACTTGATGATTAGCTAGCACAGATGCTGGTTTGCACTCTGACATGCACTGTCTTCTATGGGACCTTATATAAGCAGGTGTGTGTCTTTCCAAATCATGTCCATCTACTGAATTGACCACATTAATACTGTAGAAACATCTGAAGGATGATCAGTGGAAACAAGAGCGAGTGTCATGGCAAAGGCAGTGAATATTTTTTGTGTTTTTATTGTTAATTAATTTCAAACAATCATTGCTCACTTTGTCATCGTGGGGTATTGTGTGTAGAACTGTGTGAGTCCTTAAGGGTGTAGCATAAAATGCGCAACAGGTGAAGTGCTGGGAATACTTTTCGGGTGCACTGTACATGGTTTCCATTGGACAGCAGCAATATGCAGAAGATACCTGATGGTTGGATCATGGTAAGATCATGTTCTCACCACAAGCAAACAGCTCCAGAGCTTCAGAACACCTCCTCTTTTGGCTTTGGTGTGGTTGTTTTAGTATAATTGCGCAATTACTATATTCCCATCTGCCCAAACAAATCACATCAAGGGTGAAAACAAAAGTGTAGGTGTCAAAACACGTTAAGGAGCACACCTCTTCCCACAGAGAATTCTTTCAAAAATTACTTTACACTCAACAGTGCTAAGTATGCTTGGATGAGACATCCATTCAAATCAGCAGCTCCTGCTAATTTCAGCTTTGTTGAATGGGACCAGTTCAACAAGATGACCCTCTCCTGCTCGTTGAGTGAATTCTGGCTTGGTGTGAAAAGGGAGCACTCACCCATAGGGCAAAAGGCTATGGACATTCCGCTTCCCTTTACCACACCCTCTCTCTGTGAGATGGGAATTTCTGTTGTTGCCTCGCTGAAAGCAAAGCACAGATCTAAGCTCAACACTGAGCATGACTTCAGAGTGGCGGCATCCAGCCTGCAGATGTGCAGCACAGAACTCAGCAATCGTTCTACATTCTAGATTTTTTAAGCGCATTGATGTAACAATCTAGTGACAAATATTTGGGATTTTTTTTTTCACTGAAATGAAGGCTAAAGAAATGATTATGATCTTAAAGTTATTTTAGACTTGGAGGTGATGGGGGTTGAATGTTTGCCTTCAACCAAAAAGGGGGCCTGACAGAAACAGTCCACTGGTGTGTTGGCAAGTTTTGGCATAACTGCATTAAATGTGTCAGAGAGCAAAAGAGTGAAAGTTGTTCTGTCTGTGTGTGTGTGTGTGTGTGTGTGTGTGTGTGTGTGTGTGTGTGTGTGTGTGTGTGTGTCCATTTACCTGACCAGGTGTTTGATCAGCAGCTCCAGCATCTCTCTGTTCAGCTCTGGCAGTTTGTACACAAGGGAGTGAACAGCCCCTGAACGATAGTCTAGATTTTCAGATTCTAAAGCGTGCATGCACGCACACACACACACACACACACACACACACACACACACACACACACACACACACACACATCAATGTGTGTTTTTATATATATATATATATATATATATATATATATATATATATATATATATATATATATATATACTATATATATATATACACACACACACACACACACTAATATCTTTATATCCCAAGAAGTGTTGATGCCTGCTATTTTACCCTCTAGTTCATGTGTGTATATATAATCCTCAGAAGAATACATCATTTTATTTTAAAATAAACATATCTACATTGAGTCTGCATTTAAAGCCTTGACCTGCCTATGAGCTAAATTCCATCTAAGAAAACATCCTTCAATACAAGTTTAAGCCTTTTTCTTAGTAAACCCTGAAAGGCAATCTTTCTAATTTAGTTCTGGAGTTCAGCTGATGGAACGTGTGCTCCCCTGTCCTGCTTCAGCATCTCATTTCTGCCCTGTGTTTTGCTGCTGCTGTGTTCCTTTCATGTGCCTTATAGCATATGGCTCCCTTTGTCTGTCAGTGTGCATTACACACCTTCACATCTGGACACTCTGTTGGTAGTGTGTTTGAGACTGGTTGAACTGGTTGGTTTGTTCAGTGTCCAGTTTGCTTGTGGTCTGTGTATGACTGTGTTTTACTTTCTTTTTGGTTTGTGCTTTGGTTTGGTTTGTTATTAATAAAGCTGTTTTTACATCCGCCTCATCCAACATGACAGCTGAGCTATAAAAGCGCAGGTGTTCTCAAGGTGCAGGTTCAACATGCGTGGAGCAGCAGAGGAGAAAGCCCAATAACCCAGAGTACAGTGTCTGGTATTTGGTCCTACAAGCAAACCTGAGCCAGCTGAGTGAAGAGAGCGGGATGGACAGTATGGAGTTCAGACATGTAGACTGGGGCAGCATTGTGTAGGGCTCTTATATGCAAGTTGTAATACCTTGTCAGTGATTCAGTGGGACAAAGGTAAGCAGTGTACGTTTCTGAGTACAGGTGTGATATGCTGATGCAGGCAGGTTGATATAAGTAGCCAGAGAGCTATATTCTTCACAAGCTGCAGTTTATTTACAGTGCTGGAAGACCAGTTAGGAGAGCATTAAAGTGGTCTAGACGTAAAGAGATAAATGGTTGTATCAGGCATTCAGAATCTGAGTAGCATATATATTACCAAATACAAAATGTGTTTCTGAGGTGAAAGAAAGCAGAATGTCTGATTGACTGAAGTGTAAATCAATGACAGTGTTGTGTCCGAGGTAAAGCAGACTTTTTACATGTGTAGTTAAGAGTTACACTATCAATAGACAAAGTAATGTGACAAGCAGATTCAACAGTGGTCTCTTCAGGAGCTTCAGGAAATTATTGTGCAAAATGTATGTCAGAATATATATTTATATATAGAAAGAAAATCTGTCAGTGGCATATAGATGATATCGCAGGCCATGCTGATTTACAATATACCCAAGATCCAAGTGGAAGCACAGGAATGCTAAACAAAAGTGGCCCGAGTACCGAACTTTGTGGAATACCTCATGTAGGATTGTTAGGTGATAACTTATTTTTTCTGCCTATCTTCTGCTTACTGTACTGATGCTGCTACTGGAACCTTCATTTCCCTGAAGGAACCCTCCCAAGGGATCAATAAAGTTCTATTCTATTCTATTCTATTCTATTCTATTCTATTCTATTCTTCTATTCTAAGTGCATGATACTGATTCGCACAAACTATTGTTGATTGCTCAGTAAAGACCGAAACTAAGACAGTACAAGGCCAGTAGCACCAACAAGACTTTGCATGTGCTCCAACAAAGTTGCTCCAACACAGTATCAAATGCAGCTGTTAGGTCCAGCAAAACGAGGATGCTAAAACCCCTCAAATCAGGGTTGAGGAGCAATAGGCTCAAGGCAGCAGGTTGTGGAGTGTCTGTCTCACTAACTGGACTAAAACTTGACAACTAGCAACCTGAAGGTATCAGTTGAATTCTTGTTGGGAAACATGCCATAAATTCACTAGCAGAGACAAAATGACTTCTTGTTTGAAGTGGTTTATAAAGAGAAGAAGGACTTTTGGGTTGTTTCTATCTGACCTGATTTTCCCTTAGTAGTAGGCAGACGTAGCAGCTTTTAGTGTATTTCTGGACTGTGACATAGTAACTGTACATTTCAGCAGGCACACACAATCCTGTTTTCTTATATTGTGGCTCCAGTCAGGATCTAGAAGAGTGGAAGAAACAACCCTAGTCTTTAGTGGAGCTAGTTCATCAATAAGAGAGGACAAGGAGGAATCTTGTGTAAATCACTCGAGGTCTAGAGCATTTACATTACAGTATGTAATGGAACGCCTTGCTGCATGTGACAAAGCAATATTTAAATCCATAAACTTGAATCTCTGCTAGCTACTTTAGTTTCTGACAAAACGTATGTGCAGACAAAGTGCATTGTCAAAAGTGTCCACAACTGTGAGTAGGAAAATTAATTTGCTGAGTGAAACCAAAATAATTTAGTATGGCCAAAACTTCTGATGCCAGGTTACGAGTCTGAGTCAACATGGCTATTTTGGATAATGGAGTTTGGCAGCATGGTTTACCCACCACCCCACCCAGAGGGGCAGTCAACATAATCACAGCCATCTGTGTTGTCAAAGATGTATAAGTTGGCAGTTTGTACCTTTTTACTCAATGAGTAAATGTTTAGAAGGGCTGTTTTAGTTACTTGAGCGCATATTTCTGTGTTCATAGTAGTGTAAGGCTGACCAGGCCCTCGTCTGATGGTATTCTGTGTTCAAGTGGGCCAAAAACTAGTTCGGACATTAAAGTCTTATTCATTTCCTCAGAGAGCATAGCTGAGCCAAGTGAGATAAGATGAACCACCGCACTGCCAGAAAACAACCATAAAATGTTACACTAAGGGACATTTCGAGGGCAGAAATTGAAGTACCTAAGTACATAATAGATGTATTAGTTCTACATGGAAGATTTTAGAAAATCTAAAACAGATTTTCAAATCTATCTATTCAAATTGAAATACAATGAGTGTTTGTGTGAAGGGGGTAGGATATGCCCACACTTTCTGCCCTGATGTGTTCCTTGTGCCGACTGTAGATAATATTGTATTGTATTATAGGTGTGTGTTTCATTGTGTGGGTTCTCATTTCTATGTTCCAACCTCACCTATTTTATTGCTAATGCTCAACACAAGTGCAGAAAACAGAGTTCTAGGATTTGATGATTTGAGAAAAGGTAGAATCACGAATTTAAAAAATTACAAAGCTGTTCAAGAACAGCTGAACAGCATAAAGGTTCTATAAAGGCAGAAAAATGTCATCAGATTCCACGTGTGTGTGTGTGTGGGTGTGTGTGTGTGTGTGTGTGTGTCAGTGCTTCATGTACACTACTGAAAGACAAAAGAAAAACACTGAGGAATTCCCCCTCTTCTATTTTTTTTCTTATGCACTGAGAAACTGCCCTGAAATAACCCCAACACACACACACACACACACACACACACACGGAGCAGCTGCAGAATATTTTATGTAATCTTTCTGTAAATGTGTGTGTGTGTGTGCGTGCGTGCGTGCGTGCGTGCGTGTGGAACATCTTTAAAAACTGAAATAGAAATGTGGAACAGCTATAAATTGTACAAGTGCCGAACTGTGGGATCTAAAACTGCATGAATATAAATTTTATAAGTTGAAAACTGTAAGTTCTAGACATGCAAAAGAATAAATTCTAGAACTCCAAAACCTACACACACAGTGTTCTTTAACTTCAGTTCCTGAGCTGCAAAATAATACATTTTTAATTTCCAGACCTCTGGGTTCTGAATGTGCAAACTTATGCATTCTAGAACCTACAAGCTGCAGGTTCATGAAATCCAAAAGCTTTGGGTTCTGAATATGCAGAACTATATATTCTAGAACTCCAAACCCAAGTGGTCTGGAAGTGCAAACGTATGCATTATATATCTGCATGTTCAGGACATGCAAAGAAATGGATTCTTTAAGGAAGGAACTACGGATTATTGACTTATTAAACTGTATTCTACTTTGGATAATAGCTTCTAGAACGGAAAATGGGGATAAACGGAGCGTCTGTGTGGTTGTAGGGGATGGAGGATGTGTTCATACTTGCTGCACTGATGAGCTCCGTGTGCAGACTGTAGGTCATAAGTGGTTCACTTAGGCTCCTGTTGAAACAATACACACAAAAACAAACATTGACAGTCCACAATTATGGTTACGATTACAATGTTTGTTTATTTCTGTGTGAGTGAGTGAGTGAGTGAGTGAGTGAATGAGTGAGTGAGTGAGTGAGTGAGTGAGACTCACCGCAGATAGAATTTCATTGCACTGGTAATGGTTTTAATATCCCATTCACTGCTGTTCAAATCAACATCACCTGGACACTTGGAGTCTAAAAAGAGAGAGACAATTTAAATGAGAGTAAAAAGTTGCATTTAAACTGTTTCCCCAACTTGTTAAGACGTAAACATATGGACAATCTTCATTTGACCAGTAGTGAGACAAATTAAACTGATTTTTATATTATTAATAGAAATTAAATTTTCTCATGAGGAAAATGTTAGGACTTCCCATATTTCACCCCCATTTCAAATGCCTACAATTAAATTCAGGGGAAGCACATCAGCTGCAGATGGTTAGAACATGGTTAGAGAAGACTTTGAAAGTGGTTGTCTCACTTAAACCTCCGACATTAGCTTGGTTTGCTCTTAATCGTTGAATGGAGAGGGGTCACCACAGGGTCAAACTTTGGCCCTGGATACAGAGGTTTGCCATCTGAAGAGCTCTCTGAGGCCTTCAGACAAACGTTGCAGAAGCACAGAAGCATATAAAAGTTCCACTGTCTGAGAGCAGACTGTAACGTGCTGTTTTAAAACATCACGGGACCTACCAGCAGAACTTATCACGGTTCTGAATCTGAGAGGCTGCTCAAGTTCTCAGCGACTTTCATGAGGTGTTCAAAGAGGACATATAAGGAGAAGTCTGAGGTTTGCAGAGATTACCACAACAAAGGACTCCTGGAACATCATACTTTGGACAGATGAATCCAAAGCTGATTTATTTGGACAATAACAGAAGACAAAATGTTTAGTACAAATTAAATACAGCTTTTCATTAAGGAACCTCATATCAGCTGTGAAGCTGTGAAAATATCATGGTTTGGAGCTACTTTGCTACAGCAGGGCCTGGAGATTTCTTCATCATAGAATCCACTGTGAATTTTCCACTGTATCATAGGGGTACTTGAGGAAAATCTGAAACCATCAGTCCAAAAGCTACGGTTGGGTACAGAAATCAGTATCTTTAAGGGCACTAACTGAATTACGTTGGTTCTACTGAATACTGATTCATATCAAACCAACTGCCAGCAGGCAAAGCTGGCAACACTGAAAACTGAACCCTATTTGATAGCCTGAGAGCCAAGTCCCTGCTGCTAACATCAGCAACATGCAGCTACTGCCAACGGAACCTGCAGGTATGCAATGTCTAATCATAACAGGATGGAATACAGCTGTATTAGCTGTCCAATCACACACTTTACTCAAGCAACAAACAAAAAGAAACCACTTGTAAACCTCCTGTGTTTGTGTGGTGCAGTGTTCTATCCCCAGAGCAACAACGGTCGCAGAAAGGTTAAGCTGAAGGCCACACTGCATCTGAGCTCACACACGACTGCAGAAACCCACGGTCTGATAGAAAACGTGTCAACAAACTTGAGTGCAGTTGACTCAAACTCAGCCAAAGTTACAGTAAAATGTTGGGATTGAGTTTCAGTTTTATATTTTGTAATTACTTTGTTGAAGTTACATATTTTGTAATTACAGAATGAGTAAAGTACAAAGGTACCAGGTACCAGTATCAGTTCCAATGTGAACGCTAGCCAACCCTACAAAAACCTGAAGCTGAAGTGGAGGTAAACCACATAACGTGACAACCTTCTAGTGAAACCAAGAAGGAATGTCTGAAAAGAAATAAATGGAGAGTTCTGGAATGGTCAAGGATCTCATTCCTATTGAGATGATGTTGGGTGATATGAAACAAACTGTGCATGCAAGAACACCCTAAGACACCTTCAAGAATTCTGCCCGGAGGAGTGGGAAGTGAACGGCAAAGATGAAGGTGAAATGCTGAGTGAGGTTATTTGAGGTCATTTCAGCTGAAGGGGAAAATGCACGCTATTACAGCATAGTGTCCTAACATTTGGAACAAGCATCTATGTATGTAATAACCTCATAAATATATAATATTTATAAAGGTTCTTTATTATTAAGTCAAAAAAAAAAATAAATAAATAAATAAACAAAACAATCAGACGTTCCACAAGTTACTCTCACCAAAAAAGGCATTCAGCAGTTTTTGTACTTGAATGTTGCTGCCGACCGTCCTATACACTCCTTCTTGAGTCAGCCCTGAGAGAAAATGTGGGAGAAAAACAGGAAGTGGGGAAATAAAGAGAGAGAGAGAGAGAGAGAGAGAGAGAGAGAGAGAGAGAATTAGCCAAAAACTGGTATAAAAAAGGGGGAGTGCTGTAGAGGTAAAATCAGGCCAGTGCAGTGGAAAAGTACAGAAATTCACTGGAGCAACCAAGACAATCAGCACTTGGTCTACGTTTGCCCAATGCAAGCCAAGTATTGAGTTTTAAGTTGGCGAGTGACTTGTATTCATCAGAACGTGGTAGATGTTGCAGCTTAAAACGCCAAACGTCCTCATTCAGGACATTCTGTATGTTAATATTATTGACATATAACTGCAGAGCTCTCAGTAATTCTATGGCCAACTGCCCCTGAACAACACTGCCACAACACTTCCCGCTGCCAATGGAAGTCACTGTAAAAATATCCAGAGTAATTGTGGAGCATTTCTATTGGTCCGTTTATCATGACATAAAGAACCACTGTCAGATTCAAATGACCTCAAAAAGTATAGTTAAGTTCTTGCGGGACAGTGTCTATATGTATATTTACATAACCATTTATTCCTTTTATCAATTCTAATATTACAGTGTAATAATGCTAACACTGCACAGCTATTACCGAGTTCTATTCTGTTCTGTAGTGTTTGTTCAATGGTGCAAAACTGTGTCACACTCCGCCCCGTCTCTAGGTTCTACCTCCCTGTGTTCTTCCATGTCCCTTTTTGCATACGGATCTGTTGGTCTCCGTCCCCTCGCTTGTAGCCCTGCCCTCTTGTTATTTCCTTCAGGTGCATCTCATCAGTTTCAGTATATACAGAGCATCCGGCAAGTATTCGCAGCACTTCGCTTTTTCCAGATTTTGTTAAGTTACAGCTTTAATCCATAATGGATTCCTTCAAAATTCTACATACCGTATCCCATGATGTCAGTAAGAAAATGTCCTTTCAAATCATTGCAAACTATTACTAGAACTACTACAAACCTATGAAAAATAGGTGTTCCCTGAATCACCAGCCCCCAGAACTGAACCCAGGCTGAAGACTGCAGTTCTAGGTTCCCTGCTAATTCATGTTCCTGTGCCTAGTCCTGTATTGGCCTCAATGACTCTGCTTGTCCTTGTTATTATGTTTGTTCCTGCGTTTCAACCTGTTCAGGTCCTGCTGTCCATACTGTCTGCATTCCAGCCCTCTGTTTCCGTCCCCATCCAACGATTTAATTTGATGCACCCCTGTGAATAATGTTCTGCTGTGTAGCCTCATTCTTATAGATCCTTCTCTTGTCTGTTTTGGTTCCAGACAATAGTAAGTCCGGTCTTCTTTTTCTTTCACCTGTTCTGTGTCTTGGTCGGGTCAATGCCTGTTACCTTGGTACGTCACTGTCTTCTCTTGTGTTTAGTCGGTTCTCTGGTCTCTTGCGTCCCTTTTGTACCACGTTTTCTGTATCTCACCTGGCTTTGTCATCAGTCGTGTCTGTCGGTTCTTTAGTTTTGTGTCTTGTGATGCACTCGGTCAATTTCCTTCTGTTGTCCCTCTTTGTTTCTTGGCCTCATCTGTTTCATCCCCTACATCCTGTCCTTTACTCCTTTCTTCTTATTTCGTTCTACCCAGAATTTGTTTTATTATAAGGTTAAAGTCATTATAAATGACTGGTGGTTCCACGCTCAGGCATGATTAGAGCTCACATTGGATGTGTACCATGTTTGACTCCTAACAGGCTCAGGCCCACCACTTCAAGTGGGCACAGGCACAGTTTTAATCACAGTTCAGAGCATTCACACAGTCAAATAAACCGAGCTTCAGAGGGAAACCGACACAGGAGAGATCACAGTTTGTGCACACCCCAAATCTAAAATTCTGCTTTAATAATACTAACATTACATAACCTTTTACTCGTTTCTAATCTAATTTAGCATAAACAAAAGTATTTCGATGACTTCAGTTCACCCCCAGTGAAAATATCCAATGTGACCACAGCAAGATCATAATTCTGTCACGACTTGCTCTCTCAGAACTTTAAAAAAGCTGACACGAACATGTTTTTGTTGTCCCAATAAGTCTGTTTACTTCGAGCTCATGCTTGTCCCTAATGTGCTGTAGCCTAGAATATTCCTTCTCATTTGAGACTAGACTTAGACAGATAGTGACCCCAATATCACAGCATTATAGAAAATAGTGTTTATGTTCCTTACTCTAATCCACGTCAACTGCTCCCTTTGCTATCAATACAGTGTTCTTACGTTGGTTAATGTAGACAGGGCTGTGTTTCTCAACCATGGTCCTGGGGGCACCCCTGCCCCACACATTTTAGAGCATTATTCAATTGGTGTGCCACAGTATAGGAGAGCAGGAAAGGCGTGCTGTGAAGATTTTGATGTATGATAACTTTTTTTTTCAAATTCCACAAGATATTTCAAATTTAAATAGGTTGTGTTATGAAGTGTTATGGTGCTGTGACAATAATTTGTCATCTAAAATATGCTCACGAGGTGTTAATTGTCACGGTTGTTAATGGCTGTCATTGCCTCATCTCATCGGGATACCAAATCTGAGTTCATCGAAACAAGCCCAGGGTTCACACTGAAGGTACGTATGCTAATATTAGTAAACCACAGGCCCCGTGGAACATGTATGACATGAGTTTTTGGTGTGCCATGAGGCTTTTTCATTTATAAAAATGCCCCATGGCAGAAAAAAGGGTTTGGAAACACTGTTTTAGGGGATTCCCTGCTTTAACAAATGCACCCCAGAAGGGCCTTGTTAATGAGCTGAGTGCTTGACTGAGTGGTGTGTTGAAGGCAAGGAAAATGCTAAAATATGCAAAGCCAGGGTGCCTCCAGGACCAGGTTTGAGAAACACTCCCACAGTGTATTGTTCAAGATCACAGTTCACAGCAAGTGAATGTGTGTGGTCTTTGTTAATGTGTGTGTTCGATGAGATGAGAATACAACCCAAATACAGTCTGAACACACACTAACATTTGGCATGGAGGCACCTTGTAAGGCCTTAATGACTTTCTCTACAACATATTTTTGTAATCACAATAAAGTATCACACACACTCTCAGGAGAGGCTTCTACTACATTTTTTTGATCATTGCTGTGAGGATTTGATTGAATTCTGCAACAAGAGTGTTAGTGAGGTCAGGAGGTCATCCTAAAAGTACTTAAAGAAGCAACATCATTCCACATACTCCTCTAACCCAGGCCTAGTACTGGGCATGGTGCCAATAGGTTCAGGATTTTCTGCTCCATAGTGTCTATTCTATTGTCAGTACTTCTACCACAGGGACAAGACGTGTGCTTTTGCACATTTATGTCAGCAATGGGTTCAGCTTCAAGTAGCTGAATCCATTCATTACAAGGGGTATCCACGAACCTATGGACATATAGTGTAGGAATTCAAGAGAACATACACATTTCCTATTCACTATACAAAAATTGTGAAAGCTACATAGAAATGCTGTTAAATATTTAAAACGGAGATGGAATTATTACCTTCAGTCAATTTATTACTCAGTAAAGATTTAGAAACGATCCGTGTTCACAAAAGTGTATCTTCTCAAATTTCCTATGGTATGTACTGGACTAGGAAAACATTTCTATGTGTGCTCCTTTTGGACTGGAAAATGCTTTAGGAAGTTTTGAAACTGAAGGATCTGGTGTCACTGCCTTGTTTTAACGCTATTGTTTTCAGCGCAGAGGTGGGTAAACTGTGTGTGAGTGTATTATGTAATGCAGCATTTGTAAGACCTGTCTATGTGGGAACAAAGAATTTGACTGCTAGTTGTACCATGTTTGACTTTGTTTGTGGTAAAAAACTATGATGTGAACAATTTGATAAATGTGCTACTGAATATACTGGCCAGTAAATTTGGTGTATTGTCACATTACATTACAGTGTGCAAAAAAACTGGCCCAGGTACCTCACAGTAGTAGAAATAGATATTTAAAGAAAAGATACACATAACAATTATAAATGCAAAGTATATACACATGAACTTACACTATACATAAACTAAATTATATATATATATAATGTTCTAAAACTGTTCTAAAACTACTAGGTATTAATATGAGATGAGGTTAATATGAGGTTAATTACACTGATATTTGAATTATATTAACATATGACACTGTCGTAGAGTAATCGGCATTCGTATAAAAAAATATGAAATATTTCATTCCTTTTGACATATTGCACTGTGGATTGATTTAAAATAAAATGTAAAAGTAATGTGAGAAGTTAAGTGGAAGAGTCTGTGTCTGTAAGTCACTCTTGGTCATGAACACACTCTGGACAACAGCTGTTCTGTGCAATCATTATAATTACTGAACAATATCTATAATTACCGTGCAATACCTACAATTTCTGTGCGGTATCTATAATTACTCTGCAATATATATAACTACTCTGCAATATCTATAATTACTCTGCAATATCTATAATTACTCTGCAATACATACAATATCTGTGCAATATTTATAATTACTGTGTAATATGTGGTCAGTATCTGTCTAACTGTACAGTAGTTATCCACACAATTACATGTGTAAACCTGTAAATTTGTAAATATGTACAGATGTTTATTATTTTTATAGCAGATATTTTGTATAATGTGAATATTGGTCTACTTACTGCTCTGTATCTACTTACTGTAGATTCTGCTATAACAATGCAAATTTTCCCTTCAGCATAATTAAAGGATATTATTGGTGCAACCAGATAACACCACCAGTGAGCCACCATGTGGGAGACTGGGGTTCAATTTACAGTATTTCACTGTAAAATGCAGTTAATCTTGGTTAGTTTCTTCTTCTAGTTTCAATAAAAAAAATAAAAAGCTAATCCTGTGTTGGAAAGAACACCTTCAGCCACATTGACCAGCTGTGAATTCGATTGGACATCCCTAGTTAGGGGGCACAACTTTCTTAAACACTTTGGCAGACGTTTGCAATAAAGAAACACATAGAAACAGTTGCAGCAATTCTACCTTGTTAACAATAACATTATAAAAGTAAACACAAGCTTTGGATTTCAGTTCTGTTCAATGTCAGTTCAGTCATTTGATGTCCTTCTTTGTACTATTTACTGCTATAGAACAACTCATTACAGTTGAAACTAGAGCTGTATTTGTACAGCAAAGGTCAGTTAACCACAGCACCCTGTAAATGTAACAACAATGTAAATGTTCTACATTTATTATATCTGTATTATAATCATATATTCTGTACAGGTGACCCAGGCCTGTTCTTATATGCAGTTTGTGTGATTCTTAAATCACCTGACCAAACAACACTGACAAAGAACATGAGGAGCGCCGTGCAAAGTGGACAAGCTGCCCCACATCTTGTTCTCTTATTATATCTAGTACCCAGCTATGGGTGTTACAGAAGCTGTTAGAAGTAAAGAAATTAGCAGTGAGATTATGTTTTCTAGGAAGTAACCAGTAAAGTAATCATATTGCAGCCGGAGGAGAATCTTGTGACTTGTAACAGTGAAGATAATGTTTGTCAGGACTGTCAGAGGTCTAAATGTCAAAGAATTACAGATGTATTTACTCCTATCATTATACAACAAGTTAGACATCTAGTCTATTCCTGTTCTTCAACTGCCTTATGGCCTGCGCAGTACTATTGTGTGTGTGTGTAAATGGGTGGGTGGGGGAGGCGGGTCCTAAAGCATGAAAAAAAAAATTGCAAAACTGTCCTTGGCAGCCACAGAGTAGTGGAAACGTGTGTGTATGTGTGTGTTTGTGAGCAAGCCAGTTGCCAAGCTTCATACTGCAGCACACTGCTGCCCTCTACTGGTTCAGTGTGCACATGCAAGTGTTCATGTGCATGGATGGTGTTCAGATGCATACTGTGTATGTTTGTTGTTTGTATATGTATGGAAAGCACAAATCTTTGCCCCCATCCCAAAGAAAATACAGCAAAAATGCAGGAATGTGACTACTTGACTGGAACTGAAATAACCTTCTCATCTAGCTACTGTGCAAAACCTGTCGAAGGAAAGCTGATGTTTAGTCCACACTATTGGTGAAAGCATTTTACTTTATATTGGTGATATAGGTTGTGTTTTGTACTTATACTGGATTGTGTTGTGCACTGGTTCATAGACACTCCACTTAGGAGCCCAACAAATTGGATTTAGTATTGGATTGTAGAGAGGACCAGCAAAATGGGCTTCGATGCTAAATCAATAATATATTGGGATTTCTAAGCTGTGGATGATGCCTGACATGTTCAATTCCTTTACTGCAAACATTAGTCAGTTTAGGCAGGAAGTCCTGACAGATTAGGTTTACACTGTGACATGTTTACTGACTGATGGGGAGCAGGTGCTTTTACCTTTGGTCTCAATGACATTGATGCATTTTCTAACAAACTTGAAGCCAGTCTCATTCAGCTCCACTGCAGAAAACAACACCACAAATAGTCAATCATCATATCATCACAACAAAATGTATACTGAAAAATATTTCAAGCCTTCAAATTTCATCTGATTATAAATTTCAATGAACATCTCGTAACAACTTGTAAGAAACTGCTTCTATAAAATGAACTAAATGCATAATATGAAGCTCTATTAAGTCATATCTAAAGTAAACTATGTATAAAGTTCATAGCATGAAATAAAGCCTACAGTACATAATGATCTATCAGGTTTGATCTACATCTAAAGTAAACATTCTATGACACGTCTATAAAGTTCTTTCTATGAAGTAAAACTACTATCCAGATCTATAAACAGAAGTAAAAGTTGTTTTTTTTCTGTAAGGTCTACAAAGGTTCTATACAAATTTCTATAGAGTTACATCTATATATTGAAATGAAAAGAAAGTGCTACATACTTTCAGCTTGTTTGTGAATGGGAGAATGGTATATCTACAAGAAAAAAAGGACAGAGACATTTTTGATGAATAGAACTGTAAGGAGGCAAAAATGAACTCATTTGAAGTCAGTTGAAGTCAGTAGAAGTCAGTATATAAAAGACTTATGAAAGAGTATATTTTTGTGATCTTAATATTCATCTTCATTAATTCTGATTTTAGTGCATAAAAACACACAGATTAACTAATTGTTATGCAGATTAGAGGTTGTCAGTGTTGATGTTCATTAATTTTGGATTAATTGTCCAGTCCTAGTGGAGACTGAAGAATTGAGTAAATAAAAATATAATGGTAACAACTGGTGAAATAGTTACCCAGCCCCACTCATCAACCCAAAGTAAATCAGACAAAATTGGTTATGCTTAAACAAAAGCAAAATCAGATCCATAATCTTTTCATATTCTTCATTTATGTTTTTTTCCTTGGGAAACTAATCTCTATAGTTCACACATTTATGCAGAATGTCAAACTGTAAGAAAACCCCCTGAATTAACAGTATAATTAACAGTATAATTAACAGTATAATCAGTATAAATGAACAGTATAAATCTGTTATATTATGGAGACTTTCAGAATAGTGGAGAAAATTGAAGTTTTTATATTGTTTAAATGCAATACATGTCATCAAAACCCAATAACTGCATAAATAATGTTATTGCATAAATACTTTCATCACTTACTAATTTTATTATATTTATGTGACACCAGCCCAGGGAATGGCCGGGGCCATGTGAATAATACAAGTCGGACCCAGACATCCACACACAGTGGAGTGGCTTTAAGTGGACATGGCCTCTGCACCTCTCAGTCACAATTTTGATATAATTATTTACAGAAATATAATATCTGCCGTTTAAAAACTGTACTCTTGAGATACTATTTAATGTAATTACATAATTAGTGAATAATGGTCATTATTGACTTTATTCACCTTTGCAACAAAAACATGTTTAAAGGACACTGACATTTTAGTCATTATAGATACTTTTGTTTAAAAGTAAAATGAGAGAGAGAGAGAGAGAGAGAGAGAGAGAGAGAGAGAATACAGATAGGGGCCAGTCAGTGGCACAAGAGCTAGATGTTGTCAATAAAGCTCACCGGCTCTTTTCCATCCATGGCTTCCATCCACTGCTTCCTGCTGGCCTCAGAAATGGCCTGCAGTGTGACGGTGGGCCTACAGTTACATTTAGAATAAATCATTACGAGACATTCTGTCCAATCTACTGCACCCAATTGACTCTTTTGGCTTTTGTATTACATATTCAGCAGAGTAAACAGAGAAACAGTAATAAACAGAGAAGCCAAAAGAAACTTTAATTAAAGTTGTTTTAATTAAATTAGTATAATTGTAATACAGTTTTAAATTGTATAGAAAATATTTATTGTTGTTTAATTACACTTAGTTTTCAAGTTATTTTATTGGGTTTATAAGTGGTGAAAAAAGAGGAGTCCTCACACACCCACCCACACACAACATTGTCACAAAGAAAAATGAAAATCTAGGGTCCCGTGTCTTGAGGAAAAGATGTGAGGGTCCCCTAAGAGAAGAACAGTTTTAAACAGGGTAGGAAAATGAGTCAAAATCACTGCCAAGAGCTGATTTAAGAGTCACACATCTGAGCCCATAAATGTGTAACATGAGGGCTGGAGAACATGTGGAGCTGATTTGCAAAGAACTGCCTGCAGGCAACATTCCTATCCTGAAATACTGTGCTGGTGTTGGTAAAGTGGGATTTATGAAGCACATTACATTACAACTAAATGTGTCATTTTAACAGGGAAGACCAAACATTTGCACAAGGATATACTCTGCGCATAAGAACCTTATTTTAATGTTCTAAAGAGGACTGTTCAGCACCATAATAGGGTCAAGTGGAGGTTGCTGAACTTTGGCACTTCTGCCTCAGGGCACATGCATTTCATTTCACTCTTCACTTCTGTCTTTAACTCTGACCAGGCATCAAATTGCTCACCTCTCCTGAGTCTCAATGTCGAAGCAGAAGCGTTTATCGATAGACTCAGTTTTACGGCGAATACACAACTTCAGATTCAGCTCTACAGGAACCTGAAAGATAGAATGAGAAAAGAGAGACAAACAGAAAATTATTAAAGTGACACTTCACATTCACAAGCAAACAGTAATTAATTACACAAGCCATGCATGGTGCTTCTTTATTTTTACAATGGAGTAACAAGGCTGATGCTGTAAGGCTAACGTTGCACTCCGACAATTGCACACTTTTATTAAAGCAAGTGTTGTGTATGATCTGAGGATGGCAGGTTCGAATCCCCGGGTGATGCTGCTTGCCACTGGCAGAAATTGGCCAGCTAAACTGGCCTGGTTTCCCTCTCGCTCCCTGTGTAGATGGCGCTCTCTCCCCCCACATCACACTCCGTGTGATGCTGGTCGACACAGGCATCTGTTAGCCATTGTACCAGAGCGAAGGACCTGCCGCTTTCCTCTGAGCGTGTTGGCTGTTCAGAGAGGCAGCAGTTTGAAAAGTTTGAAAAATACGTTCCTATGTATCAGAGGAAGCAATTGTTCATTCTCACCCTCCTAGTGTCAGGAACATCACGTGTAATAGGGGGATAATGGGGTTGAGGAATTGGCACTTCTAAATTAACAGGGATAAAAAAAGCAAGTGTTGCTGTAAAGTAACAGCACAGGTGTGATCAAGCAGTATTTACAGTAACGGAGCTACTGCAATTAATTAATTAGCAGCATCATTCAGCAGAGTGGTAAAAAAAACATGCCAGTACACTGGAGACTGTCTTATGCAGGTTCTCTATATGGAGGACTGGGCAAGTAGTCAGCTATTCACCCTTTGTATCTCCTTCCCCAAGCATTTGTCCATGCACCCATTCATTACAACAGATCAGACACCAAACATGTTTTGGCCGATCAACTGCATTTGAGGTCAGTGATCAATTCACTGTGTTCAATAGATTTTTCACTAAAATGTTTCTGTAACTATTATTGTTGGATCTATAAAACCTGCGGCATACGGTTGTAAAAGAACATGCACACCGATTGTGTGTCGGGAGACGAGAATGTACCACAGAAGCCACACACCCAAGTATGTGGCGAGTGTATGTCCGTATGTTTGTTTCTAATGAACGCGTTCAGCTACTTGAAGCTGCACTTATTGCTGACACTTCTGGAGAAGATAGTCTCGAACTAATTGGCACCACGCCTAATGCCAGGTGTGCGCTAAGAGGGGTAAACCCGCCCAGCTGTGGAGCAGTTGAACTGTGTTCTCTGGAATGATGCTGCTGCATCCGATATTTTTGGAAGGAGTTGAGGAGTTGGGGATGAGGTGGGCTTGTGTTCATCCAGCATCCTGACCTCGTGAATGCTCTTGTAATCAAATCGTCACGGCAATGCTCCACAACCTAGTGGAAAGACTTCCCTGGACAGTAGAAAGAGTTCCTTTCTCAAAGCAGGATCAACTCTTTTTAACCCAATTAATGTGCAGGTGTCCCAATACTTATGGTCACATAACATATCTCAGAGATCACTGAAGAACTCTTTAGAACAGTTTAAGAAGAGTGTGCAGTGATGCAGGCGTACAGTTGGCAGAATGCTAGTTGGTGGGGAATATAAGTCCTTTAGGTATAAGATGCAAGATTGCTCCAGTCCTGAAAATAAGGAAGCATCAAACATGTCTTGACTTACTACAGAAAGAAGCAATAGATCATTTAGGAGGACACTGCAGAAGATGATTCGACTGGATTTCTGAATGCAGGTGTTTTACCTGTTTGGTTGCAGGTTTCTGTTCAGTTGGCAGCAACAGCAGCACTTTAGAATCCTTCATATACTTACAATAATACTTCACCCAGGTCATCCCCAATGCCCCTAACAGAGAGATGGAGGAAGAGAAAGAGAAGGGTGGGGGAGTGGCAAGAGGGGAGAGAAAGACAAAGAAAGTGACAGTGAAGAAATTGAGAAAGTGAGGGGAGAGAGAAGGAGAGATAGAGTAAGTGAGTGAGTGAGAGAGGGGGGGGATCAGAGGGGGACAAATGATGAGAAAAGGAGAGGACAGCAAGAAAGTGACAGAGAATCCATTTTCAGAGAGGGGAGGGGAGGGAGGAAGAGAGAGAGTGAAAGGGATAGAGGGAGAGGACAGCAAGAGGAGGACAAAAAGGAGAAACGGGGATGGATTGCAAGAAAGTGACAGTGAGGGAATTGGGAGAAAGAGAACAAAGACAGTAACGGAAAAGAGAAAGAAAGAGAGAAATAGAAAGAAACAAGCAAAAAGTAAGAAGACAGTGTTAGGGACAGTAAAGATTTGGGGGGGCAGATGAGACAAAGAGAGCAGAGTGAGATGGGGAGAAAGAGAGAGAGCAAGAGGCGGAGAATGAAGACAGGAAGACAGAAAACAATACGGGGGAGAAAGAAGAAAGAGAAACGGTGATGAGAGAAAAGACAGATAAGGAGGACAAAATTAAGAGTGAGAAGCAGGTAGAGAGAGAGAAATTGGGGGAGAGAGAGAAATAACAGGTTCATTTGTGGGATCATAAAGCAGCGTGTTGTCGGCACCCAGTGCTTTTAGAACTGCGGGAGTGAACACGCACTGCCTGGAAGCCACAGAGGGTCTGAGTGACTCTTTAATATGTGGTGGGGGTGGAGGTGGGGGTGGAGGTGGGGGGTATAATTACAGAAAGTTGGAGCCTTCAAGCGTTGAGTTACAAATTGGAGCTTGGGGACCCATGTTCTTGACACTTAGCGGTTTTGTGCTACTTGAAATGCACAGTAATAACACCACAATTACACTCCCAGTCGCACTCCAGCTGCAGACCAATTCATTAAGTAATTGGTCATCATAATCTGCCAAGGTGAGTGCTCTTATGTGCACTAGTCTGCAGGACAGCACGAGAACGTCCAGAGCAAAGCTGATCTTGTCATTTGATCATTTATCCTCTGTGGCAAGCTGATGTCTTACTGAGAAACGCCTGCAGGCAGCTCAGCTCCATCCTCCAGCTGTCAGAGCGGCCGAGCACCCATTTATGCGCAAAATATGAGCACTCAGAGATGATTAGAGGAAGAATGGACATGTTTCAGAGTGAGTGCTTCTCATTAGGGCTAGACGGACAGGCAGGAAGGCCGAAGCAATGATACAGTGATGTTGGAAAAGAAGTTGTTGATTCACTTTAAGGAATATTATGTTGTTTGATGGAGATGGTGGTGTTTGTTTGAGAATGATGGAGAATGACCACGTTTAAGCATATTGCTCATTGAATTTTATTTATTGGACAATAATGGTGATAGAAATGTATGGTGTTAGGTTGGGGAATTATTGTGTCTGGAGAATGGTGTCTGATGGAGAATGGTGTCTGATGGAGAATGGTGGGGCTGGGTTGAACAGTGGTGGTTTCAGATGGAGAATGATAGGTTTAGGTAGAAGAATAGTGATGTCAGATGAATAATAATGGTGTCTGGTTGGAGAAAAACTGTGCTTGGGCGAAGAATGATGGACTATGGCAGAGAATGGTGGTGTCAAATGGAAAATGATGGCATTAGGTTGGAGAAAAATGGTGTTAGGTTGGAGAATGCTGGTGTCAGATAAAGAGTAATGGTGTTAGGTTGGAGAATGCTGGTGTCAGATAAAGAGTAATGGTGTTAGGGTGGAGAATGCTGGTGTCAGATAAAGAGTAATGGTGTTAGGGTGGAGAATGCTGGTGTCAGATAAAGAGTAATGGTGTTAGGGTGGAGAATGCTGGTGTCAGATAAAGAGTAATGGTGTTAGGTTGGAGAATGCTGGTGTCAGATGGAGAGTAATGGTGTTAGGGTGGAGAATGCTGGTGTCAGATAAAGAGTAATGGTGTTAGGTTGGAGAATGCTGGTGTCAGATGGAGAGTAATGGTGTTAAGTTGGAGAATGCTGGTGTCAGATGGAGAGTAATGGTGTTAAGTTGGATATTTCATCTCTGCCTTTCTATTTTTGCATTTTGATCAGCAATGAAATGCTTTAATCACATAATGTACACTGTCCAATCAGAAATGTGTTCTTAGATACCTATGTAAAATGCTCTCTCATTGTCCTATATTCCTTCTGGAGGTTCTAGATAGCCTGTGAGTGTGAGGTGTAATGTGAGCAGGCTTCTGTCAGTTAGAAATACAGAAGAGTGGCAGCAGTTCTGTGTCAGAGTTCGCTGTGCTGAAAGAGACACTGTTTCACTGCAACCCATCAAGCCGAGTCCATGCTAATGACCGTCACAAACCTGAGATCAAGCTCTGAACGTCAGTGTTACATCTCGATCTGTTCAAGTAAATCACCATTACTTCAGAACTAACATGCTGCAAGAATCCCAAAGGAGGTGCTACCAGAAATCAGCAAGATGGCTTACTTCGGTGGAGTTGTCCTGCCTCAAGTGGAGGAGTTCAAGTATCTCGGGGTCTTGTTCACGAGTGGGGGTGAGAAGGAGCGTGAGATTGACAGACGGATCGGTGCTGCCGCCGCAGTCATACGGTCGGTGTACCGGTCCGTTGTGGTGAAGAAGGAGCTGAGCCGAAAGGCGAAGCTCTCGATTTACTGGTCAGTCTACGTTCCCACCCTCACCTATGGCCATGAACTGTGGATAATGACCGAAAGGACAAGATCGCGGATACAAGCGGCCGAAATGAGTTTCCTCCGCAGGGTGGCCGGGCGCTCCCTTAGAGATAGGGTGAGATCCTCGGCTACACGGGAGGAACTCGGAGTAGAGCCACTGCTCCTCTACATTGAGAGGAACCAGTTGAGGTGGCTCGAGCATCTGTTTCGGATGCCCCCTGGGCGTCTCCCTGGGGGGGTGTTCCAGGCACGTCCTACCGGGAGGAGACCGCGGGGTAGACCCAGGACACGCTGGAGGGACTATGTCTCTCGGCTGGCCTGGGAACGCCTCGGGGTCCCTCCTGGGGAGCTGGCTGAGGTGTCGGGGGAGAGGGAAGTCTGGGCTTCCCTGCTTAGACTGCTGCCCCCGCGACCCGGCCCCGGATAAAGCGGAAGAAGATGGATGGATGGATGGATGGCTTACTTTGCTCTATTTTCAGCATTTGTGGCCTGAACTGAAAGACGGGTTCTAACAGGCCCAGTTTAATCTCACGTTCAATGGTAATGATTATTTTTTCTCATCCATGTGAAGATGTATAATCTCCTACAGGCCGTTATGAACCATCGTAAGCGGTTGTAATGTGTTAATAATATGCTCACATTTCTCCTGGATGAAAAGGTAACCCTCCATGGCTGACTGTTGGCCATGTCTGTTGAAGACCGACTTGGGCTGCTTCATCCTCTTCATTAGTTCCTCCATTTCCTCTCGTGTGCTCTCAAAGTGGTTACGTGTCTACAGAACAAACAGCAATAAACAGCATTCCTCATCAATTTCAGTGAAGAATGATGGTTTGTGGTTAGACGATGATAGTGTTGATAACTAATAACGCCTGGTGGAGAATGTGAGTAAGTGAGGGAGAGAGATCATGTTTAATTAGAGAATGATGGTAATTAAAGGGGAATGCTGCTGTCAGATGGAATATGACAGTGTTTGGTCAGGGAATGTTGATGTTTCATTGAGGGCTTCAACGTTATTTAGACCAGTGGCCCCCAACCTTTATGTCACCGCAAACCAGTAAACGCTTGACAATTTTTCTGTGGACCGAGGGGGTGGGTTGGGTGTCTGTTAGTACTCAAAAGCTCTTCTCCTCTCCTCTCCTCTCGACCACGTAACCAAGAGAACTTGGTCATTTCTCAAAATAAAAAGTTTTTCAAAATAAAATATCCTTAAATGGAAATATTTCATTATTTATTGTGTGAGGCCCGGTACCAATTGTTCCACGGACCGGTACCGGTCCACGGCCTGGGGTTTGGGGACCACTTATTTAGACCGATTCAAGATGTGAAAGGTCATCTAGTGGAAACAGATGGACTGCGGTAATAAAGACCTGCATGTCACTGCTGAAATGCTGTGATGACTGAATTGTGTGTTCACTGGATTATCCGAACGATAACGGGTTGAAGCAGTATGAACGGCTGCACGGCCGACACAGATCGGTCTGATTAATTCATTAAAGGAAGTGACAGCAGAGTGATTCATTTATCAACTCACGTTTTGCAAGCTTAGCTGCAGCTCTTGCTTATAAGGCATGAAGTCCTGAGTCATCTCCACTGTCAGATTATTCAGAGTCAAAATGCTCTGCAGGAAGGCAAGAACCTGTCAAACACACACAAACATTCTGAATGTTACTTTTATTACAACTCAATTCTGGATATTAATTTTAGTATACGTTCAGTCTGGATATCAATCTACAGATCTCCAAGTCTGCGTCTAAATGAAAAATACCTTCCTAGTAATTATTTGAAACTAGAAAATCTGCACAAAAATCATGTACTAACATACTAATATATAGGATTTATAGTACACATACTGCAATAATTATATTACTGATATTTATTATTAGATATTATGATTATACTGCATTTTTATGATATTTAACATTAGATTTACTGAAATATACCAGTTTTATGACTAGTATTTAACACAAGGTTTACTGCAATTATACTACAATATTTGCTTAAAGATTGCAGATTTATTACTGATATTTATTATTAGATTTATGGTAATTATAACACAGTTTCATCACTGATATTTATTATAGGGGTGGGCAATATTATGATGTTTTTTGAAATTGTGATAAATCATGATACAAAATTGGATATTGAAGATATTGTCAATGCTTAAAACATTGAACAACTGCACAGTTCATTACAGAGAGAGAGAAAGATGTAATCAGTGTTGTATGTAGTTAGATAATGTAAAAATCATTCAAAATCACTTCACTCAGTATGGGAAAACATTTTGGATATTTACAAATATATTTACAGCTACTATACTGCAATTATGATATTTATTAATAAATTCCGAGACACACAAACTAGTTTCTCCTTGTCCCAGCAAAGTCGAATGTAAATGTGGAAAAATATGAGCTACAGCAGAAATCAAAGCAGAAACTGCTGTAGTTTAAACCCGACACACTTACAGGCTCAACAATATCGAATTTCTTCCTGTCTTCCACCTGCTGGATCTGGTAGACATATTCAACAGACGACTCATAGAACGCTTGCCTTTCCTTCTCCAAAAGCTCATCCGCCTACATCGCAAATACACACACACACACACACACACACACACACACACACACACACACACACACACACACACACACACACACAATAAAAATATAAACAATAGAATGACCAAATGAATCATCAGTATTAAGCATTAATGGACTACTGACAGAATTAAAGCCACGTTAATTTGTTTTAAACTAAAAAAATATTTTATACTAATAATATAATATACAATAAGCACCAATATATGCCAAATGTTATATTCAACACATATTTCTATTTTAATACAGTTTAATCATAGTAAGATGCTCCAAAAAGCTGTAACCTGCCCAAAACAATAAAAGTGCATTAGATTGCAGAATTATTGGCAGAAAAATGCTGCTAACTGTGCAGAAAAGGATCAGCCCAATGAATCTGGTGGTGTTTTTATTACAGTTATTTTTACACAAATTAATGACGTGGTTACTTATTCGCTGGATATGACCGGTACATGTTTGAAAATATCTTATATCATGTTTTAATATCTTAAGTTTGCCATGTGCTCATCTCACAGCATGAAGCTGAAATTCCACCTTAAAACACTAGCACTGTTAATCTGCCTCCTGCACTATTTATTTATTTATTTATTTATTTATTTATTTTATTTAAAACATTTAGCGCACACTCTTATCCAGAGTGACTTACAAGTTTACTCATATTACAGAGGTGGGCCATGGTAGTTAGGAGTCTTGCCCAAGGACACTGTATTGGTGGAGTACAGCATAGTTACCCAGACTGGGACCGGTCTCCCACATCTGTTGTGCCACACCATTTTCCTCAAGGA
>CM067511.1:19853491-20038491 GCA_034509495.1 Acestrorhynchus altus | reverse complement strand
TAACAGGTGGCACATTTTGAAGTTTTTCCCGTGAATGAGTTCCACTTGCCTTCTTCACATATGCTCCGTTATTTTCAAGAGAGGCACTCTGTGTCTGCCTATTTTTCAAACTATCCATGCCTTCCTGCTGACCAGCCTTGGGATGATCTTTTGACCATGGACTCTTCCTCACACTGAGCCTTGCTCACTTACTCAGGTTCAGGAGGATGTTCAGGCCTTTACCCCCGTATTGGCTAGATGTTGAATTTTATTGTTGTGGAAATCCACCAAACCACCTTCAATATCACTCTAGCTCCAGGATGTTTTGTCATTCTTACAAATTCTAGCTGCACTCTATTCAAAATAGGATTCATTTCTTTCATTCTTTCATTCACTTGATGCAATGCTGGCTGGCTGACTGACAGACCGACTGTGTGTGTGTGTGTGTGTGTGTGTGTGTGTGTGTGTGTGTGTGTGTTCACTCACTTTTGTGACACCAATTTGCTCCTTCCTGAACTTCTCCAGAGGCTTAATAAGCAAATCACATGCATTCTGTACCTGAAAGAGAAAGAAAGAGAAAGAGAAAGAAAGAAAGTAAAAGAAAGTGAGAGAATGTGTGTGTGTGTGTGGGTGTGTGTGCATCAGTGAGTGAGTGAGTGAGTGACAGAAAGAGAGGTACAAAGAGAGAGGTAGATAGAGAATGAGAGAAAGAAGGGGGAGGGTACAGAGAGAGATGTACAGAGTGAGAGAGCGAGAGTACATAGACAGAGAGGGAGAGAGAATGAAAAATATTAAATGTTGTTCAAACGTTCTTGTTGAATGCTTTTAAAACTAGGACACGTCTATGGCAATAAAAATGTCAATATTTGTCATGCCAACAAAACTTTGAATTGAATTGAATTGAATTGAATTGAGTTGAGTTGAATTGAACTGAGAGACCCAGAGATACAGAGGGAGATGTGGTTATTAAAGAAAGGTATTGGCTGGTGATGTGTGCATATGCAGGTTGATTCTCTTCAGCAGAGCAGAGCTGGTTTTAAACGTGTGGCTATTTTATGTAAAAATGAAAAATGAGAAACACACAGGGAACCGACAGACAATGGAGGAAGTTGTAGCCCTTCTTGAAAAAACTCTGGTTAATGTGAATCAGTGATAAATCACTCCTTCAGAATCTAGAGCCTCCTGATGGGCCAGTTCTGCTGCTTTCAACAGAGACATAATAATGACCTCAGGACTCTGTTAAGCTATCAAACTTGCACGCACGAGGTTACTGCACACGACGTAAACATAAACCCTCCACAGACATAATGTATATAAGCAGAGCTTCACACTGTCACAGAATGCACTCTATAATGGTTCTTCAAGAGTTGCTTAATAAACACAAAGGTTCTATATTTGAATTCTTAAACAATTCATTGTCAGATGCAAGAAACCCTTCTTGTATGTGGTTCTTTAACGGAGGGATTCTAAAACAAAGATTTAATTCATCAATCCAATCCTTTTTTTTTAGCTATTTAACTATTCACAGTGCCTCAAGAATATTGCTGTATTTAGCACCATCTGTCTTCACTTCAACTCAGACCATTTTCCCCTGACCCTGCTGCTGCATGATTCACAGGGCCTTGCAAAAGTATTCACAGAATTGTCCATCTTTTGCCACCTCACAGCCTGGAATTAGAAATGGATTAGTTGAGGGTTTGCATCATTTCATTTACAGAACATGCCTACAATTTTGAACATTTGATTTTTTTTTATGAAGCAAACAACAAATAGGACAAAACAACAGAAAACGTCAGTGTGCATCCCCCCCATTTTTTGCCCATTCCTCAAGGCAAAACTCCTAACTCCTTCAAGTGAAGTGATTTCATTAGATATTAGATCAGATAACTAAAAAAAAAAAAAAAAACATTTAAATAGAGGTTGTAATGTAACAAAATGGTTAAAAAGCCAGGGGGGGTGAATACTTTTGCAAGGCACTGTATAGTACATGTTTTGAAATGGTGTATAAATATCTGAATGTTTAACTGAAATGCAGTCAACTCAAGTGTGACATCAGTCACACCTCAAACATCCACCTTCTGAGATAACTGAGAGGCAGAAGTTAACCAAGCTTAACTTAAACTATAGAACTCTAGTACATCCATACAAACAATTAATTCAACACAATTCGAAGTGGATTGAACTTTACGATCCTAAATCCAACCTAAACGCATCAGAATATGCATCCAAATGAAGACTAGCATATATTTTATTCCACCATAGCAGTTTAATTAAGCTCAACCAGATTTTATTTCCATCTGCAGAATGTTTCTGATCAAACTGAGTTTAATGAAACTCAGGTTGGATTTAGGTCGTCTGGTTCAATCACTGCTGCTTTCTTTTCATTGGCTTCTACACGCATCACATTCAAAACCTTGACGCTGGCCTACAAAGCCTAAAATGGACCAGCCCCTCCAAACTTGACGACAATGGTCAAAACTCGATCTGCATCAGGAGACCTTTGAGCATCAAATACAGCTCCTCTTGACCCACCATCCCTCAAGTTGCATGGAAGACAAGCATCCAGACTCTTTTCTCTCCTGGTAGCAAAATGGTGGAATGACCTTCCCCTTCAAACACTGACTGTAGACCCTCTCATTCAAGAGCACTTATCTCGTTGACTCTTGAGGGTATCAAGGTATCCAACCTGACATTTGTATTTGACAGCATCTAAGCTTGAGGTATCTCTTGACTCTAACCTCTACTAACTAATATTTTCCGAGTGAACAGCAAAGCACTTTTCCAAGTTAGTCTGGGTAAGTCTGCCAAATGTCATGAATGTAAATGTAATGTAAACGTTTACTTTGGGGATCTTAGTTGTAGTAACAGTTAGTAATAGTAAGCATTTTTTGGAAGCTGTATTTCAGTCCAGCTAGTTCTTACTGTGAGTGCTGCCCTGCTTCAAAATGCTGCCCTATTACATCATCCAAATGAGATGCAAATAACTGTGCAAAGTAAATTCTGTGACTGGGATACATAACTCAGTCGTACTGATTGTGAAAAGATACCTGTATGCTAGGTAGATTCTGGAGAAAGGTCTGTGCGGACACACAGAACATTAGTGGACGATGTTGCTGTGGGAATTTAAAACAGGTTCTACAGGAACCTGAAAAACTGCTCTTCCTTGTTTTCTATGCCCCCACTTCAACTCCAGATAACCAAATATGACTACACTTTGGCTTCATTCTATGCCTTTAAACTCATTTAAGTATCCAGGCTCTGGCAAGACAGCTGCTGATCTTGTGGAGTCTGCAGGCCTGTGTATAGGTCAGTGTCACGGTAGGACAAGTGCTTGATGGACTAGCATGGTGAATAACAGGAAAAAGGAAAAGCTGCAAGTCTCTGACAGCAGCTCAGATCCTGCACTGCATGGAAAAGGGCTTTAAGGTTTGATGAATTATTTCAGAAAAGTATTTCACTCCAAATCTCTTTTCCAGGAGCGTCTCCAGGTCCTGTTTGTGCCATTGGCTGTTTCGCGACTAACAAGGCACTTTGTTAAATTCAAAGCATAACTCAGGGCATTGTTCTCTCGTTTACATCATCATCAATATAAACCCAAATCGGTTTGTAGAGCCAAACTAACAGACTGAGCACATGATCTGCAATTTACTTCAAAGGAACAAAAGTGCCTGCTGTGCTGTAACATGTTAATTATTGATCGCTTTCTGTTATTGAGAGTGAGGGTGTGTACGTGTGATCACATGGTGAATGTGATGAACTACTCACAAGTGACAATTTCGACAACATTCTGCTCTTGTTGAACATGTACACGTGACAAAGTTTCTACACTTCATACAAATTCACTAAACTCCAGTGACTTTACAAGAGGACTTTGTAGTTCTATAACTACAGAATGCAGTCCATCTTTTCCCTCTTTATACATTGTTAGCCTTCTTTCACCACGATCTTCAATAGACAGGACCCTACAGGACCACCACAGAACAGGTATTATATTGTTCTCTGCACTACAGTGACACTGACATGCTGGCGAGATGTTAGTGTGTGTTGCACTGGTACGAGTGGATCAGACAAAGCTGTGCTGGTGTAGTGTTAAAACACGGTGTCAGTCCACTCTATTAGACATTCCTCTAGCTGCTCCACCTTTTAGCTCACCTGTTGCTGCCCAATTTGTGTTGGTCATTCTCTTGCCCTTCATTAGTGCTCACAGGACACTGCTGGCTAGATGTTTCTGGTTTGGTATGAATCTGCCATTAACCACATCTATCGAATCACCTATCCATACTTTCATCAATTAGTCGACTAATGTAAAGTCTTTTTCTACAAAAAATGTGTGAATTTATTATGTGACTTTTATTTTCTCAAAAACAAATCATTTAGCTAAGCAATGTGTAAACACGGGTTTACATACTGAAGAGAAAACATTTAAGTCATCAATTACAATCATGAACCACGGCAGCCCGAGTTGGGTGACTGCTCTGAATCCAGAGGTGACAGTAAGGGGGTTAAAACTCCTGGAGGCAGTCACAATGTTATAGCTGTGCTACACGCTATTGTCATGTGACTCTCAGAAACTTGTTTTATGGCATCTCTTCCACACCACAAAACTCGTGCAGTGTTAGGTAGTGTATCCAGAAAGTATTCACAGCACTTCAATTTTTCACTATGTCACAGTCATATTCCGAAATGGACCTTTTTATTGTTTTCATCAAAATTCTACACACCGTACACCACAATGACAAAGTAAGAAAGGTTAGTTTGAATATTTTGCAAAATTACTAAAAGTAAAAATAAAAAACACAAAACTATAACATAAATAAGTATTCATAGCCTTTACCATGACACTCAAAATTGAGCTCAGGTGCATCTTGTTTCTCCTTCAGATGTTTCTACAGCTCGAGGAAGGGTTTAGAACAAACTCTGTTATATCGAAGGTCACAGGAGCACAGTGGCCTCAATCATCCATAAATGGAAGAAGTTTGGAACCATCAGGACTCTTCATAGAACTGGCCGCCCAGCCTGAGTGATCAGGGTAGGAGAGCCTTAGTCAGGGAGGTGACCAAGAACCCAGTGGTCACTCTATCAATCAGACATTTATGGCTGAGTGGCCAGATGGAAGCCACTCCTTAGTAAAAGACACGACAATCCAAGTGGTGTTTGCCAAAAGTACCGAAAGGAGTCTCATCCCATGAGAAACATAAAGATTGAACTGAATCTTTTGGACTGAATGCCAAGCATCGTGTCTAGAGGAAACCAGGCTCTGCTCATGACTCGGGCCAGTACCGGTCCTGCATCATGCAGTGGGGATTTTTTCTGCAGCAGGAACTGGGAAACTACTCAGAGTTGCAGGAATGTACAGAGACATCCTGGATGATAACCTGCTCCAGAGTGCTCTGGACCTCAAACTGGGATGAAGGTCTGTCATCTAAAAGGACAATAAACCTAAGCACACAGCCAAGACAACAAAGAAGTGGCTTCGGAACAACTCTGTGAATGTCCCTGAGTGGCTTGAACTCGATAGAACATATCTGGAGATATCTAAAAATGGCTGTGCAACAATGATCTTCATCCAATTGATGGAGATTGAGAGGTTCTGCAAAGAAGAATGGGAGAAACAGTCCAAAAACAGGTGTACAAAGCTTGTAGAATCAAAAAGACTTGAGGCTGTCATTGCTGCCAAAGGCTGTGAATATTTATATACATGTTATATTTTTGTGTTTTATTTTTATTTATAAATTTGCAAATATTTCAAACAAACTTTTCTCACTTTGTCATTGTGGAGTGTTGTGTGTAGAATTTTGAGGGGGAAAATGAAAATGAACTGAATCCATTTTGAAATGAAAAAATAAAATGATAATAAAATGTGAAAAAAAAGTGAAGCACTATGAATATTTTCCAGATGCTCCATCTTTCCTTCATTTAAGTGCCATTTTCTGGACATAATGGAAGCAATCAAGCAATGTTGTCCATGAGCCATCACATGCATGGCCAAGTGTAGAACTTGCAAAGTTCGCAAGTCTCAAAATCTCCGACATGACCACCAGGTTTCATTACCGCCAGTTGAGTGTGTGTGTGTGTGTGTGTGTGTGTGTGTGTGTGTGTGTGTGTGTGTGTATTACACTTTATTTAACTGTATTTAACTAAACTTGTTCTGATCTGTGTTTTCTCACATGGTAGTGTGAGCATTACATGAAACACACTCTCTTTACCTTTTAAGGTGGTTCTAATGCTATGAAGCTAACTGTAATACTATGTTTAATACTATGTTTTAGTTAGTTTAATACTATGAAGTAGTAACTAAAATGGCAACTTTACAGAAGAAGGAAAAAAATTAAATGACGTCAAAAGATGCAAAATGGCAAAAATATAAACGTATTCGTTATTGTACGGCTTTGCTATTGCTTTAGTGATGAAAGATGACTGACAAACGTCAAGGAAACAGAAAGAATAGTGATTGACCAACCAGAATCATCCTGTCCTCCTCTACTTTCTGTAGCAGACCAGCGAACTCACGAAAGGACTCCGCTGGAATAAACGCACACTCTCAGTCAAACACGTGTTAGATAAATAAACAAACAAATAAACAGATCATCAAAATGCACTGTTCCTGGTTATTATGCACAATTGGTTTTCAAAACATTTTAAAGGTTGTAAAGAACTGAAAATGGTCATTTGTTGAATTTGATCTCATTGAGAGATCACATTTACTGAAATTCAAGTCTATTTCAATCAAAAACATCTTAACAGGCCAAGTTACACGCTAACATAATACTCCTCTGAAATCACTTTCACAATTCTTGCATCCCTTGAACTTTCTTTGCAGGATGTCAGAACAGAATCAGAATCAGGTTTAATTATTTTGTTTTATTAATCTATTAATTAATCCAGATAAAAAATACATTTTGAATTACAGAATACAGTCTTTGGAAATATATACATGTTAAAATACTTATAAAAAACAATGGTTATGATAATAAATAAATCTGTACATTCAGAGTTATTACACAGGTAAGTAAAACAAATTGCACAAGTGAAACATAGTTGTTCAGAGTGGTCACCCATTAAGGGAGGAGTTATTGAGTTTAATGGCCACAGGTAGGTATGACCTCCTGAGGTGCTCTGTAGTGCACTTTGGTGGGATGAGTCTTGCACTAAAAGTGCTCCTGTGTCTCATCACTGTTTGGTAGAATAGGTGAGAGACATTGTCCAAAGCCTCCCAGAGATGCTGTTTTGATGTTAACTGCCTCCCGTCCTTATAGATCTTTTGCTTGAGGACACTCCAAAGGTTCTCTCTAGGGTTGAGGTCATGGGAGGATGGTGGCTACACCATGCGTTTCTCTGCATTTCATGCATGTCTGGGCCCACTGCACATGTTTCTGCTTGTCAGAGGTGGTTGGTTAGGGGTGGCTGAAAAGTCGGTTTATGCACAACAGCGAGCCTATGGAGAATACTCTGGAGCTACTCTCTTAATCCAATGAATTTGTCTGTCAGAAACCTTCCTCATTATGCCTTTATCTGAACAAACCCATGTGTGCTGCTTCATTGGGCTCCCTGGAAAGCTAATTATCACAGGTGTCTGAGATGGATTTCAGCGAAAGAGTCTTCGGCAAAGAGTATTTTTGGAATTGATGGTGTGAAACACAGATGCTGTGAGGAGGATGTGTCTGAGCATCATCTAATGAGCTTCAGAGCCCAGTCAATACAAATGTTTGGGATCGTGTGACTTACCAATATTAATTTCATCATCAGTGAGTGTGTCACCAATGAAGTTGAATTGGAATGTCTGCAGGGTCTGAGAGAATTTCTGAATTGCCAGAGAGTAGTCTGCAACACACACAAACTCAAAATGTTACATGATGTCAAAACATAAGATGATTCATAATCCATATGTACAGTGGCAGGCAATAGTTTGTATACATACAAACCATATATATGATTGTGTCTTGACAGCCCAGCAATGATGCAATATACCTAATATGTATAAAATATGTATAATATTAATACTTAATATGACTAATTGTTTATGTGTGTGTGTGTGTGTGTCTGTGTGTGTGTGTGTGTGTGTGTGTGTGTGTGTGTGTGTGTGTAATCCATAATCCATATATCCAGCCATATTTGAATCACATTTGGTGTACTTTAAACATAATTAGAAATGATATCAAATAAACCAAACTGACTGTCATTTATGAGACGATTCATGATTCAATAAAAAGTTTTGTTAAACACTTCTGGAGGAGACAAATTTACAGCTGTACGTACACAGATAAAAGCACTTGTTTTACGAGAGGAGCACAGAGGGGTCACACGCAAAAGATTATGGCTGCAAAACACATTTCCAGTTTAATATGCTTGGATGCAGGAAAACAGATTATTAACTCATTTCTGCACACACACATTAGGAATATCCTGTTTTTACAGAGTCTCAGGAAGAAGCTACTCAGCTTTGTGGCACTCATTATGAAAGTAGCACAGTGGGATTACATGATGTATATTCACACAAAATTCCAAAACAGAAATGAGGGACACGGCAAGCCCCAAGAAAATTACGTCTTAACATTGTGCCTTTTGTGTCATTTACTTCTGCTTTGTTCAATGTGTCACAGCATTTACTGTCCAGATTAACAACTTTTTTAAGTCTAATGTAATTTTCATAGACAAAAAAACATTTGACTGAATGGATCGCGTGTGACATACAGAGGCTTTCACTGCACAAGAAGGAGGAGGCTTGCTAAGGATATACTGGGGGATTATATCAAGCTCATTCCAGTCCCTGGGTCATGGACGCTGCACTGCTGACACAATGGTCAAGGAAATCCCAGTGGCAGAAATTGGTTCAAGTAGTGGCCTTCAAGTCTCCATCTGTCTGAAACTCTCCAGTCTCCTTTTCCTGTCCAAGACCTCAGAGTAGGCGGTATATTGATATTTGAAAACATATCAGTATATAATCAAGGTGCATTATTGGCTGAGGTAATATATTTATATCAAGACAGATCAAAGGCTTTTGCAAAAAACATTTTTTCTGCTGCCTTACTGTGATCTGAGCTCCTCGTCCGCTCTGCTCGTCCCAGTGCCCATATTTCTACCACCATTTACACGGAGGTAATATTACTAAATGTGTCCTTTCAATGTTACTCCATCAATGCAAGTGATTAATGTATTAATTTCTTTAACACAATGTACCAAATGTAGCCACAACTTCATTCTGTAATTCACTTTTTTTTACAAAGCCTGGCGTATTAGCAGTTTTATTGATCAATATAATCACAGCACAATACGGTAGGGTGGCATGGTGGCATTACATAGTTCAGAAGGTAAATTTCATGTTATTTATGCTTAAATGTGGAATAAACCATATAACTAACTTTCACTCCCTTACTCCTATGTTCCCACCCTATCCGAGACCTCGGAGTCTCTGAGCCTGCTCAAGGCTCCTCTCAATCCTTCTGCCTCCTTACACTAGCCCCCTCTACTGTCTGTAATTGGTTCCCTCTTGCCCCAGGGCCTGGGGTCTTCCTTTTGTCCAGCCTATATAGGACATTTGGACAGGTAATTGTGGGAAATGGGTGAAAGAAAGTACTGGAGATGTGCAAGTGTTTCCTGTGTTCATTTAGCTCAATATTCATTTCAGGTGAAGAAAAACATTACTGATTAGTTTGTAAAGAAATCGAAAGGAGAATCTCGTGTTTGCATCTTCTTTCAATATCTCCCTCAAGTCTTTCTCCCTCTCTCTCTCTCTCTATCTCGCTCTCTCGGTGGGTGAAGTGACTCTGCTCTAATTGAAGAGACAGGCTGAAGAAAGCCTAAATAAACCTCTCTCTTTGGCTGTTGAGGACACAAAGACTGTGTGTGTGAGGGTGGAGGGACTGGCATCTCCAAACCGCATCACAATACCAACTCTGTCCTCCACACACACTCACACATGCACGCACGCACTCACACACAGCTCCAAAGAGGGGGACACACTTTACCCTGGTCCCATCACTGAGGAAGTGATGGGCTGCTGGTCAAAGGTAGCTTTATTTTGCACAGTTATTCAAAATTAGAGCCAAAATTAATATTAGCTGGATATATATCTTTTCCTCAAAATGTAGCCTTAAAATGTAAAACAAATGTTTCCTTCTTACCATTAGTTAACTACTGTTCTAACTAGTTACTGTTTGTAAGTTTGTTTTCCGTCATACTATAGTGCTTACAGAGAACAGTGAGTCATACAGTGTTAGCAACCCTACAATCAAGTCCCTTAGACTATACTGGCCAGGTCATGGCACGTGCACTCAGGTGTTATTATCACAAGTCACAGCACTTCTCAATGTCGGTATCATGCGGTTCTACAAATTCCCAGAGCCAATAAGCTTCAACTGCCAGGAAAAAGGCCACCATTTAGAAGATATTTAGAAGAAAAATAATGTTTAAAAGCAAGGCAACATCCCTTCTGAAAAAAGCTGGTTAAGCTTGAGTTTTTGTCCGAGTTGGATGGTTTAGCTGGTTTACAGACATGATCAACTTGACCAAGCTAAACAACCAATTTCACCAAGCTTGACCATGCTGGTTGACCAGCATGATCACCATTAGCAAGCTATTCAAACCATATGACCAGTATGGCCAACCTGGTCAACCAGCATGATCACCATTACCAAGCCAGTCAACCAGCATAACTAGCAAAATCAAGGCTGTTGACCAACATAACCAGCAAGACCAAGCTAATCTTTTGGGTGTAATCTAAAGAGAGAGGGTAACTATAGGAACTTGCAGCAAAATGTTTCAATCTAAGGAATCTAAGGAGTTCTATTAGCATCAGCAAAAGTGCTTCCTACTAAATTTAAGTAGGTCATCCGGTTTAAGACATTCATTACTGACAAACAGCTTCGATGCAATTTTCCATCTTCCAAGAAGTCTACATTGCATCTCTCTTACATAGAGAATATCACACTGTCAAATAGTTTAGTAAGATAATAATGTACATGTTAAACTGTCAATTATTCATACACTGTGCAGTGTCCAAGCAATCTGTTGTTTCCCTCAAATTTCGTTAGTGGGGTTTAACTTCTCTGAAAGTTCTCTGGAATGACAGTGTAGAATCCAATTCTTTTGGGATGTGTTGAGGTGTTAGGAATGAGGCAACACCCTGACCTCACTAACGCTCTTGTTGCTCAATACAATCAAATCCTCACATACTGTTGGCCAATAATTGAAGATCAGATATATCAGAACCTCTAACTGAATCAATCTTGCTCCTAACAGTAATATCATTCCGGGACTTTTTCTATCATGTACTTTCACCATAAAAAACACATTACACATGAGCAGTCACTTGACTCTACCCCGTTCGGTCTGCGAACATAGAAGCAACATGGAGGTGAACATAAGCCAACTAAGTAGCCCAAGCAGCATATACCAAAGAACAATGTGTCAGTTATTCATTAAAATCATCGTCCATTCATCGTTATCAATGTAAAATATTCAATTAATTGTGGTATTCATTTATGGTCACATCACTCAGCACTATCCTCGCATAAACATAAATGTAAACTTGCGCATAGACCAGGTGTGCTTGCACACAGGGGACTTTGTCCACTGCATTTAACCCACCTACACTAGCAGGCAGTGAGCACACATGGCCAGAGCAGTGGTCAACCCTATCCACGGCACCCTTGCTCAATGGCACTCCAACCGACAAAAATATAGCAAGTTATTGTACTGTGTTGTATTGTATTGTGTTGTACTGTAAATAAATATCACTGCTTTGTGATATCATGACCAAAATGCTCCAACTGCATGCCATTCAAACACTGTTTCTCACACTTCTAGCCTATGTAATATCAGCTAGGAGGGAGAACAGTTTATTCATGCTGTTACACATTTGGCATGTTGAAACACACTCATCATAAGACTGGGACTCTCTGGAACAGCGGTGAGCACATGCGCCTAGCATGTTAGCATGCCCAAAGCTAATCATGGGCTGGAGGGGTACAGAAAGGGTACAATTATTTCTGCTGCAAACAAACTCCTGGCTAGGACTATAGCTCTAATTTAAGAAGCACTGGAATGTTCTATAAACATTTGGGCATGTGGGGGTAACAGAATAATGCACAATGCATGCTGGGTACTGTAGTTAAAGAACATTAATGAACTAAGAAAAACATAAAGCATTGTATGAGCAGTTGAAAGGGTGGGCACTATGACAATATGGTATTTATCTGTCCTGTTTGGCTCCCCTGTCAGTTCCTTCACATTGTCACTGTTCTGTTTTGTTTTGGTTTCCCCATGTGCTTGGCACAAGTATGTTGTTTTGGTCTTTTCTCCGCCGTTTCTCCATCTCATTTCTAACTCTGCCCGTTCCTCATTCAGTCCAAGGTGTGTTCCATTCTGTCTTTATACTTAAATCCCTTGTTCCAGTCATTTTGAATGTCAGAGTGTGTGCTCTGGGTTTGTTTCATTTCCCATCTTTGTGGTTTTCAATACATTTTTGTCTGCTCTTCACACTACATGACAGAAAGATTCATCTAATATGGATGTAGCAGGGTTCTCCAGTTTTGAAGGGACCCATCTGGCACGTGAATGGGGATTCCGGGCTCAATAGTATGGAGCAACTTTGCAGCTTCATGGACTATGGACCTTCAAACCCAACACCCGTGCCCCAGCATCTATGGCAGTGGCCGCTATGTATGCCCCAAAGTATAAGACTCCCTGTGCTGCATAGTCTTCCGCGGTGTCGTTTGCCGCATCTGTTCCAGATTCGTTAGCAGTATCGTCCGCCACATCTGTTGCCATTTTGAGCATCGGCAGCACCCTCCACATCTGCTCCAGAATCAGAAGCGCCTTGTGTTTTCCAAGTCCTGTCCCCTGTCATGTGTCCTGTTCCCCAGTTTCAGTCCTCTGTCTGTGATGTTTTTCCAGCACTCTCTGAGGTTTCCCAACCCCTGTCTCTTGTCAAGTCTCCTGTCTTGTCTTTTGTTTCTCCCCAGGTCCTGTGCAATCTTCAGTCTTGTGTTTGTGTCTAGTCATGTCTGTCCTCTTCGTTTTCCAGTTCCTCTCTTTCACCAACTCTGTCCCCAGAGTGTTGGCTTACGCAGCCCGGTGTGGCAGTTTGTTTTGGTTTCCCCATGTACTTCTTAGCACATTTTTTGTTCTGGTCAGGTCTTCACCCTAGCTCCAGCAGTTGCCACCTGTGTCTCATTTGTAACCCTGCCCATTCGTCATTCAGTCCAAGGTGTGTCCCATTCTGTCTTTGTATTTACGTTCCTTGTTCCAGTCGGTCTGTGTCAGTCTTTTCTTTGAGTATCCGCATTTGTTTTGTTTCCCATATTCGTGGTTTTCAAAAAATCCTTTATACCCCACGAGTATGTACACCTCTCTTCCTCTCCTCCGTGCACTGACACAAAACATGATAGCATTGTGATACATTTGGTGATATACTTTTGTAGTGCATAAAGAGCAACATAAATGATATTACAAGAAAAACATAGCAAAAACATAATATAATATAGTAGAAATGCATTGATCTCACAGCACATGGCTTCACAAAAAACATAGTTTGTCAGTGAATCTCAGAGAAAAGGCTCAGGACAGCATTAGGTTTAACTCACATGAAGTGATGTAACTAATTCTAGAGCAAAGTTTTAACTGAATGGCATCTGTCACTCATAAACTAGTCATGAGTGCAGCCAACAGCAGTGTAAATAGCAGAATGCGTGTAAGCAGCATGTGTGTGCATAGGCCGTGCTGAGAGTCCACACAAGTGCTAACATACAGAAGCTGAAGCAGCAGCCGCAGGAGGAGGAAGTGGCTTTTTCGTCTTCTGGTTTCGTATTTTCGCAGCACACCAGTGGTAACTAGTGGATGGTGATGGAGTGAAAATGGAAGAGTGAAAAGTGGAAGGGAAACTCAGCATACCTCAGCTTGGGCTTTTAGAGAGTAATAATTACCTGTGTAAAGTAATGATTTATTTGTTTACTGAATTATGTCCAATAAACATGGACTTTTAAATACTTTACATTTTCACTGAAAAATAATGTCTTACGGTTCTAAAAATGTTGTAAAGTTGAAATGTTTTAATAATAAAAAAAATTATATTGCTTTACTCTAAGCTCATAAAATGGACCACCATGACAATATCACCATGCAATAAATTCTGATTATAATGCATCTCTGACTATCTAACCAATCTTCACTATTGCAAAATTCTATTCACTCCTGTATCACAACCACAAGAACTTTTTAACGGAGCCAATGACTGTACAGCTTGAGATGCCTTTTCTCAAGGCCTAATGCTACTATGTCACCAAAGGTTCATCCAAAGTCAAGAATCCTTCTTATGCAGCTTGGAAATGTAACCTACTTCCATTGCAATTTGGAGGATGCAACTGATGTATGCTTCCAGGGTCTTGGTTACCCACAGTTTTCTGGAGACGGAAATAGTGCCAGAACAGAATTTGTTGTAGATTGCCACATACTTACAAGTACTTACAAGTACTTCCAAGTAAGTACATACTTACATACTTACACATACAATTCAAGTTTTGCACCACAACAGAGAGAGCCAGGACCTTTCCATCGTTATACAGCCTCATGTCAACATTAAGAAGAGGTCTTCATAGAAACCCACCCTTGCTCAGCTGCAGTCTAGGTTTTGGAACACAGCTCATACACAACACTAGTGCAGAGATTACACACCAGACTTATAACTGGGAAAGGGACAGGGCTAAGCAATGACTAAGCTACGGGTGTTGGTTAGGCAAAGGCTAAATGTAAATAAGGGAACCAAAGAGAAAATAAAAAAAAATCACCTGCAGCGCAAGAGCACACTGGTACAGCAATGCTGTGTTGAGGGAAAGAAAGCTAGAGCGCTTGATAAGGGGAAAAGTATGCAAAAGAGTCAGTGCAGTGCTGCAGAGGAAGAGACGCTGGATGTGTTGTATTATCTTCACAGTGAAGTTAAAGATGGTTCAGCCCTAGGCAAGCCTTATTTGAGCTTCAAGTGCTACATTTGCATGTTGTGTGTGAACTATTCAGTCACTGAGCCCTTGTCCACAGGTTTATCATGATAACAACAAACGATCAACAACCAGCACATAATCATATCAGTCCAAATAAGGCTGTAGATTAGAGTGAATTATGTTTACTCCACTGTAGTAAATACAAATCACACTTTGAACACCTCCTTTTATGAACAGCTGTACATGTGCATTTGTAGACAAGAACAGAGAAGTTAAAGAAGCATGTGGACTCGTAGTAGAGTAAGAGTAGAGGATTATACACAAACCTGAAAATATGGCACTAAAGGAGCAGTGTTTCAGGTATTAATTATAAATTAAAAAAAATATGTCACCATAATAATGATTAGAGCTGCAGACAACTGTGTATGAACCTAGTAAAGGGTCCCACTTTAATATTGTCTTTAATAATTGTGTAATTATACATTAACTGGTTGCACAACAACAAATCAACCACATATTTTGTCTTTTTTTTTTACTGCTTGAACCTTTAAACTTTTTCTTCCACTTTATATATTTTAATGCAAACTATTTCGCCTTGTTGTGACGCAAGCTGTACTGTTATGTTTATTATGATTATTATAATTTACAATTATTATTACTATTATGTAGTTCGCATCTAGTGTTAATATCCAGTAGCATTGTGTTAGCAGTTTAAAAAGATTTTCTCAGAGATGGTAGCACTGTAGCACTGTGTGGTGAGGGAGTCCTAGTTTGTTGGCAGAATCAGGAATTACTCATGGAAAGGAAATTGGAATAGAAAAACGGGATCAGCGAACCTAACCTGGGTTCACTGAACAAAACCAGCATTTTTCTCACTTTGCCTCTTGTTTAATGTATTCCTCAAGCATTGGGGAAGTGTTTCTTAGTGAAGTAACAAAATATCACCACCAAGCAAGGTGTTTCATGGCAGTTTGGAAAACCGATCCCATACTGAGTCACTGGGTTTCTGACTGAATTTTCATATTCTCTAAAAAGGAAAATGTACTGGTTCAATGCCAGATGACTTTAGGACACTTTAAGATGCATGATTTTGTAAGAACAGGGTGCTCCCTCCTTCCTCTTTCTGCTTCTGTAACTCAGAATGTGCAGAATTTGACACATCTGACTCAAACCAGCTCCTCAACACCTCACACCCCACAAAGAGGAAACAATCACAACTATTCTGTGACTGCACGTGTCCCTCGTTATTAGGCAATAACTGAAAACCCATGATCTCACCTAGTACATTAATAAAAATGCAAATCTTAGGGAATATAAATAACTAAAATCTACTATAAAAATCTAGTACTTCTCATTCTCAACTTTAAATTGCTGTTAGAGCTGTATATCATATATTATACATTATAATGTTATAGTTTGCATGTAAACTAATCATAGAAACTGCATCATAAAGATTGTACTAACAACCTTATAAAGGTCACAGAAACTTTTATATACATCAGAGAACATTAAGCATCAACATAAACAAGATGAACATTATATAGACATTATAAAGTTATTATATAACTTAAACTACTTTATTAAAAAAATGAACTTCTTCATAAACATCAACAGACTCCTCTATAACCGTCATAAAACAACCTGTATAAACATGACAATCTACTTTATAAACATCAAAGAAGCTACTTTATAAACACCACCTAAATTATCTTACAATAGTTCAATTTAAACACCAAGTAAATCAACCCAAAGTATCAGTGATTGTCAAAATGTGTGAAAATGTGAAAATGGCTGCACATGAAAAATATATTTAGAGTTTACTTATACTTTAATTTTTTTTTTGTTAAAAGCAGAGTGCTGGTATTTTTTTTTTATCCTGGTCTCCCCCTATTATTGAGGACAGCAAATTATGTTTACTCCACCGCAGTAAAAACAAATGGCACTTGTCCACAGGTTTACTGTGGAAACTCATTATGACGACCACAAACGATCATCAACAACGAGCACATAATCATATCAGTGCAAATAATTGGAAAGGGGCAGTGGATTAGTGTGAATTATGTTTACTCCACTGTAGTAAATGTGTTCTAAGTAAACAGCAAAGCACATTTGTAAGTCGCTCTGGATAAGGGCGTCTCCTAAATGCCGCAAATGTAAATGTAAATACAACTCACACTTTGAACACCTCCTTTTTTAATAATAGTAAAGCCCAAGAGTGGTACTGACAGAGGGGGTCGTTCTCAAGTCAGTGTACCATCAACATTATACTGGAGTTGTCATTTTAAGGGAGAATTGCTACATAATTTTCCTGTAAAGCAAGCCTCAGCTCAGTGGTGTGCCTCAGCCAAAAGCCTCAGACGCTGATGGTGAGACAGTGAGAGAGGATGTGTGTGTGGGTGTGTGTGTGTGTGCTCTCTCTGCCCTCAGACCAGACCAGCAAATTCAGTGGCTAGGGAGGAAGTTAGAGAACTGTTCTCAGATCTGCAACACTTCAACCACTAACACAGCTGTGTTTGTGTGGGTGTCCAAGCTACCACACCTATCTATCTACCTACATCTAGGTCATTCTAGGTCAGGTGTATTTGGCAAGACATGTTGATTCTTTGCACTGGAGCTCCAAATATAAGACAAAATGGACTATAGCTAGTTAGAATGGCGATGTATGGTCTCAAACCATGGTGAGCTTTTTCTAATCTCTAATAGATTTGTTCACACTGTTTCTCTTCATTGTATGACTCATTGTTTTCTAAAATTAAGGGCCAAAGTACAGGAAGAATTAATAATAGCAATATCTTCAAGCAGCATTATAAGATAAAGTAATAATTCAGCCGGAACTCCCTCCCTTTCCCCTTTAGCCTTCTTTTCCCACTTTAAGCCAAGACATGTTTAATTAAGAACACTGTATTGGTTCCTCTGTTCAACCTAAAAAACAAGCAATTAAACTGCTAAATTCTGCTAAAGAAATGCTTCAAATAAAGCATTTTTGAATAAACCCAGTTCGATCTTTGGTAGGTCACAGGAAATGCCATTTTTGAGGTCTCATACCATTGAGCGGTGCAGTGAAAGTAGTAGACACTTACTGTTGTAAATTTTGTCAAATGCAACACCCTCCCTCCCCTCCATCCCACATCCGGGTAATGAAACCAAAAAGGTCTCTGGGGCCTGTTTACAGCATAAGCATGTACACCTGTGAAATGAATGGATAAAGCCCACAGGCATTTCAAATGATAATATGAATAAATTACAAATTAATGACCATGAAATGATAATGGTCCTAAAATGTTGGTCCTAAACTGAACCAGAAACATCCTCTAAAACATAAATGTTCATTTAGACCCATTTGCACACAAGTGACTTTGTCCTCCGCATTTAACCCACTATCCACAGTGCCCAGTTGGGGAGTTATGTCCTGCCAGTTCAGGGAATTGAACTGGCAACCTTCCTGTGACAAAAGGCTGGTTCCCTTACCGCCAGACCACAGCTGTCCAAAAGAATACCAAATATCCCAATTTATAACATCCCAATTTATCCTAATAAATAACTTTGGGTCAGAGAATTAACCCTTTGTGATTATTATTAACTCTCTATTAAGTTAATCACGTCATCTTCACAAAAAACCTGTCAATTAAGAAGTAAATCCTGTAGTCTTAACAACACCAGATTCCGCTGCCCTGGTGTCTTGAATCATTACTAACTCAAAATATCTCTTGCTGCCTGACAGACAGAAAACTAGTGAAACACACATGATTATGTTATTTCACACATACAATGAAACAAATGAAAATATTCAATCTGATTACAGAACAGCCTCAACACTGAACACCTCAGAAATGAGGGTTACAGAACTACGTCACATTTCAATGACCGATTGACTTAATTCAATGATATTTCAAATGAACAATTATTTATTCAAACATTTTATGTGAAACAGAGGAATCAGTTTCTTCAAACTTCTGCGTAAGCAGGACATGGATATATTATGTGTGTACAAGTAATAGAAATCATACCATCAACAATAACATAATTAACTAATGCTAACTACCCTTCAATCCATGTTTACCGATAATAAAACAGAGTCATACAAAGTCAGAATCCACATAAGCAATTCTATTAGATGTTACAAACTATTTTTTATAGTTTATACACTATCTTAGTGAGCAGAAGACCAGATGAACAGATGACATCCTCATACTACAAAAGCTGCAAACAGTTGTTTATTAATAATAAACAAATAGCTTGAGATGTTAGTGTGAGCTGCGAGAATGCAGGCCGTCACAGCATGTAACCCATCAACAATAACCGCCCACCATCTGCCCATTTTCCCTGTGTATACACACCCAGCCAGGGCCATGCCATTCATAATCCCATTGTAAATCCAATCATTTCACAGTCAAGTGAGAAAGCACATAAGAATTAGAAATGGGCTGGTTAGTGGAATACACTACCGTAAAACTAGTGGACCACTCCAGTGTAATACTTCAGTACAATATAAAAGTAATCTCAAGCTAGAGTGTGTGTTTACAGTCGTGTTTAACTCATACAACCCAGGATCTGCACTTTGCAGCCAGTTACAAGCCCTTTTCTAGGCTTCATAACTCACAATCACGACACACAAGAAGCACATATCAGAACAAACTACAATTATCAGCGAGTCAAGTGTTTTCAAGAACTTATTGTAAATATCCTCATCGAAGTAATTATTATATAGATAATTCATACAAATTCTTGTAGTTCCAGCTTTAAAACACTCTGGACGAATGATTCCCAAGTGGATTTCTGAGATATAGTGTTTTCATCCTTATAACCAATGGAAATGCTTCAAACTGTAGGTGCAGGTACACATATCTGAATGTTGTTGATATTTATATCTCATATGAAGGATAATTTAGAGTCTTCTGAAGAGAACAACACAAATCTCCTATAAATACTTCCTATAAAAACTTTCCAGCTCTCAGAACAAAAACATCCCTCAGACTTAGTCCAGGACTTTATACTGAGGTGTAACAGGGCTTCAGTTCAGCACAGGGACATGTTTGGGGGCGTCATTTCTGTTCCCACCAGTATTCTGAAAGCCACGCCCCCTATGCTGGGATTGGCTCTTCAGTACCCGCCTCCTCTGTTAAGATTGGCTCATCTATGGAAGTAGTAGTTAGTGGCCAATCAGATGACAGGTTCTGAGTATGAATCGCCAGCCAGTCCTAGAGGTGGGTAACTCCGGATCCGGTCATGATCCGCTCCGCGTTTTAGTTCCGCCCGCAGTGCAGGACAGGTTTTAGCGGAGCTGGGGGAGCGGCGGGAACAAAAACCCGGAGCGGAATTTTTTCATTCCTGAACCTGGATTAACCCCGAAAACGGGTGTGAATGAAAGAAGGGGGGATTTTACAGGGGTTTCACTCTTAACCTGTCATTATTTACCTCGAATGGTGTTTATAACGTTGTTCCCGTCCTTAATCACGTCCTTGAGGAACTTGCTCGACCTTTCCAGCTCCAGCTCGTAAGATTTGAGCCTGTCCCTGAAATCCGGACTGTCCGAGTAGCAGTCGCTGAACTCCAGAGGGGGGTGTCCCATCCTGCCTAGTCTTCTTCTCTCCCTTTCAGAGCCTCCAAACGCCCTCCTCTACACCCAGCACTCCTGCGATCGATATCCGGATCGATACCGATAGATCACGTGGGAGAGGGAGCAGAAGAACGAGGGGGGGTATCAATAATAAAAGGCACCGATGACGTCACGCGTCACTTTTTGCCTCTTCTTTCCATCAAGTCCTATAAAAGCTGATGGATCCAATCGCAGGGTCTCCGCGACGAAGCAGCGCTGCCCCCGAGATCAAAACAACGCCAGAGAGTCTCCAAACCTTGCAAAGAGCAGCTCAGCGCACAGCCTGTTTTCAAAACACACGCCTGTCCACAGAGCCCTCGCCCCTCTGAAGCCTCCTGCTCAGTTTTCCTCGTTGGAGGAGGACGGGAGGATGATCAGATGCAGAACAGAGCAAAAGGTCCTCCTCCAGGAGCAGCCTTAAAGGGACAGTAGCAGAGCAGGCCTGCAGACAGACAGGCTCTATTGTTGGACAGAATGTGGGCGTGGGGGAGCCTAGAAAAGAGACTCAAATGGCATATTTTCCAGCCTTCTCCCAAATCTGACCCATCAGTCAGAAGCCATGCCTTAGATCCATTATCCAATGTAGATAGTCCATTATTACTATACTATGAAGTGTATGTGGGGCCCCGTGAGTGCAATGTGGGCTCAGAGTTGGTTTTTACATACTGGGACCCTGCCGGAGAAAAAAATGGGCCCTCTGAGTATAGCTGCAGATCTGAGCCACGTTTGGCACTAAATACTCAGAACATATATTGCTTCTTCATCTGGGGCCCACCTAAGTTCACACGTCAGTCACAGTTCAGTGTACAACCAAGATGGTTGCATGTTTAACCCCTCCTGGTCCCATCGCCGACCCTGGTGACCCTGGCCATCGGAAGAACTGAAAAGTCCCATTGAGCTGCGGTCACCCCTCCTCAAAGTAATTGGACACATTAATATTACCATAAATGTTCCTTTTCTACACTGTGGTGTGCTGGGGGCAGCAAATCCAAGAAGGACACATACAGGCTGGACAAATTTGATCAGCCAGGCCGGCTATAAGGTTGGCAAAAGCTGGACTCTCTAGTACTGGCACCAAAATGGTTGAACGAACTTCCCCTGGGAGTCCGAACAGCTGAGTCCCTCACTGTCTTCAAACGCAGACTGAAGACTTGTCTGTTTCTGGAGTATTTAACTCCATAAAGACATTTGTTTCAACAGGATCTAAGCGTGAGGAATCTCTAGATTCCAGCCTCGTCTACTAGCTAAGGATATTCTGAGTGAACAGCAAAGCACTTTTGTAAGTCGCTCTGGATAAGGGCGTCTGCTAAATGCCATAAATGTAAATGTAAATGGTGTCAGTGGCAGAGAAGAGGACTCTGAAGAAACTACTGGATATTACGGACAATGCCAGTCACCCTCTACAAACTGTCATCAGCCACCAGAGGAGCCTGTTCAGTGAGAGACTGCTCCTTCCCAAGTGCAGGACCAATAGACTCTTTTGTCCCACACGCCATCAGACTGTACAACTCCTTTGCAGGCAATGACTGCCTGATGTTTAGAAGCCATGGATATCAACAAATGCTGGGTTTCCTCTTTTGTGATGCTTTGCCAGGAGTTTACTCCAGCTGTCTTCATCAACTGCTTGTTTGTGTGTCTTTCTGCCTTGAGTTTTGCAAGTGAGAAGCTGCTGGATTGGGTTGAGATGTTTGCCTTAGAAAACTCCTGGGTTGCCTTTGCAGTGTGTTTTGAGTCATTGTCCATCTGAATTCCAATCAACCAACATTCCAATCTGCATGAGCAGAAAGTGTCTGAGAAAGTGTATCCCCCTGTACACTTCAGAATTCATCCGGCTGCTTCTGTCTTCTGTCACACCATCAAAAAAAACACTAATGGGTACCCTAACCCTAACTCTAACTCACCATGCAATAAGATAATGATACAAAACACACTGCCAATACTACAGAGGAATTCATCGGGGGCAAAAAGTGTATGGTTTTAGACTGGCCTGGTCAGTCACCAGACTGAAACCTTATAGAGCTGCATGTTACCTGCTAAAGAGAAGACTGAAGGGAGTAGCCCACCAAAACAAACACCAACTGGAAGATGCTGCTGTGAAAGCTTGGAATAGCATCACAAAAGAAGAATGCAAAAATGACTGATGTCAGTGGGCAACAGGTTTTATGCAGTTCTTGTAAGTAAAGGATGTGCAACTAAATATTGCCTAAATAACTCTTATTCACTTTAATCTATTTTAAGTTGAGCTGAACCCCAGTGATGTGCTTGACTGTGTGCACCACTCTTTGTACAGTTCCAGTACCAAGTGGTGTTGCAGTATGTCATGATGTTCTCCACGGTGTAGGAGTACAACATTCTCAGGATGTGGGGATTCAACCCATACCTCTTCGGCTTTCTGAGGTAGAAAATGCTGGTTGTGCCTTCTTCACCACCCATGTGGTGTGTTCTGACCATGTAAGTTCCCCAGTGATGTAAACACCAAGGAACTTAATGCTGCTGATCATCTCTACACTGATGGTGACAGGGGAGTGCTCTCTCTACTCCTTCTTGAAGTCCACTATCAGCTCCTTGGTCTTGCCAACAATAGAGATAGGTTCTTCTCTTGGCACCAGTGTGTCAGGAGGCTGACCTCTCTGTAGGCTGCCTCGTCATCATTAGAGATCAGGCCTATAATTGTTGTCTTGTCAGCAAATTTAACATTGGAGCTGTGTCTGGCTGTTAGGGCCCTGAGGGGCTCCGGGGTTGAAGGTCAGTGAGGAGGATGTGTTCCTACCCATTCTCACCTCTTGGGTCCGCTCAAACAGAGCTGTTCAGACTGAGATCCCAGAGCTTCATGTTGAACCTCAGGGGATGGATGATTTGAAATCTTAAACAAAGCATGCAAAGCAATAACTAATTTGTATTGATATTGTGTTGTACTAATGCTAATTGAGTATAGATTATTTATCCCCTGTCTCCACCAATGAAGAGAGGGTGAGCAGCATTAAGTTCCTTGGTGTTTGCGTGACTGAGGAGCTTACATGGTCATAACACCCCACAGTGAAACCTGGATAAAGCCAACTGAAATTCTTCTTCTTCTTTCGGCTGCTCCCTTTAGGGGTCGCAAGAAGACGAATTTCAATTGGCTTAATCCAGGTTTCACTGTGAACTCTACACAGGTGTAGATATCAAGTGTATCAAGTGCCAATTGTGCATTCTTCACCACCCATGTGCCAACTGAAATTAACAAATAAAAAGACTGCCTTAAATCTCAAGCTTGATAATATAAATTCCAAATGAGCACCAAAAGGAGTGTCCTCTTCAGGCTCCTCATCCCCTCTACCCAGCATACTCCTGGCTAATGTACAGTCACTGGACAACAAACTGATCAACCTTCCGGCACGCATCTCTTTCCAACAAGAGACAATGGACTGCTGTATTATCTGCCTCACAGAGACAGCGATGACCCAGCCTGCTGGGTTCTCTCCTCACTGTGCAGACTAACTAAAGAGCTCACCAGGAAGAGTACAGGAGGAGGTGTATGTTTTCTGATCAACAATGGTTGGTGTGATTGAAGGAATGTACACTTTTGAGTCTATCGACAACCTGCACCAGGAATATCTGATCATCTCATGCAGGCCAGTGTTGCTTTCCAGAAAATTTCCAGGAGTTTTGATTGTTGCTGTGTACATAAACCCAGACACAGACCTGGCCTTCATGAAACCGCACGCCCGGAGGTTGCATTCATTATCATTGGGGACTGAGGTAAAACCAACCGGAAACACCACCTTCCAGGATACATACAAAGCCCTCTCCCAATCTCCATTTGGCAAATCTGATCATTCCTCCATCCTGCCCCTGCCCACCTATAGGCTGAAACTTAAACAGGAGCTGCCCATCATCATGGAGGTTCACCATTGATCAGACCAATCAGACTCTTTTGATCAAGTGGACTCTGATATGTTCTGTGATTTTTCTAACAGCATTGGTTCATTGATTCATTCAATTAATTCATCAGAAAGTGCAGATGTAATGGTACAATAGTTGTATTATTGGTTTGGGGACATTGCTGCCAAATGGGTCTGGCTCCATCTCCTGGTTGGGTCGGCTTAATGCAACTCCTAGTCTCACACACACACACACACACACACACACACACACACACACACACACACATATATACCTAACTCCAAATAAATAGATGAAGCTCACAATCAATTCATAAGATCAGCTTGTCAACAGATATTGAGTATATATATAAAATTTGGTTCAGCCTCGGCAGCAGAGTGTCTGCTGCCATGGTGAGCCATGGTGCCGTGATGTCCAGCTAAGTAAAATTGGCAAATAACGACAATATTCCACTTACATTTTATTGCCATGTCTAGTGTAATAAGTTGGGCTTTTCCAAAGCACATAATGCACATAAAAATGCTTTTAAAAACAAAGAGGAGTATAAAAAGGCAGAGATGCTCTCTGTAAAACCATCAAAGCAACAGAATGTGAGAACAGAGACGATGTGGTAGCACAGTTAACAACACCTTTGTCAGAAGTATGTGGCCAGGGTTAAACACAATCACAGACTCCCTAAGCAGCACAAGTGCAATAAGCCATTTTTCAGTTTTCACCTCTACTATTTTGGATGTACCAATGGCCCATCCCCCAAAGTAGCCTCCCACATTACATGCCCTGCTCTCAACACTAGGGGGTCATGTGGTGATAGCCAACTGCTTCTTTTCTAACTGCCGCCATTTGTATCGTTGCCAGGCAGCCATCACGCTTGGAGGAGAGCGCTGGATCCCTTGATCTGACACAATGGAAGACAGATGCCTGCATCGACCAGCAGCACCCTTATCAGAAGGAGGAGGAGCGCCATCTACCCATCCCCCCGAGGGAGAGCAAGCTAATTTTCTCTCCCTCTGGCCCCCGGCTGCCAATGGTGAGCAGCATGAACCTGGATTCAAACCAGCGACCCCCGGATCATAGTGGTAGCGCCTTAGCCCTCTACACCACTCTACACCCATTTGCTTGTTTTGAAGCAAACCGTTGCGGGCCCATGGAGAGAGCCATGTCCACCGCTGAGTCCAACCCAACTTCTGTCTCTGTAGCTGACTTGCGCAGAGCATGTGAAGCATGTCAACACCTGCAAAGCCAATCCACCATGATGGTGCTTAAAGCATGTGCAGATCAGTTAGCAGAAGTCTTCGCAGACATTTTCAACACCTCTCTCTCCCTGTTAGTCATGCCAGTATGCTTCAAACTGGCCACCACCATCCCTGTTCTGCTGTTTGAGATGCTGGTCAGAGACTTAATCTGCTCCTCATTCCTACACAGTACTTCTACAGTGCAACAATGTATGTATACCAAATGAATAGTGTAAGTTAATGTGTATATATTCTTTTTATATTATCTGTATGTATATTTTAATTTATTGTATTTTCTTCTCCTGTGTATTTTTACATCTGTATATATATATATATATATATATATATATATATATATATATATATATATATATATTTAGATAACAGCTCTTTAATTTTTCCAGCTGCCTCTCCCTGTTTCCGCTCCTCGTGCTCGCCAGCTCTGACAATGTGTGATGGAATCATCACCTGTCAGGGGCCTTAGATCCCTTCAGATATTTTGTCTTATTTTTTCAAGTATGACTCCCTTGCAAACCAAGGACTCTGTATGTTGGTGTAGAGTGGTTTCTGGCTTTGACACCAGAATTGAACTATAGTCTGGGTGTGGTGTTGTTATTGCTGAATGCTAGGATGGACCTAATTCTGGGATCACGTGAACTGCTAGAATCAATCAATCAATATCAAAAGGGAATGTTACAGTATTGATTTCTAAGTGTCTTACTGATTAAATGTTTGTTCATTATATAGATTCCATTGTACAGTCATGTAAGCTTGTTTTGACACAGAAACTATAGTATTAGTAATAGGTAATTTTATTATTATTATTCTTATTATTTTTATTATTATTATTATAGTTAAAATATTTCTACCATTATTGTTATTGTTGATTAATAAACAACAACAATAATATTTTAGCATTATTATTATTATTATTATTATTATTATTGTTGTTGTTGTTGTTGTTGTTGTTGTTGTTGTTACTGTTAACAACCCCATTATTATTTTATTATTATTATTATTATTATTATTATTATTATTATAGTTAGAATTATCACTAACAATAGTATTATTATGATGTTGATGATGATTATTATTATAGTTAGTATTATTACTACCATTATTGTTATTGTTAATAATAACAATAGTAATATTTCAGCATTATTATTATTATTATTATTATTGTTATTATTATTATTATTATTATTATTGTTGTTGCTATGTTGTTACTGTTAACAACCCTATTATTATTATTTTATTATTATTATTATTATTATAGTTAGAATTATCACTAACAATAGTATTATTATGATGTTGATGATGATTATTATTGTTATATTATTACTACCGCTATTGTTATATAACAATAACAACAACAATAATAATAATAATAATACAATACACACATATACATTAATAATAATAATAATAAACAAAGAGTGCGTAAATCCTGCGGATGGTTGATCGGGTGGTTGTCGCGGTGGCTTTGTCACGTCAGCACAGGTCAGACGTAGCAAACATCCAAGTCGTCTGGAGAAACATGGCGGAAGTTGAGGACGTAACAAACTCTGCAAGATCTCCGCTGTTTGGCACAGCCCGTTAAAAACACTCCTGCCTCTTTCAGGCTGTAAGCGTGGATGTCAGCGACGCGTCAATGGCGGCGCGGTGTGTATTAGTAAGCTGGAGAAGAGGGGGTTTGTGTCTGAATCTGAACCTGATCTGCAGTCTCAGACCAGGCTGGACCAGCAGCTGGACTCTGTGCTGAGAAAGGCCCAGAGCAACGAGCACCAGTCTGCAGCAGATGTCTGAAGGCTGTTCATGTTTTGGGAGGGTCTCCGTTTACGCTGGCAGACTTAGTTACAGAGCAGTAACCGGGTGTCAGCGCCACCATGTGCGAAAGCTGTGAATTGCTGAGCCCAAAATGCTTCTCCATCACAGCCACCAAGAAGATTCACAGCTCAGTCACCAAACACTTCAGATTTCAGACAGAGCTGCTGTACGAACAGCGGACCAAAGGCATGTCATACCTCAACCTGTCTAAATTCACTGTTACCTTTCACTCTGAGAAAGTGTAACCCACCCTGTTGGTTTCCTGGGGAGATCTTGGTGCTACAAACACAGCGCTCAGTGGATACAGGAGAAGACCACCAACAGAGACACCACCCTGCTGTCGTTCAATACGTCAAACGTTTGGAATGAGACTAATGAGGTGGCGTTTTTGTAGTTTGAAGTACTTTTATTCACCAGAAATATTAGAAGAGCATTTATAGAGATAAACCGCAGGCCAGATATTCTTCTTTCAGAATATTCCGGCTAAGTGATGTCATTAGATCTGCCCACTCTTACTGATCAGTTGGGTCTGCTTTACAGCTTGAGGGATGTACATAGGTTGTGAGCAGAAAACACGCATTTTAAAAGCGGATTCATCACAGTGGTGACCACTATGACAGATAGGCAGTTTGTCATCATGCCACACTGAGACCCACTGCCAGTTTAGAATATTTAATCTGCATGACTTTCATACTAACACTGAGCTTGTATCCTCACACTTTTTAACTCTCCACAACCCATCACCCATTTACATTACATTCACAGCTAGCTACACATCTCTATTGTTCTAAAACGTTTTATGCCTGTGTCTGTGCTATCCGGTGTCGACCAGAGCAGGATGGATCCGTCTATTGAGCCCTGGATCCTCTCAGGGTTTCTTCCTCCTGCCACTGGTTGGACGCCAGTTTATCACATAACATTTACATTGTTATTTATGCCAGTTGTTTGTGTGTGTGTGTTCAGTTTGCAGGTTTGTCTGATGTGTCAATTGCAGAGACATTCCAGTAGAAGAGACATTGCTGTGCTTATTAAACTTCGGGCGGCAGACGATGAGATTTCTACACAGATTTGTAGCCTGGAAGGACACTATTGTGTTGTCCACCAGCTGGATTGGAAGATGAACTTTAATGCCATAATATACTGATCAGCTTGAGCTAACCTCTGTCTCACATAAGCTACAGTAGTTAACATGTTTCTAACATCACACTGATTAATGTGTAGTTAATATCGATACAAGAATTAACACTTCAGCGAAGATTAGCTAGAGCAGAGTAAATAACATCTAGCTAACATCAGCTGGAATAATTCTGATATTTAGCATACAGAGTTGGTTTCAACACTACATGTGATGGGGTTCTGCATTCGTGAATAAGGTCTGTAGTGGCATCCTATGACCTTGCACAACTCATGAAATATGAGTTCAAAAAATAGCCAACCTTTATTCATAAAAATTAAGATACAACAATCTTCAGCCTTCAAAGTAGTGCCTTGTGCTGCCACACGCAACCATTTTCCAACAGTTCTGCCTCTGTCTGAAGCAGCACTAGAAAGCTTCATTTAAGATGGTCCGCAACTGGTCCGTTGCATTCTGCATGATTTCTGAACTGAAACCTGGTCCCTTTCAGGGACGCTAACAGTTTAGCACAGGTGTGTGTTTCAATAGAAATTTGTGACAATGAAGACTGGGAGGGTGCGTTATCATGGTGGAGCTACTAACTGCTTCACACCCAATCGGTGCATCAGTTTGCAGATGATTTCACTGGGAATTATATATTGCAAATCAAGCCTTACATCATATATAATGCAGTAGAGTTCTTCACTATCTTCTGTCATTTTATCAAAAAGAAAAATCCATAAGTGCTTACTGCCAGCTTGTGCATGCAGGACAAAAAAACTGGCTGACGTTTTTTGCAAATAGTTCTAAATTCTTCATATGTCAAACCATCCCTAGCTTAATTTGTTAATGCATGAAAAATTATGGTTGGATATTTTTTGAACATGCCTTCTATTTATCATATGATCTGAGCAGCTCTGGTTAAATTATCAGGTGATCACCACTAACATGTTGGTAATCACTTGGGCTCAGAATCAAGCAATTCCAATTTAGAGATGATCCATATTTGTCTCTAGTTCCAGCACTTATGAAAATAAAGATATGTGTGTGATTATCTTGTGCATGCAGTGTGTGTGTGTGTGTGTGTGTGTGTGTTGCAGTTATGACGTACAGTTGGTCAGAAGTTTGTTCATGTGCTGTATCCAAAGAAGAGCTCTGCTCTGCTCCGAGACTGTGAGTGAACATATGATTTACAGTTTACATTGATTACAGTTCCATTCATCATAATCAGTATCACTGATCAGTCACTTTCCAGTTCCATTACTGCCTGTTCACTCTCTCTCTCTCTCTCTCTCCTTCTTCCTCCCTTCCTCCCTCCCCAGGGGATTTATGGGACCTTTTACTGCTGTGTGTTGCCCTTGGCACTGTGAGTAGTACAGGATTCTTGAGTGATGTTTATTGTGAAACCATGTCATTAGAAGAATCCCGCCGTGTAGTGTACGCCGATTTCACCGCCGCGTAGTGTACGCGAGATTTCACTGCCGTGTAGTGTACGCCGTGATGTCACTGCCGTATAGTGTACGCCGAGATTTCACTGCCGTGAAGTGTACGCCGAGATGTCACTGCCGTGTTGTGTACGCCGAGATGTCACCGCTGCTGTGTACGCCGAGATGTCCACTGCCGTGTAGTGCACGCCGAGATGCCACTGCCGTGTAGTGCACGCCGAGATGCCACTGCCGTGTAGTGCACGCCGAGATGCCATATATTAAACTGTGGGATAGTCTACAAGCTGGGACATTGTGTAAAACATAAATTAAAATAATAATAATAATACAGTGATTTGCAAATCGTTTCCAACTTATATTCAATTGAATACACTACAAAGACAAGATATTTAATGTTCAAATGCAGTGCCATCTGAGGGATCAAAGGTCACGGGCATCCAATATTGGTTTCTGGCCTTGCCACTTACTTCCAGAGATTTCTCCAGATTTTTTTTAATCTTTTGATGATATTATGGACTATAGATGATGAAATCATCAAATTCCTTAAAATTGCTTGTTGAAAGATGTTGTTCTTAAACTTTTGAACTATTTGTTCATGCAGTTATTTACAGTGGTGAACGACCGAGCCTTTCAGGGATGCTCCCTTTATGCCCAGTAATGACACTGACCTGTTTGCAATTAACCTGTTCAGCTATGGAATGTTCTAAACAGGTGTTTTTCCAGGTGCATTCCTCAAGTTTCCCATTCTTTTGTTGTGCCTGTCCCAACTTCTTTGGAATGTGTTGCAGGCATCAAATTCAAAACGAGTGAATATTTGCAAAAAAACGATAAGGTTTATCCGTTTGAACATTAAATATCTTGTCTATGTAGTGTATTCAATTCAATATACTTGAAAAATATTTGCAAATCATTGTATTCTGTTTCATTGGAATTGGGGTTGTACACCTGTTGCAAACTATGGCATGGTCTACACGTGTATAATGATATATAGTGAAACAATATGTGATGTTTTTGTGAAGTAAAATTCATAATTTTTTTATTTTTTGTACTAAAACGTGTGCTCGTGTGTCAAAGGATGCTGCAGGGTGGATCAGCTGACAGTAAAGATGATGGAGGGCCACAGTTCGCTGAAGTGTTTGTCATTGTCTGGTTTGGCTCCATCATCATTACCCTAAACTCCAAACTGCTGGGAGGAACCATGTAAGTAATCTGACCTCACTAATATCCCTCAGATTGGATTGGGAGCATCAATGCACAGCCATTTGTAGACTTCCCCAGAGATGTTCAATCAGGTTCAAGTCTGGGCTCTGGCTGGGCCACTCAAGGACATTCACAAAGATGACCTGAAGCCACTCCTTTGATATCTTGACTGTGTGCTTGGGGTCGTTGTCCTGTTGGAAGATCAACCTTTGTCCCAGTCTGAGGTTCAGAGCTCTCTGGAGCAGGTTATCGTCAAGGATGCCTCTGTACATCACTGCAGTCATTTTTCCCTTGACCCTGACTAGTCTCCCATTTCCAGAAAAACATCCCCACAGCATGATGCTGCCACCACCATGCCTCACTGTAGGAATGGTATTAGTTAGGTGATGAGCAGAGCCTGGTTTCCTCCAGACATGATGCTTGGCATTCAGTCCAAAAATTCAATCTTTCTGTTTGGTCTGAGAGTTTCATGTCATGTGCCTTTTACTGACTGGCTTCGGTCTGGCCTCTCTTGTCTTGTTGCCACACTACACCTGATTGGTGGAGTGCTTCAGAATTGGTTGTCTTTCTGTAAGGTTCTCCTCTCTCCACAGAGTAATGCTGGAGGCACAAGTGACCATTGGGTTTTTTGATCTGCACCCTTCGATCCATTTCAATACAGTCTCGATACAATCCTGTCTCAGGGGTTTACAGACAATTCCTTAGACTTCATGGCTTGGTTTGTATTGTGACATGTACTGTCCACTAAGGGACATTATATAAACAAGTCTGTGCTTTTCTGAATTATGTCCAATCAATTGAATTGACCACAAGGGTTCTCCAATCAAGCTGGAGAAACATCTGAAGGATGATCAGTGGAAAGAAGATGCATCTGAGCTCAATTTTGAGTGTCCTTGCAAAGGCTGTGGATACTTATGTACATTATATTGTTGTGTTTTTATTTTTGGGGTATTGTATGTAGAATTTTGAGGGGAAAATGAATTGAATCCATTTTGGAAAAAGGCTTCAACATAAGAAAATATGCAAAATTGAAGCACTGTGAATACTTTCCAGATGCAGTGTATATATAAATCTAACTGAAGGTCACTGCGTTTTTGTCTTTGTGTATAGATCATTCTTCCAGAGTTTGTGTGTTTTGGGTTATTGTATCCTGCCGCTGACGGTGGCAATGCTGGTTTGTCGGCTTGTGCTTCTCGGCTCGGAAGGAGTGATCAGTTTCATCATAAGGCTGGTTGTGGTCACTGCCTCCTTCGGCTGGTCTACATTCGGTAATTACCTGTCAGAGCCAACTCCATGCACACTTCAACACAGTCAACTCTTACTGCACACCAGCACATTCAAAGTCACAGTGATCAAATCCTTTACAGGAAACAATTATTTTCTGTGGTTAAGCAAAAATGTAAACAAATTACATTTTGGAAATGAACATAATGTTGTCATTACCTCCTTTCAGATTTGATCATGTTTGAAATTCTGAATACTGACATAAAATGAATCATCTGCAGTGTATTCTGGACACATATAATGTTTTCCAGTTTAATTCATATTCTCATACTTAATATGTGAAATATGAAAGCTGTGACCCCTTTTTTGTGAAGGGATTGTTGGTCTTTCTGTTGAAGCTTGCTGTTGTATCACCAGATGGCATTAGAGGGCCATGCAGCAACTAGATAAAGAAAAGCCCTCCTTTTCCCTCTTTTATTAAATTACAAAGTAAATCATACCTTGTTGCCACCATTCAACCCCCCCACATCACGCTGTACCCCCTCCCCCCCTTCGCTCTGTGCTTTATTGAATGGAAGGTAAATTGCAGTTTGTGTCGTCAAGAGCAGCATAGTGTCTCATTGAATTGGCCACAGCATATGTATCTGTGTCGCTGTGGTAAACAGTGCTGTCATCTCCAACGCACTCAGACAGTTAAAAGCTGCCGTGACTAAAGAATGTCTGTTACATAGGGGCACTGAGTCAAGGCAAAGGCCCTGAAACCTGGAACATTTGTTAAAGCCATAGTTTGCACACAGATCAAATGCAAACTTTTCCCCTTCATATAGACGTCGGGGGCTTCTTTTAAACTGGTGTTACAAGGCTAATATATTTACTGCGTAACAGAAGTTTATACCCCAACTGTATGGAGTACATACCCCAAATCGTGTGCAGTTGTTCAGTAATCTGTTACAGACTTGCTTGTTTAGTATCCACCGTAACATGATCTAATTCATTTTCTTTTGCTAACTATGTTTTGTTTTGTTTTTTTTCACCTGCAGCCTCCACGGCCTTCCTTGCAGACAGTCAGCCGCCCAATAGGAAAGCTCTGGTGGTCTACCCTGTGTTCCTTTTCTACTTCGTGATTGGCTGGATGATCCTGACTTTCTCTCCATCTCATTAGCTCTCAGCCAACAGCAGCAAACAGGATGTGAACAGGACACAAACCGAAGCTCCAGTGGGCCGGTTCAGAGCCTGGCCGTGATTGGCCGGGATTGAGGGATGATGTTCCAAAGGGAAGGGACAATCAGCCTGCTTTCTTGAAACACAGTAGTCTTTTTTTACACCCCTCCCTCATCCCTTGTTCTTCTGGGTGGCTGGATGGACAGACGGATGGAAGAGAGAAGTTGTTGAGTGGATCTTTTGTTTAATTCTCAGCTTCTCAGCCCACATCTGTCTACTTTCATACTAATCATTAAAACGAAATGATTGTGCGTATGTGTGAGTGTGAGTGTGTGTGTGAGTGAGAGAGTATGAGAGAGAGAGAGAGAGAGAGAGAGAGAGGGAGAGAAAGAAAGAGAGAGAAAGAACAATTCTGTGAAACCATCAGTGAGAGAAAAACCTAAAAAGCTGTTCATCTCAGCAGTAAAAGTTTAATTATTAACTCTAGCATAAAGGCAAACAAATGTCCATTGTAACTATACGTGTTTGTTATTATGCTTATACACTTCCAGTGCTCTCCAGAAGTAAGGAGCAAGTATTCCCAGTTACTTCCAGCACCTATTTTACATAATCAGTCTGTGTTGTACAAGTATATCAGACATAGCAGTGCTGCTGGAGTGTTTAAACCCCTCAGAATCACTGCTGGCCTGAGAATAGTCCACCAACCAGAAGTAACCAGCCAACAGTGTCCTATGAGCACTGATGAAGGAGTAGAGGATGACCAACACAAACTGATGCACAGATGAACAGACAGATGAGCTTCTGTCTCTGACTGACTTTATGTCTTGGTGGACCGGCTAGGTAAGATCAGTGTTTAAATAGTGTGTCCACTCACTGTGCACTCTCTAGGTCTATTGGTCCTACCTAGGCATCAAGGCTCACAAGACAGCAGTGACACTGAGGGGTTTAAACACTGATATATGCACACCAGCACAACAGATGCTAACACAACACGACTGCGTCAGTGTCACTGCAGTGCTGAGAGTGACCCACCACCCGCATAATACCTGCTTTGTGATGGTCCTGTGGGGTCTTGATCATTGAACAACAGGGTAAAAGTATAACAAAGTATGTAGAGAAATAGATGAACTACAGTCTAATTATAGAACTACAATGTGCTCCTTTATGGTCAGTGGAGCTAAATGAGTGTAGAGACAAGGAGTCGGTCAGAATGTTATGGTTGATCAGTGTGTATCGCACACTGCTGATGGTGATTGAGCAAGTGTATGCTTGTCTGGTGTCATAGTACTGGGTTTATTGCACATGATTTTATTTAAAGCAAAACGTAACTACGGAAGTACAGCCGTCTGAATGGGAGTGTCTGGCGCCATCAGGTCTCTTGTGTGTGACTGTCTCTGTGTGTCTCAAGGGTTTTTTGTTTGATATGGGCTTAATTATGAGTTGGAATGTTGATTAATAAATGTATTATAAAGATGTTAACAGCACTGATGAGTGGAGTTGTGTCTGTGATGGGGTGACTGGGGACTACTTACCTTATAGTGCTGACATTTTCCAGTGTAGATTTCCTAAAGGCTATGCAATGTGATGTTACATTTGAATGCTCAAGATATCGTGTTGTGTTATGCGGAATGTCACGTGCTTCAGAACTTTGTGAGGAAAGGTTCTAGGACAAACTTCTAAAGTTTAAATAGAAATCATGATTCACATTGCGTTGAGGTCACAGATAAGGAGCCCTGATCATAATCAATTCTAACATTCCAGAAAGCATCCAATTGATCCATCACCTTCAGGTCAGTACATCTTTACACCTGTAGACTGTGTGTGAGTCTCAGAAGGTGTAATTATGCTTTCAGCACAGGGACACAAACTTCACCTTTAATGTCACCTGCTTCAGACACCTGTCAACACCCACACACTCACGCTCTATTCTCGTTTCCACGTTTTTATCCATTCTCTGTCACTTTGTATTTCTTTCTCTCTTTACTACAAGTGTCTGTTTAATCTCTGTCAATAAATGGGTGGGGCTAAATTGTAAACTGAATGGGGGAGATTAACTACTAGTTAAGTAATGTAGGCTAAATTACTAGACTAAAATACACTGCAGTAGGTTGAAGGGTGGGGTTTACTGTTATAGGCTGAATGCATGGAGCTGAACTATTATGTAATGTAGGCTAAATGGGGTGGAGCTACATTGCCATAAATTGAATGGGTGGGTCTAAACTGTGGAAGGCTGTATTGGTGGGGCTAAACTCCACAATCCTAATTTCTATATTTCATGATCTGAATCACATTCATGTATTTAGATTTTCTATTGCTTTGTTAAATTCCGTAAATCCCTTTTAACCAAAGATGAACTTTTAACTAAAGGTTAAAACTTTATGGCTAATGCATTATTTTGGGGCTAGGGCTTTAACTCTTTAACACAATTAGATGTGTACAGTACATTTAAAATTGGGATATGGCTGGTTTAGGGGTGTAGTTTGTGCACTTTTGGTGCTGGTCCCAAGCCCGGAAAAATGGTGAGGTTTGCGTCAGGAAGGGAATCCGGCGCAAAACTTGTGCCAAAACTGTAATGCGGATCATGTGATCATTTGATGATCATATGATGATCCACTGTTGCGACCCCTAAAGGGGGCAGCCGAAAGAAGAAGAAGAAGAAAAAGATTTATCCCATGCATGCAGTGAAACAAACATACACATTAGAGCAGCTGTGAGCTGCCCGGAACAGTGGGCAGCCCTATCCACAGCACACAGGGAGCAACTGGGGAGTTAAGTGCCTGGCTCAAGGGCACTTCAAACATGTCCTGCCAGTTAAGGGAATCGAACCAGGAACCTTTCAGTCACAAGGCTGATTCCCTAAAAAGCAGGCTACAGCTGCTCAAAACTATAGCAAATATCCCAATTTTAAATGTCCTCTACACATCTAATAGTGTTAGAGTTAAAGCCCTAGCGCCAAAATAATGGACTAAATGCAGAGGACAAATTCCCGTGTGCAAGCAGGGTCGGTCTGTATGCACATTTATGTTTCATTTAACTAGAGGACATTATTGCACATTATTCTTATTCTTTGTCTCTCATGCTCTCTCTGTCTAATGTATTCCCTATCTAATTTATTCCATTTATCTTTCTTGTTCTTTATGTATTGCTTTCTATTCTCTCTGTGCTTCTTTCTCTCTGTGAGAGTGATTGTTGTTTTTTTGTCAGTGCAAAAATTCTGAGCTTCTCTGAAAGACCCCACCACCAAACACATAGACACAATTTTAAACGTCAAAGTGGTGAATTAAAAACTGGAGTGTGAACCGGCATACAAGTACGATATTCTTTATTTGCTATATCATGCCCTGTTTTGTGCTCAGTCTGACTGGGCACAGTGACTAGGACCAGAAACAGGAACAAGGACACATACAGAGACTGTGACAGGGACAGGGATGGATAACAATACAGTGACAGGTGACAGGGCAGGAAAGGAGACAAGTAAATGGAGCAGGGACGGATGCAGAGATGACAAGGTCACAGATGGTGAGAGACGATCACAGGAATTAAAATGAAGACGGGGACAGGAATGGAGTCAGAAAGAATGACAGGAACCACAATCAAGACATGGACAAAAATGGAGATAATAAATGCCATAGGCATATTTAAAGAGACATCTACAGGAACAGGGATGGAGACAGTACTTGGAGCAAAGACAGACAAAAAGATGGCAACAGGGATAGGGATGGAAACAGAGGCCAGTGTAAGTGGAATAAGTACAGTTACAGATATGGTGATAGGGACAGGTTAAAGGCAGTAACTTGAGCATTAAAGGATACAAAACTGGCCAAAGGAATATGATGGAGACAGTAGTTGGAATGAGGATGACATGCAAAGGGATAAGGACAGTAACTGGAGCACATATGGAGAGAGATTCAGGGACAAAGGGACAGAATGAAGGCAAAGGCCAAGATGGAGTAAATGGAGAGAGGCAGTAAAGAAGATGGAGGGATACAGAGATAATGGGGTACAGATAGAGTAACTAGAGAAAGTATGGAGATAGAGATGGTGAAAGGAACAAGAATGAAGACAATTCAAGAGACAGTGACAAGCAAACGGTTGGAAACAATAACTGGAGCAGGGATGGAGACAAATGATAACAGGGACCAGAACAAAGACAGTGACAGAAACAGGGATGGAAACAATAACTGGTGGCAGGGAGGGATAGGGAGACCATGAAAGGAACACAATTGATAACAGTAACTAGAGAAAGGGTAGATACAGTGATGGCAACAGGAAAACAGAAGGAGACAGTTTCTGGATCACGGATGGATACAGAGATGGTGACAGAGATGTAAGTAGAGGACAGAGACAGTGACTGGAGGAGGGATGGCTCCAGAGACTTGGATAGGGACTGAGACATACAGCACATGATAATGGGTACAGCTCTGTCCATGTGCTGTGTTACAGTTCCTGTAACCTGCATTCTGCTTTGTCTGAACTCCAGACGCCTGTCCTTGTTTGACCGCTTTCCAGTCTTGTGTCAGGTCCCATGTTCTGTCCGTTGGTCTTGCCTGTCCCCTTGGGATAAATGACTTTCTCCATGTTTTAATTCAATATCAAGCCTCTGTCTACTTGTCTCTTCTCATATTCATACCTGTTTCATGTCTCTCATCTGTGTGTCTGTAGCCAATCGCTGTTCTCCAGGTGTTTCATGTTTAGCATTAATGCTTTCATATCCCACATTTCTTGTTCTGTATTGCCCTTATATGACTTACATAAACTGTTTGTGGTTGGTATTAGAATGAAAATATGCCAACAACAGCTGCAATTACTTATTATATGAGTTATTTATCCTTTAATATAAAGCAGGCTTATAATGACAGTGGGAATAGATGGGGCTAAACCACTGTAGGCTGAATGGGAGGATGTGTGTAAATTAGTGTGAATGGGTTTTATTGACATCACAATTATTCACATCACAATTGTTTGTTCAAAATAAGCTGTTTTCATTTATGGGCTGTAAGGATGCAGTATTACATTCTGTTGTGCAAGTAGGCACATTGTGTTTTGTAGGCAGATACATGCTATTTTTAAGGCTTCATTACTCATGATCTTATAACAATCTACCACTTGATCTAACCATAGGGTGTTTATCAATTCTCAACGCTCAGTGAGAACTATCAGCAAGTAATCCAGCTGACAAAACAGCTCATTTTCACTTGTTTCCAGCTGAATGAAAGGAGCTTCCAGTGCACTTTAACTGCTCTGTCCACATGTAGGTGCTCATCCTGCGTGCAGACTCTGACTAATCAGTGGACGGGGTGGGCCTGATGATGTCACTGACAAATATTGGGATATTGAGGAAAATGAGACTGTTTTCTTTCCAGCTCAAAAACACTCTGGATTACTAATTTCCTACAGGATGTAAAGTGTTTTCATTCCTTATAAGAAAAAGAAGACAAATTATTCTAGGTTATTATTCTCTTCATTTTGCAGCTCAAACTAAGACATATCTGAGTAGACTAGGATCTCCTGAAAATAACAATATCTGGTATGTGTGACTGTCTCCTATAAATACTTTTCTAATGTTTTGGTGAATAAAAGTTGGCCCGACTATGACAACATCCCACAGAACCAGCCTAGAGGTTATCTAAATGGGACAGATATGTATTTTTTGTTCTTGAAAGCCTCTGATAAGCTAGTAAGGCCTAAGAGTTGCCCATTGAGTATACTATCAGGGCTCCTGGAATGTGTGTTTGGCAGGACCTTACCAGTGGTGTCCTCTGCAGTTTGAAATACACAATAACACATGCAGTAACAGGCAACTGACCATTTCATTTTACCCCACCATCCCTACGCAGAGAACACATCAAGGCTCTGAAAGCTCACAAAAGCTGACCAGGAATTCATCAGCATATCATTACACCCCCAAATGCACACAAAGGTCAGACAAGTCCGTCACATCTGCTGCCTTTGTTTTGAATTATGCTTGAAGTGATTTGGCGTTATTGCTGAACTGTCACAGCCCAATCCATGACAGTCAATATTAGTTCAGAGGACAATTTCTCTCTTTGTCTCCATGTGATTAGTGCTATTTCAGAATGGTTCAGGGAAATGAAATAATGAAAACTGTCATTTAGGTGTGACTGGCAGGTAATATTCCTTACATCTCACTCTCTATCTATCTCCCTGTCTCTCTTTCAGGGTGTGATCTGTGATCTGTGATCTGACCAGTGCTAATTTTCATGATATTCTGCGCTCCCCTGCCTGTCCAGTGTAAGTGGAATAAGTACAGTTACAGATATGGTGATAGGGACAGGTTAAAGGCAGTAACTTGAGCATTAAAGGATACAAAACTGACCAAAGGAATATGATGGAGACAGTAGTTGGAATGAGGATGACATGCAAAGGGATAAGGACAGTAACTGGAGCACATATGGAGAGAGATTCAGGGACAAAGGAACAGAATGAAGGCAAAGGCCAAGATGGAGTAAATGGAGAGAGGCAGTAAAGAAGATGGAGGGATACAGAGATAATGGGGTACAGATAGAGTAACTAGAGCAAGTATGGAGATAGAGATGGTAAAAGGAACAAGAATGAAGACAATTCAAGAGACAGTGACAACCAAACGATTGGAAACAATAACTGGAGCAGGGATGGAGACAAATGATAACAGGGACCAGAACAAAGACAGTGACAGAAGCAGGGATGGAAACAATAACTGGTGGCAGGGAGGGATAGGGAGACCATGAAAGGAACACAATTGATAACAGTAACTAGAGAAAGGGTAGATACAGTGATGGCAACAGGAAAACAGAAGGAGACAGTTTCTGGATCATGGATGGATACAGAGATGTTGACAGAGATGTAAGTAGAGGACAGAGATAGTGACTGGAGGAGGGATGGCTCCAGAGACTTGGATAGGGACTGAGACATACAGCACATGATAATGGGTACAGCTCTGTCCATGTGCTGTGTTCACTCACTAATCTTTGCTCGAATAAATGCAATGTTGTAATTGCCTATGGGTTAGTCATTGATATTTAAAGTAGGATGTCATGTATCAGTCCTGTTCACCTCTGTCTTCCTGTCTCATCTTTGTTGTTGTTTATTCCCCATGTTTGTTGTGGTCCTGTCTCCTCCCTTGCTCTGCCCATTCCCAGCTGTGGCTAATCTGTAACCCTGCCCATTCAATTCCCAGCTCTGTGTAATGTGTGTAATGTTGTCCCTCTATTTAAGACCCTTTGTTTTAGTCAGTCTTTGTCAGTCATTTTGTTTTTGTTCTTGTTTGTTGTTGTATTTCTCTAAGAGATCCTGTAGGTTCATTTGTTCATTACCATGTGGTTTTTATACTCTGCATTTTCATTTATGCCTAGTGTTTCTCAGAATGTTCCGTTTGTTTTGGTTTCATGTCGTTTAGGTATTAAATCCTGAACCCCTGCAAGTACTTCCACTTCCCTTGTCTTCGTCTTCGTCTTCATCTTCATCTTTATCTGCTCAGCACACAAATCATTGCAAGGAGGTACAGTTATTTGGCCTGAGATCTAGTCTTTTTTCCAGTGGATAGCTCATCATAGTCTTCTTCAATTTCATTGATATCACAACAAATTTAAATCAATATCACAACAAAATTAAATCAACACTTCTAGTGTTAACACTCAGAGTACACAGAGTTCAATTAACAGTAATAGAGTTGATTTAACACTGGCAAATGTGCTGTGACAAGACTGCAATCTGAAAAATCACACTAACCTTATTCTGGTGATTTGCACTGAATGGTGTCAACCAGCCTTGAGTAGTCTGGACAGTATCTGCTGATCCCAATTCTCAAGCAGGCTTCCAAGTGATCATCAGTGAAGGTGGATGGATATTTGGACTTTTTCATGTGGGAAAAGGATGATTCATATAATTCGGTTGATCCAAAAATGCTTTCAAATACGTAATGCATTTTCTTATATTTGGAAATTATTCTTCAGCCAGCAAGTTCCTAAATTGTCTAGCCAAGGCCGTTGACCTCATCTGAATTTAAGTCTGCAGGACAAAAATGTCATATTTCAAGAGCAGATGGATCCATTTGAAACAATGACGCAATTTTTAAAGCCAGCACATCAGTTTCTACTGTACCACCAAATGGAAAGCAGACCAACATTGCAATCGATTCACGCAAACTAAAATCTTAAACTTTGTTTGAAGTCGGACAGCACATTCTGAATTTGCTCAATGTACCGTGCATCACTCAGCTGCATGCGAGATGTCCTCTGCTTTTCCAGCTCCAAGAACATGTTTTGGAAATGTTTCGGAGTTATAGTGCTGTAGCTTTGAGGATAGTAACTGCAGTTTTCTCTTGAAAGTGTTCATGTCATTTATGCTGATCAGGTCCACCAGTTGTCAAATTGGAGCAAAAACCACATGCAGTCGTTTGTTAAGTCAATCAAAATTCAAAGCTTTACAGAAATAAAAAAAAGGTGAACAACATATGAAAGAAAAGATAAAGACATCGACCATCCAGTGAACAAACCAAAGGGTGACAGAGGCAAGGAAAAAATCCCTCAGAGCTGGAGGAAGAAACCTTTGGAGAAACCAGGCTCAACGGGGGGACCCCTTCTTCTCTGGTCAAACTACTCATATATAGTTGGAGGACACCCGGACAACCACGTCTGCTGTAATACTCAGGTGTATTGAAGTAATGATAGTTTGATGGTGGACATAACAGTAGCAGCAAATTAGGGTCTGTGTAAAATTCTGCATAGTTAGTGATGGCAGATGGGCAACTAATCCAGGTCCAGCAAAGTCAAAAGGTAATCAAGGTGGGCCAGCAAAGTCAAATTCTTTTAAAAACCTAAGTTGGGCCCTGGTGGTCTATAAATCCAAATTACAGTGCATTCTATTTTTGTGGCCAGACTGGTTATGTTAATAGACAGAATCTCAAAGAAAGTGAAGGTGTTACACTGTTTTTGATTAATATCTAAACATTTTTGGTAGATTTTACAGACTCCACCTCCTCTTCCTGATGGTCTCAGGCTGTGCACATAATTATAACCTTCAGGGGTGGCTTCATGTAGTGCCAGGTATTCATCAGGTCTAATCCAAGTTTCACTGAAGCATAAAACATTGAGCTTCTGATCATTTAGAATTTCATGCACAATGACCGCCTTTGAATTGAAAGATCTAATATTGAGAAAGCCAAAATGTAGGTGTGAGATGTTACTTTTACAATTTGAATTTAATGTCTGGATACTGATTAAGTTTTTAAGAGAGGCTGTTTTAATTTTTATATGTTTAGAATTAATTGCCACGCTGCATCGGGATGAGACCAGAGCAAATTAGGGCATCAGACATCATCTGGGCCAGTTTAGTTACCTCTTTAATATTATCCTTAGTCACTTTAGTCTGCTGCAGAAGTCATATCGTTACGTCTCATCTGTGCTTCTGGACAACTGGACAGCATTAATAGCTCCATTTTTTTAAAACCCTGAAACAAAGAGTCTGCTGCCTTGAATAAGGCCTCTTTCAGCATCTCTCCATCTTGAAATGACTTTTTGTGCTTCATGATAGCATGACTCACCTGGAATGATGGTAATGTAGAAGCTTTTGCTTTTGAACTGGGCTTTGTAAAAATGGATGTCTGGGCAGTTAGCTGCAATTTCAGTTCCTTCACATTTTTCCTCCTGAGTTCACATATGGGTGGAAATTTGTTGTCATAGTTTTTGTGCAAATAGTACTTGACAAATCAAGCAAATGCCTTTTCATCAAGTTCAACATCATAAAAAATAGTCTTCCTCCCATTCTGCATGGAAGTGGAAGTTTTGGGTTTATTGGTGTTCGGCCTTGATGATGCTAAAAGAAGTGCATAAAATGTTTTATAGACTGTTAGAGATGCAGACTCACTGCGCTGTGCTTTTGGCAGGCTGTGGAGTAGCTATGGTAAGTGTTAAATTAGCAGCAAAACAGTGGCTTTATCAACGTCCGGCAATCACATTGACCTACCCACCACCAGAAGTAGTGTGAATATTTTACCATTTTCCTTGAGAACTCACTGGTCACTCCATCTGCTGAAGCATGCAGTCTTGGTGTAGTAGTGGATGACCAGTTATCATTCACAGCTCATGTTGCAAACCTGACTCGGTCATGCAGATTTCTCCTTTATAACATCAGGAGAATTTGACCTTTTCTGTCTAGAGAGGCCACTCAGGAGCTTGTTCAGTCTCTTGTCATTTCAAGACTAGACTACTGCAACTCCCTTCGAGCTGGCCTTCTTATATGGACCACCAGACCATTGCAACTTATCCAGAATGCAGCAGCGCGGCTCATCTTCAATGTTCCTAAATTCAGTCATGTAACTCCTCTGCTGCGTTCCCTTCATTGGCTTCCTGTAGCTGAACATCAGATTCAAAACCTTGATGCTGACCTACAAAGCCAAAAACGGACCAGCCCCTCCATACATGATGGCAATGGTCAAAACTCAAGCATTACCAAGAGCCCTTCGAGCTTCAAGTACAGCTCGGCTTGACCCACCATCCCTCAGGATGCAAGGTAAACATGCATCCAGACTCTTCTGTTCTGGCATCAAAATGGTGGAACGAACTTCCCCTGGGAGTCTGAACAGCTGAGTCCCTCACTGTCTTCAAACGCAGACTGAAGACTCATCTGTTACAGGAGTATTTAACTCCATAAAGACATTTGTTTCAACAGGATCTAAGCGTGAGGAATCTCTAGATTCCAGCCTTGTCTACTAGCTAAGGATATTCTAAGTGAACAGCAAAACACTTTTGTAAGTCGCTCTGGATAAGGGCGTCTGCTAAATGCTGTAAATGGAAATGGAAATGAAATATTGTGAATTTCAACAAGCAATCTACCAACATGTATTGATCATCTGGACAATTGTGATTGACTGATTGAGAATGCCTGCCTTAAAGGCATGTGTTTAAGTAAACCACAAGAGTTTTAACAGGATTGTATTCCTAGAGTTTTCTCTGCCTAGCTGGCATTACAATATTTATTCACCATTAAATTAATGTGATGTGGTTGAATCGCCATTTAATTATGTTTCAATTTTGAAAAATTAACCAGTTTTGATATCGCAATGCTGTTTCAACATTGTTATGTACATAGGGACTATCCAAAATGATCAGAATATTAGTAAATAAAATGAAATGTCTAGATAGGGCCCTGATTGGCTCAACAGTCTAAAGCACTTCCACTATGATCTGTGAGTTCGAATCCCATCCGGTGCTGTCCTTCAAGAGCGTTGGTTTTTGAAGATGCAAATGGCAGCAGTTCAAAAAGATGCTATAGGCAGGCTTCATATGTATCACAGGAAGCATGTGCTAGTCATCTACACCCAAGTGTCAGGAGCATTACATGTGATAGGGGAACCAACTGAGGGGAATTGGCACGACTAAATTTGTGGGAGAAAATTGTCTAGGTATATACAATCACCCAGTCCTTGTAAGGACAACAGGATGGTGAAAACAAGTTTGTTTTCTTGTTTATGCTTTGTTACCATTTGTTATTTTAGTTCATCTTGTTAATAATTTGTTGCCACAAATCATGAAATCTCTGATCATCCTTATCAGAGCAACAGTGCATCCAGAAATTATTCAGTCCTTCCCTCTTTGAACATTTTGTTACAGCCTTATTCCAAAACAGATTGAATTTATTTTTCCGCTCACAATTTGACACACAATACCCCACAGTGACAAAAGGTAGAAAAAGTTTGTTTGAAATTTATTCAAAATAAAATAATATATCCATAAGTATTCACAGCCTTTGCCATGACTCTCAAAATTGAGCTCAGGTGCCTCTTTTGTCTACTGATCATCCTTCCGATGTTTCTACATCTTGATTTTAGAACACCTGAGGTGAATTCAATTGATTGGACAGGATTTGGAAAAGCACCCACCTGTTTATATAGAGTCACATAGTAGACAGTGCATGTCAGCACAAACCAAGCAATGAAGTCTAAGGAATTGCCTGTAGACCTTTGGAACCATTTGGAACCACCAGGACTCTTCATAGAGCTGGCCGCCCAGCCAAACTGAGTGATCATGGTAGGAGGGCCTTAGTCAGGGAGGTGACCAAGAACCCAATGGTCACGCTGACAAAACTCCAAAATTGCCCTGTTGAGAGAAGGACAACCATTTCTGCAGCACTCCATCAATCAGGCCTGTATGGTAAAGTGGCCAGATGAAAGCCATTCGTCAGTAAAGGGCACGTGACAGCCTGTTTGGAGTTTGCCAAAAGGCACCTAAAAGACTCTCAGAAAAAGATTTAACTTTTTGGACCATATCTGGAGGAAACCAGGCACAGCTCATCACCTACCCAATACTATTCCTACAGCATGATGGTGGCATCATCATGCTGTGGGGATGTGTTTCTGCAGCAGGACGTGGGAGACTAGTCAGGGACGAGGGAAAGATGACTGCAGCAATATACAGAGACATCCTTGATGATAATCTGCTCCAGAGCACTGTGGACCTCAGACTGGGATGAAGGCTTATCTTACAACAGGACAATGACACTAAACACACAGCCAAGATAACAAAGATAACAAATGAGTGGCTACTCTGTGAATGTCCTTGAGTGGTCCAACCAGTGCCCAGCCTTGAACCTGATTGAACATTTACGGAGATATTTAAAATGTCTGTGCACCGACACCCCTCATACAATTGATGGAGCTTGAGAGGTTTTGCAAGGAAGAATGGGAGAAACTACCCAAAATCAGGGGCACCAAGCTTATAGCATCATACTCAAAAAGACCTGGGGCTGCAATCGCAATGTATTGAGCAAAGTCTGGGAACACTTATGTACATGTTATATTTTTGTGTTTCTCATATATATATATATTTGTTTCTCACTTTGTCTTTGTGGGATGTTGTGTGTAGAATTTTCAGGGGGAAAACATTGAATCCATTTTGAAATAAGACTGTAACATAACAAAATGTGCAAAAAGTGAAGCACTGTGAATAATTTCTCTGTATATTGATCTTTCCCGTTGTACTTTGTGTCAGTAAATCTAGTAGGTGCTGTTAACCAAATCATTTTAATGTATGCAAAGGGAAGCTACCAGCTGCATGTAGTCATGGTCAGTTAAAGGAAGTTACGAGGGTCATTCCTGCACAAATTAGTCAGACAGAAAAATAAAAGCAGGAATTTGGCCAATAATAATATAATATTAATTGGGCTCTGAAAAGTGGGGAACAAATGGGTTTAGAAGTGCTAGACTCACTGTCAGCTTATGTATAGCAGACACATTCAAATATTAATTCTGGTGCAAATGTGGCATTTTGAAAGCACTCACTACACCAGTAAAAACTCTCTATGCTGTATAAACACTTCTGCATACACTTCATCACGAGACCACGCCACATTCTTGCAATTGAAATGTGTGTGTGGGTGTCTGATACAGTGGGGAGTGTTGTGTAATGTGTGTGTTTTTGAGGATGTTCTTTGATTCATTTGGGAGGGAATGCAGAAGTAGGTGGTTAGGAATGGACTGTGTATGTTTGTTGTTTGCATCTTTTTTCAAGGTTTTTTTTTGTCAGCAATATCATTTATTGGTGTGTTTTTATTTTAGGCCCATATTAACAAAAAAAGGAATATAGAGATGTTATGTGTAAACAACATAAGTTATGTCGATACATGTACAATCCATATGTGCAAACTAAACAGCCGCACTCATTCAGCCTATAGAGGTTTAGCTCCATCCACTCGGCCTATAGCAGTTTAGCTCGACCCATTCAGCCTATAGAGGTTTAGCTCCGCCCATTCCTTCTATAGCAGTTTAGCTCGACCCATTCAGCCTATAGAGGTTTAGCTCCACCCATTCCTTCTATAGCAGTTCAGCTCCAACTATTCAGTCTATAGAGGTTTAGCCCCACCCACTCGGCCTATAACTTAGCCCTGCTCATTCAGCAGTTTAGCCCTGTCCATTCTGGCAGAAGATATTTACATTTACATTTAAGGCATTTAGCAGTGCTTTGCTGTTCACTCAGAATATCCTTAGCTAGTTGACTAAGCTAATAGACGAGGCTAGATTCCTCACTCTTATATATAAAGAGTGTTGGAGCTTAATTACATATATCAGTCTTAAAGGCACCATAACAGAAACAGTTTAATACTAAGGGATAAAATGAGGTTGGAATATAAGCTACCTGGACAAAAAATGATTCACCTGGTATGTTTAAGGAGGTAGTAAATTCAGAATTATGGTAGAACTCAGGAAGCCTTTAAGGAGGACAGTGTGTTCAAAGGTGTAGTTCAAACTGGTTGGAGCTCTGAGACGTTCTGAAGGTGTTTAAACACATGGAAATTGGTTATTTGGTTGATGAGCCAGTAAATGCCTGCATAGAGCTGTTGGATAAAGAGGTGTTGCTTTTGGTCTTCACCTTAATGAGAATTAACAGCATTCCTATCCCTGTATTCCACGATGGCCACTCTCTCATTCACAGGGCTGCAAATGTGATTGATGATGGCATGATGAACGTTCATGAGCATTCACTCTTCTCAGCAGGCCCACAGAATCCCCATATTTGAGTCCTCTTGAAAATCTCATTTGGAACAATGAATAAAATGTATAGTGATAGTGCTTATAATGGTGAATGATATGCAAATAACTGTGTAAAAAGTGGTTGAAAATATTATAAGAAGAATATTACAAGAACAGAAACAAGTGTTGCTTCTAAAGCCCTATGGGCTGTAATAACCCTATCATTTTTTTCATAAGATGGCCCTTCGTTCCAGTATATCAATTTCAGATAATTGATATAAATATTCATAAAAGAATATTCATATTTCTGAAGCATTTCAGATAGGTGCTCCTTCTGTGGGTTGTTAAGTTAAATGAACTGTGCTGATCAAGGACATTTAAGACTTTTAAGCATCATTAAGATCTGCTGAACTTTATTCTGTGTCTGCATAATAGAGGACACTCTGTAAAAACTCGGTCAGCTTCTTTATTTTACACTGCAGATGTAACTGAATATTCTACTTACTGGTTTGGATTACTTCAATCAATCAATCAAAATTTATTTTTATAGCGCTCTTCACAACTGAAGTTGTCACAGAGCAGCTTCACAGAAATTAAATAAATAAATAAATAAATAAATAAATAAATAAATAAATAAGAAAGATTAATTAATTAAGATTACTTCTGTTTGAAGCTCCACTCCAGACACAACCACCAGTTTCACCATAAACTTTGTTTGTTCACTTTACTGACTCTTCCTCTCCTGCTTTCCTTAATTTTGCTGATCTGAATCTCATCCTCTCCATGCATCTTCTGGCAGAACTGACTTGCTTATGGATCCACATGACAACCAGATCAGGCAGAATGTAGGAGAGAATGTTTCAGTAAATTAGACACAGCCTGCCATCAACAGTTCATTCCAGCAGACTGATCTAAACACTGTGTCGCTGAGCTCCAAAATAAATATATATTTTTAGACAAACTGACCCCAACACACAAAACAATTTACACCAATCAGCTTTTATTGGCATATGGTGTCATGTAAAAGTTTAAGCACTCCGGTCAAAATGACTGTTACTGTGAACAGTTAAACAAGTTGAAGATGAAATGAACTCCAAAAACCATAAAGTTTAAGATGAAACACACTTTTCAACATTTTATGCAATATTAGCACATTATTTTGGTTTTGTGCAATTGTACTGTGAAAAAAAGTAAATAAGTACCTTTACAAAAGTATGGGGTTATGGTTTGTTCACAAACATTGTTGCGAAAGGCCAGGTAATGTCAAAGTTTTATAAATATCCAGAATCCTTTAACCTTGTCACATTAAACAATAGCCATGGGTTCTTCTAAGCTGCTTCCTAGCACTCAAAATGGTTGAGGCTATAATAAGATAGCAAAGTGTTTCCAGGTTGCTATATCTTCAGATTGAAATGTCATTAAAAATAGGCAGTTAACAGCAATGGTTGAGGTCGAGATAAAATTCAGAGACAGCTGCTCATACGATTGCTACAAATACAAATCAGAACCCCTGCTTTACTGTAAAAGACCTTCAGGAATATTTAGCCGACTCTGGAGTTGTGGTACATTGTTCTACACCTGCACATATATGGCCTTCATGGAAGAGTCATCAGAAGAAATCCTCTCCTGCATCCTCAAAATTTGAAACAAGTCCTGTGAATCGATGAGGTTAAAATAGAACCCTGGCTGCAATGAGGAAACGAGGAAAAAAAGGGCACAGAATTTCACGAAAAAGACACCACTCCAGCCATTATGTGTGAGTGTGTGTGTGTGTGTGGGGGGGGGGGGATCAATGGGGTTGTGTTGCAGCTGATGGCACAGGGAAACTTTCATGGGTAGAGGTAAGAATCGATTCACTTCAATTCCCGCAAATTCTGAAAGCAAACAAAACACCATCTGTAAAAAAGATGAAGGTGAAAAGAGGGTAGCTTCTACAAATGGATAATGATTCTTAACACACCTCAAAATCCATATTACACTATGTCAAAAAGGCAGAAGCCTTTGGATACATGGATAAAAATCCCTCAGATAAGAAATGAAAGACACTTGGCTGAGTTGAATACACAATCCATTCGGAAACTCTTCACACCCTTCCACGTTTGGTCACTCTGGCTGAGCTCCAAAAATCCTGTGTGCAGATGGGAGAAATTTACAGAAGGTCAACTCTCACTTCAGAACCCCACCAAGACTGGCTGGTCAAAAGCTTCTCCTGAGTAAAAGACACATGAAAGTCTGCCTGGAGTTTGCAAAAAAGCACCTAAAGGACTGTCAGACTGTGAAAAACAAGATTCTTCTGTCAGATGAAACCAAAATTGAACTCTGCCATAAACAGTGTTGCTGTGATGGTTGATCTTCTGGAAATCAACCACTTCCCTTACCAAGGCCCTTCTCCTTCTTCACTGAGTTTGGTGAGCTCTAGAATGAGTCCTGGTTGTTTCAAACTTTTAAGAATTATTGACATCACTTTGCTCTTGGGAACTGTTTTTTGTAACCTTCTCCAGATCTATGTTTCCACACTATATATATGCAGTGGATGTTCCTGTGTGCAGTAGACAGCGTATGCTTATTGCTAACAAAAGCAGTTTTGTCAGTACCTTATCTCTGCCTTGCAGTATTTGCAAGCGTTGATCTTCGGAATTCACTGCAGTGTGAAATACTGACTTGCCTTTGAGGACTGACCTTGAGACCCAAGAATTTGCCAATGGCGAGCAAATGGATGTAGGCTAATGTTATTCCTTTCCGTTGTTGCAATAAATTGAGTTTTACAGGCACACTGATATTTTCTGCTATTTTCTCCTATTTGTTTGAGTTTGTTGTTGTTTGCGTCACAATAAAAATAAAATGTTCAAAGTTGTAGGTGTGTTCTGTAAATAAAAATGTGCAAACCCATCATTAATTCCAGGTTGTGAGGTAACAAAACATGAAAAATACTTTCACAAGGCACTATATATTTTCAGAACAAAATGTTCTGAAATGTCAAATCAGAAATCAGATCAGTGTCACACTATTATAGTCTGCCACTCAGACAAGGAGGACTAAGAAGTGTCCAGTGAAATAGTGAGGTTTTAAGGTTGCTGACATTATTTCTCTTATGGGGTCAGTGACTGATCATGTTCATTTAATTTTTCACCAAACCTTTCCTTTAAGGCCCCTGAACTACAAGAAGGAATCTGTTTTTTTTTTTTGTTTTTTTTTTTGTTTTTTTTTTTTACTATTTTACTGAATAATATAAAATAATTAATAATATATTTCTTATAGGATAGGATAGGATAGGATAGGATAGGATAGAATTTTATTGATCCCTTGGGAGGGTTCCCTCAGGGAAACTAAGGTTCCAGCCGCAACATAGGTACAGTACAAGGTAGAACGAGATAATTTAGTAAAGAACACAATATAAATATAAAGAAAATATAATATAGAGACTATATTACAATGTACAATATATATTTATGCACTCAAAGATTAATGTTCAGAAATTACATTGATGGAGGCATATGAAGCTTTTTCCTGACTCGGTGCTCTACAGTGACACGTGTATGTTAGTGGTCAGAGATAACCATTAATATGTGTTTCTGAAAACTAGTGTTTTGTGTGTTAGTGGTTAACAGGTTAACTTTCTATGGAAAGTCTGTCATACTTTCAGTCTTAGATGTAGTCTTTATATAAAGGGTTATAAACTGTCTGTCAGTCTTTTATTAAGTGCTTAACTTTAATTTGCTTAAGAACTGTTCTGAGTTTCTTAAACTCTAAAAGGCTCAGAGGAAGTTTTCTGTTAAAAGATGTTGATCTTTGGTTACCTGTAATGGAACGAGAAGAAGAAGATGATGATGCACACACAGGGATAGACCATGGCCTTTAACCCATCTGGGCAGACACACACACACACAAACATTTATGCCTGGGGCAGTGGGCAGACACCTAGTGGTGCACAGGGAGCAGACGGTGCTTCAGTGCCTTCAGTCCTGTCCAGTTCAATCCAGGGATTGAATCAGTGGCCTTTCCTTTGCAGGGTTGCTTCCCTAACATTAAGTAAAACAAATGCAGTCTAAGAAGTCTTCTCCAGATGTGATCTGGATATAGATGCACGAATTGATGGGTTACTTTGAGTTCGGCCTGGTCAGCAGCCCAAACTATTCAAAGTGATGAACAGTAAACAGGCTGTGTGTTAACGATTACCATTAGGTTGTGTGCTATGACGGTCGATAAACAGCGCTGTGTCTGTAGGGTGGTGGAAAAGGCTGTGTCTGTTAGTTGGTGGAACGAGACACTGGTGTGTTTGTGGGCTGTGTTAGTATTAGCTTAGGTGGTATGCAACAGCGGTTTGCTTTTCCATGAAAAACAGTGCTTGTGTAAGCAGGCCGCATCACATATGCAGTACAGAGGTGTGTACACTGGTGTGTGCTGTTTGAACTGTGTGTGGGACTGTTGTACGTGGGACGTGCTACGCAAGGGAGATGTCCAGCGTGTGGAAGAATGTGGAAAAGTGGCCAGGACAATGTGGGTGAAATTTAGGGGTGACATTTCATTCACTGGACTGGGCAGTGCTTAAAAAGACACGTAACACGAGGCAATTGAATGGAGGGTATGGCTACCAGGGCCAATGGGAGTATAAGCTTCCATAATTCGTTGCTAAATTAGACTAAAACAGCAGTTGTATCTGAGTTGCTGACTGCCCTCCTTTGTTTACTATATTTCACGCAATGACTGAATATTAAAGATGAGCCACGTGCTTCCGTTCCCTTTCATTCTATACAAATGTAGACAAAATCATCCACCATCTTGTCAAATTTGCATCCAGAGTCTGCGCAGTAGAGACCAAAGGTGGAGACAGACTTTCCTCCTCATTTGGTTAACCCGCCCACAGACACCCGCCCTCTCCAATTATGGCTCTGATTGCCATGGCTGTCAATCACTTTATTCCGAAATGTAACCCCACCTTTTTATCATAACCCCATCTTCTCATCATAACCCCACCTTCCTGTCTTAACCCCACTTTCTTATCATAACCCCACCTTTTTATCATAACCCCATCTTCTCATCATAACCCCATCTTCTCATCATAACCCCACCTTCTTATCATAAACTAACCTTCTTATCTATCTATCTATCTATCTATCTATCTATCTATCTATCTATCTATCTATCTATCTATCTATCTATCTATCGCCCACCCTTTTATTAAGCTAAATAATTTAGAAAAATAACTTCTGGAGGGAAAAAAGTGCCAATATTGCAAAAGGGAAAACTGACTGCTGGGATTAGAGAGTGGAGATGGAAATACTGTATAGAACAGAAAACTGAGATTAAATACAGGCAGTTTTGCCATGGAAATGAATATGAATGGGTGTTATCAAGTGTTGACTAGAGGAGGATGGGTTCCCCTTTTGAACCTCTCAAGGTTTCTTCTTTCTAGTCTGAGGGAGTTTTTCCTTCAAATCAAATCAAATCAAATTTTATTTGTATAGCGCTGATGTCACAGAGCAGCTTTACAGAAATCAAAAAATAAAAAGGTGAATAACACATGAACAAAGGATAAAGACATAAACTGCCTGGTGAGCAGGCCAAAGGGTGACAAGGAAAAACTCTCTCAGAGCTGAAGGAAGAAATCTTGGGAGAAACCATACTCACAATGGGGGACCCCTCCTCCTCTGGTAAAACTACTCATACATAGCTAATAAGGGGACACTGGACCCCCACATTTCTGTTGTAAAACTCAGGTGTACTGAAGTAATGATAGTTTGATGGTGGACGTCATTATAAAGTTCTATATAAATAAACTTGTTTTGTTTGATTGATTGAAGCAGTGAGCTGAGGTAGTAGAGCTGAGGTGGCTTCACTTTTGAGAGATGACATGCTGTCCATCTTCAATATAGAGTCATTGATTTCTGCAGTTTTCATGTTGTGAACTGCATGCCGGGTTTCCTCCGGGTATTCTGTTTTCCTCCCAGGAAGAGTGACTTGGTGTGTGTGGTACCCTGTGAATGACTGGCGCCCTGTCCAGGGGCTATTCCTGCCCTGTACCCGATGACTTCTGGTGGGCTCTGGATTAACCGTGACCCTGTTCAGGAAGACGCGGATGAGATAATGACTGACTGCCTGAGGCTGTTAAAACAAGGCATTACTGAGATAAGTTTATCACTGGACTGGTAATGTCACTGTGCTATATATCTGTCCATCAGCTAGATCAGTCTCAGGATTGTAGTAAATGAGGTTGTTAAGCCAGCCAAGTACTATTGATTACATCAGTAACACACAAGAACTGGTGAAACACCAGAGTAAGGGGAAGCTTCAGAAAACCTGAACAGCGAGTTTGACACTATCAGCAGCTCATCACAGAGATTAAAGCTAAAGGCTGCTCATCACTGAAAATCCCTTTGAGCTCCCATCTTTCATGATAGGATATACACAGCCATGATACACACAGCCATAACATTAAGACTATAGTGATAATAAATAGGTTTTCCTTCACTTCCATCAAGGCAGGGGAGGTGTTTTGTGGTATCTGGCACCATTAGCAGATCTTTAAGTCCAGTAAATTGTGAGGTGAGACCTCCTATGAGCATCAGTGAGCCTTAATCTCACATAATCCTGTCACTGGTTCACCGGTTGACCACTACATACTGAACAGAACAGGTTCAGTTCCAGTTCGCAAACCTAACTTTGAACCGTTCAGTGCATTTTCACCAACAAAAATTCTTCTTGCAGCTCTACGTTTTCTTATCACCAAAAGTTGACCCATATTTGATCCATGTTTGCTTACTGGAGAAAAACAAACATCTGTAGCACTCACAGGTAGTCTATGCACTCATCTTCTCACTTCTGTTTACTGATGCCCTCTGTTGATGACATATTCTGTGGTCTATCTTCGGTTCCACTAAAACTGATGTAAATGTTAGCTGGTTTGCTAAAAAAACACCAAGATGCTTAGAAGCCCAAACAGAACCAGTTTATGAACCAGAGTTCGCTTGGTGGAAATGGCCTATATTTAGATGCAACCCTGACATGTGTCACTGGAACCAGATCTTCAATGTTATCTCACTTTTTCGGTGGTTTTAACATTATGGCAAATCCGTTTATTTTCTTAAAAATGAAACATATGAATTGGGTTCAACTTGGTTTTACTGTTGGGGTCCGTGGATTTTCCCACCCACCGTTTGAGAATCCATGAACTAAATTATAGAGCAAAGCTGAACACAGCAGTAGCATCTGCATTGTATAACAGCATGTCTACAGCTTATCTATCAACAGTGTGTGTGTGTGTGTGTGTGTGTGTGTTTGGTATGCAGTGAGCTCCGACCCCCTTGGCCGCTGCCCATGGCTGGAATAAGGCCTGGTCTGGTCCTGCAGCTCCACCCCCTTTTCTAGTGAAGGAGTGCAACTTTCAAACACACGCTCCACTTATTTAACAGCTCAGAAACACACATACATATACACACACCTTCATGACCTTTGGATATGACCTTGTGACCCCTGGCCTGGACAGGGGCACTGTTAGAGATGGGACTGTTCAGCTGTCTGAGTGGAATTTTCAGAAGAGCGAAGGTAAGAGAGAACCCTGTGGTGCCTCTGAAGCAATTTCATGACCTGTGTGTGTGTGTGTGTGTTTATAAAGAGACGTAAGTAACAGGTGGATAAGCAGCGGTTCTGAAATGCTGTTTCTGTGACTGACGCTTCAGAAACTCAGATCCTCAGAAACATCTGAGCAGCAGGAAAGGGGCTATATTGAACTAGAACTGACTCTATACCTCACTGTCAGAGAGAGTGAGTGAGAGAGAGAGAGGGAGAGAAACCGTTATTTTCTGAGACTGTGTGTGTGTGTGTGGAGATGTGTGACAGCTTGAGTGTGTTTATATGTGCTTATGTGTAAGGCTTGGTACTTATGTTGGAGACTCTGTGGGAAAGTGTGTGTGTGTGTGACAGAGAGAGAGAGAGAGAGAGAGAGAGAGAGAGAGAGAGGAGCGGACATTCCTCTGGCCTGCAGTGGGTGTAGGAATGGTTTGAATGTCATCCGGCTCGGGCCAAAACTCTGTTTCCACGACAACCTCCTTTTTAAAAGTTGCTTTGGACTGAGTTTCCTGTGCCTCAGCCAATCAGCAGCTCTGGAAAAGCCATGCTGTCATAAAGTGCATAAAGAGAGCGTTCATTCAGAGGCCAAAATGATGGAAACATACTGCTTCAAAAACGTCTGCAGAAATGTGCAGGTGAATACTAATGGGAAAGTTGAAGAATTTCCACTATAATTCTGAGTTTGAGAGGAACATGCAGAATGGGCATTTGGTGTGAATTTGTGGTTCTTTAAGGAACTTTTGGAGGTTCTTCAATTTGAACCTGTGGAAAAATCTCTTAGAGTGCTTCAAGAAACCTTTAAGAAAGCATAGTCCTCTTATGGTAGATTACTTAAAGTGCCTTTAAAGGTTCTTCTACATTTTCATATTGAAGACCTTCCAGAGGTTCTTAAAAGATCTTATACTTTTTACAGTGTAGAGACATTTACAGGTTCAGATTCATTTACAGTAGTGATGTAATGGTAGTGGTAGCCCCCAGTAGTGGTAGTGATGACAGAAGCCTGATGTTACCACGACTACAAATCTTGCGATTTTTGTTATTATACAAAGCCACCAGTGAATCTTTTGATTTTTATACATGATGTTGGTGATGGTACAACAGTGACAAATTTGAATTTGAATTTCGGGGACTATTTTCTTACAGCACAATGCCCTGTTCATATCACCCCACCATCATAATGCCATTCAATTTTAAAAACACATAAAGCCAAAACCTTCTTTAAACCCCAGGCCATCAGACAGTGAATTATTTCTCACTTTATGTGAAGGTGTTTTTAGAGGGATTTAACTTTTCACCACCCCTGTGAATAAATCTCTCTTACTGGAGTGTTTTAAACCACTCTGTCTTATTTTAGCATATTACCTATTTCACAATGCAATAATATTGAAATATTAGTGGAATTTCCCTTTAACTGAAAATATTGATGCGTGTAATTCCGTCACTTTAATCACTGGAAAATAGGCATGGCAAAATATCCGCTTTGACATGTAGGCGTGCAAGCTTTACAGATTATTTTCTCAGGCTGTGAAGAGGATTTGCTCTGAGTGAAATAAATCCTCTTTGTTGTATAAAATAAACAACATAAACAAACAGTGTCAGGAACAGGCAGACAGAGCAAATGACTAGGGGTGCGAAGTTAAATGCAGGGGTTGTAGATTTAATGTTGAAAACTAAGCACAAGGCAAACCGAACACACTGACGAGACGGACCTAAACTAAAACAGGATGCAGACTTACAAAAGCAAATGCAAAAAAAACCAAAAAAACAGCAACAAACAGTAACAAACTCAAACGCCATAACAAAGAAAACACTTCATTCACAGACAACATTTGCAGTGGACTGACTAAGAGAGGATGAGACAAGGACCAAAAAACGTCCATCCATTTTCTGAACCGCTTATTCCTGAAGAGGGTCACGGGTGAGCCGGTGCCCAGCCTGCAACTCTGAGCACAAGGGCGGGAAACAAACCTAGACAGGGCGTTAATCCATCGTAGGGCGCGCACACACACACACTAAGGGCCACTTTAGAGTCACCAATTCACCTATCATAAATGTCTTTGGGGGAAACCAGAGTACCTGGAGGAAACCCACACGAACACGGGGAGAACATACAAACTCCACACAGAGGGGATCAAACCCAGGTCCTTCTTGCTGTGATGCAACAGCACAATCCATTGCGCCACCGTGCCACCCCAGGCCAAAAAACACACAACCCGAAACAACAACTAGGACAAGACAGGTAGACAGAGGTGAACAAGACTGACATGTGACAGATAGTACCTAGTAACAACCCCTTTGGCAAGTATCACAGCTTGTAATTGCTTTTTCATAGCCAGTCACGGCTCTTCTATTTCTTGTTTGAGGGATTTTCATCCATTCCACTTTCTGTGAGATTCCGGGCCGTCTTGCATGCACTGCTCCTTTGAGGTCTATCCACAGATTTTCAGTGATGTTCAGGTCAGGGAACTGTGGGGGCCATGGTAAAACCTTCAGCTTGTGCCTTTTGTGGTTGTCTATTGTGGATTTTAAGGTGCGTTTAGGATCATTATCCATTTGTATCCTCTTTTCAACTTCACCTTTTTTACAGATGGTCTTATGTTTGCTTCTGGAATTTGCTGGAATTACATTGAATCCAACTCGTGAAATCTTCCCCATGTTACTGATTGCAATACAACCCCAAAGCATGATTGATCCACCCCCATGCTTAATGCAGTTTTAACCTCATCAGCCTGTTTAGATGTTCTTATGCAAACTTCTGATGTTGAATTTTGTGGTAAGGATGCAGGACAGGTTTTCTCCTGATGACTCATCCCTGAAGGTTATATTTGTGCAGGTGTTGCTGAACATTAGAACAACGTAGGGGTTCTGGTTTGATTTTTTTTTTAGCAATTCTATAAGCAGCTGTCTTTTTTGTAAAATTTTCCTGGACTTTTCTGAAGTATATTTTGAAATGAGGAAATGGCAAGCTGAAAAGGCTGAGCTCACTACTTTTAGCCTTCTCCTGCTTTGCGAGCCTCAACTATTTCCTTTGTCATAGTGCTAGGCAGCTGCTTAGAAAAAAACATTGTTGTTTTGTGGGACAACGTTAGAGGAGTCTGAGTATTTTAAAATGCTTTGAAATGTACATCACCTGGCCTATCCTAGCAATGACTGAACAAGCCAGTCTGAGTGCTCAAAACCAAAATAACACTTTTATTGCTTAAAATATTAAAAAGTTTCATCTTCACCTGGCTTAACTGTCATTTTCATCTTCTCTCAGAGAGTCACTCTCCCTCCCGCTGTTTCTTTCTCTGGATTGGATAGAAGCTGTGGTCATGAATGAGAATGTTGTGCAACACACTACCAAAATACACTTAAAATATGAAAAGAATAAAAATCTTAAACTGAATTACACACCTTTCGTGCAACTCATCCACACATAAAGCTCTGTGATACCTGTTTCCAAAGCTCTGCCTACTGCTTGTTTTAACTGGTCATTCTCTGAAACCATTGCATTTGTTCTGCCTTCAGAGCAGTTTTTAACCTAAAGAACTCCTACAAAATTTTACTTTCACCCATTCAGCCTACAGAACTGTCCTTCCACCAATTCAGTCCATAGAAGTTTGACACCACCTTTTCATCCCACAATGCAGGGCAGCCAATCAGAACAGAACATATATAACTTACATATTTTAGTCCTAAAAAGCTCAGCAACACAGCTATTTAGTGAGGGACAAAGACTTAATACCAGCCTAGTGAGTAGATGTTGATGCTGATCAGAAATGCAGACCTGATGGCTGGGAAGCAGGTAAAGAGTCAGTGAATGACAGAGACAGAGCATTGCTTCCTCTGCCGTTCATAATGAAACTTATTAAATGTAAATGTTAATAATCTGATGTCCTTTTCACTTTTAGGAGCTGACCGTGAACTGCAAGTGCAGACACCCAGGTAGGACTAACTATATCTCACACAACTTGCTCATTAATGAGTCACTAATTAACAAAGGCATTTTGGGACTGTATATATAGAGCATTGATAAGTCTATATACAGTATACATTAAAGAACTGCTATTCACACAATATATATTCCATAAGCTAAGGACAAGAAACACTGGGGGTGTTTGTGCTCAAAAGAACAATCTAAACATATCTTTCCCTTAGACAACAACTGGAAACAGCGCAGTCTATTATTTAAAATCAGTGGCCCTGAATCAGAGCGGAGAGCTAGTCATGTTGTGCCTGCTCCTTGTTCCATCAAAGATTAAATAAATAATACTCAGGTGCTAACAATGCTAACAGTAACTTTAACTTAGCTGCTAACATTCTCTACTACAACTTGCACTGCTGGCAACAGTCCTGATAATGAAATGTGCATCAGGAACTCACCCAAGAATACACCCTGAGTGAACAAACCCAACTAAAACCAACGATGAAGCTGTTGCTGGCTTCTTATTCATTGTGTTTTCAATTGAATTTCCTGTTCCACCTTAAACGGGTCACCATTTAAGGTGGAATAGAACATTTTAAATGAAAACTCTCCTACATCTACAATATCCTACAGAGACAGGAAAATGTTTCTTCTTTCCGTTTTGCTGTAACACATGTTCATGCTATTTAACATAATTTATGTATCTATATAAAGCAGTGTTTCTCAACCCTGGACCTGGAGGCACCCCGGTCCTGGAATTAATTAGCTCAAGCCTTTCAGAGTTGCAGGCAGTATGTTAAAGCTATGTGCAGGGCACGGCCCCCAAGACTAGGGTTGAGAAACACTGATTTAAGGTATACTAAATATGAACATGTTTTTTACAGAGAAAGTCATGGACTCTTGACAGCCCTGGTATCTGTGTAGATGCAGCTAAATGAGATATCCTATTGGATGGGACTTCACTTGTAGAACTGAAGTTCTATCACTTAGGATTGACCACCAACATAATTAGGAACTAAGTCAATGTTCTGACCCCCAGTGGGAAGGGAAAAGGTCACTCTCCTTCTGAAGGTTCTAGAAAGGCTGTGAATTTAAGAGGTACTTTGAGCAGGTTTCAGCCATTCATTAAAAATGGAGAAGAGCAGCAGTAACTCTGTGTCAGAGCTCTTTACACAACAACAAAACGAGGTCAGATACATGCTACTGACTGTTAGAAACTTTAGGTCAAGCTTTGAATGTATGCACTAACATATTACTAGAGCCATTCAGGAAATAGCATTATTTTAAAAGTGGCATTTTGGACATTTCTGGCATGAACTGGAGACAGATCTCTAATAAGTTCCCTACTGGACAATATAATGGAATATTTCATATCTGCACATTTCACTGAGTTTCCACTGGTATTTATAGCACCTTTAACAATGTCCAGGAATGGACTCAAAAAGGTCAAGGGGGCTACAGTTTTCCACTCTGACAAAGCAGGAGCTCACATGGTCAACTGATTGACAAACCCATGAGCTAGTCTAAAGGTTTCAGATCAGGTTTATGGTCACATCACATTACACAGTTGTAAGGGTGAGTGAAAAACTTCACTGTAGTAAAACAGATGCATGAAAAACACAGGAGAAGAAAATAAGAATAAAAAGATTATTTCTTTTCATCTCTATTTGTAATATAAGTAGAGTATTTACACATTGACTTACACTATGCATACATTATACACACATTATTGCACAGTAGAATTTCTGGGTATATAGAAACTGTAAAAAGAATGTTTGCATCACATTTACATGCACTGGGTATAGAATTAGATGTAGCTGTCGTGTTAGAAGGTGGTGGGAGACAGCGTTTATTGGGTGCAGCGGGAGGGTCTTTGGTGTGTTAGTGTAACTGAGCAAGTAATTGCCGTTCCAGTAGTAAGTAAAGTGCAGGTGCATAAATGTAGTGTGATGGTGTGATGAGACAGGTGAGATGGGTTGTGAGATGTGGTTTCTCCAAATTCAGCTCAAAATGCCACTTTTAATAACCATTACTTTAGAATTTTGCAACCCCTGAATAGAATCACTCATAAGAGCAAATGTGCAAATTAGCTGTTTGTATTTGTTGGCATTTGATTGCATATTAGAAGTATGGCAAGTCAAAAAAAGTTGTCCAAAAAATTGAGAAAAGAGATCATAAATTGCACAAATAAGGAAAAACAAATAAAACAAATAGCAGGCATAAATTGATTGAAAAGCCTTCAAGTGACCTCAAAAGACATGGAGCAAGATCTGGTGGCAGCAGGCACTGTGATTTCCATGGCTGAAATCTAAGACATACTTCTATTCACCCAAAAGTAGCTCCAGTATGCTCAAAACTACAACATATCTTTTTTTTAAAATAATGTCTTCAACTTGTGAGGTTAGATATATTACCCCCTCAAAACTGTATAAAAGGATTAAGCTTCCTTATTTTAAATATGTTAAAAAGACAAACTTTTCATGGGGTCCTAAATTTTTCACACAATTGTGAAGAGTGAAACATGCTGAAGGCTTTTTTGCCTACAGTGAGGCATGGCAGTGGCTCTGTGATACTCTTGGGCAGATTTGCTAAAACCAGGGCAGCCATGACCTGGTGGATAGGGAACCAGCAATGTGACTGGGAGGTTACCAGTGTGATTCCCTGAACTGGCAAGACAACTGAAGTGCCCTTGAGCAAGGTAATAATTAACTTCCCAGGTGTTCCCCAGGCACTCTGTATAGGGCTGCTCACCGCTCCGGGCATATGTGCTCACTGTCCCTTAGTGTATGAATTCACTAGTGTGCATGTGTTTGTTTCACGGCATGGATGGGTTAAATGTGGAAGATGGGTGAACATGCTTGTGCACAGGACTGTGAAGGGGGAGGGGCAGGGGAGACTGTTGATCTGGAACTTGCAATGTGTTGAACAACATGTATTGTATACATACTTATAAATGTATGCGAAAAGGCCAGACCAAAAATCAAAACAAAAGCAGCAGTACCCAATCTTACAACAGATGAGACGGATGTAAACACTGGTGAGGCATTTGGATGATGGAGAGATTGCAAACTTGCAAACGTCATGAAAAGAGTTGAGGATGTTGCTCTATTCCTACTCTTTTTTCACAGATATAGGTCTGTATTATTTTTTCTCGTTTCAGAATATTTTTGGTAGATAATCAACTGATTTGGCTTAGCAGCAGCAATTGTAGCAACAGTTTCTTAACCCACAGTATAGCTAGCTAATAATAAGCTAGCTATATCTAATGAGTTGCCACAGTTTTGCTCTCTCTAATGGTATATCATAGCATTTACAACTTTAATGATGGGTTTTATGGCCAGAAATATCTAAAAAGATGTTAGCACCATAGCATGATGTTTCATGAATGATCTGTTGGTCTACCAGCCTGTGGTGCTATTAGGAACCTAGCTATGGGGACCTTTCAACCTGTGGACCACCAGGGTGCCATAGAGCACTGAGGACCACTAGAGATGTATGATGAATTAGAAAGTAGAAATCAAGAGATGCCTTGTATTTAAACTATAATTATCATATAAATATCATATAAAAGCTTCAATAATAATATATCACAAATATATGTAAGGCCAATTAAATATTAGTTTGACACAGTAAATATTAGTTTTGACAGCTGCAGGTGTTTGAGGCATAATCAGAGATTGAGAAGCTTCAGAAACAAAAGAAAGAATGGTGAAGGACAAATTCATCCCAAATTAACTAGAAGGATTCTTGCAACAGACTTGCATATAGAGACAGCCTTTAGACAGAATTGAGGAACATCTGGGACAGATGACAATATTCCTTTGAAGGTATTGTTGCAGCCCTAATTCTTCATAATTCATAATTAATAATAATTCATAATTCTATCTCTAAACCTTTGTCCCAATTTTCCCCCCAATTTGGAAGTGTCAATTAACCATATTAGGAATCTCTCCCGCTCACATATGACACGATAACAGTAGAAGCCACTGTCTCTTTTCAAACTTCCATCATTGTCTCATTGCTGGGCAGCAAATGTGCTTGAAGGAAAGTGCCGGATGCCCAGTTCTGATACAACAGCTAACAGACACCTGTGCCGACCAGCATCATTCTAGTCATGATGTGGGGAGAGAGGATCATTTCCCCACCCAGAGCGAGCATGGTAAATTTGCTCTCTTTGCTTCTGATGGCAAGCAACATGAGCAGTTCCTGAGGATCATCAGAGCCCTTCTTGTGAAGTTCAGTGTAGTTTACTATACTTAACTTTCAGTTTTGTGCAGAACAAAATCTCCTATTTCCTATCCTGGAGCTACTGGGGGCTTTCAGTCAGCAGTGATAGGTATCTGAGAAGGGTGAGGGTCCATTAACGAGCAACAATATATTGAGTGCCTGAGGGTCATCAGTGCCCGAGTAGCCAAACTGACAGAAGGGCTACTGTGGCACAAGAACAGAGATGTTTCATGATGGTTACTAGAGGTTATTGTGCTTCACACACAGTGCACCACCCCCTTCTGTTTATATGGCTTCATAATTGCAGACCAGTCAAGAGTGCTTATGCTGACATCTGACCTCTGCATAAAAGTTACTACAATGGACGGGCTTCAGAACTGGACATCAGAGAGATGGAAGAAGGTGATCTGGTCTGAGGGGTCCTGTTTTCTTTTTCATCACTCGGATTGGTGTTTGTGCTCCATTAACTTGTTGGAGGTGCTGGAACCACAAGTCTGCTTTGTTGCGGTTCCAACCTCAAAACCTACATAACTGGTGGAAGGTCTTAGTGCCAGATACCACAGGTACCACCTTCAGACGTTTTTGTAGAGGGAGCTGATTTAACATCAAGCAGCGCACCACCAGTATATTATACAGTCATGTCTTAATGCTTTGGCTCATTTTTTTTAATATATATTTGATATGCAATACTTGAATGCTGTATATCATTCTCACATGAGTTCATATTGTCAGTGTGTAAGAATTCTGCAGTGTGTGTGTGTGTGTGTGTGTGTGTGTGTATGTGTGAGATCAGGGTCATGGAGTTCGTTCCTACTGCATTGGGAAGCTGATATCAGAGATCACATGACAGAGACGTTTGGATTGTAGCTATTTTTAATTACGTTATATTTATATCTGAGCACAGATGAGTGTAATTACTCAGTATAACCTGTGAGAGGAGTCTGTGCACTGTATGTTGATCCAGTGTAGAATGTGTAGTGTGTGTGCGTATGTGTGTGTGTATATGTGTGTGTAGGTAATCCTCAGTCCTGAATATCTGAGGATCGCCTCACAGTTGATTGTGTGTGAGGAGTGTGTGCAGAAGCAGGCTGGCTCTGCTGAAGTTCCAGTGTAGTCAAGAAGGAACTGCTACTTTCATATCTTTCTTTTTTTTACCATTTTCTGCTTATTCCCATAACTTGCTTTCTTTTTCTTTTGTATCTACTATTATTTTCATTTCATTTCCATTTATTCGCTTTCCTTTTCCTTTCTTTCCCTTTTATTTTCATTTAATCTGTTGCCTTTTTCTTTCTTTCCCTAACTTATCCCCCCCATTGATTTGTTGATTCTTTATTCCTCATTTGCTTTGGTTTCTCTTGTTAATTTATTTTTATGCTTTTTCTTTCCCTGTCTTTCTTTTTCTGATCTTCTGTTTTTTCTTTCTTTCATTGTATATCTTTTCTTTTTCATTTTTACTTTCTTTTCAATTCTTTTCTTTTTATATCACTCTTTTCCTCGCTCTTTCATTCTTTCAGTTTTTGTTTTAATTTTCCTTTCATTTGTTTAATTGTCTTCCTTCTATTTCTGTCTTTGTCTTCTGTTCTTTTTGTCTTTTTCTTTCTCTGTCAAATAAAAAAACACAAAGAACAAAACAAAATAAAAACAAACAAACAATGTATTATGAAGTTATACAATAAACAGTCTAACCTGTGTGGAAAGCACTGACTGGTGTGTCTGAAATGTAGGAAATGTGGTTTAGTCTGTCTCGAAGGTTAAAAATCTAGTTTTCAGAGGTATTGGGTTAAAATGCCAAGCAGTGAGCTGTTGATACCATGGCAACATCAGGATGTGTGGTTGCCCTGGTGACTCAGTTACAGAGACATTCCCCGTGGGCAGAAAGTCAGCTTGCTATTTCCAGATTCAGACGCAGATCAGAGCGCAGCTGTCCGCCTACAAACCCCACACGCCTCACACTACATTTCCCACAATGCAACGCGCGGAGCTCAGCGTGTCTCGGGAAGAGCCGAGGAAAGTTGGAGGAGTTTAAAAATGAGAGAGAAGAAAAGGTAGAACAGCTGGAAAAGGGGACATGAGAGAGACGAGCAGACGGAGTGAGGAGAAAAGGCAAGGAGAGCTGCGGAGAAATGGAAAAGAGCGGCGAGAGTGAAAAGAGGAGTGTAGTAGAACAACTGAGAGCATGTAGAGCTTTAACAGTGCTGAGGAGAAAACACACACACAAACACACTGCAGGTGAGTGTTTACACACACACGCAAACACACAAACAAACAAACTAGGTGAGTGTATATACACACACAGTGCACGTGAATGTACACACAAACACATTGCAGGTGAGTGTTTACACACACACACACACACACACAGTGTAGGTGAGGTTACACACACACACACTGCAGGAGAGTGTATATACACACACACACACACACACAAAAACACAGTGCAGGTGAGCATACATACATACACACACACACACAGAGTGCAGGTGAGCATACACACACACTGCAGGTGAGTGTATATATACACACACACAAACACAGTGTAGGTGAGCATACACACACACTGCAGGTGAGTGTATATACACACACACACACACAAACAAACTAGGTGAGTGTATATACACACAGTGCACGTGAATGTACACACAAACACTGCAGATTAGTGTATACACACACACACACACACACACAAAAACACAGTGCAGGTGAGCATACATACATACATACACACACACACAGTGCAGGTGAGCGTACACATACACATACACACACACACACATACATATATATATATATATATATATATATATATATATATATATATATATATATATATATGTGTGTGTGTGTATTCACCCCCTTTGCTATGAAGCCCCTACATAGAGCTCATGTAACCAGTTACCTTCAGGAGTCACATGCTTAGTGAAATAATGTCCACATGTGTGCAGTCTAAGTGTCACATGATCTGTCCGTATACACACCTGTTCTGAAAGGCATGGAGAATACTTGGTACACGCAATTAGAGCATCAGCCAAGCCATGACTTGTGTAGTTACACCACTACCTCTGAAAGCTCCTTTACAGGATGTTATTACACCAAAAGGTTATTAATATGCTGCACAAGTTGCTTTTGCGTTGACCTGATGGAATTTGTGTAGGGAACTTTTTCAGCACAATTTCATCATCACACATGAAAGTGTAATAATGTGTAGCTTCACTGACTGGTTTTGGGTAGTAAAATGGGTTTATTTGTGTTGTAGTTTCTAGTTTCTCTTGTTTTGTAGTAAGTTTCTTTTAACCACGAATTCATACCAACCCCCACTCTCAATGACTGTTGACATGCAGTTAATTTCATGTAATTGCTCAAACTGCTGTGAAATGAGCTTTTGTCCTACCTGCTATTGTTTATCTCGAACCTCATACCTTTTTTTCCTGCTTCTGTAATAAAGTCATCTATGACCTGTACTGTGCTGAACTGACCTTTGACAGATACATCAGCTAAAGTAGTTAATTACTGAGAGAGCAACCTTTTCATGAAAGCTGTAATGTTCTTTCCAGTGGTTGTGATAATTCAGCATCAGATCTAATTTTCCTCCCCCTTTGCTTCGTAATGAAACAAGTTCCAAAAAAATTATGAGCACCATTACTTTCTGGCTCACTGCTCCAGTGTAAAAGTAATCTTATTCAGATTTTCCATTCCACCTTAAATGGAGCACCATAAGTAACTCTGCTGCCTTGCAGGTTGGTTCGATCTCATCTTGTCTTTAGAATTCTGAAACTTGGTTATTTGGTGTCTGATAGTTGTACACCTGTAAGAGCTAAACAGGTAGCACATTATCTTGAAGCAAATTTAGACCATGTTTTTAGACAAAGTGCTTAATTTTGCATATGAGACATTGAGATATCATGAAATTATGCTGTGCAGCTTGCACTAGAGATACTAATATGGAAGTAATAAGGACAGTATCTGATAGCCAGTATTGTGTATATGTATGCATGTGCAATAATTCTGCAGTTGTAGAAAATGATAATCTACATTAATGTTACTATATCCCATACACACATACCATACACCTCACATTTCTGCAAATATTTTATCATATCATTAAATGAAGATAACTTACAATAAGGCGAAACGTAGACATTTCAGTGTAAAGCAGTACAGATTTACTGTCTTCTGAAAATAACTTAAAACAGAACTATTAACGTCCAAATAGCTGGCAAAACAAGTGAGTACATCTCACAGGGAACATTTCCAAATTGTGCCCATTTAGACCCAGTTGGTCAAGACTCCCGGTGTGAATGGATGAGTGGAACATTGGGGTGAACTTTGGTTACAATGCTCATACTGGCCACTGGATATTCACCATGGCACCTCATAACAGGATGTAAGAAAGCGAGTTATTGCTCTACACAAAGATGGCCTTGGCTATGAAATGATCATTAACACTTTGAAACTGGAGTGGAAGAGGATTCCAGTAGCAATCTGTGTAGTTCAGGTGACTTCCATGCCCAAGAGGCTACAGGCAGTGCTAGATAATGGTGGTCACACAAAACGTTGACAGTATGGGCAGAATTTGGACATGTTCACTGTGAGGTGTACTCACTTGGCAAGCTATTTGGACATTAATGACTGTGTCCCAGTAGTATTGTCCCATTAAAAGATATAGTAAAATATTTACCAGTTATAATAAATCATTAGAAATGGGGTGAGGTGAAATGGGTGAGATCCTGTGTGTGTGTGTGTGTGTGTGTGTGTGTGTGCATGTTAATATATTTCAGACCTGTAATTAAGAGACCCCCAATTTCTCTATGGTACATAGATCCACGGTGTTTCACACAGGAATTTGTCCTCTAAATTGAATTCATCCACACAGTGAAACACACACTAGGTGGCAGTGAGCACACGTGCCCGGAGCCCTATCCATCAGCTAAAGTAGTTAATTACTGAGAGAGCAACCTTTTCATGAAAGCTGTAATGTTCTTTCAAGGTGTTGTGATAATTCAGCATCAGATCAATTTTCACTCCCCGCTTTGGCTTCAGCCAAAACAAGTTTCCAAAGGTATGAGACTTCATTTAGCACCACAGCTCCTGCTCCAGTGTAAAAGTAATCTTAAATTCAGATTTTCCATTCACCTTAAATGGGCACCATAGTAACTGCTGCCTTTTAGGTTGAAAGTTCAGTCTCATCTTGTCTTTTCAGAAATTCTGAAAAACTTGGTTGTTCAGTGTCTGATATTGTACTGCCTTGAAGAGGCTAAACAGGTAGCAGTATCTTGAGAAATTTGGACCATGTTTTTAGCAAGGTATATTTTGCACTTATGAGACATTGAGATATCATGAAATTATGCTGTGCAACATAGAGATGCACTAATATGAAATGTAGGACAGTATCTGATATCCAGTATTGTGTATATGTATATGTGCAATAGTTACAGTTTGAAAATGATAATCTACATTAATGTTATATATCATACACACATATATCACCCTCACATTTCTGCAAATATTTTATCATATCATTAAATGAGACAACACAATAGGAAGGAAACGTGGACATTTTCAGTGTACAGCATGTATACAGATTTACTGTCTTCTGAAAATAACTTAAAACAGAACTATGCGATCAAATAGCTGTAAAACAAGTGAGTACATCTGCAGGAACATTTCCAAATTGTGCCATTTGAACCCAGTTGGTCCAAGACTCCCGGTGTGAATGGTGAGTGGGGCTGTTAAATTTGGTGCTTTGGTTACAATGCTCTCATACTGGCCACTGGATATTCACCATGGCACCTCTGGGATGTAAGAGCGGTGTGCGCCTACTGAGTGGCTGTGGCTGTAGAATGATCATTAACCTTTTGAAACTGGAGTGGAAGAGGATTCAGTAGCAATCTGTGTAGTTCAGGTATTCCATGCCCGGGGCTACAGGCAGTGCTGAATGACAGTGGTCACACAAAGCGTTGACAGTATGGGCAGAATTTGGACATATTCCACTTTCATGAAGTGCACTCACTTGTGTTCTGCGAGCTATTTGGACGTTTAATGGCTGTGTCAGTAGTGTTGTCCATTAAAGGAATATAATAAAGTGTTTGCAGTTATAATAAATCATTAGAAATAGGTGAAATTGAAATGAGTGAGATCTGTGTGTGTGTGTGTGTGTGTGTGTGTGCATGTTAATATGTTTCCAGACCTGTATGAGTAAAGAGACCCCCAATTTCTCTATGGTACACATAGATCACCTTAGTTTTTACACACAGAAATTTACCCTCTGCGATTTAACAGTGAAACACACTAGGTGGCAGTGAGCACACGTGCCCGGAGCCCTATCCATGGTACACTGGGAGCAGGTGGAGGAGTTAAGTGCCTTGATTAACTGACAGTTCAGGGATCTGAACCACCAGGTCACAGCTGCTCCTTAAACAGAGGCTGACATTTCTACCCAAAATGGTATTATTTTTGGGGAATTTGTGAGAAATGTTGTCCAAGCTTTATAGAATAAAATAAAAAGTATATTTTACTAAAACACATGCCTGTAAATAGTAACAGAAACGGAGATACTATTTTTATTTTATTGCTGCTACTTTCCACATCTTGGGTTTAGATTTTGGCGAAAGACTTGAGTTTATTTTTCTTTTCTGTTAACAGGGAATCTTTTATAACCTTCATTGTTAGCGAATGCGTAAAATAACCTTGAGCTAAATGTTCATGCTGATAGCTGTATAAGATTTGATAATTGTGATTCATAATCTGAATAATTGATTATTAATTTCAGTAACCGATCAATTATTGTGTTGTGAGAATAGTCACGAAATCAATCAAATTTGCATATATCCATCAATGCAGACCACAGCAGACTAGTCCTGCACATTCACACTGAAGCCTGAAGACTGGACGGCTTTTTAAACAAGGCAAAAATACGGGGCAGTCAGTCAGGACAGAGCTCATTTGCACTTATCAGTGTGGAACAGTAATAGAAATGGCTTGTTAAATTTGAGATGTTGGAATGTTATTTATGCACTTCTTCTAGGGTGAAAACCTAAAGATTTTGGAGATCACCCCTTGGGGGCTAAAATGTTTTCACTGAAATGTAGGTGTAAAGAAGGCCTGCACCATATATGAACAGTAGTGACAGGCAAAGTATGAAAGGAGATGCAAGGAGTTATATTCATGTAGGAGATGTCACACTACCACGTTTTAGTGGTAGAGTTTTTTATGAGGTGGTAGAGTTTTTCATGTTAGTGCTCCAGGATTGTTGTGATGTTTCATTTTGGAGAACACCCAGCAAGAAAAAAATGTAAATTTGAATGGAGAAAAATGAGGAAACAAAGGTTTGGGATGGATCAGGCCCTAATTTATATATTTAATATATTTATAAGGTCAAATTGTGACAGAGTTGTGCTTGAGTGAACACTTTAGAAATGTCTGTATTTCAAGGTTTGTGAGAATGAAAGATTACTCGATTATATATTGAGGACAAAGATTCAGTATTCCATATTTATGAGTAGCAAATGTTTTTGGACCTTTAGGATTTCCAGGTAATTTGAAGGTGAATTTAGTCAGTTGTTTTTAATCAATAGGATGACAATCAATTGTAAGTGGGTGCTGATCTTCACAGTCCATTATTGTGGAAATCTGTGAAGAGCTCAGAAGTAGAGTTGTTCATGCTCATCAGACTGGAAAAGATTGAAAAAACACATTTCTTGAGTTTGGACTTCACTAATCCACAGTCAGATTGTGTACAAATGATCCATTATTACCCTCACCAGGAGTGGTCATCCAATAAAGATCATAAGAAAAACATGTAATAATTAGTGAGGTCACACAGGAAACAAATGTAAATTCTAATCAACTTAAGGCCCATGTGAGAACACTGAACAGTGGTGTGCGTGCTAGGGTTACAAGAAGAAAGCTTGCAGTTTACTAAAGAGCACACAAACAAAACTATTGGAACAATGTTTTATGGACAATGAGACCAAATGGTTTTTTGTTTTAAATGAGAAGAGTTTTGTTTGGAGAAAGAAAGACTGAGCATTCCCACATTAAACCTTATCCCGTCTGTGAAACACAGTCATGTTTTGGGCTTGTTTTGCTGCATCTGGACACGGACGGTTTGCCATTGATGGAACAATGAATTCTGAATTAAACCAGCAAATTGTAAAGGAAACAGTGAGGACATCTGTTCATGAACTCAATCACAAGAGAACATGGGTCATGCAGCAAAATGATAACCCTAAGCACACAAGTCATTCTACCAAAGATTATTTCAAAAAGAATAAAATGAATGTTTTGGAATGACCCAAAGACTTCTAATATAGGTATTTAATTTTGTTGATCTTGCATTAGCTATTGCATTTCATATTTAAATGTCCTTTATTTAAAGGTTCTATATAAATACAATTGGTTGTAATTGATTGCAGAAAACTGTGATTGATTAACATCCCTAGTAATTACTAATAATTACATTAATAATAATTAATCATTAAAATGTGTATAATCCTAAAATAAAATGACCAGTTATAAAAGTACACGGGCAGCTGTAAGAGGGTGTGTTATAATTCTGGCTCCAGACAACACGGCCCTTCTTGTTCAGCTGCCCATAAGTCAGCTGTCTTGTCACGTCCGTTAATAACATTAATAATAATGTCTGATTGCTGTCTGCAGTGAAAGCTATTTCGAGTCGGACAGACAGGCCGGAAGTGCTCTGCACATTTGCCTTCAATTAGCATAGAAGGCACATGTTTAATTGGTTGCTCTTCAGATGCCTGACAGTGAGAGGTTCCAGCCACGTTGAGTCATTTTCTTCTGACCACATCACTGGGATTCAGTCTCTTCACTCTGATTACCCTAATAATTGTCTGTGGGTTTCATGCTAGCTGCTACAGGTTGGCAAGGCTGAAGGACAATGAAAAGCTCAAAAGCAAGAAATGGTCTTCAAAAAATGAAAAATGCAAATCAAAGAAGTTGTCTGGAATAACGTGCCCTTTTACTGGGAGCTTGAAAGCTTTTTCTTTGTTAAGCCCAGTTATCAGCCACTAAAATTACTCAACAGCTGCTTGGTGTTGCTGAAAATGAAACAAAATCTCCAGCAGTGAACCTTTTGCACATTCATGTCAGTTTAGAAGGGCAAACTGTACCTGCAGTGTGTCAACATAGCCTTAGACAGATGCACCACTCGGGAACCTGTTTTTTTTATTTTTTGATTAGTAAAATGGCAAAGGGAGATTTTAGCAGCTATATCTGGAACTAAATCACTGTCTGCATAGAGCTCCATTTCACACACTGATCCACTTTCCAAACTGGGCATGGAGGGACCGCACTTCCTGCTCTGAGGTAAAAGTGTTTCCGGTTCATCGTCGCACTATTCAATAGTTGAACATCTAGATGTATTCTGATAGAAGAGCTGAGAAACGAATGCTTCGTTCTCAGTCCAGTGTGTCAGCAATGCTATTCTATCTCCTGTTGTAAACTAAAGAAATATGTCTGATACCAAACACGTGTCTAATTCACTGCATTTGGGGCCAGTGACCAATGATGTTGACACTTAGAAATATAAGATGTTGTATTTGAGAGGCGGTGATTGGAGGTGGTTTTTAAAGTTTGAGCTCTGAGTTTTTGTATCAAGATGTTGAAGAACCTACAGAAAAAGTGTTTAGTCTTTGATATTTAACATTTAGTGTTGTTTTAATCAAACTCTTTCTTGCAGTACCCTTATCCATGTATGTAGTGTATCTAGTATAATTATTTAATTGTATTTTGAACACATGAAGGAAACTGTAAGCTTGCTGTTTTTGTTAAGTAGAAAAGTTTTGGCTCTGAGGGGCTCAGAGGTCCAATCTGAGCATTGCAGGTTTGAATCCCAGGTCATTCTGCTTTCCTAGAGCAAAATTGGCCATGCTCTCTCTGGGTGGGTAAATGGCACTCTCTCCCCACATCACACCCAGTGTGATGCTGGCCAGCACAGGTCTCTGTTAGCTGTTGTGAGCTGGGGACCCAGTGTTTGTCTCAGAATGTCTTGGCTGAACAGCAATGATGCAATGGTGGCAGTTTAGGAAATGGCGGTGGCTGGCTGGATAAATAGAAAAGAATAAATCTGAATAAAATTGAATAGAATATTTTGTTACATTTCATCTTGGTGTCTATTTATTTCAAGTATCTGTATCTGTATCTGTATTTAGAAATTAAATGAAAGTTGTTTGTTGTCAGTTTTTTTTCCCACAGGTTGTTATTTTGTTTCCTTTTTTCTATTGTATAAATTAAATTGCCTAAATGTATTTAACATTGAAAAACACATTTTATGTGAGATTTAATGAATACATGAACTGAAATCAGGAAATGTCACAACTTTATTAAACCATTTAAAAAATAGTCTGGAATGAAAAAAAGCTCCACTCAATTCCACACAGCCAGCATGTTGCTGCAGTTATAAAGAGCATCTCACTCCATACTTGTTGCAATTTGATTGTGTCATTAAAAACAGCATTGTTTGGTATTCGTTATTTGGTCTTTTCACTTATGTGGCCATTGTTGATGGAACTATTTTGGTTGCAGAATATTTGGGGCATTGCTAATTTTTTTCTTATTGAGCGGTCGATTCTATGTACCCAGTAAAAAGATGCTTGGTCTCATCTCTCCAGCTTTTGCACCTTTTCTGAATATAATGACAGAAAATGCATGGTAGTCCCCATGGAGACCCAGCGAGGTTTCAGAGCTCTTCTGTTCACGGCTAGCGGATACCAAAACCACATCAAATCCAAACAGAATCCCGCACTGCAGAAAGTGCCCATTCCATTCCAGCACCTTCCCCATGGAGTGGAAGGAGATCAGAGGAAATGAAAGAATGGTTAAAAATTGATTGTGTGTGTACTTTTATGTACAGTGGGGAAAGAAAGGTATTTGATACACTGCTGATTTTGCAAGTTTTCCCATCTACAAAGGAGGTCTGTAATTTTACTTTGAGAGACAGAATCGAAAAAAAAAATCAAATGTATTTACATTTTACATTGCATGACATACAGTGGGGAAAATAAGTATTTAGTCAGTCACCAATTGTGCAAGTTCTCCCACTTAAAAAGATGAGAGAGGCCTGTAATTGACATCATAGGTAGACCTCAACTATGAGAGACAAAATGTGAAAAAAAAATTGAGAAAATCATTTTGTCTGACTTTTAAAGAATTTATTTGCAAATAATGGTGGAAAATAAGTATTTGGTCACCTACAAACAAGCAAGATTTCTGGCTGTCACAGACCTGTAACTTCTTTTTTAAGAGGCTCCTCTTTCCCCCACTCATTACCTGTATTAATGGAAGTCGTTAACAGTATAAAAGACACCTGCCCACAACCTCAAACAGTCACACTCCAAACTCCACTATGGTGAAGACGAAAGAGCTGTTGGAGGACACCAGAAACCGAATTGTAGACCTGCACCAGGCTGGGAAGACTGAATCTGCAATAGGCAAGCAGCTTGGTGTGAAGAAATCTACTGTGGGAGCAATAATTAGAAAATGGAAGACCTACAAGACCACTACTAATCTCCCTCGATCTGGGGCTCCACGCAAGATCTCAGCCCGTGGGGTCAAAATGATCACAAGAACGGTGAGGAAAAATCCCAGAACCACAAGGGGGGATCTAGTGAATGACCTGCAGAAAGCTGGGACCAACGTTACAAAGGCTACCATCAGCAACACACTACGACGCCAGGGACTCAGATCTTGCAGTGCCAGACGTGTCCCCCTGCTTAAGCCAGTCCATATCCAGGCACGTCTGAAGTTTGCTAGAGAGCATTTGGATGTTCCAGAAGAGTATTTGGAGAATGTCATATGGTCAGATGAAACCAAAGTAGAACTATTTGGTAAAAACACAACTCGTCGTGTTTGGAGGACAGTGAATGCGGAGTTGCATCCAAAGAACACCATACCAACTGTGAAGCATGGGGGTGGCAACATCATGCTTTGGGGCTGTTTCTCTGCAAGGGACCAGGACGACTGGTCCGTGTACATGAAAGAATGAATGGGGCCATGTATTGTGAGATTTTGGGTGCAAACCTCCTTCCATCAGCAAGGGCAATGAAGATGAAACGTGGCTGGGTCTTTCAGCATGACAATGATCCCAAGCACACTGCCAGGGCAACAAAGGAGTGGCTTCGTAAGAAACATTTCAAAGTCCTGGAGTGGCCTAGCCAGTCTCCCGATCTCAACCCCATCGAAAACCTTTGGAGGGAGTTAAAAGTCCGTGTTGCCCGCCGACAGCCCCAAAACATCACTGCTCTAGAGGAGATCTGCATGGAGGAATGGGCCAACATACCAGCAACAGTGTGTGCCAACCTTGTGAAGACTTACAGAAAACGTTTGACCTCTGTCATTGCCAACAGAGGATATACAACAAAGTATTGAGATGAACTTTTGTTATTGACCAAATACTTATTTTCCACCATTATTTGCAAATAAATTCTTTAAAAGTCAGACAAAATGATTTTCTCAATTTTTTTTTCACATTTTGTCTCTCATAGTTGAGGTCTACCTATGATGTCAATTACAGGCCTCTCTCATCTTTTTAAGTGGGAGAACTTGCACAATTGGTGACTGACTAAATACTTATTTTCCCCACTGTAATTATTTCATACAATAGAAAAACATAGCTTAATATTTGGTACAGAAACCTTCCTGTAGTTCTTGACCAAGTTTGCACACACCTCAGCAGGGATTTTGCCCACCCCTCCATACAGATCTCCAGATCTTTCACGTTTCGTCTGTCACTGGGCAATATTCAGTTTTAGCTCCCTCCAAAGATTTTCTATTGGGTTCAGTTCTGGAGACTGGCTAGGCCACCTCAGGACCTTGAAATGCATCTTACATAGCAACTCCTTAGTTGCCCTGGCTGTGTGTTTTTGGTCATTGTCATGTTGGAAGACACAGCCACGGCCCATCTTCAGTGCTCTTACAGAGGGAAGAAGATTTTTGGGATACATGGACCCATCCATCCTCCCATCCGACCCAGTCGTCCTGTCCCATTTGCAGAAAAGCACCCCCAAAGTATGACATTTCCACCCCCATGTTTTATGGTTGGGATGGAGTTCTTGGGGTTGTGCTCATCCTTCTTCTTCCTCCAAACATGGTGAGTGGACTTGCTATCAAAAAGTTCTATTTTCGTCTTACCACATGACATTCTCCCCATGCCTTCTCTGGATCATCCAGATGGTCATTGGCAAAATTCAAATGGACATGTACTGGCGTGGGCAGGGGGACCTTGTGTGTCCTGCAGGATTTAATCCACGATGGTGTAGTATATTACTGACAGAATTTTTTGGGGCTGTAGTCCCAGCTTTCTTCAGGTCATTGACAAGGTCCTCCCATGTAGTTCTAAGCTGATTCATGACCTTTTTCAGTAGCATCCTTCCTACATACTTACTCCATGGAGCCCCAGACTGAGGAAGATTGACTGTCATCTTGTCTTACTTCTATTTTCTAATAATTGCACAGTTGTTGCCTTCTCACCAAGTGCAGGCTTGGTGCAGGTCTATGTTTTTTGTCCTTGCTGTCCTTAGACAGCTCTTTGTTGTTGGCCATGGTGGAGAGGTTGGAATATAATTGATAGTGTGTATGGACATGTGTGTTTTATACAGGTAAGAAGTTCAAACAGGTGCAATTAACACAGGTAAAAATCAGACAATGTGATTTTCTGTATTTCTTTTTAAATTATGTCTCTACCTACAATAAAATTACAGAACTCTGCATTTTTTGTAGGTGGGAAATCATGCAAAATTGACAGTGTATCTGTGTGTGTGTGTGTGTGTCTATATATATAGACATATACACACACTCGCATTATTATTTTAGCATTATTAGGCTGCCGCACACTTCGAACGGTTCTGTCAGCAGTGCTGGAGTGCCTCTTGTGAGGCCTGCAGCTGCAGCTTCTTCTCTGGACTGTCAAAGCACAGGTGTGTGTTTGTGTTGGGCCAAGCTTTACATAAAATATAATGCCATAGCATTGTTCAGGTTTTTCTGTCATTTTGTCAAAAACACTTCCTCACACTTCCTCACTCATCGGTAGTCTAATGACTGACAGCTTCTGCAGCTAAGAAACATTTCAAGCAGATGTATTAAGTTTGCCTTCATATCTTCACCAGACCACGCATTTTCATTTGTTTAGGTGTGATAAATTATGGTTGGATATGTTTTGAAACACTCTTTGTTTGTGTGTGTTAGTAGGGCGTAGGTTTTGGTGTAGGATCAGTGGAGATTAGGGTTAGCATGGTTTAGGTTTAATGAGGTTAAAGGTTAGATATAGGTATAGAGTTATGAAGGTTTACGTTTGGTTTAGTTGTACAGTTAGGAAGATTTGAGGTTTGGTTTAGGGTTTGGTTTAGGTGTATGGTTAGGAAGGTTTAGGGTTAGGTTCAGGTTTTGCATCACTGCTACAGCATAACAGCAATCAGTGGTGGTGCTCACTAGTATAGTAACACAACTTGTGTGTGTGCACATTTTCATGTACCAGTTAAACATGTTTGAACTTGTTAATGCTGAAAATTAAACACAACCACAGCCTCCATTTTTGAAATTGTGTGTGTGTGTGTGTATGTGTGTTTTCCAGGCATAAACTAACAGCTGTTCTTGTAACTCTGACTCTGTTTTTAGGGTTGTGTTGGGGCAGGCTTTGCTGGGTGTTTTTGTTTTTGTTCTTGCAGGATATTCCATACTGAGAGTGATGAAGCAAAGTGTTACCTGGAGAGGGAGGGAGGGAGGGAGAGAGAGAGAGAGATGTTTAAAATGGAGAGAAGAAGATAAGGAGGGGAGAATATGCATGCGAGTGTGTCAGGCTTTTCACACCAGTGATTGGCTGAGAGATTGTGAGTGAGGAGTCAGTTATGTCTCTACCTCCTTTGTCTGCCTTCTCTCTTACTCTGAATCTCTGGTTCTCTCAGTTTAGTTTAAAGGTGAAAGTGCCTTTATTCAGCATTGTAAATTGTCCTGTGATGTGTGTAGAAGCTGTGTGACTTTAGTAAAAAATGGTTTTAAACACTCCTTCACATCCCTATAATTTGGCTCTAGACTGAAGCTGATCTTTCCTTTTATGGTAGGCTCATGACTAATTTGTTGAGATATTCTCTGATTGGCTGATTTACAACTACAAGAACAGAATCAACAACTCAAGCTGCAACATAGTCATATAATGCAATCCTTACTTTGTATTTAGCTTTGCGACAACATTAAGAATTAGAACATTGTAATGATATTTTGTAAATAATTCCAGCCAATGCGAGTAGTGTGTGTGTGTGTGTGTGTGTGTGTGTGTGTGTGTGTGTGTGTGTGTGTGTGTGTGTGTCGTTTGCTCAGCTCCCTGAATGGCCTCATCTGGAATTCTGCTACAATAGGGTTAGCTTTAATCTACCACCAATACCTGCTCGTTTCCCACTTTCTCTTCCATAAGGCATAACATTCTCAGGTTGAGACTGAAGCTTCATTACCACACTGCCATCTTGGACTAGAGCAATAATGGAGTATTTCTGGGTGCATAAGTAAGTGCACACAACAGTATAGGATATGTTTTGTGTCTGTCGTGTATGTGAGCGGTGTGCTACAGGTATGTGGTGTAAGGTGGTAGTGTGCTGTGCATGGTAGTGTAAGTGAGGGGTATTTCGAATCTGTGGTGTAACTGAGGGGTAGGTTACAGAGGACGGGTTATGGGTCTGTGGTGTAGAGTAATGTGTGTCTGTGGTGTAACTGAGTAGTGTACTGGTGTGGAGTGTATTGCAGGTCTGTGCTGTAATTGAGGAATATGTTACAGACCTGTGGTGATGAGGCAGATTGTGATGTCTTGATGACTTAGAGAATCTTCAAAATTCTAGGTCTGGTGAGGTGTTCTTGTTGTTGAGTGGTCAGTACCTACCAAAGGTGCTCTGAGAAAGGACAACAGGTTAACAACTGAGAGTTTGTTTGAAATGTTTGCTAATGTTTAAAAAAACAAAACAAAGGTATAACGGACAGAAGTACGTATTTTACTGCCTTGACACTCAAAATTGAGCTCAGGTGCATCTGGTTTCCACTGACTATCCTTCAGACATTTTTACAGTTTGATTGAAGCACATCAGTTGTAAATTTAGTTGATTGGACATGATTTGGAAATGATCACAACTCTTTATATAAGGTCCCATAGTAGACTTTGCATTTCACAGTACAAACCAAGCCAGGAATTGTCTGTAGACCGCCGAGACAGGATTTTGAGACACTGATCTGCTGCATTGAAAGTCCTAGTGAGCACAGTGACCTCCACCATCTGTAAACCAAAGAGGTTTGGAACTAACTGCGTGACCATGGTAGGTGGGCCTTAGGGAGGTGACCAAGCACACAGTGATCATTCTGATAGAGCTCCAGTGTTGCTCTGTGTAGAGAAGAGAACGTTTCAGAAAGACAACAACTGCAGCACTCAACCAATCATGCCTGTTTGGTAGAGTGAACAGAAGCATCATGTCTGGATGAAACCAGGCACTGCTCAACACCTACCCATTACCATTCCTACAGTGAAGCATGGTGGTGGCAGCATCATGCTGTGGGCAGGTTTTTCTTCAGCAGGAACTGGGAGACTAGTCAGGGCAGAGGGAAGGATGACTGCAGTGATGTACAGAGGCATCCTTGATGATAATGTGCTTCAGAGCGCTCTGGACCTCAGACTGGCTTGAAGGTTTATCTTCCCACAGCACGACGACCCTAAGCACACAGCCAAGATAACAAAGGAGTGGCTTCAAGACAACACTGTGATTGTCATTTTGTCATTGTGGGGTGTTGTGTGTAGAATTTTGAGGGGAAATGAATCCTTTTTGGAACAAGGTTGCAACATAACAAAATGTGCCATGAATCCGGATGCACAGTGTATATGTGTTTGAATTGAGAGGGAGAACCAGACATCATAGTTGCTGATCAGCAGGACGTGATGTGAGTGACTACGCCCCTGCAGCCGTCTCTCTGATCTGTCGTTTCCTCCGGTGTCCCACTCATCCGCTCCACTCCTTTCCTCTCTGTCTTACTCTCCTGCCCTGGGGGAATACCCGCAGTCGCCCTCACATTCTTGGGAAACAGGAAGTGACTAAACAGAGCCTGAACTCTGATCCAATCACAATAAGACAAAATGTCAGAGACAGGAAATGCCATACACCTCTCTTTTTCTCTCTGTCTACTCTTCTCTTTATCTCTCTCCTCTCTTTCTCTTATATCCATCTCTTCCCTTTTCCCATTTTTTTTCTCCATCTCTCACTCTCTCACTCTTGTTGACTCTAATTTAACCTTTTCTCTTCCGTTTCACCCCTCTTTCTCTCTCTCTCTCTCTCTCTCTCTCTCTCTCTCTCGCTCTCTCTCTCGCTCTCTCTCTCTCTCACTCTCTCTCTCTCTCTGTGGTATGTGGTTAAATTAGACAGATTCAGACAGAATCAACAGATTATTTGACTCATTATAATTGCGGCATCATTTATCTTTTCTGATTATGTACCCATGGGTGAGATTGATTGGTATCAACACCAGAGACAAGATTCTTCATTGTTTAAGGGTCCAATTCAGTTTAAAAAAGTCACAGTTGGAGACGTATTTGGAGAATAAATATGAAATATTTATAATAAATGGAATAAATGGAAAACCTTTATTCTGCTCTCTGACTCTGTTCCATCAATCTACTCTGAGCTTCTCCTGTACACCGTCCCCTTTCACTGCCCATTATGGAGGGGACATAAGACAGAGGAATGAGGGGTCAAATTCATTTAATGACTGTCTTTTATGGGGTGTCAATTTTTTTCCATAATGTTTTTTTTTCATGTCATATATTGTATCCTACATCCTTTATTGCTTTTTGTAGAAATTTATAGGGTTGTGAATATTTTTTGTCCTTATTGCTCAGTCCTATTTTGGTGTCTGAAAGTTTGGTACACGGCTGAGAATTTGCTGTTAACAAATTTCCCGGGAGTTTCAGAAGCTGTTCAGTCCACAGTTTTTTTTGTTTTTTTTTTGGTCACACTAAGCTGCTATTTGCAGATCCTGTCATATTGTTTGGAGTTTCACATAAACCAAAATGTAACCCACCTCGCACTTCAGTACGCAAAGTGTCCAAAAGCTAATTAACAGATTGAAAAACAGTGTACTGATGGTGTCTCTGTTTTTCCCCTCAGTAATCACATGCTTTTGTGAGTGGCAGCCTAACACAGCATTATTAATCCCAGGGATCCTGTTAGCAGATGTCCCGCAGAGTGGAAGTGGCCAATATTGAATGACCAGACTCATAGCACTCATCAGCTGTCAATTTTATTTCTAAAGCACATTTAAAAGAGTACAAAAGTCAGCCAAAGGGCTGCACGAATTTAGATGAACAGACAGAAAAAAAGAAATAAAAGAGCACAAACCACTGAATAACCAAAATAAAGTAAATGCAAAGTACATAACTAAATAAAATAAAATAGAAACATTACCTCGACTACATAACTATAAGCAGATTACCATTTATGAGTAAAAAGCCTAAAACGATCTTTAAAAAAACTCACATTTTAAAGCTTTGACAAACAAAAACCAACCATAAAACCTTCTACTCTATTCTGAATTTTACTGGTAACCAGTGAAGAGAAGCCAATACAGGTGTTATACTCTCCCTTTTCCTTGCTGCTACATTCAACTGCAAGCTTGTCAGAGCCGACTATGAATCCCCTTGTACAGAGAGTTGCAAAAGTTCAGTCATGATGTAATAAAAGCATGGGTGACTGTTTTCAATTCCTTAAATAATAAAATTGATTTTAGTGATTGTTCTAAGCTGATAAAACTATATTACTATATTACATTGAATATATACATTGTGCATTACATATGATATATATACAGTGAAACAGGACTTTCATCTCCAGTGCTACTGACTTTATGTGCACTGGACAGCCAACACCAACACTTGAAAATGTAGCCAGTCACCCTCACTCCCATTACCCCAGTATGTACTTCATTGATCAGTCAGGACCTACAAGTAATGGTGGTTGGTCTGGCAGATAACACCACCAGTGTGTCATCACACCATGTGGGAGACTGGGGTTCGATTCCCAGTCTGGGTATCTATGCTGTGCTATACCAGTGAGTCCTTGGGCGAGACCCCTAACACTACTGTATCCCTGCTCTGTAATATGAGAAGCCCTGTAAGTCACTCTGGATGAGAGTGTCTGCTAAATGCCGTAAATGTAATGGAAGCCCATTAGCATAATTTAGTATGGCGCTAACCATGCGCCTAATTCCTCAGTTTCCTCGGTCTGTGCAGGTGTTCAGTTATCTAATAGATTTGCAGATGGGGTTTTGGACATTGTATGGGTCACTGCTTTCTGTAAACATGGGCTAAAGTTTTTAAAATAATGTTCTGTTTCAATCTTTTGGGAACCCTTTTTCTACTCCCTGAATCTGCTCCACCCACTGCTGTCAGCTCCTCCTCCACTCTGCTCTCCTCTGCCCCCATTCACACACTCATGTAAACACTATGGAGGGGGTGTAAGACTTGATCTTTAGGCAGACTATGTTTAAATATTTCATGTGGTGTCCTTTATTTCATTATATTACATAATATATGTTGTGGATTTTTCACATTATTGCATTTTTGTGTCGCCATTCAGCTAAAATGTTGGGATGTGACTGTTGCTTACATTAGACTTGTAGTGATTAAATGTTAATTTTGGTAATTAGATTGCTGTCTCTGAGAAGCTTTGAAGTAAATAATAGTAAAATATTAGCAAATTTCATGATAATAATAATTATTGAGAATAAGAATATACAAACAAATGTAAGTAATATTGAAATCTGTTAGTCTATCTTCTTCTTTCTCCCTCTCTGACACAAACTTACTTGTGGCTGGAGTGGTATGTGCTTCCTGGGGGTGGGGTCAGTGTGAAGTGGGTCATTTACTCTGAAGGGCCGAATGGGACGGGTGGGGGCAGGAAGGGTGAGATTTGCCCCCCCCCACCCCTTCAGGATAAGGCTGCTTCTGCTGTTCTGCTCCCACACCCAGTTATTAGCAAAAAAGCTTCTTTAGCACAGCTTTAGCCCTTTAATTGCTGCTGGGTATCTGTGAAGGCTTCTTCTGGACCTGTGGACTGGATGTGTGTGTGTGCGCATGAGTCTGTGTATAATTGGGTAATATTGTCCACTGAAGCTTGTTGTAATTGAAGAAGATTAGAACTTTTAGACTTTTGTGGCCACTGGAATTTGGTTCTCTCATGTGGGAGTTTTGGAACACTCACTTTTAATGAGTGAGATGGAAACCTCGTCTCTGAGGAGGCGGCGTGGTTACCGTGGCAGTGTACCACAACGTCCACATGGTATCTACAAGAGCTCTTCACCACGGCGATGTCGGAGTTTTGGTGAGTGTGATGGATCTACCAGCTCTAAATGCCGTTGAGATGCTTAAGAAGAGTTTGTTTGTTTTGATCATTGATGATATCAAACCTTTATGTGGTGTTTTTTTCTTCATTGAAAAGTTTCTGCAGATTGTAAAGCTCAATGGAAGGTTCTTTTAGGATCCAAAATGGGGATGTGACATGTCATTTACGAAAATGACAGATTGAATGGTTGGATAGAGATGTATTTATAAAAAATGACTTGGTGAAAGGCTCTTTATAAAAGCAAAATGGTTCACAATCTGATTTGCAAAAACAGGCTCATTGAAAGGTTGTTGTAATATCAATCAAATTTATGACTCATATAAGATCCTGTACTTTTAAGAGTGTACAGTAAAGAAAACCTGATGATGACGCAGAGCTACACTGTGTCAGTTAAATTAACAGAGAACAGAAGGTGTGTACTCGGGAAAACGTCAATACAGGCAGAGCTGTTGCAGGTAATTGGTTTGTTTATAGAATGGGAACATAACCAGCTTTTGTAGATTTACTGAGTAGATTTACTGGTTATTAGGGCTGAGAAATACACACACACACACACACACACACACACACACACACACACACACACACACACACACACACACACACACTAAACCACTTGGGCTTCATTAATTTAGGCATTAGCCTTTTTAAATTAGCCTATGAGTTATGGGTACTGACTTTGAAATGGGGCTACAAATCATGGAGTTTAGGCTACTACATTGAAAATAGAGCAGGGAATGGTGGTCTTTTGGGTACTTGAAATGATGCTTGAAGTGGTATTTTAGGTACTATATTGGGAGAAAGAAAATGATACTGCATTTGAAATCTGGTTGAACGTTTCAGTGGTTGAGCTACTGTTTTTGCAGTGGGTCTGGGAATTGTGGTGTTTAGGCTTATGCATTTGGGGATGGAATGGGAATGGAAAGGATGGAATGTGGAGTGCTCGGTTTTGAATGGGAGTGGGTGTTTTGGTGTTTACTTTAGGACTGCAACTTTAGGTGGCTGGAGTTTTGTATTTGGAATGGGATTGTGAGTTTTTTGCTGTTGGTGGCATTTTGATTAGGACTAGAATTTCAGTGGGACTAGACATGGAGTTTGGGATACAGTATTTGGTATTCATGTACTACTGTTTGAAATGGGTTTGGGAATAGAAGTGTTTGGGGTACTGCACTTAGAATGGTAGTGAAAATGGAGGAGGCTGGGGTACCGTATTTGTAATGGAACTGGAAATGGTGGTGGTGGTGCAGTGTACAAGAGCAGAAACAATAGCAGCTTAAGATCCAGAATGAACAATGAGCTGTATTCAACACACACACACACACACACACACACACACACACACACACACACACAGAGGGAGATCGTTTTACCAGTCAGAAACAGTTTCCTCTTTCACACACAAACTCTAACAAAATTTAGAGTACTGGTCAAATCACTTGCCCAGGGCCCTAAAGTGTGAAAACTTCACCCCAGGCTTTGACAGAATTTATTTTCATTTTCTTGTGACTGTGCACATTCCAACAGATTAATAAGAAAAAAGTGTATTACACAATAATAGGCAACCTACTTCAGATGTTGAGTATTGCTGTCACCAGGGTGAAGGTGGTGATGGTGGTACTGAAAGTGGGGCTGATTAGGGTACTCTTTTAGGACAAGGACTGGAAATGATGGTGCTTTGGGAACTGTATGTGGACTAGTACTGGTATATATAGTGACTGGTATACAGTATATGGACCAGAACAGCAAATGCCCTGTATTTCTCTGGATGTGGTGGTGGTTGGAGTACTATACTTGGACTAAGACTAGAAAATGAGGGTAGTTGGTATATTGTACTTGGACTAGGACTATATTTGGGCTAGGACTTTGACTGTGAAAGAAAAATAAGACCTACATACATAAAGAGCTGAATGATAGGCTACTCATTTTCTTCATTTGGAGTGAGTGGGGTCAGCGAGGGTGGGAAGATGACATGGCCATTATAATCCAGTTTTTCTTTCTTGTCCCTTTTTCTCTTGTTTTTCTGTTTGTTCAGTTTGACACTGATGCATTTCAACACACACAAGCACATAGCTCTAATGATGCAACACCACCTACACACACGCCTACGTTTTATATGTATGCATGGAAATGATCTTCTAACAGCAGCCACCGTTTACTGTGTGTGTAGAAAGTGAGTATCAGAGGTCCAGCAGCTGTGATTCAATACAGTACATGTGTATGTTGGTAATGTAAAGGCATGTCTGTAAAAGTGGATGTTGATTTGGAAAGCAGTATCAATAGCAGCAGTCCCTCCGTACCCTCACAGTAAAATAGAAGGATTAGAGAGTTGGTAGGCGCGTGTGTGTGTGTGTGTGTGTGTGTGTGTGTGTGTGTGTGTGTGTGTGTGTGTGTGTGTGTGTGTGTGTGTGTGTGTGTGAGTGAGTGAATCAGTAAACTGCTCCAAATTGGAATTGAGAATAGAGTTTGATTCTTACTTCAAATTCTGAAACATTCCAGTTTTCAAAGCAGTGCAACTGACATGCCGCAATATTATGACCAGACGAAGAGAATAAGGCTGATTGTCATAATATAAACATTGTGAAGTTGTGGGATATCTGTTTGATAAGGACTGAACAGGCAGCTCTTAGTGCTGAATGTGGCAGAAATGGGCAAATCTGAGCCGTTTTGATGTAAGGGTGTAAGACAATAGATGATTTGACATACTGCTGTACTACGCTGCATAAAGAATTATTTACATGTTAAGATTGGGGTCAAACAGAGGTTCATTTTGTTTCATGTTTGAACTCTAGATGGAAGTGTTGAACTCTGTTCTGAATGTATTAACAGTAAACTTTTTTCAATTCAGATTTTTTTATATTTTTATTAAAAAATTGCAGCAAAACCCTAGTTGCTTACAAATCTCAGTATATCACTTTGTAACCCCCATATAATGATGCATGTTGAATTGCTACAGAGCCATTCATAACAGTGATGCGAAGGAAACAAGAGAACTGACTCCGGCAGCATGATGAGCCTACCTGTGTAGTCAGAATCAGAAGGGAAGGGAAGAAGGCTATAACATGGTTTTGCTTCGGTAAAGGGCAGGTGCTTTGAGTTGCATAAAAAAATCTCATAATGAATGATTGCTCATGATCAGTGATGCATTTGTTTGAAAATAATGTTTATATTGACATTATTGTACATAAATAGAAAATATGAAAAGTCTTCATTGCATCCATAATCATGGCGTTAGTGGGCTGTTAGTGCTCTGGTATCAACATGGCACCAAAGCATTAGTTCTTTTGAGATCCCTGTGAATCACTGTTATAATTTGCTCTGTATTAACAAAAGCTGGCGATATAAGACATGTTTCAGGAGACTGGGTAAGACTAAGTGTTATACCACAGTAAAGTTGATTTGTTTTTTTATTACTTTACACATTTTCATTTAAATAACATCCATCCATTCATCCCGGCACCGATGGAGAACCTCAGGCTGCTGGAGCTGTGTCTTTTTTTCTCAAATGATGAAATGTTTTGTTGTGGTATTTAAATTGGTATTGAGAATTGTAGAATTTCAGTGGTGTTGGAATTGTGGCAATGCTCGTGGTGCATATCAAGGTCTAGGATATTTGTCAGGTGGTAAGGGATTAGTCAGTTCTCCTTGACATTTAAATGTATGGGAAATTGGTCAGGAGTTGAAAGTTTGAGAGACTTTCATGAGATCCAGATCTTCATGACCAGATTACTGACCAGAAGGTGTGCATGGGCTCTTGCTCAGCAGTGGTGGGTACTTCGTTCCAGACACCCAAGGCTAATTGATTTTATTTTTTTGTTAAATGCTTGTAATATATTATGCCAAGTATGTCTGTTTTATGAGTCTGTGTTCACACGAGTCAATTAGGACTAATTGTGTAGAATGACTCTTACGCTGATAGGTATGAATACACACAACCACACACCCTTGTCCAGCTGTTTTTTCCATCACTGCATGCTACAATCTACAATCTCACCCCAACATTCTTCACACTGTAGGATTTATTGTGTATGTGTGTTATATTACTGATTCTTTCTACACACTTGTGTATGGAGTGTTAAAATTTGTTCAACCTTTATTCATGAAAAAAAAAACAGTCTTACAATAATCTCCTTCAAAGTAGTCCCCTTCGGCTGCCACATACTTCTCTGGTCCATGACATTCTGCATGATGTCTTCTCTGGACTGAAATCTGGTGCTCACAGCTATCTAAGAAGCTTGCTTTGAAGATTTTATTTTGCCATGCCATAATTTATGCCATGGTCAGTCACATCGTCAGACCTGTCCTTGATCGGAAATGTGTGGGATGTTTGTGGACATTTTATGAACACTCCACTCCTACTGCAATAGCTGCAATATTGAACTCCATTTTGAGATGTCTAGCATGTTGCCTTATACCTGACGCCATACTGCGAGACTCTACTTTTGGATGTGAGGCTCAAATAATATTGGCCATTTCAGTCAGCATCAGCAGCAAGTCATTTATTGTTCTATGCTGGAAATGAGAACCTGACAGAGAGAAAGAGAAGAGAAAGAAAGGTGAGAGTAAAAGAAAAAGGAAAGATGATGCACAGCTAGGGCGATATACCATACACTATATATATATATATATATATATATATATATATATATATATACCATACTATATATTATGTGAACACTCCATTAAATCACTCTTTTTTTTTTTCTTTATCACTATATTTACACACATTGAAATTTGATCTTCATTTCTTTATGCACATCAACATGGAACTTTGTGGCGCTTTTGCCCCCTTCATGGTGGAGCAGGATGGAGGAGGAGCTGAGAGCAGGGGGTGGAGCTGAGTGAGAGAGCAGAAAGTTGTTGTTTTTTTAAACTTTGTGACTGATAAAAATGATACTGCCTCAGCCCATGTCTTGCTCTCTTTATATCCCAATATCGATATAAATATTGATATCACCTAGACACACCCGATTGAAAGAAAGAGGAGAAGCTGGATGAGAGAATACAAAGGAGAGATTACAGGGGTTGGACAATGAAACTGAAACACCTGGTTCTAGACCACAATAATTTATTAGTATGGTGTACTATGGTCTCCTTTTGCAGCCAATACAGAGTCAGTTTGTCTTGGGAATGACATTTATTGGATACAATCAGGGTTAGCACCCGAACATCCCTTTCAGACAGCTTCCTCTTGCACCCACAGTTAATCCTGTTGGATGTGGTTGGTCCTTCTTGGTGGTTTGCTGACTTTACCCTGGATACTGTGGCTCTTGATAAATCACAAAGACTTGCTGTCTTGGTAACAGATGTTCCAGCAAGACATGCACAAACAATTTGTCCTTTTTTGAACTCTGGTATGTCACCCATAATGTTGTGTTCATTGCAATATTTTGAGCAAAACTGTGCTCTTACCTGCTAACTGAACCTTCACACTCTGCAATGGTGCTATTAATGAAGATTGGACACCAGGCTGCTCCAACTTAGCCATGAACCCTCCCACACTAAAATGACAGGTGTTTCAGTTTCATTGTCCAACCCCTGTATTTAAGAGATGATGTTAGGCCACTGCTTATGGAAGCAAACTCTATATGTCCCAGTTTTGTATCAGCCGCATTTAAACTCAAGATGCATACGAATGCTTTATGGTTTTCCTTGATTCTGTTGATCTGAATCTTGTTCTTTCAGCTCCTAGAAGAGCTGACCAGCTTATGGGTCCACCTGACTACCAGATACCAAACAGGAGAGGACATTTCAGTAGTTTTCAGACACAGCTGACTGTCAGTGGTTCACTTTGGACTGATCTAAACACTGTATGACTGAGTTCCAACATAAAACACATTTCTAAAAAAAAAAAATATAACCCCCGATATACACACCAGTCTGCTTTAATTCCCACAATAACTGACTGAAATACTGCTTCAGTTTAACATTTGTTCTTTTAAACATTCCCCTGTCACTTCCCAGCAGAGCATCCCATCTCAATATAGCCTCTGCATGTGCCACTATATGACTCACTGCGTGTATCTAAAAGGGCCCTACTGACTATTTTCATCTCATTTGAGCTGCCCCTGTTGCTGACGCAGGCAGAATATTCTTCATAGAGAAGCACTGACCAATAAAACAGGCCACTCTGGAACAGCAATGAGCAAATGAGCTGTCCAACACCATTCCCGGAGCTGAGTGTGGACTAGAGGCGTGTATATATATATATATATATATATATATATATATATATATATATATATATATATATATAGACTGTAGACTAGAGGGGTATAGTGCTCACATTCACATCATTTATCTGTGTGTGTGTGTGTGTCCTGCCCTCTGGGTGGGAAATCCCACAGTACCACTGGGAGTTTTAGAATGCACTGAAGGGGCAGAGCTTGGAAACGGGAAGTAAAGGAACCAGATTAGATCATTTGAAGTCAAACCACAGCTGGAAGTGTGTTTGTCTGTTTGTGTGGTACTTGTTTTTGTATTTGTTGCTGTTCTGTGTGTTGAGTATAATTACAGTAGCTGTGTGTTTTAAATCTGAGAAAAGGAGGTACTGGATTAAAGAACTGGCTGGATATTTCCAGAATGAATCAATCAGTTTCTTACAGTTTAGATGATCTAGTTGGGGCCAATGTCAAAATGTGGTCCATTGAGATGTAAAACTTGCATGACTTGCCAGACACTCAACACTGGTGATCCAGCAGTTTCCAGTTCATGGCTAAACTTAAGACTGGTGCAAACGCACCTTGATTTATTGTTTTTTTTTTGCCAGTAAACAAATGCAAATGTCCCCCCAATTTAGAGGTGGCAATTACCCAACCTCATTAGGAATCTCATACAATGCTCTCAACACTAGGAGGGTAGGAGGGTGATGCATGTGAAGCCAGCCTATTGCATTATTGCTGGGCAGCCAACACACACTGTGTAAAGCACCAGGTTCAACAGCTCTAATTGGCCAACTTTTGCTCTCTCAGACTCAAGCGGCTGATGGCAACCAACATGTGTGTCTCCTTGCATCATAGTCCTTGTGCATTACACTGCTGAGATCTGAGCCAGCTTTAACCAGAGCTCCTCTACTTTATTGATAACAACCAGTTGTGGTGTTTGACTGTGCGATCATTGTTTTTCATGTTATTCAAAAATAGACCCCATTGTAAAGAGTCAAATTCAAATTCATTTTTATGTGAATGAAAGTTTCTTTCTATGTCATTTGTACTACATTTAACAAGGGCTCATTATAACTTTACTTTCACCCCGTTATATATGCAAACCCAACTTCCCAGCCTGTATTTGTTCTGTCTTCAGTGTGGTTCTGTTGTGGTACAGAAGCTGACTGGTGTCTTCAAAAACTGACTGAAGACCTGTTGCTTTTAAATCAGCATGGATCTTGCACTTAGTAATGGCTTGTGATTGGATTCTGTCTCGCAAAGTTTCACTTGGCTTATTAAGTGGAAGTTGACAATTTTAATCACTTGTCCCAGTCAATTTTTGCTGCAGTGTAAAGAGCTTTGAGCATTTTGACATTGTCAACTGAAAACATGCATTTGTTATAATTTCAATCAAAACAGTCAACTGTCAAGTTTTGTATCCATTACGCATAAAGTAACTTTTTTTTTTTCATTATGAAATTCATAATTCAACAATTCACTCAGATTATTACTATTCAGACTGTTTGATCAGTTAAGACAGACTAATTCTTGGAACACATATTTATAAAATGAGGATTAATCATTTTGTTAAATACAAAATGACAGTCAACCGTATTAAATTAAAATCTGAACAAAAATACAATTCGTTGAAATGCTGTAGTATTTGGTAATATGTAAGCTTGAGGCATCTCTGAACTCTTCACCCTAGAGATACGTATGTGCGTTCTGGATAAGGTTTTCTCAGTGCCTTGAATGAAAAATGTAAATTAGTGAGACTGTTCTCATGATAATGTGTATGATGGGCTTACTATACAGCTCGCTGACCTTGCTATTACTTTTGTAATCTTAGCATTTGCTCTGATGCTGCTGTTTTTGATAAACCTTCACTGTTTTCCCACTCAGGTTTTAGACTTTTGGAATAGAGTGGCCATACGCTCTCTGGGTGCTTTCCTTCAAGCATGTTGACTGCCCAGCAATGATGCACTGGCAGCAGTTCAAAAAGAGATGGTCTCTGGCTTCACATATATCCTGGCTTCCTCCTAGTGTTGGGGGCATCTAATGTGAAAAGGGAATAGTCCTAACAGGGTTGGGACAATCAAATTAGTTGTAAAAATTGGAACAAAATTACCATATTTTCTGGACTACTTTTCTTCTTATATATGTTATTTTCCAGGTTTTTTTTTTTTGTTTTTTTTTTTTTTTTTTTTTTAACTTTGTGGGTGCGGCTTATATTCCGGTGCAGTTTATAGTCCGTAAAATACGGTAACTAAAAAACAAAACAAAACCAAACAATAGCCATGGGCATAGCCGTGGCCTGGTGGTTAGGGAACCAGCCATGTGACTGGAAGGTTGCTGGTTTGTCAGGGCATGACTGAAGTGCCCTTGAGTGAAGCACTTAACTCTCAAACTGCTCCCCAGGTGCCGTAGATAGGGGTGCTCACTGGGTGTGAATTCACTAGTGGGTATGTGTGTGTTTCACTGCGTATGGTTGGGTTAAATGTGAAGGATTCCTCTGTGTGACTCATGGTGGGTCTACGTGCACCTTACCTTGCCTTACATTCTCTGTCTACACACTGTCCCAAACATTACCTCACCTTCTCTGTACTTCACATTCAGGTAAACCATCTTCATGCCTCAGACTGTTTATATCCTTCCACTTATTAACGTTACATTTACAGAAATGCTTAGTGCACCCTACTAATTTGCATTGCACTACATCTCATATTTGTCTGTCTGTATGTCCTTTCTTTCTCTCTCTTGCTCTCTCTTGCTCAAACTTCCTATCCATCCATCTTTGCACTTGCTCATTTTTCTGGGGTGTCTGCTCATCCATATCTATCTGCTTCTGTCTGCCAGCCTATCTGTGGCCCTGTGCATCTGAAAATTTCCATCCATCTGTCTGTATTTCAGTCTGTTGGTCTTTCTCTGCAGTCTCTGTCTAGTGTCCCTCTGTCTTTCTGTTGGTGTCTTTCTCAATGAATTTGTCACCTGTCCATCTTTCCATCTAACTCTAATATCTCTCTAACTCCATCTAATCTCTTTTAATATCTATTCATTTTTATGTTTCTCAGTCTAATTATCTTTCACTGCAGTTTGTTGTCCATATTTAGTGCGCTGATAAACAGATGAATAGATAGATCAAGGGACTCAGAAAGCTGGACAGACAGGACAATGATAGACAATCAGTTTATGTGTGCCAGTGCACCTGCCAATATCTATCCATCTTCACCTGAGAAAAAGAGTAAAATGTGCTTAAAAAATGTTTCACAACTTTCTGCATTTTGTTTTTTTAAGTACATTTGATTGTCAAAAAATTAAGTAATAAGTAATGTAAGTAATTTAAGTCAGTTTTAAGATAGATTAAAATAAGTAAATTGAGCTTCAGTCTTTAAGACAGCATGACTTAATTTATATTGTAGTCAATCAATCCTTTCTTTTAGTGACTTTTACTTGATTTCTGCCAACAATATTAATTTGTTACATTGTTCAAATCAACCCAGTCATGTAGAATTAATCATGCAAGAGCTATTATAGTTCTAGTGAAATTTAAATATTCTTAGTAAAATAGTCACAGCCAGAAAATAATATAGCAATACAATACAAACAAAACAATATAGCATATAAGCATAACTTTATATAAACAATGCAAACAAATCAGTGTTTCATGCTTGTGGTAATTTTAATATTCACCACTGTCAGATTAAAGGCATTTTCTAAAATGAGAAATGAGTAGATTAATCAAGAGTCTTGTTACAGAAATGGTAACAATATTAGCATAAATCATGATGCTTTTCCTTTTGATAATTAAGTACATTTGAAAGTTAGTACTTTTACTCATGTGGATGTTGGACTTTTAATTTTACATGAGATATAATTAAACTTGAATATCTCTAATTTAATTCAACTACATGGTTTGTGTTCTTTGTTTATCCCTGATATCATGATGGAGCTTTAAATAACTGTGTGTGTGTGTGACAGGGTTTAGAGATTTGAGAAGAGGTGGTACATTGCAGAGAGTGTCTAATTTGATGTGTGGCAAATAGATCAAAAAGCAGATGTAAATGTGTAGCAATGATAATTGAGGTTAATGTGTTGTGTACAAAAGGCCACAGTGTGAAGGAAGTAGCTGCAGTTGCAGGTATACTGAACAGTACAGTTTTACAGAACTAAGAGTGGCAAAAATCCCACTGTACAGGACATTTTTGTTGTGGCTGAATTGTGTAACTGAAAAACAATGACAATCTGCTGACAGAGTGTGTGTGTGTGTGTGTGTGTGTGTGTGTGTGTGTGTGTGTGTGTGTGTGTGTGTGTGTGTGTGTGTGTGTATGTATGCACACACACATCTTTGTGGATGTAATCAGTTTCTAGTTCACCAGATTATATAGCTGCACGTTGTAGTTCTACAATATCAGACTGTAGTCTGTCTCTGTCTGTATCTGGGTTGTGGATCATCATCAGCACTGCAGTGACCCTGATGTGGTGGCAGTGTGTTCGTGTGTGTTGTGTTGGTATGATTGGATAAGACAGACAGGATAAGCAGTGTTGCTGAAGTTTGTAAACCCCCCACGAGTCCACCAACCAAAAATATCCATACAGCATCCTGTGGGCTGTGTTGTCTGACTGCCAAGGACTAGAGGATGACCAACACAAACTGTGCAGCAACCGATTAGACCTTTTCTCTTTACATCTACAAAGTGGACCAACAAGGAAGGTGTGTCTAATAAAGTGGACAGTGATTGGTTAAAAACTGATCCAATCATACCAACACAACACACACAAACACCCACCACAACACCAGGGTCACTGCAGTGCTAACAATGATCTACCACCCAGATAATACCTGCTCTTTGGTGGTCCTGTGGTGGTCCTGACTACTGAAGGACTAAATGTTAAATGGGGTTAATAAAGTAAAGTATACAGAGAAAGAGACTGACTACAGTCTGATATTTTAGAACTACACAGTGCACATACATAACTACTAACTGCTAACATCCACAAAGTGTATACAGGGTAATAATGTGATTTGACTGTGTATACTGGGATTCATGAGTAATATTTAGCATAAAATAGTAAAGAACATAATTATATATGGTACATAATATAATTAAAAGATTCTGATCATGGAGAAATTTTTATATGTAAGGTTGAAACCCACTATTTTCTGGCTGTGATATTTTTGTCCTAAGGCAGCACTGCCTTAATCCTTGTATTAACTTCAATTTTGGGACTCTCTGGTATCCCTCGGGTCAAACTCACCCGGGAACTATTTGGGGTTTTTGGAAACAATTCTTAGTTTAGACATACAGGGGTTGGACAATGAAAATGAGACACCTGTCATTTTAGTGTGGGAGGTTTCATGGCTAAATTGGAGCAGCCTGGTGGCCAATCTTCATTAATTGCACATTGCTTCATTAATAGCACCATTGCAGAGTGTGAAGGTTCATTTAGCAGGTAAGAGCACAGTTTTGCTCAAAATATTGCAATGAACACAACATTATGGATGACATAACAGAGTTCAAAAAAGGACAAATTGTTGGTGCACATCTTGCTGGTGCATCTGTGACCAAGACAGCAAGTCTTTGTGATGTATGAAGAGCCACGGTATCCAGGGTAAAGTCAGCACCACCAAGAAGGACCAACCACATCCAACAGGATTAACTGTGGATGCAAGAGGAAGCTGTCTGAAAGGGATGTTCGGGTGCTACCCCGGATGGTATCCAAAAAATGTCATTCCCAAGACGAATTGACGCTGTATTGGCCGCAAAAGGAGGCCCTAGTACACCATACTAATAAATTATTGTGGTCTAGAACCAGGTATTTCAATTTCATTGTCCAACGGCTGTATATTGACTCTCAATTTCATAAAATAGGGTTAATAACTGCATTTAAAAAATACTGAATGGATGCAAGAACACTACCTCACATTCAAAAAAACACCTCATTAGTGCCTCCACAAATGCAAGTTAAAACTCTGCCATGCAATGAAAGAAAAACAAACAGGATCCAGAAACTCCTCCACTTTTCTGCAGACCATTTAAGGTGGATTCAGGTTAAGTGGAAAAGTGTTACAAATGAGCTTGGGCCCAGAGGAGACGGTGGTATTTCTGGATCTTGTTAATATCTGGTTTCCTTTTTGCATGGTAGAGTTTTAACTTTGTATTTGTGGATGCAGTGATGAACTGTGTTCACAAACAGAAATTTTGCAAAGTGTTCATGAGTTTATTCAGTGATTTCTGCTACAGAATTGTATCTTTTAAATACAGTGCTGCCTGAGGACCCACAGATCACTTTTCTAGAATGTGTTGCTGGAATCTAATTTAGAAATTGTCATGTTTAAATAAAAACAACAAAATTTTTATTTTTTTGGAAATAGGGTTGCAATTAACACCTCTTATTAATCGATTTACAATCAGCTGTCCCATGACCTTTGGCATGTCTGTGTACATTTGTTTACTGCATTGTGTGAGAGGCCATGTAACAAAAACCTTAATAAACAGTGTCCTTAAACCTCAAACTATGTGAAATGTACAATATACAATATAGATCATACAAGGCAGTTTACTTTCAAAAATTTATAAAATGTGAAATTAAAATGTTAACAGAATGTCACTTCTAGATTCATTAAGCTTCAAAACATATAGCGCGCGCACACACACACACACACACTAAAACTAATTAATAATTTCTGCTAAAGATGCTAAAGAACAGCTGAAATGGACATCCGTGAACAATTGCTTGTTTTTGTTTAGTGAATGAATAAAACACAGGGAACTATAATACATTCAGCTGCACTGTATGTGTAACCAAAATACAACACACTGACAACTTGATAGGAAGCTAAAAGCATGATCAAAAGCAATATAAAATACACACAGTTATCAGCAAAGGGAAGAGTGTTACAGTCTGGACTGTCTGTACTAAAGTTCAGCTTCAGGTGGAGGTGTTTTCTACCACCTTTTAATTTATGTTCACAATAACTTGATGCCAAAAAAGTGAATGTAAATGGACACCAGTACTGTACTCATTGCATTCATTTTGTTACTAAAATAGCTGAACTCCCAAAATACATTTTTTAAATGTAGTAAAATATACTGACCCACAGCATTGTTTGAGTGTTTCTGTATCATTCTACCCATTTTCTCTGTCTGTGTGTCTGCTTGTCTACCTGTCTGTCTGGTGAGCTGTTTGGACTGTTTTGATGAGTTTCTCTGCCGTGTATGTTTCAGTCTGGCGGGAGAGAGTTAAGTGATTTAAGTGAGTGTTCATTAAGGGCTTTGAAATGTTTAATCTCTGCTGCTTTTCACACTAATGGGATGTAAATCTGGAGCAGTTGTCGGGTGGAGTGTGATGTAATTCAGAAATCCTCTGCTCTGAAATGTAAATCACCTGAGTCTGCCATCAGTCACAGCTGGTTAGTGTCACCAGAACACAACATCCCACTGAGGAAAATACTGTATATTTTCACCCAAAAATAGATTTTTTAATGTTATTTTTAGGTGCCACTAGACTTTGTGACTGTTTGGACACTTTAAATATTAGGTCATGGGAGGGCAATCCCAATCCTGGAGTGCTGGATTCTGTACAATTTGCTGGTTCCCCTGCTGAAACAGACCTACTAACCTGGCAATGAGTTAAATGGGGCATGCTTGAGCAACAAAAGCACAAAACTGTTTGCCTACCCATGTAGTTGACATTAAAAGATTTCCCAACGCCTGTAAAGCTAGTACTTTCTTATTTGGACACTTTAATCATTATCAACACTTTAATTAAAGGAAAATATTTTACTATGAATGCTGTTACACTAGTTATGATGTTACATTATGAACTACAAATGAAAACCTGTTTTATCCATTTTTCACGTTTTGACAATTTGAGTTTGGCAGTTGTTCTCTACAATGTATCAACATTTCATAATAAATGGACCAATAGAATTGTTGCAGAATGGCTTGGAATTAAATAATTTTACTTGGACTTCCACGGAATGTAAAGGTTGTTTTTGCTTCCCCTGTAGTTGCCAGTTAGGGGGTATGAGATTTTACACACCTGGGTTCATATTTAATTGACCTGTAGTCTGCAGTGCATTTTCTTCACTGATTTTAAATGATTGTAAATAATTGATAGGAAATAACTGTATGCTTTTCTGTTCACCAGAGACGATAGCTGTGGCTTCTGAGGGTTAATCACAGGGGTCAGAAATATCAGTGTATTCCAGTTTTTATTAACAGAAGACACCTAGACTGTAAATACAAACTGTAAACAGATTAAGCAGACAGTGGTGACCACAATAACGAGAAGCCATTTAATCAACAAATTTAGGCAAATCCCTAATGAAAAGTACAGTTTTCTGGATGGATTGTTCCTATTTTTTTTAATGAATGAGCTTCCTCCATTGCTGTAGTCATTCGCATAATGTCACTCTTAATCAGAAAAGAATGTGAATTTCACTGCTAGTTTCCTGTTGGAGAATAACCTGATAGACTTCATGCATCTGTATGTTAATTTACGTGTCTTAATGCTAATTCATCTGTTTCTCCTGACGTATGTGCACGTCTGTCAGATCCGCAAGCCTTCAGCATTAACATTCTTTACTCAGGTCCTTCGTTACTGCATGCTTTAATGAGGTTTCTGGATGGTGAATAATTCTGTATCGTTATATATGCAAATGACTGAAACTGTGTGTTAACGAGGATTCGGTTTGGATAGGTTTGTTGGAGAGTGACTTGAATACTGGAAATTGAAGCCTGATATTTACTTCTGCAGAACACATAAAAGACGTGCAAATATACAAATACATAAGCTTTACTGGTTTTATTTTGGATTAATGCATTTATTTGCTTACCAATCAGCCATGATATTAAAACTACCTGGCTATTAGTTTGGATGTCCCCCTTGTTCCACTTAAACAGCTCTGAATCAGTGAGGTGTGGACTTCGCAACACCTCTGAAGTATTGTAAACTGTGAGGTCAAGACTCCATGGTTCATATCAATGAGCCTTGGGCACCCATGGCAACGTCAATGATTCATGGGTAGTTTCGATAGTGTGTTTTTAAGCATGGACAATTATGTCTTTTACAGTTATGTAATGACTTATGGAACAATAAATGACCTTGTGCCATTGTGCTTTTTTTGTGTGTATTTGAGCCAGTCGCACTTCTGTCTGCGCTGAGCTTAAGTCTGAAGAGGCAGCAATATCTATTGTTCAGGGAACAAGTGCAGTTGCACAGAACAGTGTAATCCCCCACCCCTGCCCCCGGCGTTTAGCAAACAAGTGAATTGTGGATGAACTCTGGAATACAGTTAGTGTAGTCTGCTGTAGATTACTGCTGCTGTAGTTTTTCACATAGTTTATTCAAGAGATACAATGGCATTTATAGCCTGTTTCATTCATTGTAGATCAGAACACGTTTGGAGAGGGTTCTAGCCAGTCATTCGGGTACCATCTGACTTTCTGATAGAACTTATAGCCCAGCTAAGACTGAACAGTTCCATTCTGAGAGTTTGGAATAATTTCAAAGCTGCATTCCAGCTGTGGTGTGGGAACAATTTTATTGAGGAAAGGAGGAGAGCGCATTAATGTTAGTGAGACCGTGTTCAGTGGAGTTCTGAATTTCTGTATACACTGACCCACATTTTTAATATTTCCTGTGTTTTTCCTGTTTACACTGTTTTCCTATTATTAATACTTATGCTGTTAAATTTTCATTATATCAATGTTGTAAGTGTTTATAGGACAGTTTGTTGTGCAAAGAAAAATATTTACTGTCCAAAACTGACAGAGGCAGTAAATTGGAGTCAAGATGGGGGGAAAGGTCCAGCACACTAATAATCTCATATTCCAAGCAAAACATGCAGACAATAAAAAAAGCCAGCAGGCTTCAGGCTGGAAGATTTTGTGCAGTTTTTCTAGGCTATAGATTGTAGGAACCAACCAGTCAGGAACGGAATTCAGCATTTTGACAGACACTGGGAGAAAGACACAGGCGATCTGTCAAACAATGCCTGCGGCCTGCTACCTCTGTCCAGATTGCTGTGCATGTGTGTATATAGTGGAGCCCTGGCAGTGGACTGTTGAGCATACTGAAGTCTGTTCCATAGGGAGTCTGTATCAGTCTCCAATCAGTACTGATGGACATAAACCAGAGCTTTAGCTTCATTGATATTTAGAAACCGGTCTTCATGGATGGTGTTTCAGAGGTGGGTTTAGTGATGTGGGATGTACAATGATACCAATATTCTTGTTTAAACACAGAGAAGATTCAAAAGTCATATAATCAGAGAAAAGTGCCTATAAGCAAAATGATGACAAATTTAGGGCTGGATGTGCATTATGTGCTAATGTACCCTCCCTAAATATGTTCCTCTACTTTGCAGATTTCTGAATGCACACAACTTGTCCAAATATTTGCTTTATGCTAAAGTCCTCCATTATTGAGCTGTGCAGCAGTTAAACCGTGTTGTCTGGAATAATATGCTCTCATTCAGTACTTTTCAGCTCTATTAGGTGAGGTGGGTCTCTCTCTAACATCCTGACTTCACTAATGCTCTTGTTGATGAATACAATCAAATTCTCAAGCAATGGTACAAATCTTGTTGAAAGTTTTCCCTGGATAGTACAGAAAGTTACTCTAACTAAAGCAGGATTAGCTGTTTTTTTTTTTTTTTAAATAACCTTTATCGGGAAGAAACAGCTTTGTTGAAGCACCTTTGTCAGCAATTACAGCCTCAAGTCTTATTCAAGTCTGGCTTCTGTCTGGACCACACAAGAACATTCTCAGAATTGTCCTAAAGCCTTTGTTCAAAGAGTATCTTTTGCCCCAGTCTGAGGTCCAGAGCACTCTGGAGCAGGTTATCAATGGTTCTCTGAACATTGCTGCATTCATCTTTCCCTCGACCCTGAGTGTTCTCCAAGTTCCCCAGAGCTTGATGCTTCCACCACCGTGCTTCACTGTAGGCGTTGTGTTGTTCAGGACATTACGCTTGGCATTCAGGCCAGAGTTCAATTTTTTTGTTTCTCATGGACGGAGAGACCTCCTCCAGGTGGGCTGTCTTGTGCCTTTGACTGAGAAGTGGCTTTGGACTAGTAACTCTACCACACAGGCTTGATTGGTGGAGTGCTCTGGAAGGTTCCAGACTAAGGTACTTGTGCCTTGATTGCTCAGATTGACTGTGTGACCAGCTGTATGAAGAGTCCAGCTGGTTCCAAACTATTTCCATGTATAGATGATGGAGGTCACTGTGCTCATTGCTCTTTCAGTGCAGCATTTCAAACATCTGTCTTTGTACACTCCTGTCTCTGAGGTCTAGAGAGAATTCCTTGGGACTTCAAGGTTTGGTTGGTGGTGACATGTATTGTCAACTATGGGACCTTTTGTATAGACAGGTGTGTGCACATCAGTTCCCCAACCTCACATTCTGCAGAGCACTTCAATTAGCCTCAATTATGTCACTTAGTTTCCTCCATTAATTATGTGAATTATTATTCCACAAAGGACACGTTAACCAGTTCTTTAACCTGATGGCAGCGCTGTTAGTAACCTCCTAATCTGTTTAAGCTTGTGCTGCTGTGTGAAAGATCCTAAATCCTAATATTTCTTACATTTAATGAGAAACAGCATCTTGTGAATTATTCCCCTGTTTATTACAACTGCTGCTGATCTTGACCAAACCTGTCTGATGGTGATTATAGTGATAGTGGTGTAACATTATTATTCATGATGTATGATGTGAATGATTTGTCGGCGCCTGATTGCTCAGTGCTTTTATTCACATTTGTAATGAATGCATCTGTTGCTTTGAAAACACTCTGTCTGTGTGTCAGTCTCCATCTGTCTCTGTGTATCTCTCTCTTCATCTTTTTTTTTTTCTCCTCTGTGTCTTCAAGAGGTGGAAGCGAAGGAGGCATGTGATTGGCTGAGAGCAGCAGGGTTTCCCCAGTACGTGCAGCTGTATGAAGGTAATCAATTTAAATCGATTGTGATTCCTCACTAACAAGCACACTATAATTAACTAATTACTCACCAACCCTCAGAAGTTACCCCACCTCTCCCGCTTTACTCTCATCTACCGCCACACTGCCCTTTCACGGTGCTTTAATCTCTATTGCTCTTGCTTCCTCTTTCATGCTCTAAGTCTTACTATTCTTTGTCTGTCAGTCTGCCTGTGTCTGTCTGTCCCCCCCTCCCCTTTGTACATGCTTCTAAAAAGAGGTGGAAGCAAAGCATGAGCGAGAAAGGCAAGAGGACCTGTTTCAAGAGGAAAAATCACTTAAACACTGACGAAATTGTATATTTTGTTACTAATGTTTCAGTGGTGCTTGTTGACTAGAAATCACTGTTCAGGATTATGGGGGAGCACTGTAGGAGAATCTGCTAATAATGATATATTTTGTCTGTCAAAGTGTGGTGATAAATGCTGTCACCAATATAATATTTTTACCATATAGACCAAGCCTAGTTTCTACTTCTCTTTCTGTCTCACAGTACTTCCCTCTCTCTCGTAGTTCTGATCTGTTGGGAAGTGGATAACCCACGGCTTTCCATTTGCTTGTGTGTGAACATGTGCTTCTCTGATGACTTGAAGAGATGTAGAACAGAGTTTTAGTCCAAGCTGTTTGGGGGGTTTGGCCCCTTCTGTTCCCCAAAGCACAAGTGATCCTGTTTAGTGTTGTTTTTGCAGAAGAGCGTTTAACCTGAGTGCTCTGCTGTGCTTTTATGATTGAATCTTTTTCACTTAAAAATGCCAAAATGGACTTGAACACATCTGTTTTTCATACAATTAAAATCAATCTATTTAAATCAAATGTATTTGTATAGAGCTTTTTACATGTGATGTCACAAAGCAGCTTTACAGAAATTGAAAGTATGATTATGACCAATACACAAAACAAAGGATAAAGAGCAAACCCTCCCTCAGAGCTGGAGGACGAAACCTTGGGAAGATCCAGGCTCATGAGGAGGAGATCCATTCTCCTTTGGTCAAACTGCTCATACTTTATTGATAGGGGACATTGGACCAGCGTGTCTGCTGTAATGCTCAAGTGTACTGGAGTAATGAAAACCTTCATTTTTATTTTGCAAGTCACTTTCAGTTGATTTTCACCTTTTGTTGTTTATATTTGAAGCATGAATTGGTAGCAAGTTTTTTTTTTTTATTCAACCTGATGTTCTCCAGAGATGTCGGCTAGCACTGCTGGAGCTCTCTATGAATTCTACAGGATTAAACAAACACTGAACAAATTATATCTGATAACCATGTTCATGGATGTTATTATTTAATGTGCTTTGTACCAGTTTGAGGTGACCTTTACTTTGTAACATGGTATATTATCATGCTGGTTGAAGCTATTAGAAAAAGGGCAAATTGTGGTCAGTACTTAGTCTGTAACATTCAAGAGATGACTGACTTGTATTAACGAGCCCATTGTGTATCAAGAAATCCTTCCCCACACAGTTATATGCTACCTTCACCAGCCAGGACTGTTGACACAAGGCAGGTTGGATCTGTGGATTCAATCTGTTCAGTGCCAAATTCTGACCCTGTCTTCCTCAGCAGCAATGGAAATTCATCAGACCAGGCTCTATTTTCCAGAGTTGGGTGGTCTACTCTTGGTGTGCCAGCCACAGAATCATTCAGATCACATTTTCCCTCATTAGAATGGCTAATGAGAACATTACCTGAAGCTGCTGATTCATAGCTGTCTTTTTCCACATTTAGCCTGTTTTGTCCATTCTGCAGTGAATTCCTATTAAGTGATGTACCACCACGGTGTAAGATGTTGACAACTAACAAGCATCCACTGGTCTTATCTGTCCCATCCTCCTCCGTAAAGCAAAGCTTGTTTGTCTGACATCACCCAAAAGATGATGCCATAGAGTGTGACAGCTTTAACTACCTAATTACAGTCATGTGAGAAAGTTAAGATGAACTCATTTGACTTTAACATTTGTACACAGAGCTGATATAACACACAAAACTTAAGAAATATCTTTAAAAATGATCAAGCAAAATGTAATTAATGCAGCTCTCTTGTGAGGAAACTGTTAGAACACCCTATGCCCTAATGGCTGGTATTTCCTGCTTTGGCTGAACAAATTTTTCCATTCGATTTTTTCTCTGACATCGACTGGAAGAATGATTTTCCCACTCCTCCATGCTGAATTCTTTCAGTTATATGATCTTGCATTTGGTTTTTGGTCTTATATTTTCCCCTCAGATGCAAAAAATCTTTCATAGTGGTTTCTATGATGTGCTCTCCAGGACTTGCTGCAGCAAAGCAGCCCCAAACGATCACTTTCCATCTCAGTGCTTCACAGTTGGTATGAGGTTTTAATACCAAACCTGTTCTGTTACTGGGTTCATTTGTCCAAAGCACATTGTTCCAGAAGTCATGCCCTTTGTCTAGGTCAGTGGTTCTCAATCCAGGTCCTGGAGTACCACTGCCCTGCTTGTTTTAGAGTTTCCCCTAATTCCAGCACACCTGATCCAACTAATGAGCCCTTGCTGAGCCAAACTGGGGAAACCTCTTTAACAAGCTGGGCAGTTGTACTCCAGGACCAGGATTGAGAACTACTGGTCTAGGTGTTCTCTGGCAAACTTTAGTCTTGCCCTGATTTTTTTTTTTTTTTTTTGACAGCAAAGATTTCCTTCTTGCACACTTGCCATGAAAATCAAACTTTAAACAAGAGCAAACCAAACTAATGTCTGAGGTTTAATTAAGAATGCCTATGTAACACTGGTACAATAATTTTTAATAAATATTAAATGTGAATGTCTCCTTAAAAGAAAATTGCATTTCTAATTGTTTTACCAACTATTAAAAATATATAAAATGTTTTCATTATTTTACTTTGAGATACAGAGAATGCATTCACATTTTTTAACACAGTCAGTCCTCAGACACCTGGAGAAGGAAAGCACATACAGTTAGTAATGTTACAGCCTTATTTCAAAATGGATTCAATTAATTTTTCCCCTCAAAATTCTACACTCAATACCCCATGATGACAAATGGAGAAGTTTGTAAACATAAAAACACAAAATATAACAAGTACATACAGTACAGGCCAAAAGTTTGGACACACCTTCTCAATCTCAGTTTTCTGTATTTTCATGACTATTTACATTGTAGATTCTCACTGTAGGCATCAAAACTATGAATGAACACGTATGGAGTTACGTACTCAAACATGTTTTATATTCTAGTTTCTTCAAAATAGCCACCCTTTGCTCTGATTACTGCTTTCAATTCTCTCAATGAGCTTCAAGAGGTAGTCACCTGAAATGCTTTTTAGGAAACAGTCTTGAAGGAGTTCTCAGAAGTGGCTCATTGAGAGAATTCCAAGAGTGTGCAAAGCAGTAATCAGAGCAAAGGGGGGCTATTTTGAAGAAACTAGAATATAAAACATGCTTTCAGTTATTTCACCTTTTTTTTAAGTATGTAACTCCACATGTGTTCATTCAGTGTTTTGATGCCTTCAGTCAGAATCTACAATGTAAATAGTTGTGTCCAAACTTTTGGCCTGTACTGTAAATCAGTCTTTGCTGTGATGCTCAAAATTAAGCTCAGGTGCATCCACTGAAAAGCTGTATCACTGAAAACTTGAAACTGACAAAACGAACACATACATGTACTGATAATTAGTGATAGTGATTAAAAAAAAAAAAAGAAACTGGCCTGTGCAAAAAATATGGTACACCTAGAAAAGTAATGAAAATGTTGAATATAGGGATATGTTAAACTAGGGTGTGTTCTAATTAGCACTGCATGAGCATAGTTGTCTTCAAACTAGTCATCAGCCACTCTGCATAGTTAAAGGATGAAAAGTAATCACTGTTCTGTTTGGTGTCATTATGAACACGGACAACAAAAAGCTAAGGAGAGATTTGTCTCAGGTTAGAAAGAAAATTATAGACATATGTTAAAGGTTAAGGCTTTAAGACCATCTCCAAGCAGCTTGATGTTCTTGTTGCTACAGTTGCACATATTCAGAAGTTTAAGGTCCACAGAACTGTAGCTAACCTCCCCGGATGTGCATTGACATATTGACAATCCACAAAGCTGCTTGGAGAATTTCCTTTAGACGGATGAGACAAAACTGGAGCTTTTTGGAAAGTCCCATCAGCTCTATGTTCATAGATGCAAAAATTAAGCGTACAAAGGACATTGTACCTACTGTGAAACACGGAGGAGGCTCAGTCATGTTTTGGGCAGCTTTGCTGCATCTGGCACAGGATGGCTTGAATATGTACAGGGTACAATGAAACCTCAAGACTCAACATCAAGCATTCTGCAGAGAAATGTGCTCCCAGGTGTCAGAAAGCTTGGTCTCAGTCACAGGTCATGGGTCCTCCAAAAGGAAAATGACCCAAAACACATGTAAAAACATCTGAGAATGGAGAGCAAAGAATTGGACTATTCTGATGTGCTTTGACCATTTATTTAACCCTTGCATTTTTTCTTTTCTTTTTATGTTCATTTGCTGAAACTGGTCAGTTTGAGCTCCAGCCGTGAGCTTGCCTCCGTAATGTGTGCTGCTGTTCCTGAATGGCTCCTCTGAGGATTTTAAGAAGCACGACTGACTCACTGCCAGGCTCTTGCAGCTTTTTTCTGTCATCTCTGTTCTGCTGATTTGAAAAGGAGGCTCTCTAGGTGTTGCATTAAAAGCAGTCGTTTGGTGAAAATCAATCATGTTCTATTAATTAAAAAATAATAGTAACTATTATTTTCTATCATTTAAGGAGTGTCGTGCAGTGCCAGAAATCCCCAGCAAGATTGTTGGAGATTTCAAAACAACTCCTTATAGTTTGAGGCAACAATAGACATAATGATGTAGCAGGTACATTCCATCTTAAATGGTTCTGCGTCCGGGCACCAGAATGGAACTGCTGCACGGAAGGTACAATGTAAAGTCATTTAGGTGCCTGAGTGTAACTACTGCACCATTTTAGGTGGCAAAGAAAAATCACTGTTACGGTTGGCTTAATAGCAAGATCTGGGCTTAGGCAAGATCGTATATATCGATTTAAACATTGTTTCAGTCTTACAGAAAACCTTCTTTCTCTTCCGTGGCTCTGCTCCATTCCCTGCTCTCAACTCCTCCTTCACACTGTTTCCCTCCACCCCTAGTCGCGTTCTCACGTACACATTATGGAGAAGGCATAAGACTTAGTGTGTATAAAAGAGAAATGACTATCAAATTTCAAAATGTTTAAATATAGCAAAAAGAATGGAAGAAAAAATTCATTTCACATTGTAATTGTAATTTTTCACATTGTAATACTTAAATGTGATGATTTATAGTAATGCTAATTGGTGATGTAAACTAACTTCACCCTTTGTGTTGTTGCTTCAGTGTGAAAACGATGAGTAGGTTGGGACACGAGGGAAACTTTAGTTTATTTAGCCAGACTTTCACTTTAAAAAAATGGCTTTGAGTTCTGCCAATGATATGAATAGTCTCAATCGGTGTTATTGATATTAAGGGCTTGTTAAAGGCTTATTAGGTCTCCCTGATGAACCAGTCTTGATTAGAATGCCTAAATTTGAATGACGATGTGGCCAAAGATATCATTTGATGATTGATTTTTTTCTAGTACGTTGTTATGAGAGGATTACTTTATATGCAGATGAACAGAACAAAGTGCAATCTAGACATTTTGCACATTTTATGTTCAAAATGTATTCAATTATTTTTTCCCCTCAACATTCTACACACAATACCCCGTGATGACAAAGTGAGAAACATTTGACATGTTTGCAAATTTATTAAAAACAAAAATATAATATGTGTAAGTATTCACAGCCATGACACTCAAAACACCTCCGGATGTTTCTACAGCTTGAATGGAGAACACCTGCTGTAAAAACAGACAGCATTGAAATTGATTGAAGGGTACAAATCAAGGTAGAAAGGCCTTAGTCAGGGAGGTGACAAAGAATCCAATGGTCACTCTGATAGAGCTCCAACAATTCTTCAACCAACCTTCCAGAAAGACAACCATTTCTGCAGCACTCCACCAATCAGGCATGTATGGTAGAGCGGCCAGACGGAAGCCACTCCTCAGTAAAAGGCACATGACAGCCTGTCTGGAGTTTTCCAACAGGCCCCTAAAGGACTCTCGGACCTGAGCAACAAAGAGATTGAACTGTTTGGACTGAATGCCAAACATCATGTCTGGAGGAAACCAGGCTCTGCTCATCACCTAACTAATACCATTCCTACAGTGAAGCATGGTGGTGGCAGCATCATGCTGTGGGAATGTTTTTCTGCAGCAGGACCTGGGAGGATAATCAGGGTGGAGGGAAAGATGACTGCAGGGATGTACAGAGTGTGTACAGGGTGCTCTAGACCTCAGACTGGGACAACGACAAAGAAGACAACAGCACCTAAGCACACAGCCAAGATAACGAAAGTGGTGTAAATAATATTCCTGTATTAAGCACCACCCATCTTCCCCTCCATTCATACCAGTTTTCCAGTCCCTGCTGCTGAAAATCATCCCTACAGCATGACGCTGACACCGGCATGTTCTTGGGGTGATGTGTTTGTTTTGCACCAGACATGGAATTTGCCTTGGTGGCCAAAAATTTCAATTTTGGTCTCCTCTGGCCAGAGTACCTTCTTCCAAACCTTCTTCTTGCGTAGTCTCCCACATGCTGTTTGTCAAACTCAAAACGAGTCTTTCATTTTTTGTCTTTAAGTACAGGCTATTGTGGTCTCTGCTTGGGAACTCCTTCAGGGTTAACTTTGGTCTCTGTGCTGCCTCTCTCATTAATGCCCTCTTTGCCCTCTCTGAGAGTTTTGGTGGGGGGCTCTCTCTTGTCTGATCGTCCTCCGGGGATGATCAGAGGTTTGGATATTTTTTTATAACCCAACCCTGACTTGTATTTCTCAACAACTTTGTCCCAGACTTGTTTGCATATCTCATTGGGCTTCATGTTGTTGTTTAGTTAGTGGTGCATCTTGCTTAATGGGGCCTTTCAAAAAAGGTGTGTATGGACTGCTGTCCATTTGTTTCGCTGCATACCTTGTTAGCCTTCTTTCACCCTGTTCTTTAATGGTCATGACCACCACAGAGGTATAATTTGGGTGATGGGTCATTCTTAGCACTGCAGTGACACGGTCATGGTGGTGGTTTGTGTTGCACTGGTATGAGTGGATCAGACGCAGCAGTGCCACCTCTACCATGTCGGTGTCACTGCAGTGCTGAGTATGAACCACCACCCTGGTGGTCTACAGACAGCAGTCTAATTAAAGAACTACAAAGTGCTGTTTTAGGGTGTTCTAAAACTTTTGAGTGGCACCGTATACAATCTCCTTAAGAGCATCCCAGGAGTGAAAAGCATGAGGATGAACCACTCATGGGAACTCAAAAGCCCAAAAATATGCTTGAATGACAGCATATATTTAGACAAATGACCAGTTTTGGGCAGAATTATTGGGATAAACTGTATAATTGCAGTTTTATGAAGCGTCCTCTGAGCTTTGCAGTGGCATTGCTTCTGTATTTTTACTCACATTCACCTACTGATAGCTGTTTAAGTGATGGAGAATTAAAAGAATGAATGGTAACCATGAAAAAATAAGCAGTAATTTAAGGACAAAAATGTTTTTGTTTTGAAATAGACTGAGTAGTTGCTGATTTAAAGGCACTCTCAAATAGAAAACTGCATTTCCGTTCTGTAGTTGAATAATAAGAGTTTAGTTCATGCATGTGACATATTGAGAACCTCAAACACTGGTGTGTTTTTATTTTAAATAAAAATCTGGCATAACTACGAAAGAACTGTAAAACCAGCCAAAAAAAAAAATCTGGTTAGATATGTAGCTCTAATTCTTTTTCAGAGACAGTTTAGCTTGATATCAGACCTTATTGTGTGTGTGTGTGTGTGTGTGTGTGTGTGTGTGTGTGTGTTCCTGTGCCAGTGTCTGGAGAAGGGCAGCTCAAGCTCAGCAAGCAGGAAATCTATAAGGATGGGCTAGATCTCATGCTGTCTTTACCATTTTGTCTCTCCAATTTCTGCTGTCTCAAAAACAAACCAGACTTGCTCTGACTTGAACTAACCACTGATCATAAGGGCAACACAAAAGTGGAGTGCAAGGAAGCTTGAACATCATTAAAATTAGTCACTGGCATCACTGCTTCTGGGTTGGAAGCTATGAGCGAATTTTTTTAAACGCTTTCCCAGACTCCTATGCGTCTGCACGTAGGCCTGTCACTATGACTGTTTTTTGGGTATGAAGAATTGTTCTAGAAATATTTGCGATGATAATATTGTCATTTTAAGATCATTTATGCCATGCTATGGTAATAACAGTAATGCAATTACACCCTTTTAAAGAACAATGCATGCTTGATTAAGAATTCTCATAGTACAATATTTACAATGGTTAAATATTCTGCCCGTCAAGTGACGCGACCTTGCAGAAGTGTGATACCATAGTGTGTTTTTAAAGGTAAAGCAGTGTAAAGAAAACTGTTGGTCATCTATTTCAATAGGCTCAGAGCACCTTTCAGAAAATATATACACAATGTCTATAAGTAGAACAACACAACAGAACACCAGAACAGAATATCAGCTGTCTTTCCTCATTTGAAAAAAGTTCTCGCAACGTAGCTGGAATGCAGCTTTGAAGTGAATCCCTTTTGGCTCACTTTCCTAAATCATCTGCAGTTTTTTTGACAAATTTGGAGCACAAAGCAAAACGCAGCTTCATGCAAGGTCAGGTTCTGTGTGCATGACTGGCTACAATGATTTGGTGGTGCATTTTTTTTGCTCTTAAGACAACAATCAGGCTTTGAATGTCATTGTATTTCTTTAATAAATTATGTAAACAAAATAGCAACCGTACCCCAGACAACTGTGGTAGATCATTGGGAGTTTATTTGTGATTTTCTTGTTTGCCGAACCAAAGGGCCGGGGAAGTTAGATTGCTGTGTGTGTGGAGGGACCCGTCACACTTGTTTCCAACACAATAGCTGCTGCCGTTTGCTCACACACTCCACCTCACCTCAGAGAGCACACAGTGGAACAGAACATCTCCACTAGTTCATACACTCTGAGGGTAATATTTCAGTCATCAGAATTGTTGGTCACGTTCATGTATTGTATGACGTCGATGACAATTATCACTAGTCTATCTTAATCACTTGGCTTGTCGCCATGGTGATCCCACCCAGTTCAAGAGTCGAGAGCAAACCAAACTAATGTCCGTCTTAAATAAGAACGGTTCCTCAAAAGTCCTCTTTAATCGTTTGCAGGTGATGTGCTGCAATAAATATGGTGGGCACTAACTTTTTTCAGTCGTAGTCTTGCCTTCAGCATGGACATTTTTCACAGTGAGTGAAGAAAAAGTTAATAGAACCGGAGTGCAGTGATTCGTATCCTCGAAGGACTTTGGCCACGTCTTACTCCTTGTGCTTGGCATGTGCCTGCGTCTGATTTCAGTTCATTTACACTCTGACACAGTTATTGGCCAAAGTGGAGTGTGTGCAGATATTACAACCTTCCATATAAAAGGGAAAAAAAAACGTAGTGCTTAATGAGAACTACGGCCTGTAATGAGGTTAAGAGGAAATACTTGGACCTAAAGGCTCTATGAATGCTGTGTTCTCTGCTTGTCATTGTATATTTGGTTGAGTTTCAGTAATTGGACCTCAGGGCTCCATGAAGGCTGACCGCCTGCAACCAGCAGGATGTGGAGGTGCTTCTCTTTCTGGGAGTTCATTAGTTGGACCTTTTTGATCAGAAGGGGTCAGTGGTTGGACCTTTGTGCTTGGAGGGGAAGGAGGTAAAAACAATGGCTGGAAATAAAACACCTCAGGAATGTCTAGAGGCAGTTGACCTCCACCTACATCATGCACACGTGCATGCGCGCACACACACACACACACACACACACACACACACACACACACACACACACACACACACTCACACTCACGCTCTCTCTCTCTCTCTCTACATGGAGCCTGTTGTCTTCTTCTCTATATTACCTGTTGAAAACAAAATCTAATCACTATTTAAGGTAAAGTGTGTGTGTGCGCGCACAAAGAATCACATCACACTGACAGGAAATAAAAAATAGACAATGAGACTTATTCAACACATTCTTATGAATTTCCTTAAATGTGTTCAAGTGGAAAAGGTCTAAATGAGATGTTTATACCAGTGTGCCAGTTTATGATGTGTTTTTAAAGAGCTGTTATGGTTTTTGTAAATGTAACAAATTCACAATAAGATGCTGTTGGTCAGACTCTTCATAAAGGGTAGAATTTAGATTTAGGTGCAGGTTACTGTGTTTAATTGAAGAGTTCGGTTTAGAGCTAGGTTACTGAGTTAGAAGGTTTAAATGTAGGGTACTGGGGTTACATTAGGGTTAATTTAATGAGGATTGACTTAATGAGGTTAAGATAGGGTTTAGTGTAGGTGTTGCATTCTGAGCTGATTACTTGGTTTAGGGTTCCCAAGTTAAGCTTAGGTGTAAATGTGTAACAATACTACATTAATACTAATATAGTAAAGCTAAAGCATGATTGTGTGTGTGTGTGTGTGTGTGTGTGTGTGTGTGTGTACATACTCTTACAGTGTACTATTTCACACTGTCTAATACACTGGATACGGATGGTTGTCTTTTTTCTCTTTTCTCTTTTACTTCATCTTGAGTATTCAAAATCTCATTCTAATCACCAAACATTTATTGATTATTATGTATTGATCTGGTCCTCTCTCTCTCTCTCTCTCTCTCTCTCCATTTCTCATTTCTAGCTGGTTTGTTTCCAATTGACATCACCTCAGTCAGAAGAGATCATGAGTTTCTGGACCACGACTCCGTCCAAGCACTATGCAGGTAAGAATGGCTGTCACTGTTCTTCTAGTATGGGGGGGTCCACCAAAGTTCTGCAATTTGCAGCCCACCCAACTGTCATTGATTCCTTTTATGGCTTTGATTAAATGGTGGGAAACATTTTCCAGATCTATAATATGCAGATTTAGCACAAATTAAAATGGTTAATACAGTGATGTACAGTATAGTTAAATTCACATTGTCTTGGCAGCATTGTCAGCTCTTCCTCTGCTGCAGGTGGGAATGTACAGCAGACAGGAAGGTGGTATTGTTGTGATTGTGGATAAGGCTGAGATCTTCTTTAGGACTGTGTTCCAGGTGTGGCACAGCTCTGTTACTGGTTTTCTTGTCTTTTTGAAATTGTGTGTTGGTGAGCGCACTGAACGAATGCTTGAATCGTTCATTGTTTACGGACAAAGCTTGCTCACAATCTACAAAACGAATCCGTCCGTCATGCTGCGACATGGGTGTTCACATTGGGTAAATGCATCTCAAACACACACACTTTTAAAAATGCTATTTTATTTCAGTGTGCAAATGAAGCACTTTGCCATGGCATGAATGATGATGCCAAAGCTTTTATTTATTGTTTTCATGGGATATGCAATGTACTTAAAACAACAAACAAACAAGAAACTGTTCTTGGTCTTGAAATCAGCTTGAGACTGTTTAAACTGCGAGACCAGTGTCCAAAATTTCTTCTCAGAAGTCTATGTGATGTCCAGTCACCTCCCCTCTCTCACTGCACCTCAAACGTCAGCCTATCAGGCCAAAATATGGGCGGATCTAAAATTGACCTAAAATCAGGCTCTAATCGCGCAGTATATGCCTGGCTTTTAGGGTTCCTCTCAGGCCTTTGGCTGAACTATGTCTGTATGACGTTCCTTTTTGGTTTGATGTTTCTTGGTCTATGAATATTTGTTAATAGAATGTATATAACTGCAGAAAATATATGATGGACTTGCCTCTGATCTCTACTGTACATTTATAATAATTAAGGCTCATATTATTTGTTTTATTATATATTTATATATAGATAATTTATTTTTCCACATCATGTACGTCATATATCTCCATTCAGCTAAAATATGATCATATACTTTAGAATTAAATCAGTTAAAAATATATAAATATGGACATCAGGTTTCATAATTCTGTAAACAATCTTACGTAGAGCCCATATTCTGAATGTGGGTTTAATGATGAAAGCTGCTGTTGGGGTTAAATAGTTGTAATTTATGAAGTTATGCTAAATGGTAGATCACTGAATGATGGAGAATACATCTGAGCTTTAACTGTATGGATGAATGGGCACCAATAACTTTTAGTGTTGTGTCCTAATGCTGAAGGAAAAATAAGAGGGCAGTCCCTGTAATGTCCCACCTGAAGGTCTCCCTGGCCAGTTCTATTTATGTAGCGCATTACAACATTACCATTTCATCACACACACACACACACACACACACACGCGCGCCACCTTTATTTTGTTTGGGTTTCATTGTGTGTGTGTTTACCTCACCCTGCTCTTCCTTTTCATTCTCTTATTGAAAGGTGATTCACATCAAGACAGTAATTTACAAATGCCCGACACACACTTGTAAACACACACTGCCGCCGATCAGTGGCAGCTGTTTATTCACAGTACAGCATGAGGACTAAAGCAGTCTTTCATCACTATTTTGAGATTCTCTGTATAATTCTCTGTATAATTCAGCTGATGTGAGATTCAGGTGGAGTTAGGAGTGAAACGGTTCATTACTGATATGATTGGAATCATATACCACTGTGAGGTCTACACAAAGACAGCCTTTTATTTACTATCCAGAACCACCGATGAAGCTTCATTTGAGTTTCATATGGATTTTGCTTGCAAGAGCAAAACTTTAGACTATTAATCAGTCACAGTTAATTGCTGTGGATTGTGCAGTTAGTTATTTTTTACAGGTATGTAATCTGTAGTGTATGTGTGTATTTGTGTATGTGTGTATGTGTGTATGTGTGTATGTGTGTATGTGTGTATGTGTGTGTGTGTGTGTATGTGTGTATGTGTGTATGTGTGTATGTGTGTATGTGTGTATGTGTGTGTGTGTGTGTGTGTGATCATGGTCAGGGAGAGACATGTGAATGACTCTTGTTTCATGCCCAGCATGTGAAGTTAGCCAAGCTTATCTCTGTAGTAGACTGACTGTATAAGGTTGTCCTGAGTTCGATAGGAGCCGCATCACAAGGCTCCAGGAAGCAGATTGGTCTTATTGATGTATTGTGTGCCATATTGGCTGTGTGGATGTTATCATAGCACTCTGTTGATGGCAGTGGATAGAAGGCAAACACCAAAATGAAGGATATAAGAGACCTACAACAACCACAGAGGAGAAGAACCGACGGATTGTCCAACTTGTGGAATAATCCAGCAGTCACGATTGTGAAGATTTAGTGGGCAGTGATGCCCTCCGTGAGTCACCCAATTAGGACCAGCATTACTGGCAAACACCTGCATGACGCAGGACTGAATGCACGCAGACAGTTACAACAACTGTCCTTAACACCTCGTCAACATCAACAGAGAATACTAGACTGTCATGGAGTCCTTCAGAATGGCAGCAGGTCATCTTCAATGATGTTTCCCATTTTTGTGTTGGTGGAGATTACCAACGATGCGATTGGATGCACCATCAACACTACACACCTAATGTGAAACCTGCAGGAGCTCTACAACTCCTATGCTATGACATATGATGCCGACAGCCCTAGAACAAAGGTTTTTAATTCCCACACTCCATTACTACAATTGTCCCTCCACCACTTTAATGGTATCTCCTCAAAGCTATGGTGAAACACTATCTCAGTCACATTGTTGTAATAGATAAATAGATTTTAGAGCTTCTGTTTGCCAGTATAACTGATTATTAATAGCTGTTGCTGAACACATAACACACAGCTAACACACCTTTTCAATGTCTACACACATTTCTTATTATAGCTAATTGGCATGTTCATAGAAAAGCATGATATTTATAACTTTCATTTTCTCTGTAGCTCTTTGTTCAGGATGACGCATAATGCTGATAACATACACACTTGCCACTCATTGTACTTGTGTCACGTCTATAATGAAACCCAATTAAGATACATGAGATAAGTGTGTGTGTGTGTGTGTGTGTGTGTGTGTGTCTTAACACATGCTGCTACAGATAGCATGTTCTGAGAAAGAATAACACTGTTTAAACTATGCCCTTCTAGTACTCTTCAAGAAGCATTGATTAAAATAAAAACCAGTGTGACATTGTAACCATCCCATCCATCCCAATGGCCTGCAACAGGCCACTTGGTGCAAATATTGGTAAGCAATGTGGTTTTGTTCAGGAGATGCTGTCTAAAATAAGAGTGAGGCTTTTATTCTGACAGCTCTGACAATACCGTTTATACTGTGTGGGGTTAAGTGTGTGTGTCCATGGTTTGCTGGGAGCAATGTTGGTTTAGAGTCTAACAGCAGCAGAAAGGAAGGCAACAAAATTGTTGCCAATACTGCTCCTTCAAACACTTATGATGAAGCAGCTGCACAGTGCTGCCAGAATCCCATGCGTGTGGTTGGAGTAATTCTCCAGCATGGATGCCACCTGCGCCGGCTCTAAGGTCAGTCAGGCTTTGTTCAGTCTCTTCCTGTCTCCTGCTGAAATACTGCTGCCCCAGCAGACCACATGGCACATGCCACCACTGTGTCAAAGAAGGTCCTCAGGAGGGCTCCCCGCACTCCAAATGACCTCAGTAGGTGGAGTCTGCTCTGGCTTTTTCTGCAAAGTACAGCAGTGTTAACTGCCCAGTCCAGTTTGGTGTTTAAGTGAACAAGTACTTGTAAGGGTTCACTCTCTCAATATCCATTCCCTGGATGTTCACTGGTGCAGAGGTGTGTCTGTTGGTTCTGCAGATACCAGTCCATAAAGTCCTGAATCAGTACTCTGAACTCGCTGTCTTCCTCACTGGTTATAAGGCAGACGGAAAGTAGAAAGCTGATTACTGACTGGCATGTAAACCTGCAGTTTTCTCATGATCTAATTACCCAAGTGCATGAATATGTTACTGATAAAATCTTGAATGTATGTAAACACAGCGACTGTAAGCTGAAGGATGATCAATGTTATGAAATCTTAAACACTGTAAATCAGTCATTTAAAAGAAAGACACTAATAATTATAATATTCATATTATTAGTAGCTCATATTTGTGGCTGTACTTTGCAAAGAACCTGGACTTGGACATTCCCAAGAAAGAGCTGGGTATGCGTGGGTGATGTTTAGAGTCCCCTGAGGTCACTGTGGTTTAGAGACTGCAGCCTGTAGATGCTAGCGTGTGTCAAACCTCCTCCTCTCCCCCACCTAAGAGGTGTTGCGTTTCTGAAGTTGTCTTCTGTGTTTTTAGCTGCAAGGCTTATGTCGCTTACAAAATATGGAAGCTAATTGGGATCAAGTTAGCGTTGTGTAAACCGCATGCTTAAATCAGCGCACACACTGCTCATCCTGTGTGGAGGTGTTAATCTGTGTGGTTTCTGACTCGCTGTTCTCTCTAAACATGAGCTGAAGAAAACCCGTCCTGCTAAAACCAGTAGCAGAACTTGAAGCCTGAACTTTGTTCAGTTTGTCATACAGTGTCAGAAACGGGTGGCTTGCGCAGTAGGGCCTGTATGACATTGATGAAAAAATGACGTTGCACTATTTGTTCTTCTGTAATATATACTGTAATGGGAAAAATACAGGAATTTCCACCAGAAAGAAATGAAGCAACTTGTCACGACATCATTAATGTGTCCAAGATTGGAGTGAAATAAAGGATGTTAGGCAGATCTCAAGTCATGGAAAACGAGAACATAAACTGACATTGCATGCCCTGCAATGTAAATATTGTGCATGGATACATTGATGTGTGATGTGATGGATACATTGTGATGATGATGCTGAAACGATATCTTGTACAGCTTCAGATTTCACATCCACTTTGTAACAAACTGCTATATAAATAAATCCTTTTCTTATAATTAAGTATACAATTCTCTCTCTCTGTGGGTTAGTACTGCCTGCAGGTCTGATTCATGCTAAAGTGTTTCTAGGAGACCAAAAACTAATGTTCCGAACACCAAGGAATGCTGGTTAATGCTGAGCTGGTGGTGCTGGTTTATGGTACTCTTGTGATGATGGGATGCTAGTTGACCAGCACCAAACACAGCTGTTTATTGCTATATATACAGTGTATCATAAAAGGGAGTACACCCCTCACATTTCTGCAGATATTTAAGTATATCTTTTTATGGGGCAACACTGAAAAAATGACACTTTGACACAATGAAAAGTAGTCTGTGTGCAGCTTATATAACAGTGTAAATTTATTCTTCCCTCAAAATAACTCAAGATACAGCCATTAATGTCTAAACCAGCAGCAACAAAAGTGAGTCCACCCCTTAGTGAAAGTTCCTGAAGTGTCAATATTTTGTGTGGCCACCATTATTTTCCAGAACTGCTTTAACTCTCCTGGGCATGGAGTTTACCAGAGCTTCACATGTTGCCACTGGAATGCTTTTCCACTCCTCCATGATGACATCATAGAGCAGGCGGATGTTGGAGACTTTGCGCTCCTCCACCTTCCGCTTGAGGATGCTCCAACGATGTTCTATTGCATTTAGGTCTGGAGACATGCTTGGCCAGTCCATCACCTTTACCCTCAGCCTCTGTGGTTGTCTTAGAGGTGTGTTTGGGGTCATTATCATGCTGGAACACTGCCCTGTGACCAAGTTTCCGGAGGGAGGGGATCATGCTCTGCTTCATTATTTCACAGTACATATTGGAGTTCATGTGTCCCTTGATGAAATGTAACTCCCCAACACCTGCTGCACTCGTGCAGACCCAGACCATGGCACTGTAGGCATGACAAACTTATCTTTGTACTCCTCACCTGATCGCTGCCACACATGCTTGAGACCATCTGAACCAAACAAATTAATCTTGGTCTCATCAGACCATAGGACATGGTTCCAGTAATCCATGTCCTTTGTTGACATGTCTTCAGCAAACTGTTTGCGGGCTTTCTTGTGTACAGACTTCAGAAGAGGCTTCCTTCTGGGGTGACAGCCATGCAGACCAATTGGATGTAGTGTGCGTCTGAGCACTGACAGGCTGACCCCCCACCTTTTCAGTCTCTGCAGCAATGCTGGCAGCACTCCTGTGTCTATCTTTCAGCGACAGCATTTAGATGTGATGCTGAGCACGTGCCCTCAGCTTCTTTGGACGACCTGCGCGAGGTCTGTTGAGTGGACCCTGCTCTTTGAAAACGCTGGATTTTTAAACGCTTAGCCACTGTGCTGCAGCTCAGTTTCAGGGTGTTGGCAAACTTCTTGTAGCCTTGGGCATCTTCATGTAGTGCAACAATTCGAGATCCTCAGAGAGTTCTTTCCCATGAGGTGCCATTTTGGAACTTTCAGTGACCAGTATGAGAGAGTGTGAGAGCTGGACTACAAAATTGAACCCACCTGCTCCCTATGCACACCTGAGACCTAGTAACATGACGTTTTGGAGGGAAAATGACAAGCAGTGCTCAATTTGGACATTTATGGGTTTAGTACTCACTTTTGTTGCCACTGGTTTAGACATTAATGGCTGTATCTTGAGTTATTTTGAGGGAAGAATAAATTTACACTGTTATATAAGCTACTTTTAATTGTGTAAAAGTGTAATTTTTTCAGTGTTGTTCCATGTAAAGATATACTTAAATATCTGCAGAAATGTGAGGAGTGTACTCACTTTTGTGATGCACTCTATATATATATATATATATATATATATATATATATATATATATATATATATATATATATATATGTATGTGTGTAATATAATTAAATTTAATTTAGTATTCAAGATTAAAACCATGGAAGTAACCCAACACAACTGCTGGATACTGGACACAAACACATGCAATCAGTCAAGGCTTGAGTCACAACCGTGACAGTCTTAGAATTAACCAGATATTTTTGAACAACACTCACTCACTCACTCTCTCTCTCTCTCTCTCTCTCTCTCTCTCTCTCTCTCTCTCTCTCATTAACTGTGCAATATATTGAGCTCCAGCACTCGACCTCCTCCTGCTGTTTGATGTATAAGCTTGTGTTTGATGTGAAATGTGAGTAATGTGTTTGTAGTCCTGATCATTTACTGTTAATTAATCACAAACAGCATCAAAGAAGGCAACCATGGTTACAGCCCTTTATGGTGTCTTATCTCGTATCTATATGTGCTCCGTTCTGCATGCATGAAAACAGCTGCTATAGACTGAGCTCTGTGTGTCCCTTCCTGTCTGATCTTCTCAATCTGGTTATCTCTTCTTCTCATGGACTCTGATGGTCAAACCGCCATTAAATTGGAATATTGCTAAAGTCATTAACACAATTTTCCAATTATTTATATTGACTCGTGCGAGAACCTTATCTGGAAAATTTATATGACATAAATTTGGCAGATATTCTTTATATTTTATAACTTTTCATCATGAATGGACCAACAGAAATGCTCAGAAATGGATTTGAAATGTTATTTTGACAGTAAATAAATACTTGTTCAGATATTTGTAGACACCCTTTGCTTGAAATGAACGCATTAGTTGCACCCATTGCTGACACACAGCTTGTCTAGTCCCTGTAGTGAAGAACTGAACTCTCTGGAGCAGAAAAAACATGAAACTGTTGGCACCATGCCTAATGCCAGCTGTTGGTTAGAGGGCTATAAAGCCCCCATAGCATTGCACTGTGAATGATGCTGCTCCATCCAGTACATTTGGGATGAGTTGGGAAGTTGTGGATGTGGTGAGCTGGTTATCATCCAGCATCTGGTCCTCAGTAATACTCTTGTCTTTGAATGCAATCAGATCTTCACTACAGTGTAGATTCTCTTCTCTTGACCAAGAAAAGCAAGATACACTATTTTTAATATCCATTGTTTGAAACAATGAATGAGCAGGTGTCGCAATACTTTAGTCCATATATTTGTTTGGACAGTGACACGCTTTTGTAATTTAGCCTCTGTGTTCCACCTTAATGGAAGTCAGAATGGGACTGAAGTGCCGACATTAAGCTTAAATTCAAGGGTGTAACAAATCATTCATTAACCGTTTTATTATTGTTTTAACTTTCACTATTTTTTTACACAGTCTTTCCATTTTCACCGACTCAAAAATAAATTGGACAATTAACTGGTGACCAGTTTCACGGTCAGGTGTGGTACTTGCTTATGATTTCACAAGACTTTACGGAGATTAAATGTTTGAAGCTGATTCCAGTGTTGAATTTGTAAATGGTAGCTGCCCCTTAATGTGCGGTCCGAAGAGATGGATGGAAGGTAAAGAGGCCATCATTAGGCATCGTTAGGCTCAGCAATACAAATGCAAGATCTCCCAACGCAAGTGGAAGATCATGAAAGGTTTAGATCTGAAGATCTTCATTTAGATCATAGTACAGGAGGACAGTGTTAGGGTTAGATTTCAGGTTATTATTAGGTTAAGGGTTTATTCATTTCACTTTTCCACCCCAGTTTAAAGTGCATGTATCATTGCTGAGCAGCCAAGCTGTGTTTGTGTGTGTGTTTTAACAGATGGAAAGCTTCATAGTGTGAGTAAATGAGTATTTTATCAACCAACTGTGTAACAGAACTCAAAACTAGTCCAAACCATTTCTGCTATACATTTCAGCTAGGAGCTCATTTTTCCTGCCTTCCAAAAACGTGGTACATTGCACATAGGTTTGTGTGTGGTACCCTGTGATGGACTGGCACCCTGTCCAGGGGGTTTTCCTACTATGAGCCTGATTATTCCAGGTAGGCTCTTTATCCACCGTGACCCTAATGAGGTCAAAGCAGTTAAGATAATGACTCACATGACATGCAAAACTAGCTAAATGGTGCCCTCTAAAATAACAAGGCCACACCATTATAAGTAGTCTGGTTTTGTCCAGGCCTGCAGGTGGTATAAAAGCTGGCTCAGTTTACTTCACTCTCAACCTCTTAGTCAATCCTGAACATTAGAAAAGAGGAGCTGCCTCAGGAAGAATGCTGACTGCATTTCACCAGAGACTTTTGTGGACAGGAATGTAAACGTGTGAAATTAAACCAAATATCCTTCAGCCAGATAGCCTCACGACACACTGTAAAAGCAGTCTCAAGGTGTTGAGAGTAGGGCTGTTATTGGTAAGGACCTGTCTATATGATATGTATCACAATACTGGAGTTATGATTTAATATATTGTGATATTTTGGGACACTGTAAGCAAGGTGGTGATTTTTTTTTTTTTTCTGAGTGTGATAAACTGTATAAAGAGACAAAATTATGTGCATAAAATGAGTGAAAGATGTGAGTCGGTGGGATCTAAAGCTGGAGTACTATGAGGCTGATGCTGTGTAGCGGGCAGAGTTTAAACAACACACAATGAACAACTGTCTGCCAGCAATCTTAAATTTAAATAATTAAAATCAATACTGTGTTTTTGGAAATCAATGCTTTATTGCAAAATGTATGTCAGTGTTTTCTTACACTCTTAGCTGAGAGCGGATTATTTGGGAATGGGGAATGGGGTGCTTTTCCCCACCTCCTTCAAATGTTATGGTGAAACGTCTCCTCTGGCACAAATTAATGTCTAACATCTGCAGCATACTATCCAAATACAGCTTTATCAAAGATGCTCTTTTGGTCCATTCATCATTAAATTCTGACAGGTGGATTTTGATGAAGCAAATATTTGAAACAAAAAAGGCAAATTTGAGGTTTTGTCCCAACAGCAGTAGCAAGTACACAAATGAATGTGAAAATAATCCATGTTTATCTGTGTGTATGTGTTTCAGGAGGTTGACGACCTTGAACAAATGTGCTGCTATGAGCCTGGAGGTTCACTTTCGGTGCAAACAGGTTGGTGAATGCTGATTGGATGAGGTCGCCATCAATCATTCTTGTGGCATGCTGTTATTGAACTCTTTCATCTGTTGCGTTCAGTCTGCTTTGACTCATTGCTTGATGGTCCCTTTGAATATTTGTGCTTAAAGAAAATAGTTTGACTAGCGTTGGTTACATTATTAGAAGTTTAGTGATGAATTGTGTTGGTATTATTTTGTGTGGAGGGATTTCAAATTACATTCTTTGCTCACTGACCTGCTTTATGTACTTCAAAGGAAACTGGGAAATCTATTCGGAAAAGTGATAATGTATTTAGATTGGACTCTAATAAGTGAATGTGTGTGTGTGTGCGTGCGGGTGTGTGTGTGTTTATCTACCAGAGTGAGGACTCCGAAGAGGATGATGCATGTGCCCTGAGTTCACGTTGGGCTTTCCAGCGTGAAAGTAAAACTTGGTCCCGCCTCTGCACTGTTTCCCCTGGTGATGGGATAGTGACCCTGCGGCCTTCGGCAAGCAGCGACAGTGTCCTAAGCGACTTCAGCCACCTAGATGTGACCTCACTGACCTCTGATCTCAGCCTCAGTAGCTTGAGCTTGGATAGCACCCGAGAAACCACCTTTCCAAGTGGCAAAAGCACAGAGTTGGCACAGGTTTTGTCTGGCAATGATGGTAAAGATGATGTCAGCTGCGACAAAACATCATCTCCACCTGTCCGGGAAAAGCCCAGACGTACTTCTAGACTTTTCCTTCGGAGGATGGAGTCTCTGCGGCGACGTAATCGTGAGAAAGATCTGGTCACTACAGGTGTTTCCACGCAATCAGACTTTCAGGAGTTAGGTCTGCACTGCACTCCAGATGCTAGTTTGCCCGGATTGACTGCAAAGAAGCGTGATGTCGCGAAGGATTCCACGTGGAAGGCGCATACGATATGCCGGACTAATGTTAGTCAATCAGAAGTGCCGATCAAACCTCAGAGGGCCTGTCTTTATTTGGAGGACTACCAGCTGGCATGGGAAAAAACAAAACTGAACAATCACAGCAGTCTTCACGGGAAGGAAAGGCGGGTTGTCCACCTTCCATCAGACCACAAACCTGGAACCTTCCCCAAGTCTCTGTCAATCGAGAGTCTGTTCCCAGCCCCTCTCTCTGAATGCAGCGATCGCATTGGCTGGCCAGTAGAAGATGGAGAGTTCTCATTGGGAGGTGGGAGCAGCAGCCATAGTGAATCGCAAGACTTCCTTTCCACTGGTTTCGGAAAGAGGCGCAACTCTGTGGAATCGATTGGGAGCGTTTATGACAATGTTCCAGAAGTTTCCAGTGAAGAAATGTCCACCTTCGAAGAAGAAAACGCTTTCCAGCATCTGGATGCTATTCTACAGCAGGTCCATGGGCTACAGCTCAATATTGATCAGTGGTCGCACTCTCTTGACCAACAGGTACAAGATCCATCCAACTCTGAAAGTGAGTCCACAGCTGAGACTACGTTACCCAGCAGCCTCCAGTACGAGGATCAGTCAGTGTCTGACATGGGCACGACAGTTAGCGATTATGAGAGTGCAGGAAATTCACTCAATGATGGAGACGGAGAAGGAGAAATGAGAGAAAGGAGAGATTCTGGAGTGGGAGCATCTCTAACGCGCCCTAGCAGGTGTGGATTTGGATACTGTTATAGTAAAACCTTAATGTTAGTAAAATTCTGTACTAGAACAGCATATTGTATAATCATTAAAAATATAATCCTTTTAAAATTTTTATTAAAGATTTTGATCGTCAGAGCCAATGCTAAAGCACATATTTCAGTTTTGAGAAAAAGACAGTAAAACTAAGTGGAATTGATTAATATAAGCTTATCCTGCTGAACCAGAATATCACCAGATGTCATTTGTTTCCTGTAATGTAAATTATTAGGTTTGGCAGAAACAAAAACAAAAATAAAGGACAAAATATGCTGCTATTTGTACTAACAAAATACTAGAATCTCATAGAATGGCAAGCAGAAATGACCAGTCATACAAGAACTTATTGTCTAAATTGAATTGAGGAGGATTTTAAATACCTGACCTCAGTGTCTTACTGCAGCAGAGATGGAAATGACTGAATTGGGGATGAATAATAACGATTCCAAATAAGCCCTATGGGGTTGCTGTGGGAGAACGTCAAAGTGGCAGTTTATGTTTGGCAGTGTTAAGCCACTCGCAGGACTGCTGCTTTCTTAAACCGTGTCTCTCTCCATCCTTGCCCTTCCATTTATCAATTTAAAGTTCTCTCTCTCTTTCTCTCTCACGCTCTCTCTATCAGGAAGTTGCGATGGCACAGTTTTCAGAACTCCCACCGTCCAAGTGTTTCCTCAGCATCCCAGGAGATTAACCGTCAGTCAGCAGCTCAGCTGAACCTACTTCAGAAGTACAGCCTGCTGAGGCTGACTGCTATACTGGAGAAACACTGCGACATGGGCAAACAGGGCTGGAGCTGGTGAGCAAATGCACATACATGCCAGGGGACATAGCTGGAGGGATGGGGGAATATGGACTCTTAGTGAAGGTATTGCCAGAGCATCATTGAAATAATGTAAAAAAAAAATGCAGACAGTTGGGAACACTGTTCATAGTTTCATAGTTACGGGAGTAGAAGGTGAACTGATCCAAAAAGACATAACAGAAGACATTTTGTCAACATCTTAAGCAAGATTGGTTTATTTTTCTTTTGTACATGAAAAAAAAAAACAGAAAAGGAGCACCTTACACCTCAAGATTTGAGCATCTTAGAAACCATTTTCCTGAAATCCCAGACCTTCATCAGCTTTTTAGGACTATTGCTTGCGCACACTCATTGTTATTGTTATGACTTGTTACTGTGGCTCCTCATACCAGCTGCTTAGCACTCTGAAAATGAAAATAACTGATACCCACCCAAAACAGAAGACAATAAGAAGATGGCAAAATGTTTCAGGTGGCCGTTTCCTTAGTTTGTAATGTAATTAGGAATGACAGATTACAGTTAAGAAGGAATGGAGGAGGGCAAATTGAGGTATGGAGGACCTGAGAAAGTTAGGATTGCTAGAAAGGCAAATCAAATCTCATTTCAGAAGACGTTCCTGATTATTTAGCAGACTCTGGAGTGGTGCTGCTCTGTTCTAGTGTGCATCTGCAAAATATCCACAAGACTGAAACTGAAAGGGCTTTTGTTCCCACCACACAAATGCCAAAACTAAACATTAACATTTTTGGACATATTCAAAAGAACAGCAACAACGAATGAATGGCTTTATAATCTGTCACACACAATGGGGGAAATAAGAATTTGATACACTGCCAACATTGCAAGTTTTCCCAGAAAATCACATTGTATGATTTTTAAATAATTCATTTGCATTTTATTACATGAAATAAGTGTTTGAAGCCACAGAAAAACAGAACTTAATATTTGGTACAGAAACCTTTGTTTGCAGTTACAGAGGTCAGATGTTTCCTGTAGTTCTTGACCAAGTTTGCACACACTGCAGCAGGGACACGCTGATAAGACAGAAGACGTAGAAGATTTCACTGCGTGAGACAAATGGACAGGGGTTTGAGCTGAAAAACCTATGAATCTTTGGTTCCCACTGCGAACAAACAGGTTCTGGTTCCGGAGCCTAGTTTTGTTGGTGGAAATGCACCAACAGTTCAAAATTTAGTTTGTGAACTGGAGATGAGCCAGTTTCACATTGATGGAAAAGCCCTGAGAAAAATGGAAGATTGACAGTCATCTTGTGTTTCTTCCATTTTCTAATAATTTATAACCAACGGTTGTTGCCTTCTCATGAAGCTGCTTGGTTATTGTCCAACCATGTGCAGGTCTACAGTTTTGTCCCTGGTGTCCTTAGACAGCTTTTTTGGTCTTGAACGCGGTGGAGAGGTTGGAGTATAACTGAGTGTGTGGACAGGTGTCTTTTATACAGGTAATTAGTGCAGAGTAAGAAAAACTAACAGGCTCTAACAGAGCCAGAATTATTGCTGGTTGGTAGGTGATCAAATGCTTATTTCATGCAATAAAATGCAAATTAATAATTTAAAAATCATACAATGTGCTTTTCTGGATTTGATTTTTAGATTGTCTCTCACAGTTAGAAGTGTACTTACAGACCTCTCCATTCTTCGTAGGTGGGAAAACGTACAAGCAGTGTATCAAATACTTATTTTCCCTCACTGTAAATGTCACAATGAGGAGAATGTAAATGACTTCATATAAGAGGCAGCAGCAAGCTTCATAAGTGGACATGTGAGCATGTGAGAGTGCATCTGTGCATGAGCATGTGGTGACCAGTGTTGTAATAGATTCCACTTCATTCATTACCACTCACAAAGATTCCCCTCTGTCGGATCATCCAAAGAAAAAAAACACACACACACACACACACACACACACACACACACACACACACACACACACACACACACACACACACACACACACACAGATTGCATCAAACATGTCTTGACAGTAAACAGATTCAATTTAACCACCTGCTTTCCTGACTTTTTTTTCTTTTTTTTCTCCTCATCTTTTTTTCCCTCTGCCCTTCCTGTTCTCTCTTGCTACCTGGTTTGCTGTTGCTGTGCACTGTTTCATTTTGTTTGTTTTGTGCTATCTGTTTCCAACTCACTCATGTAAAAGACAGTTTCATTAATGGGTTGTTTTTGTGGGGTTTTTTTTTTCGTATCTGCTTCCATACAATAGGCAACAGGCTTGGAAGCAGTAATATAATTGTACAAATACAGTTTTTAGGAATAAAACTATCATTTTGGTTGATGTATTCCAAACTTTTTAAAAAGCATAAGCATACCCTTCATATTGTATATTGCTCCAGATTGAATTACCCAGTTTCCTTACAGTGACGTGATAACCACTTGTTTGTCACCCTTCTGTGATGGAGCTTTTAGATGCCTCTGTCTCTGTAGACACATGGCTCTAGTAACCACCACTGTGAAGGATTTAATTTGACTTAAGGTTTTTATTCATTTAACCTGAGAATGAACGACTAAACCACTAACTAAATATATCTCTTAGAGCATTAGCAAGAACCACTTAGAGGAACCAAAACTCCAGAAATTCCCCTAAGAGCATGAGGAAGAACCACTAAGAACCAAGATTGAAACTGCATATGGGTATGAGGGGAAAAACCTCTGAGAAGAACCAAAACTCTTTATTATATTATTTATATTATTATATGCGTGTAGAACTACTGATGGCACTCTTTTCCTCTTTTCACTTTACTTGAACTGGTTCTGTCTGTGCTTATAAGAACCGAGGATACATCACAGAATATGTCAACAGAGAGGGCGTTGCACAGCATCAGTAAAGAGAAGTGAGAAGATGGCGGAGCATATAGGCTAACTGCGAGCATTTGTGTTCTTACAGACATTTGTTGTTCTCCAAAAAGCAAAAATGGATCAACTTTTGTAGATAAGACAACCTAGAAGACTTCAATGTGCAAGACAAATGGTGTCATTGGTCCATGCTCCTGTACAACTAGACACACACAACTAACCCACAGTGTTTTGAGCTGAAAAACCTATGAATCTTTGGTTCCCACTGCCACCAAACAGGTTCAGGTTCTGGAACCTATTTTTGTTGGTGGAAATGCACCAACAGTTCAAAATCAAGTTTGTGAACTGGAGCTTAGCCAGTTCCACATTGGTGGAAAAGCCCTGAGGAAAAAACAAGACTGTATATGAGCGTGAAGAACCACTGAAGATCCAAGCCTTAAAAACTCCATATGGGTAATGAGGAAGAACCATTGAGAAGTACCAACACACAAAAACTCCATATGGATTTGAGGAAGAACCATTGAGAAGAACCAAGACTCAAAAACAAGGAAGAACATTGCAATGAACCACAGCAGAGTTTAAAAAATAAAAACCACACCCACTTAAAGCCTCTTTAAAACCCTACAACCTATGAACTACTGAATATACAAACACAGTTCTGCACACTGTTTGAGTAGGGTGTTGCTTTTTCCCGAAAGTATAAAGATGTTCAGAAAACTGACTTTAGGTGATCTTCACCCAGATTGACCCAGCACTGTCAGCAGGAAGTTGCTGTGGGTAAAACATCAGATGTTTCCTCTGCTGCTGGACCTCTATTACTTCTGTACTGATAGCTTTGTTTCTCAGTGAACAGGTCATGGATGCTGGTCACTTCCTGTTCCTAACAACGTGTGTGTGCGTGCAGAGTTTCTCTGTTGGATTCAAAATTGTAAACACAAACACACAGTCTAATGAATGCTACTGATGTCTGACCCTCAGTAAAGTTGATTACCTAAGACATGCATCTGATGTCCACTTTAGTTTAAAACAGGAGATGCCAAGTTAAGTCAGGCTCAGGACTGTCATTGCCAGACATGGTCAAATCTTAATTTATTTGTATATAAAGTTGCTCTCATGTTCCTCCATTTAAACTTAAAACATCAATAACACATTAGAGCTGGTGAAATTTCCCATTTTTTAATGCCACAACATATCACAATGTCAGTGTTTTCAGTATTTTGCAGCCAGAATATTTTGCATCACTTATGTGGAAGTTTCAGAGTAGGTTTTTGTCCTGTTACCTGTCTTTGATCATTTCTTTCTCTCACCTCCTCCCTCTCTATTCTAAACACATTGCCTGGCCCCTTTTCAGGAAGTTAAGGAGAACCAGATCTGAACTTTTACTGTACCGTAATGGGTGTGGTTTCTAGCTGGGTGAATGGATGGGTAGAGATTGTGGGGGTTTGGGTTTTTGGTAGATGGATGGGATTTGTGTGTAGGTAGATTTGTAAACATGGGAGAGTTTTGTGGATGACTTGGGTTTATTGATGGCAGATTAGGGAAGCCACATAACTGCCACCTGTAATACGTCATACTGTAATGTTCTAAAGGAGCTCTGACACTGAACATAAAGGTATTGTCCATGAAAGAGAGAAGCTGGTGGAATGACAGAATTAATGACATTTTCATTGGTCCTTGAGTCTACAATTAAAAAACAATTAATCAATAAATGATTTCCACTACCTGTTGGCAAAGTGACTTGCTTGTAAAATGTCTTTGAACCTTTGAAGCTTCGGTAATCTTGGCTCATAGAGTACTGCTGTGCATTGATTGCATGAAACTGTGTTAATTACTTCTCTCTACTTTGTGATTGGACAGGGCGGTGCCAAAGTTCATGAAGCGCTCCAAAGGTCCAGATTACAAAGACAAGCATGTGTTTGGGGTCCCACCGTTCATAAACGTCCAGCGCACTGGTCAGCCCCTCCCACAGAGCATCCAGCAAGCAATGAGATACCTGAGAAGCCAGTGTCTGGAGAAGGTAAACACACCCTTTTTTATTCAGTTCCACAGTGTACTAGATATATTCCTTCCCCTCAGACACACTCATTTTTTTCTGTCTGTCTCTGTAGGTGGGAATATTCCGGAAGTCTGGTGTTAAGTCCCGTATCCAGGCCCTCAGGCAGCTAAATGAGAATTCACCTGATCATGTGAACTATCAGGGCCAATCAGCTTATGATGTTGCGGATCTCTTAAAGCAGTATTTTAGAGACTTGCCTGAACCTATACTGACCTCCAAACTCACAGAGACCTTTCTGCACATTTACCAGTGTGAGTTTATACACACACACACACACACACACACACACACACACACACACACACACACACACACACACACACACACACACACACAAATCAACTGTCATCACAAAGCAGTTTTGCAGAAATCAAGTAATAATAAAAAAAATCAACAACACATAAAACATTAAAACCCCATTGATCAAACCAAAGACAACAGCAGTATGAAAAACTCCATCAGAGCTGAAACAAAAAGGTTGGTAGGAGCCCATCTTCCTCAATTAAAACTACTTATAAGTTACAAATTTAAAGTCACTTCGTAAGGAAAGGCCCTGCTGAATCCCTCTGAATTCAGCCAGCACCCTTTGACACAAGTAATCCTGATAGTTTGTAAACACTCCTTCATTCTCAGGACTAAAGTGAATCTACAGTCATATACACATCATTTCACAAATAGTTCATATAATTACTCAAACTCTGAGCCTATCTATGTATAATAGTTTTTAATAACCTTTTAATCTTTCACCCCCTGCTCTCAGCTCATCCTCTACTCTGCTCCCCTCAGTCCCTATTCAAGCTCACACACTATAGAGAGGATATAAGACTTAGTCTGTATAAAGAAGAAATACATTGTATATTTCATACCTCAGGTGAGGTAAAATATATTAGGATATGATTTTTTTTTTTTTTGTCCATATCGCCCAGCCCTATAATAATGATGTCATTTAAGGGACAGTCAGGTGAAAAAATCTAATGAATGCTACTGATGTCTGACCCTCAGTAAAGTTGATTACCTAAGACATGCATCTGATGTCCACTTTAGTTTAAAACAGGAGATGCCAGGTTAACGCTGCTAAGAAAGTCAGGCTCAGGACTCATTCCCAGACATGGTCAAATCTTAATTGTTTCTTCATTAAAACTTAAAACATCAATAACACATTAAGGGCTGGTGAAAATTCCCATTTTTTATTGCCACAACATATCACAATGTCAGTTTTTTCAGTATTTTGCAGCCAGAATATATTGCATCATTTATGTGGAAGTTTCAGAGTAGGTTTTTGTCCTGTTACCTGTCATTGATCATTTCTTTCTCTCTCTCCCTCCCTCTCTAGTTGTTCCCGAGTGTCAGAGGCTGCAGGCAGTTCAGGCGGCAGTGGTTATTCTACCTGACGAGAACAGAGAAGTCCTGCAAACTCTGCTGTATTTTCTCAGTGACATTGCGTCTGCACAGGAGAATCAGATGACTGCAGAAAATTTGGCTGTGTGTCTGGCTCCATCAATACTCCACCTAAACACATCCAAACGAGACGGAACCTCACCAAGGTGTGTGTTTGAGTGTGTGAGAAATAATTGTTTTTTTTTTTTTATATATGTATATATTTTACCACTTTTTTTTTTACTACTCAATAAATGGCACTGGTATTTTTCTCAGACTAAGTGCTGAAAATGGAACTGTTAGTTCTTGTAATCAAGGTGTTGGATGTGGGAGAAATGAGCAGTGTGAAAATCTGAGTCACTTTAATGAGGTCTTGATCATTATGGTTTGACACCTGGGGTGTTGTGTCTCTCAAACGGCAAGGTAACACAGGGCTCTCGGTCAGCAGTGGGGATTATTGTGTGAGGAGGGACCGACTGTTAACTGGCTCTAAGGTGTCTTCAACCTGAAGCTCATTGTTGTCTCATCTGACAGCAGGGCTTCTGTGGAACAAGTCTCTGGCAGAGAACAGTCAGAACCAGGCATATCAATATGTGGGGAAGAGTTCGAAATAAATATAAAAACAGCAAGGTTATGAAGGCAAACATTGGGACGTTTACACAACAGGGAAGCATGTCTGGGAGATCCAGGGGTGTAGGCAGGTACCATTTACAGCATTTTGCAGATGTTCTTATCCAAAAGTGCTTTGCTGTTTACTCAGAAAATATCTTTAGCTAGTTTGTAGAGGCCACAATCCAGAGATATCTCAAGCTTGGATGCTGCTGAAAACAAATGTCAATGGATATCTCAATACCTAATGCTCAACTTTATCACACAAGATTCGGTGTAATTATAAGCCTTTAATGAGTTAAATTGACGAGTCATGCTACTGCATTCTGGATCAGTTGCAAGAGACTGATGGTATGCATAGGCAGGGCAGCCAGAAAAAATGATCATTTTGAACCAGCATTGACCTTCATAGCTACAAGCAGTCTGTTTTAAAGTGTGTGTATGGTCATCATACTATGTTGCTTGCTTTTCTTCTACCGAACTCCCTAAATCCTGACTGGTGCATAAGCGTCTAAATTTACATTTTATCATTTTGTTGTCCAGTTTTATTCTCTCAGACTCTAGCTGCTGATGGCAAGCAGCATAAATCAGCATTTAACCTTGTGATGCTCAGATCATTATCACCACTGTGTCAGTCTGAGCCCACTTATGTATTAGGTGTTCAGGTTGTTAATGTTCACTTGCTTTTTTAAGTGGGGCAGCAGGCAGATAACTTTTTCAAACATAAGTAGTGATCAGTTCTAAATTCTCTGTCTCAGTCTAATTCTTGTGTATGGTTGCATCAGTGAATGGGCTTTGAGTGAACCAAAAGCCTAAAAAATAGATTGAAAAGCCATTTAAATGGATGAATATTGAAGTGTCCAATGATCAAAGCTTTGTGAGTTGAGAGAGCTACTCCAGATACAGCTACTCAGCCGATACACTGAGACAACTGGTATAAGGTTCAGATGGTTGATGGACTGTAATAAGCAAGAAAGTGTGTTGCCTTTTCTAAGCAGGAGACAGGCTTGCCATTTTAAGAAGAAGTACTTCAATAGATTTAGCTTCATAACCAGACGTTTGGGTTATGCCTAAAACCAAATCATAAATTATAGCTACAGTACACTGGCACCAGAACCAGACCTGGATTACTGTAACAGCTGAGGGAGTGGATTATTTCAGTGCAATGTGTTTATTAGTTTTAGCCCTAGTGTGACAGAAACATTGTGCACTAAGTTTGTTTTCAGCCATACTTTCATTGACAATACTTGCTTTAGGCGTTCAAGGTCTTATGTTTAACATCCCCAGTTTAATACAGGAATTGGTCATGCTCAGAAAATCTCAGGAGGTTGTTAGGTAGCCTGACAGGTAGCCTGACATCTTTGATTTGATTATGAACTACTCCCGGGACAGAGACAGCCTCAAAAATGTAGAGTTTGTTTGTACTATTCAAATGGAAATGACACTCACTTTAATGCAAGTTGAGAAATGTCAGAATGAATCATTAGATTCGTGTGAATCACTTCCCTGCCCACTTACCTGTGTGGTATGATTTGGTAGAACCAATAAAACCTGGCTTAGCACCTGCTGCAACTACTGCTACTCCTACTGATAATACAACTACTATTGCTGCTCTTATTTTAATTTGTTTTTTAATATCTTAAATGAGGTCTCGATGGTAGCCTTACACACAGCTTCACACTAAATGGATGTTCTTCTAAAGGGAAGTGGGTTTTCTCCCCATTTATCTTTATGTATAATAGTTTGCTTGTTTGTTTTTTTTATTTATAAAAAGTAGTTATTCTGAGAGATGGACAGAGCAGAGATAGTAAGAAAGTGTGTGATGCAGTGTGAGGTGAAGTCTCTCTGGCTCAGAGGTTGTCTGTATTCATTAGGTTACAGTTTGCCCACGAGGCCATCCATCTGTATTTACAGACCACACACACACACACACACACACACACACACACACACACATACACACACACACACACACACACACACACACACACACACACACACACACACACACACACACTTTCTCTCACTCACTCTCATGTATACAGTTGTTTGTTTGTTGACTATTGTTCGGCGGCATGGAGAAAGGTGTGTGTTATAGTAATTCCTCCTAATCCATCTGAAATTTAAATATTATGTTGACAGCGTCTGAAACGTGCATGATTGAAATTGAAAATTGAAAATGTGTTTGTTATTGTATTTGTTTTGTGTATACATTGGAATGTAGCAAATGTATTGCTTGTGTTCTGTGTGCACTCACTGCCCCTACAGTTTAGCTTACCACAACTTATTACAGTTATTCTCAGTTAATTTTACATAAAATCAATGGCCATAGGCTCCTTTTGAGCAGACAAAGGCTATAATATGAAAGCTGAGTCTTTCAGGTGGTTGTTTTCTCAGTTTCTGTAATAGAGAAATGGCATTCAAGAGGAATAGTAGAGATCCAGTTGAGGTCTAAAAGACCAAGAACACTTTCAGAGAGGTCTGCTTTTAGGATTGCTAGGCAAATCAAATCCATTGTTTGCTTACAGGATTCACTGATATCTAAGGTCTTTTGCAGTGAAATGTCCTCAAAATCCATAATTAACTATTTCAGAATATGAAAGCTGAAGGTTTTGCCATGGCCCCAACCACCCTACGATAGGCCTCAAAAGAGCTGTGGATGCAAGACAGCCAAAAAAAAAATGTACAGAGCATGGGAAAGGCTCTTTTCTGACTGTGTCAGCTAACAGAAATGAATTAATTCAATATAGCCCTGAACATCTATAAGCTCAGTTTATAAACTAGGGGTTGGAAACAAATATATATGTATATATATATAACTCTTGCGATTCCCATATGCATAATTCTGCAAATATAATAATTTACATAGTTTCAGTCTTTTATTTGTATGCTGTAATGTTTGTTAAATATAGAATAAATAAAATAATGGGAAAACTGGTTTGTTTGTTATATGCTCTCAGGTTAATCAGCAGAAAAGGAGGAGCTAAACCTGACCACAAGGACCTGAGTGAGAATATGGCTGCCACACAGTGCCTCTGTCACATGATTACAGAGTGCAAGAAACTCTTTCAGGTACACACATCCATTAAACCTCAAAATTAGTGTTTGAGCTGAAATTTATAACGAAGCAGTTGGTGTGCGTGAGTGAAAATATGTTTGTTGGTGTATGTAGTGTAACAGAGTATGAATATATAGTAAAGACATGTTTGTTGTTGGATATGTGTTGTGTTTACAGTTAAATTTTGCAATTTGTTTGTTGGTGTTTGAGCCAGGATACCAGCAAGTGTGTCCCTCAAACTTTCTCTCCGTCTCTCTACAGATTCCTCATGAGATGATGCTGCAGTCACGCAACTCGTACGTTGCAGCGGACGCCCAGCCCCTGCCACTGCACGGATTTGGGGTGAACGCACGAGGCGAACGAGTGGATTATCGTGCATATCTGCAGGATAACGTTCAGTGTTTACTCAGAGAGGCTGCAGAAAAAAGCAAAGGCTGGCACAGTGTGAACGGCCCAGATAACACTGAGCTTTCTTATAAAAAGGTAAACACTCTCTCTGAGGTTGACTAGACAGTATTGGAACCCTGCAAGATCCACACACACACACGCACACACACATACACACACACACACACACCTGTGGCCATCAATACATATACCTGATCTTATCTGTTGACAGATTTTGTTATACACTACATGTCCAAAAGTATCTGGATGAGGAAGTTCCACTACTTTAGGCTGCCCCATTGCACAGGCATTCAGTTACACACTGATATATAATCTCCATAGAAAAACACTGACTAGTAGAAAGGATCACTCTGGAGTAGCCATGAGCACTTAAGCCTGAGGTCACTGTGCTCACTGCCAAGCTTGTGCAAATACCAAACTCATCACCCAACATCAGTACCTGACTTCACTAATGTTCTCAGGATGAAAGCAATCAAATGCTCTTCTCAGGAATGTTCCTGCCTTCCCACAAGAATAGAGGCTTTCGCTGCAGTAACACACTTTTCCTCCAGACTGTCAACATTCTGGTCTTTTCCACCTCGTCAGCGCCTCCCCTTTGGTGTCTGCTATAGACACACATGATGTAAAGCAGTCTGCTATTTCACATTATGCAAATCAGCCAGCCCACTGCCCATTTTGTTTCATTTTTATTTTTCCATGAATTGAATCATGTAGCTGCTCTGTAAACTGTGTAAATAAGTCTGGATGAATAGACCAATATTTGAATCACTCTTTGTTTACATTAACTTGCTTTCTGGTCTTAATTTAGTAGAAAGGCTAAATAAAGATCCATAAATATCTCTGAATTGTATTTCTTATCCTATTTACAGTAACTAGTGTAGGCTTATTATTCTGTTTTATGTGTGGCTGTTAGCCTACTTTTAAATCTGGTGATATATTTCTACTGAAGTGACCCAGCTTGAGTGCTAATGCCTAGTGTCCACCTGCTCATATCTGCAGCAGGTGATATTTCTGCCCAGTAACATGTGACTGCATGGCATTGTCAAATTGCCAAAAACCTGGTTGGGAACACATTGGGCAGACCAGTTGGGTGACAATTTTCCAGTGCTAGCTAGGTTATGACACAGATTGTGCCATCTGGCACTGTCAAAGAGCCTGCAGTAGAAGCATATGCCATAGATGTTTAGCATGTAAATTAAACCAATAGTTCAGGCAGAATTCCACTTTAAACATCCAAAAGGAGTCACTCAGGCAAGGTATGTTTGGTGTCTGCAAACCATTGGGGGGTCTTATGCTCCAGTTAATGAAGCTGGACCTCAATTGAAGCCTTCTGAACTGGTTTGGAGGAGTTGTGTGTGTGGGATTTTTTACACACATTTTTAAGCTGAAATTAATAATAAAAAATAATAATAATCTGAAGAGTGAGTGTGTGAGTGTGTGAGTGTGAGTGTGAGTGTGTGTGTGTGAGTGAGTGTGTGAGTGAGTGTGTGAGTGAGTGTGTGAGTGTGTGAGTGTGTGAGTGTGTGAGTGTGTGAGTGAGTGAGTGAGTGAGTGAGTGAGTTGCTCATATGCCACCTTGTGATTACATTTGCAGTAAAGATCAAAGGACCATGTATTGAGCACTGGGGGATGCCACCCATCATTCTTCACTTAAATACTAAACTATAAGGCACTGGCTACTTTTTAAAATACCTTTAGGCAGAAATAATGCAGTTTATGGAAACTGTGGTCAGTTTCTTATTCATTCTGTTGAAAAAACCATTTATAACCCCCAAATGTGACTACTGTGTCTTTAGTCTGCCACTGAAGCTGTAAGATACAGTTTAAAGCTACACAACGCTTTTATATAACAACTGTATTGTAGAATTTTGAGTATCGTGCACTTGAGTAAATAGGGTATAAAAATTTAAGGCCGCCTTAAATTGTCTTAACAAGACAAACTATTGCATGCTCACATGTACTCCGTAGGTTTATCTGTATATTCTTCAGTTCTGTAATTCTTCACTGTTTTGTAAAATATTTAATTCAGTTGTCAAATATTATTCAGTAAAACTGAAAGGATAGGATTTCCTAGAGATAAAAGCCACTTTTAACCTTTGTATATGTTTATGTAAACTACAATACATTTACATAATCTTCAGTTATTCTGTAAGTATGTATTCGTAAGTGTAACCGTTTCCTATATACCGGTTTGATTACAATTTTTGATGAATATGCAATTATGAACTCACAGAGCACTGAAGTACACAAATGTAGGGTTTCCCTTTGTTCTCAAAGATCTGAAAACATTCCATTATTTTTTTTATGTTAGATGTTAGAAATGGTCCTTTGATTCTGTTCAGTGTTAACATGATTGTGTCACACAATTCTTGTAGCATGTGGTCAGCAACAATACTCGAATAAGCTGTCCTTCAGAAACTGATTGGTGTTAATACACTCAAAATGTGCCAAGAAAACATTGCACTCACCAGAATCTCCACCAAATTCAGCACAGATTAAGATTAACCAGAGCACATGGTCTTTTGCAGTCTTCAGCTGTTCAGTTGTGGTAATCTGTATCTAATGCAGCCTCAGCTACAGTGAATACACCAGCTAACAGAGCTTTCACCGTCTGATAATTGTGGTCTCTTCTATAAACTTGTGAAAGCTCATTTAAAATCTCATAATTACTTTTTTGTACTGTCAGTAGCGTGTGTGTGAATGACCAACCGATCAACGAAACCCATATTCAAAAATAGTTGTTTCCCATTTTACTAACAAAACTACAACAGGATTGAAAAATCACAGTCAAGTAGTTTGTGAGCTAGTTTATGATCTGACTTTTACTTCTGGTCTTCTGTGCGAGATCACCTAGTTTTTCAGCTTTCAGAAAAAAAAGTGAATAAATCTTTGTAGCTTTTAGTAAGCAATTAAAAAATCTCAGAACCATTCAACCAACTGCAATGGTGTCATGCCAGACTGTCGTGGGTTCACTCAGAAGGGTAGTGAGGAGTCCCCTTTTGTCTGGGTGGAGATGAGCAGCAAACCACGTGTGGAGGCACCATGGTCAGCGCCAAGTTCAACTATTTTTTGCAACTGTATTTTTGATGAGTGTATTTAGATAAAAAAAAAAAACATTTACCTGTTTCTCTATTTAGTATATATTTAATTACAGATATAACATATTTCATAATCATTAATAATATGAAATTAGAAGGTTTTGATTTTAAATTATATGCCATTCATTGTACAGTTTGAATGTTAGTAAACAATCAATTGCCTTTTCTTTTTTGACTTGCTGTTTGTTTGATATTCTGAGTGTAATCAAATAACTAAAACTAACTCTAACAAACAAATAAACTAACAAATGACTAATACTACTAACTAATCCTCTACAGGAAAGAAGCTTAAACTTGTTTTTGTTTTTTTTGTAGTTTTTTTTCTTCCTTTTTTGTCTTTTTTTTCTTTTTCATTTTATAAATTCAGTTTATGAACAGTTTAGTCATTTTTCTCCACTTTTTTCTGAAGGTTTATTCTTGGTTGATAAAAAAAATGAATCTTTAAATTCAGCTGTTAAGTAGAAAGCTCATACCATACTGTTGGTCATTAATGACTGTTGTTTTTACCAATGATATTGTGTTTTTATTGTGTTTAAAGAATTTGTTGTGTTTAAAGAATTTGTGTTAACATCATTTGTGTTTTTTTTTTTTTTGCAGGTTGGGGAAGGACACCCAATTCGCTTGTGGCGTGTTTCCGCAGAAATGGAGGCTCCGCCCCCAGTTGTGCTGCAACGTGTGCTGCGAGAGCGCCACCTGTGGGATGAGGATTTACTGCACAGTCGAGTGATCGAGACCCTGGAGAACAACACTGAAGTTTTTCACTACATTACTGACAGCATGGCGCCTCACCCACGCAGAGACTTTGTAGTGCTGAGGTACAAAAGCATGCACACCACTAATAGTGCAGACAATTAGAATATTGTCATAAATCAAATCCATAAACCTGAATTTCTAAGCTTCTGATTTAATATTGATATTGTTTGAATTTATTGAAACTCACAATTAAATATAGTGTGATTACGGATTTCAGAAGTCATTGGGTGTGTTTACCTGTAAAACTCTAAACAAAGTCAGAGGTCAGAAGGTGCTGTTAGTCAATAAACTAATTGATGTGTTACAATTAGAAGAATATAGGATTGTTTATTGTGCTTTATGAACTATATATGTATAGGATTTGTTCAGTTCCACCAGCAGCTCAGCCACCTGATAAAGGACTAAGTAGACAAACTAGGTATTGGATAGGAGCTGGGAATACTGAATACTGGCCTTTTGCCAGGAGATTATTCATCTGCCCACGTAAAAACACAACATTGCACAGTGTTGTGCATTTACATTGTGGTTAATTTGCTTCAAATTGGTGCTAAGACATCAAATACAGTCACATACAGTATTTTACATTGTAGATTTGAAGAAACACACATGCCCATGCTGCCAAAGATGAAGGCAATAATACATTTTTTTTCTAAATTATAAACCTCCGCATCTGGTTCAGAGTTCCTGAAGTGTGTGTTTGATCCGCATCCAATCTCTATTATCAAAAGATTGTCCTTTCATTCACACAAAAGGCAGCAGAGGCAGGCGTGCTGGGTGTATTGGAGAAAATGTCTGATCTCTGATAAGATGAGAGAGCCACTCAGCATGGACTGGACAGTGTCTGCAGATTTGTCTGAACTGCATCCACAAAAACACACACACACACACAGTTGTTGGTAATGGGAAAAAAAAAAACTTGTTTGTCCTAATTTACTGTGTGTGTGCGTGTGTGTGTGTGTTTCAGGCGTTGGAGCACTGATCTCCCGCGAGGTATGTGTATTCTCGTAGCCTCTTCTGTTGAACATGACAATGTGCAGCTGGAGGCCGGGCTCAGGGCAGTGCTTCTGACATCTCGCACTCTGATCGAACCATGTGGAATGGGCCGGAGCCGGTTGGTGCACTACTGCCGAGCAGATCTACGGTAAGGCACACAAATGAGCGGCAGAACCCCCAACACACACACACCGCCTTGTACATGTCTTTCCTTCTTAGGCATGATGCAGAAACCCCAGGCCAGAGTCTGTGAAATGTTGCTGAACCTATTTTGCAGTGATTTGCCTGATTTAGGGCTGCTGCTGTTTGTCAACATAAGTGATGAGATTGACACTGAAAATATGTTGGCATTCAAACTATAATTAATTCATTTGAAATCAGTTTATTGATTTAATTTCAAATCCAAAAGCACTTTAATTTAGTGCGCTAGTGCGCAATTTCTGTGTACACAAGGTTGGCCGTTTCTGACCGTCATCTGCTCTTCTCCATTCAGAGCTGCAATTTAAAAATTCAAGAGTCTGAATTGGCTGAGTAATAGCTTTTTAAACCTGGACTGTTAACAAGTTTAATTTTCTACCCACGTTCCCATTGACGAGGAGGAGTTAAACCGGAATGACAGTGAAAGACTGAGCATTTATTACAGACCGAGCATAAAACTAAAGTTTTATGACCGTGTCCAACATTAAAAGCATGGAAAAATGTGATCTGTACTAAACTACAGTTAACGTAATACAATGCAAACTTTAACCTCTTACACTCCTAAACACTATGTGAATTAAGTGATCCTGCTGCACAGTCATCCCAGTTGTTGCTGTTCGTGTTGGAGTGTTTGGCCACTGTGTGCTGGTCTACAATAGACTTTATAACATTTTATTTTCTAATTGTTGCACTTTCCGTTTAGCTGACTGAGTGGACTACAGCAGATTTAGACCAACCTTTCCTTGTGTTTTGTTTGTATCCTTCAGGGGGCGTTCTCCTGACTGGTATAATAAAGTATTTGGTCACCTGTGCGCAGCAGAAGTCGCTCGAATACGTGGATCATTCCCGGTGCTGTCCGCCCGAGGGCCTGAGACGAAAATATAAGGAAGGGAAAACCAGAGGAACTGCAGTCCACTGGAGTAAATGTTACACAGCAGTATTATCCATCTGACCATCTGCACCATGTTTGACAGATAATGATCCAGAACATTTGAGGTAAAAGGGTCAAACTATGTAATTATTTTTTTACAGTGGGCGTTGATGTCCCACGTTCATTATTCATACGATCAGTGTTGTAAATAACCATGATACAGAATCAGCAGCACCTCTGCCAGAACGGACCACAGAGTTCATTTTTGAAAAGATAAAGCATTTCATGATTCCATACCCTGGTTAAATAGAACATTTACATAAGCTGCACCAGTGGGGGTTTAATGGTCATTGAATCCGCTGATGCGGCCATTCTGTAGTCGGCATTATGCACATATTGGGAGCTTGCTGCTTGATTCTCTTAATTATGATCATGAAGGTTGTGAAATATAAATGTTGCTTAGTGGACATTGCGGTGCACATTTTAAAACTGACCTCTGCCCAGTGAGAATTTGAAAGTGTCTACGGCTGTAATAGTTAATATACCAATAATTCTATTCCTACAATGTAACTTGCAGCAGGACATGACATTGTGCCTTTTACCTCTTTAATTCTTTTGTTCAGAGGATCCAGAAATACTTTCTGTGAGAGAAACATAGCTCAGACCTGGAGCTGCTCATCAGGGCACAATGCCGACTTACAGAATGGGACAAAGAGTCCTGTGATGCCCTTTTAAATATATGCTTGATTATGTAAATGTACAAAAGTTGCGCTGCCAAAACATATATAAGAAGATGCATGGAACTGACACTGTCTTACATATGAGCATAGGCTGTGTGTCCAGCCCTTACTGTAAACCACCCAGAACAGACTTAGAATCTTCAGGAGGAGGCCCTTGATGGTTAGGTCTGTTTGAGGACAGGGGATGTGCTTTTGTCTGCAGAGGGGGAGTGTGCTGAGATTGCAGCAGGTTCATTCATACAACACAATACCGTGACTGCAGCAGATGAACCTGCGTGCGTGTGTGTGTGTGCGCACGTCTGTGTGGGGGTGTGTGTGTGTGTTGAACAGTGTTTAGACTACAGGATGACTCAAACACATGCTAATTATATAGAAAATGAATATATGCTATGAAACACCAATTCGCTTTGTGCTGTTTTCATAATCTAATTGTTGACTAACAGCAACATTAGCATGTGTGGGTCAAGAATGTTATGGGAAGTCCAGCTGTGTGTGTGTGTGTGTGTGTGTGTGGTGTGTGTGTGTGTGTGTGTGTGTGTGTGTGTGTGTGTGTGTGTGTGTGTGTGTGTGTGTCATTTTACCTTGAAACTCAGGCTCTAGGTTCAATGTTAAATAGTTGAATAGTACAGTCTGATCTGTCGAGGACCATGTCTAATGATGGACAAGCTTCACAGAACACTGGTAAATATATCCAATATCCCATTCAATCCTAATGAGAGACTCACAGTATATCAAAATACCCCCATTTACAGTGTGTTATTTATATTCACCCTAATCAGAGATTGTAACACACACCTCAGTTTATATCACAGTACCTACATTTAGAGTGTGTTAGAGTTTCTCAGTGGAGTTGAGAATTATGAATACGATTTATTTTTTTTACCAGGGTTCTGCAAAGCTTTTCCAGTCGTGTAACAGTAACTATGGAATAATTCCAGTGTTACCATCTGTAACACATGTGATTCTGAATTCAATGGCAGAGAATCACTCCCAGCTTTATACTCCTGTAAAGACAGTCTATGCAAATGAATCTTAAAGTATAATCACAGGATTTATTCTATAAAATCCTGAATATGGATCTGTTCTGAAGTGTACAGTTTTACAGATCAGATATCCAACAAAAGAAGCACCGTAATTCAATGGATTAACACTAATTTATTTCTCCAAAGAAAGATTACTATCTCCTCTCCTCTATCGTGCAATTTCCTCTTTTCTCCTTTCTTTCCTTTCTCCTCTGCCGCCTTTGTCTCCTTCTCCTCTACTCTCCTTTCTCTCATTTCTCCTCTTCTCTCCTTTCTCTCCTTTCTCCTGTGACTCCTTTCTCTTTTCTGTCCTTCTTGCTTTTTGTCTCCTGACTTCGTTCTCTCTTCTTTTTTTTTTTCCTTTCTCTCATTTTTTCCTCTTCTGACTCCTTTCTCTTTTGCTCTTTCCTTTCTCCCCATTTCTTTCTCCACTTTCTCAGCCTCTCTCTCCTGTCTTTCCGTTTCTCTACTCCTTCATTCTCTCCTTTGTCTCTTCTGTCTGTTACCCTTTTTTCTTCCTTCTTTCTTTAATATGCTTTTTCTTCCTCCTTTCTTTATTCTCTCTCACTCCCATCACTAATTGTGCTCTGCATTACTCATTTTAATGACTTCCTCTCTACTCTTCAGAAATGAGTGCGTTCGCGTGCAGGCGTGTGCGCAGTATTGGATCAGTATTGGTCAGTGTTTTTGTAAAATGGGTGTAAAATACTGAGAAGCTTTAACAGATGTGATACAATCTTTCAGTTGTGTCTGTGTGCCTTTACATGTACGTGTGTGCATGTTTGTTGCTGTTGTATCGTTGTGCCTTTACTCCTGTGTGCCTTGAATTGTTGAATTGAATCTCTATGCAGTTTTTGTTTCTGTGCTAATAAGAGATCAGCTTCTGTCCAATTCTTAAACTAAAACCCTGACTGATCTCAGCTCAGAAATGCTTCATGCTTCTGTACTCCAGCCCTGATGCCTCACTTTAATTTATTTCTTTCATCACATGTCCATTATCCAAATGTAATAAGGTAATAAATACTTAATGTAAAAAAATCTATGAAGTTGCTGAAGAAATGGCAAATAATTTTGAGTTGGTAAAACTGCCTAATGTTTTTTGTTTAATCCCTGCTGAACAGTTTAACTGTTGTAAAGTTTTGTTTTTGAGAAATAAAAGGCTTGTCTTTTTATGTATGTTCTGTTTTGGAATTGTATCACCTCAGCCATGTGCGTGCTGAGGAAATGAATAAATCCCTTTTTTTTTTCAAGAAAAACCAACACTGATGTGTTTCATGCGTGTCCTTGTTAGTGTTGCTCTGGACCAAGTATTCAGGACCAAGCAACCCAGACCAGTAACAGCCCTTCAGAGTTTTTCTGGTTCTCCTTATGGCCAGTTCATCCCTACTTTACACAGTTATTATTTTGAACATTTTTTAGTTAATTATTCACAGGATCAGTAGCATGCATGTCATGACTGATGACTGTTGGGTCTGTTGTTTTTTTTTTTTTTAATTTATTTACTACTAGTAGTAAATTTACTTTATCATCATCTAAAAAAAATTGTTAGAGATTGATCTGGTTAGTGATTTAGTTCGGCTATTATATTAAACACACCTGTACAGGGGTTTGACAATGAAACTGAAACGCCTGTCATTTTGTTGTGGGAGGTTTCATGGCTAAATTGGAGCAGCCTGGTGGCCAATCTTCATTAACTGCACATTGGACCAGTAAGAGCAGAGTGTGAAGGTTCAAATAGCAGGTAAGAGCACAGTTTTGCTCAAAATATTGCAATGAACACAACATTATGGGTGACATACCAGAGTTCAAAAGAGGACAAATTGTTGGTGCATGTCTTGCTGGCGCATCTGTGACCAAGACAGCAAGTCTGTGATTTATCAAGAGCCACTGTATCCAGGGTAAAGTCAGCACCACCAAGAAGGACGAACCACATCTAACAGGATTAACTGTGGACGCAAGAGGAAGCTGTCTGAAAGGGATGTTCGGGTGCTAACCCGGATGGTATTGGCTGCAAAAGGAGGCCCTCGTACACCATACTAATAAATTATTGTGGTCTAAAACCAGGTGTTTCAGTTTCATTGTCCAAACCCTGTACTTGTCCAAACCCTACTTGTACTTCCACTATATTACGAACACTCACCTTGTCGCTTACCGTCCTCAGGAAATCACAGACCAACAGTTTAGCTGAACACAGCACTGCTCTTAGCTCAGTACACCCTGAGTATGAGTGGATCAATCATAGCAGTGTGGCTTCAGTGTATAAAGCCTTCAGTATGACTGCTGCTCTGAAAAGCATTCCAGAGAAATCCAGCCAAAGGTGTTCTGTGGACATTGGCGACATTGGGACTAAAGGATGACAACGCAATCTTTGCAAATGAGCTTTTGTGTCTGATTTACATCTATAAGGTGGAGCAATTAGGTAGGAGTGTCTAATAGATCGGGCAGTTTGTAGACAGTGTCTGATCCACTCATACCAGTGCAATGCACACAAACACCCACCACATCAGTGTCACTGAGAATGACCCACCACCAAAAACAATACCTGCTCTGTAGAGCCCTGACCATTGAATGACAGGGTGAAAGGAGGCTAACAAAGTATGCAGCGAAACAGCTGCATTGACCTACAAAGTTCTCCTCTTTGGTTAGAGGAGCTGATAAAATAGACCCCAAAAAAAAGGAGAAGTGAATGTAGAAACTAGGAGGTGGTCATAATGTTATGGTTGACCAGTGTAACTTTTCGTTTGGAACTGTTCTTTTAAAATGTATTTTTATAGCCTTTTCACTTTTAGAGTTTTATCACTTCATGTCTTTTTCAGGGTAAAGGCCTTTTCACAGCAGATATGATTTTTTTTTTATGGAGTGGAACCTTCACACCAAGTCTGACACATCTTGCCTTCTGTGCTCTGTAAACGGGGCTGCAACAAAATAACTTTCAGAAATGTCACTTTCTCAGCTCCCTGTCCACTTTAGCACCGTTTCATTCCTGTCCTCTAACATCACAGGAAGTTGAGCAGACGTTGAAAAATTAGAACAGTTACGCAGCGTCGCAGGCAGTCATTTTCAGACTCAGTATGAAAACGACATTAATATGCATTCACTCATTTTCAGAAATTCAAAACCTAAAAGCAGTCAGTTCAAAAGTAAGTGTCCGAGCTGCCTTTACTTGTCTACGCAGACCTCACTGACCTTTGTTCGGATGTGAATTGACTGCAGGCCTGCATTTTTGCAAGATTATTTTCAGACACTTTGACCAGATGATCACACTTTAATTCCTCACAGAGCTGAGGAAATAGCTTTTGGCTTTGAGGATTTATTTCAGTTCGGAAAACCTATTCCTTTCTTTAGAGGACGGCTGCTGTTGGAAAATGAGGCCATGCAGAGAGAATAGCACTACTGTCATCATCCTGACATCACTCTCAATTTCAGAAAAGCTGTATCACATAAATTATACCTAAATTAAATAATCTAAATATTCATGTTCAGCTTTGATTGCATGCAGATTTTCCCAAGATGAAATCCTACACTGCACATCTACACTGACTGGCCACTTTATTAGAAACAGCGGACCTTATACTTGCACTGAAAGGCCACTTTATTAGAAACCCCTACTTCCTGCTTCCTCGCACTGGACACTTTATTAGAAACCCCCACCTGCTTCCACTCACTGGACACTTTATTAGAAACCCCCACCTGCTTCCACTCACTGGACACTTTATTAGAAATCATCTCCTTGCACTGGCTTTTGCTTTCCACTTCCTTTGCTGTCCAGACCAGGAGAGCCAAAAATACAACCCTCTGGGTTTGGTTTGGTCTGCATTCTGGCATGAAACCAACCAAGGGAAAACCTGTACTGCACAGTTGCAAAATTGGAAGGTAAATTAATAATTTGTTCATAGTTGTTCAGGATGTTATTACATTTGAAAATTTGCACTTGCATACAGTATCTACATTGACTGGCCAGTTTATTACAAACCTCTACCTTGTTATTTGTCTCCTGAAGTAAAACGGACCTGTGTGAACTTACTTTAATTGAACTTGTTGCTTATTTCTTTCATTCTTATAACCCGTCTTGCCCTATTTGCTCTTCCTGCCACAGAGTGATAATTTGTTCATTTCTTTACCATTAAAATCTCAGACTACACCTCTTTTACAAGCTTTAAATAGATTTATCTTTATTTATGTAACTTCATTCATCCCAGAGGTAAAGTACCGTATTACAGCAGCCCGATAAAGAGCAGTATTCAAGCCTCATTAGGAAACATAATGAAGGAGATATATTAAAATACAATAAACAAAATAAACTAAAACTACAGACCTGCAACACAAATAATGTGCCGTTATGAGTATTATGTCTGTAATATATAGTTGCATAAAACATGCAGGTAACAGTGCTCAGTGAGCCTGTCTGTTGTGCACATGTACAGGTAAAGTGTCTGTGCAAAAGACATGAATAGAAGGTCTGAATCTTGTCTATGCAATGAATAGAAGAGTAGAGATGTCAGTTATTGGTCAGGAGTTACACAGTGTGATCGCTGTTGGTACAAACGACCTCCTGTACCTGTGTTGTCCAAGATGGCAGTCAGTTTGTTGAGAGTTCTCCTTTCCACCGTCACCTCCGCAGAGACTAGTTGAATTTCAACACAGTATATATTAAGGTTTTCAGTGTAATCTTCATCTACACACCCTTCTGCTCACCTCTGTGAACTGTGCTTGATATGACAGATCCATGCAGGTTCAGCATGCCTGCCTTGGCCTTTAAGTGTGTGTGTGTGTGTGTGTGTGTGTGTGTGTGTGTGTGTGTGTGTATCACTTCAAGCAATTAAGACTCGGGTGTTTGTCTCAGTTCCTTGCGGGCCTTTGGGAGGGCATTTCATTTTCCTGCCCTTCTTGTCCCCAGACATGTAAAGGGTCATACTGAAGCTGTTCAGATCGCATATGCTTTATTACTGTAGACCCATGAGGAAGCAGATATGGTGTCTCAGAGACATAGCTAGAACTCCTGAACTTCTTCAGAAAAAGTGATGAAGTACATTTACACTTTTAGCTGATGCCCTTATCCAGAGCGACAAGATTATTCCTAATACAGAGGTGGGCCACAGTAGGGTTAGGAGTCTTGCCCAATGACCCTCTTATTGGTGTCCAGTTGAATCCCAATTTGCCACGTGGTGTGGTGGCTTATTGGTGGGGTCATCTTTTGCACCACACCAACCGCTATGTTCTTAAAGTTACAAAGTAATATTAGTAAAAATGAGATCTACAGCCCCTGGCTTGTTCCAGGAGTGTAGCTCTGGGGAACTGAACCATTAGTGGGATTTTTGTCATTTGAAATGATGATTTGGAAATGGAGCTCAAGTATCAGGAAAACAAACCTCCCTTCATAATATTTATGAACATTTGAAAATGGAACTGTTGGATGCATTTGGGCCAATGTAATGAGGACCTTTGACATTCTTGACATTCAAAACTATTCTTTTGAAAATAGTTTGCAGATGGTTATTGCAGAATCTTTAAACAAACAAAAAACAGCAAACAAACTACCAGGTTGCAAACATAAGGGCAGCCGTGGCCAAAAGCTGCTTCTGTTTCTGCTCAGCAATGTTCAGCAGTTTCTCTACTTGTAAATTTCCATGAGGAGCATGACTGGAAATGATGAGAAAGAAATGTAGCAGCAGTCTTGCAAACAGTGATCGTACAAGATTCACCATCCTTTCAAAATCATAATCTGAGACTAAAAACCTTTAAAAGTACTTTCAGAGTCTTTTCAGAGTCTTCTAGTGTAGGCTTAGCATATGTTTGTGACCTAAAAACAGAGAGCCTCCAACTTTCCTGTTTCACTTGCCACAATGATACCAAGACCAATGGCAGAGCGGAACATGGAAAACACAAATCAGCAAGGACAATGCTTGCTTGCATTCACTGCCAAAAGTAAAATGTAAAGCAAAAAGGCTTAAAGTATTTCAGTTTACATATAATGAATTTCAGGCTAATTTTGAGCTAATTTTAGTTTCATTATATCAGTCAGTCAGTCGTTGTCTTATCAGCATTGTCCTGAATAGGCTCATGGTGGATCCAGAGCCTACCGGGAAATTGGACCCCCTCAACAGGCTGAAGAAGAGAAGAAGACCAAGTTTTTGGTTTTTTGCACCCAGAAGGAATCAATTGATGGGAATGAAACTTGGTGTGTAGGTGTAACCTTTTGGCATGAACGACTTGTTGCTCAGTGAATGAATGGGGGTTCAAATTTTAGAATTAAAGCCACGAGAAGGGAAAATACAAAATAAATAAATATTTTTTTGTAGACCACTGTTAAGTATTTAACAGACCTCTGCAGCCTCTCACATGGGAGACCACAAGATCCTCCTGTCAGCGCTGAGCAGTATTGGAATCAGCGGTTCTGCATGGCGATGGTTTACATCATACCTGGAGGAGCGTTCTTACCAGGTAACATGGCAGGGTGTCACATTGGCTCCGTGCAGACGCTTCACTGATGTTCCACAAGGCTCAGTGCTTGGTCCTCTTCTCTTCTCTCTCACACTCATTCTCTTGGCAAAGTAATATCTTCTCGTGGGTTTTCTTATCACTGATTTGCTGATGACATTCATCTCCTCTTTCCCACATTCTGACACCCAGGTCTCATCTCGCATCTCAGCCTGCCTCGCTGTTGTCTCATCATTGATGGCAGCTCATCATCTTAAACTCAACCCCAGCAAGACTGAACTACTATTCACTCCTGGAACCATCGGTCCTCACCCTGATCTTGCCATTCTCCTTGAGAACTCACTGGTCACTCCATCTGTAGAAGCACAGAGCCTGCCACCCTTTTTGTTCCAGGGAGACAGAGGCCTCCTGTTGGCTTAGACCTTTCATCAGTGCAAGGTATGTTAGTGTATTTGTGATGTTGTAGAATAAATTGTGAAGAAATAATTACATTGACAGAGAAAAGCTTCAGGTCATTCAGATTTGAGTGCAGACAGATTCCTGTTCCTCTGCATGTTCCTCTGCATTACACACAGTCCACAGTGACCCGCCTGTAGGCTCAGGGCCTCAGGGCTGTTCTGAACTGTTAAAATGAATTAATAAAATAAAATAAATGAGATATAGCTCATTACTGTAGACTCTTGCGCTGTACGGAGTGGAACACAGAAATGTCAGTTAACGGGCACCTCTAATCACTGATATATTCTAGGGGTAAGGAGACCCCATGAATAATTCTGAGCTTTTTAGCCTTTCTAATGGTACAGCTTCAGATTCAGTCAAACTAACATGTACTGCTTTGGTCTTTAAACCTTTATGAAAATGCATCCCTCTAATTTGGGATGGTTCCATAATGAAGAAGTCCTGGAATTTTGGACAGTTTTCGAAGTTATGTGATTCGCTGTGCTGAGGGTTCTTTGGGCTGAGGATTTATTTTTGTAAGTTGCTCTGGATAAGGGCATCTGCCTAATGCCGCAAATGTAAATGTGAGTAATACTTTGGACAGTTCACTACTGAGAACTCCAGAATTGAGGAGTGCTCTACAAGGAAACAGTCCTTTGTTGAGGAGTGCTCTAAAAGGAAACAGTCCTTTGTTGAGGACTCTAAAAGTGATCCTTTGAGGAGGGCTCCTAAAAGGGAAACAGTCCTTTGTTGAGGAGGGAGCTCTAAAGAAACAGAGTCCTTTGTTGAGGAGGGGCTCTAAAGGAAACAGTCCTTTGTTGTTGAGGGAGGGCTCTAGAATGGAAGCAGGTATTTGTGAGGGCATCTGGGAATGAAACCCTGCTTTGTTATGGAGGGGCTCTAAGGGCCAAGTACTCGCTTATGGAGGGACTCTTGAATGATGAAGTCCTTTGTCAATCTTTGTTTGAGTGTGCCCTTAGAATGAACCAGTCATTTATTGAAGGGGGCTATAGAGTGAACCAGTGTTTTGTTGAGTTGAGCTCTAGAATGAAACACTCCTTTATTGAGGGGGGCTCTAGAATGAACCAGTCCTTTGTTGAGGAGGGCTCTAGAATGAACCAGTCTTTTGTTGAGGTTGGGTCCTGGAACGGTCATGCTGGTGTGGCGGTGGGATATTTCCACACCAAAGTAGCAATTTTGAGGGTTTTTTTTTTTAAGTCGAAGCTGGCTTCAGTTACAAGGACTCAAGGGCTTCGCCCATACCACTTTATACATGTTGTCGTGCTCAAAAAAGCAGGTCCTGTCATCTAGAGTGAATTTAAAACCAGTCCACAGGAAATCAGTTCATGTATTCTGCGCTTGCTGCATGGAAGCATATCAAACACATGATACTGCTTCTAATGAAATAATAATTATACTTTAATTACATGGGTCATGTACATTTTTACATTCATATTGCATTTTCACCACTGACAAAAAGGAACAGCATGAGAACATCGAATTTCATAAATTAGTGATCACATCAAACTATCTCGCAATAACTTTTTATGTTTAAAGTAAAAACATCCTTCATGTCATGTGTCTCTTTAAAGGGAATACTCAATGTCACTACGATGGGGAAGTCCAATGGGCAGGTGCTAAAACTGAGCAGCCCACTGACTTCAGCTTTACATCAGGTAAAGTGCCATTGTTTTCAATAATAATAATAATAATAATAATAATAATAATAATAATAATAATAATAATAATAATAATACTTATTTTGATTGATGTTTGGATATTTGAGTTTAGATGGAGTATTCTTTTACCAGTTACCATTAAAGAAAACTTTCACTCAGTCACACAAACACACATTCTCTGTATGCTGACTTCATTGTCATTATGGCTATGATAGTTTATCTGTGTGTGTGTGTGTGTGTGTGTGTGTGTGTGTGTGTGTGTGTGATGGATTTTCTTCATGTTTGATACAAATCCCAGAAAATTATACTTTTTAAATGCACAATTCTGGATCTTTTATCTTCATTAGTTGGTCCACTTAAAAAAAATTGATGCACTGGTTTGTGTGTGTGTGTTTCCACTGGGATGTTCTTAGGGTGCTTTGATTGGAGAAGGCATGGGTGGGGGCACTTGAGCGTTAATGTGCAGGTGTACTAACTGCAGTGTCATTATAATACCATAGTGTAAACTGTTACAGTGTTCAGGTTATGATGTTTACTCACCCGTGGTTTCAGTTTAACAAGTACACACAGTGCACATGCTGTACATACACTCATTGACAGTACTGCACACACTATTGTAGCAGTGCTGAGAACACTATGTGGTCAACATTGATCCAGTGGTGGTCCTTTCTGTTCATGGGGTAGAGTGGGGTTTATGACAGTAACAGTGCAGTATGTGTTTCCGATAAAGTGACCAGTTGAGCTTCAGTGTCATATTAAAAGGACACTCAGTGCATGAATGTATAGACTGAACACTATATAGACAAAAGCTCATTTGCGGGGATTGAAAAGCGTTTATCTTGCTTTTGTTGGAGTAACTGTCTCTACTATACAGGTTTATCTTTTTACTCAATTTTAAAGCATTGCTGTGAGGATTTGATTGCATTCAGTGACAGGATTGATGTCAAGATGATCACCACCCACCTCATCCCAAACTCCCCAACTCATCTCAAAGTAATGAATGGATCACTGGAGTAATGAACGGAGTCCTATTCTATCTGCAGTTAGACAAGCTATGTGTGTGCATTTGCACATCTGTGTCAAAATGGGGGAAAGCCGCTTAATGTCTTCTTTAGAAAGGTTGGACACATAGTGTGCGTGTGTGTGTGTGTGTGTGTGTGTGTGTGTGTGTGTGTGTGTGTGTGTGTGTGTGTGTGTGAGACACTCTGTATTTGTGTTTGTGATTTATTCATCAGTTGCTGTCTGTACATCGGAAAAGCAGGCACACTTTGATCTTCTCCTGAAAGGTGCTGGTGGTGATAGTGTACAGGATGGGGTTCAGAGCACTGTTTATAGGCAAAATGAAGATCACCACCCATAGGATTATAGTACCTACAGACACACAGAGAGGGGAATAAACAGGAAGTCAGTGGTCAGGGAGAGTGTTTACAGTAAAACTCTATATATTTATTAGAATAATAAACCCAAATATACATAAAGTCAATGGTCAGTGAATGTTTACCTGAAAAACTAAAAAAAATAAACAAACAAAAACAAACAAATTTTGTGCATCACTTCTCAAAATATACCAAAGTAACACAATACAACGGTACACAGTGTTACTGAGTGGAGGCAGTAGCATTCTGTTTGCTCACAGGCTGATAAACCTCATGAAAACAATATACTATACTGACAGAAAAGAAATGTGACACAGGAGGCTGTAATGTTCTACGCTGTTGTAAAAATATTCCAAACACTCAAAACCTGCCTGATGACGGATATTAGTGTGTACACTACCAGTCAAATGGTTTAGAGCATCCGATATGGGTTCTGAAACTTAGCCGGTAGTGTACATATATTATGCAGTGGCATGTTGTTAATGAAGAAATGGATTTGTTTTACTGGTTTACAATCAACCACAACATTATGACCACCTCTTTGTTTCTACACTCACTCTTCATTTTTAGTTTCACTTACCACACAGGAGCACTTTGTAGTTCTATAATTAGACTGCTGTCCATTTGTTTCTCTGCATACCTTGTTAGTTTTCTTTCACCCTGTTCTTTAATGTTCAGGACCCCACAGGACCTAAACAGAGCAGGTATTATGTGGGTGGTGGGTCATTCTCAGCACTGCAGTGACACTGACACGGTAGTGCTGTGTCTGATCCACTTATGCCAGTGCACCACATACTAACACACCATCACCATGTCAGTGTCACTGCAGTGCTGAGAATAACCCACTACCCACATAACACATGCTCTGTGATGGACCTCTGGGGTCCTGACCATTGAAGAACTACAAAGAGAATAGAACTACAAAGTGCTCCTGTGTGGTAAGTGAAGCTGATATAAATGGACAGTGAGTGTAGAAACAAGGAGGTGGTCATAATGTTGTGGTTGATTATAAACCAGTAAAATTACAGACAACATGCCACGGAATAATATATGTACACTACCAGTCAAAAGTTTCAATACCAATACTGGGTGTTCTGAAACCTTTGACTGGAAGTGTAAACTTGACACACCCATTTTGACAGAAAGTGTGTTGTACTGTTAAGGAAAGAATATAATTAATTAATCAGACTCTGTATATGAAAATCAACAAACTGTGACTGGTTTAGCTTAATGGGATTGGCAGAAAAATGTACTGTACTTAATAATAATGGTCTCCCTCACCTTTGTAAGGTACTACTAACTGTAGGATGGCAATAAAGTGTTTGATTTAATAAGTATAGCGTTTCTATCCATAATTAATAACTGGTCTCGAGTTGCATTCTTAGCACTGAAGAAATGTAACGTACAGATTAAGAGAACTGTACATTTAGCTGGAACATACAAGAGACCTTTCAACATTAAAAGTTTTGTTCGCAATTTAAACACAAATGTGCATATAGATCCACTGTGCAATCTGTCATCCACATTGAACACATCCACACAGAGAAACACACACATACACACTAGGGGATTGAAATGGCAACCTTCCTGCCCAAAGGTTCTGAGTTACTTGAAGGAGGTGAATAGAGAGATGCAACGCATTTTCAAAACTCCCATTCCGCTTGAGTTTAAAGGAATGTATCTAGGGTACAAACCTCCACAACGTAAAGGAAGAGATGGATATCTGTGGAATGTTCTTTTGGCATCAGGGAAGAAAACAATAACGAAGAAATGGATGGTACAACATGAACCAACTATTAAAGACTGGAATGAGGTGACCATGTCTATTTATAGGATGGAAAAAATTACTTTCTCTGTGAATCTACAGATGGATATATTTGAGAAACACTGGGAAAAGTGGGAGAAATATCCAAGAAAACATGTATCTGTATTTTCTTGAAATACCTGAGGAACTACCCAAAATATGAACATATGAAAATGTAACCCTGTCTTGATTTCTTAAGCTAAGACACTGCTACACGCTAATGTTCTCTCTCTGTTTTTGTTTAGTTTGTTTTTAGTTCTAATTCCCTCTTTTATTGGAATATGTAAGTGTTATAAAAAACGAAAACACAAGAAGGAGACAGTACGAAACATTTGTTACTCTTTTGGTCTCTCATTTTTACTTATTGTTCTAAACTAAGGTTGATTGTATTGAGGCTCAAGAGTGATGACTGTGTGAGTTTTGTTTGAGAATAAAAAAAAAGAAATAAAAAAAAGAAATGGCAACCTTCCACTCAAAAGGCTGGTGCCCTAACCACCAGGCCACAGCTCCCCATAATCTGAAATTTGTTACACTTTTTGTCCATTTTTTGGATGTATCCTGATAATTCTCTAGCTCTCCAATCTGTCTGGTGTCTGGAGTTTATACTCAGCTCTTAGTTGGCAATATTAAATAATCAGGTAATGAAAAGGTCAAAAAAGGAGGAGACAAAGTGGGTTGGCCCAAGACACACAACACTACTTCAGCCAATCAGAATCAGGGAGGGTTATACTTGTGCAGAGGACTGTGGAAGGGGGCTGAGGGAACCAGACTGTTAATCTGGTGTTTGTTATGTGTTGAACAACATGTACACATACATGCAAAGAGAGATGGAAGAAAAACAGACAAAATAGACAGAGCCAACAAAATCTGTACAAAGAGGTCTTAGATCAGACAAGACAAGATTAATCACGTCTAGACTTTTGTAAGTCGCTCTGGATAAGGGCGTCTGCTAAATGCCATAAATGTAAATGTAAACACTGCTGAGACATTAGAAAGAAAGACATAAAAACAGTTGAGGATGTTGCTCTATTCCTGCTTGATAGGTGAGCAACACGAGCTTATTTTGCCTGTTGGACTCTAGTTTTATGGGGTTTTTTTTACTTTGCTATGTCTTGGATTTTTATTTATCACTTCACTTTTCTGTTTTTTTTCTACCCCCTCCTAATTTTGCCCTTATTATCCCACCTTGAAGAGTAACTGCACCCCACTAGTTTCAGCTAAGCCCCCCCTAGATCAACTTGGAAAAATACTAAAAATTGGGAGGTGCACTGTGGGAGACACACTACCATGATGTACAGGTTTAGAGGTTTAGAGATGGTGCAGAGGGGGGAGCCAGCTGGGCTGGGCTGCGTTGGGCTGATGTATTTTCATAGCTAATGTAATCTATCAGAGAATATGGAGGACAAAGAATCAATCTGCACTTTTGCAAATAGGAGATCTTACAAGGCTGAAGCAGTTCACTCCAAGGCAATGGTCTGTTAGAACCAACCTGGCCATCACTGTTAGAATCACTGTTTTCTGGTGCAACCCCAAGCTGTATCTGTTTGCACCGTGGGTTCAACCTGATCGTTATCACTGCTGCTAACCAGTGCACCCTCAAACAAGTCCCCTTTTTGCAAACAGCTGTATCTGCATCACTGCTAAAGACTGTAAAAAGTAAAAAGTAAATATTTATACATAATATTTCCTCAGAAATCATCTGGTTTAACCGTAACTCTTTCTCTCGCGTGCAAAATGATGACTTTATCAAGACAAACACAAACAAACATGAACAACCGTAGCACACTGACTGAACATTCTTTTTCATTTGTATTCTGCCTGTCGTTGTGCCATGGCCTTATGACTTGCCCCAGCTGAACTAGCAAACATACTGCCTAGACCTGAGACACAGGACTGCTTGTTGTGTTCCCCACAGGATATTTAAGGCTGCCCTACCGTCTGTACTGCAAATTACTCCTATTGTGAAGAAGACGGTACTCCCTGGTACCAAAATCCTCTTTACCTTCTTATCTTCCTGACCGTGGCATTGGTGGACACCATCTGGGGGAACATTGGTTGATTAATTTGCATTAGGTGACTTGTCATTGTTGTATTGTTTGGTGACCTGTCATTCAGAGTTGAAGCAGAGGGGCACTGTTGAGGTGGAACTGACCGATCTATAGTTTGGGAAGATGTTTTACATTTTTAAGAGGGCTGGAACATTTTATTCTTACCGAGCAAAGCTTTTATAAGTGTGAATGATGTGTCATCAAACAATAGTATAATGACAAGTTACTCACACCCATAGCAGAGTTGAACCTGAGGGGTACTGTTGAGGAGAAACTGACTGATATAAATTTTTGTTTTAAAAGTTTGGAAGGATGTATCAAAATGTTTAGAAGGGGGCATTTTATTGTTACAGAGCAAAACATTTCAGTTATGAATAAAAATAGGTTTCAGGGTGTAACTCTTTAAAGGTGTTATAAGACGCTGTTGTCTCTGCCTTGAAAAAAGCAAAGATGACTCATCTGAGTAGATGTGTTAAGAAGCCAGGTTTTCTCATTGGGCCAAAAATGCACATTATCATTTCACTTTCTATCTAACACTGTTATTCAATCTATGGATTCTCCTGCCTCCACTAAATCATATTTATTTGGCCCTGTCCCCAAATGACCACGGTCCCCATGACTGACTTTATATGAGCCTTGAGCACATCACTGACTGAATGGGAAAAATCTTTCTGCTATTAATTAAAGATCAACACAATGATGTGCAGCAGCCATGGTAAAGCAGTAAATAAGCTTTTTTTTCAAATCTTACTTATATCAACAAAACCATACTTATCCACACCTTCATTTTTAGCAGGGCTGATTACTGTAGAGGCCTTTTAAGTGGACTCCCAAAAAGGACATTCACACAGTTAGTTCTAAAATTTTAGGTGCTATTACTGGAATGTAAATAGACTTATGGTGGAAGATATATATCTGTTGCGGCAGTGTGAACTGAGCTGAACCCAGTCAGCAGCAATCATTAGGGATGGGTTTATTGCAATATTTGGAAGCAATATTCGTACCTTTTCATTGCCTTCTACAATACATGGAATAAGACATCCCCATCTCTACCCACCCCACCCCCCACCCCTCCACACAGACAGGTTCCTGGTCGGCATGGTGACTGGCATCATGTCAAGCGAAGATTACAGGATTCAATGCCAGAAGGATACTTAAGGCAAATTGCAGTTTGAATGACAGGTGAGCGACACAGTACACTTAGCTTCTCTTTGATAGATAGTCTACCTGTCTATCTGCATCAAGTGTGGTGTGTGTGTGTGTGTGTGTGTGTGTGTGTGTGTGTGTGTGTGTGTGTGTGTGTAAATGATGTCTTACTAAACCAATCATTTCTAAATATGCAGTTTCCATAGACAGCCTGTTTATATTCAACAACCGTGCTCTTGTCAAAGTGGTTCAGATACTTACATTTGACAATTCTTCATGCGTCCAACATGCTAACTTCAAGAATGGACAGTTTTTGTTGACTTACTGCCTCAAATATACTAGTGCGTCTCAAAAAAATTGGAATATTGTGAAAAGGTTCATTTGTGTTCATAATTTTATACAGAAAGTTAGTGCCAGATCTTATTTCTTCATTATATGTAAAGTGCATATGTGTCTTTTTTTTTTACTGTTGATCTGTGTGGCTTAATGGCTGTGATGTATCTGTCCTGTTTAACCCCCCTGTCTTCCTGTCTTGTCATCGTTCTTCTGTTATTTTTGTTTTGGTCTTGTGTCTCAGGTGTAACCCTACCCTACCCTACATCATTGTGGGCCAGGTGTGTGTATTTCTGTCCATGTATTTAAGTTCCTGGTTTTCAGTAAGTCTTTGTTACTCCTTGTGTTTGTTACTGCTTTTTTGTTTGTCAGTGTGTTTCTCTGCATTTGTTTTGGACTTCTGTCGGTTTACATTGTACGTGCTACCGTCAAGCCAAACACCCATGTGCCAGCTGCCTGTGCTCCAAAGTCTATGGTGGTGTAGTCTGCGGCATCTGTTCCAGTGACATTGACTGAGTCCCATGTCTGTAGCAGCTGCAGCGTCAGTCGGATGTGCTCCAGTGTCTGCAGTGCCACATGCAGTTCCAGTGTCCACGGCACCTGCCACGTTTGCTTCAACATCTGTGGCATCAGTCACAGCTCCAGTGTCACCAGCACCTGCTGCTTCAGCTCTAGTGTCCGTGGTGCCTGCTGCTTCAGCTCTAGTTTCTGAGGCACCCGCTGCATCAGCTTCAGTGTCACCTGCAGACTCTGCCACCAGTGTCCCAATGTTGGAGGCAGAATGTGTCGCCAGTGTTGTAGTGGCGTCAAGGTTGTTACAAAGTACAAATTGATACTGTCCGCATCTTTCTCAACGTCGACTGAAAGACAGTTTCTCCATGTGGACCTCCAGAACTCCAGGAACAGTTAATGGGACACTAGCCAGTTCTGGGGACCGTGTCCTTTTCTATACCCTTGTCTCAGTCTGGTTTTGTTTTTGTACCCGTATCTTTTCCTGTTTTGATTCCAATGTCTGTCCCGGTCGCTATTTTTACGTCCATTCCCATCAGTTTGTTTGTTCCCATTCCATTACCCAGTCCCATCATGTCCCCTGCCATGTCTCACGTTTCTCCTGTCCTGTCTCATGTTTCTCAAGTCCAGTCCCTTGCTGTGCCTAATGTTTCCCCTGTTCAGGCTCCTGTCATGTCCCCTGTTCCCCGGGTTTGATCCACTGTGTCTTCTGTTTCCCAGTTCCAGTCTCCTGTCTCCAATCTCCCATTTCCCAGGTCTTGTCTCATGTGTCTCCAGTCCTGTCCTGTCCCATTTGTCCCATGTTTCCCAGTCCTGGACCCCTGTCATGTCTTAAATTTCTCCCCGGTGTGTCCCAGGTGTGTGTATTTCTGTATTGTGTACTTGTATTTCTGTCCATGTACCGTATTCTCTGGACTATAAGGTGCTACATTTTTCTCCAAACTTTAAACCATGTGGCCTATAAAGAGGTGCGGCTTTTCTGTGGATTTTTCTTCACTCGCCAGGGGGCGCTTTAGCAGAAGCTCAACTCTGACACTGAAGAAGATGACTTCAGTGGTTTCAGTGCACAGGAGGACGATGAATAAACCAATCAATACAAAACGTTTCTGTTTTGTTTGATCAGCACCTTTATGCTACAGGCACCGTTCGGAAAAAAATCAGTTAATTTAATGTTCAGTTAACTACGTTATCAGTCCAGTAGATATCAGCTTTTAGCCTTTCCAGTTTTTTTTTTTTAACTGTACAGTTGAGGCTTACATTGAAGTGCACTTTATAGTCAGGAAAATATGGTTTTTAAGTTCCTGGTTTTCAGTCAGTCTTTGTTACTGATAATCCCTCAAATTAGAAAAAACACTTCAGCAACACTTCAGGGGGACAAGCATTCTCTTATAAAGCTCCCCAGTTCTGGAATAACCTTCCTGTTTGAGACTGACACTCACTCTGTCTTCAAATCTGGATTGAAAACATTTTCACACAGGCTTTTGGTTAAACCCTTCTTTACGCACTGTCCTTCTGCTGTTGCTCTGTATTACACTGATGACAGGTTTCTGTTCATTACTTCAGTTCCTACTAAAGCAAGGCTTTTCACCAGATTATCTATTACCTCTCTCTCTCTCTCTCTCTCTCTCTCTCTCTCTCTCACTCACTCACCCTCACCCCCATGTCCCGAGCTGCCCCTACTGCTTGGCTGATGTTGGTTCCTGTCCATTCATGGTTGGGTGCCTTTACCTGCTCTGACCCTCCCTAATATTTGCTTAAACCTTCCAAACCCTTGGCTTTTTCCTTTCCTCTGTTTTCGTTCTATCTCTTTCCCATGTATTGAGATGCCCTGTCCTGACTGATCTACCCTGATTTCACCCAATCTGGCTCCCCAGTACCCCACTGCCCTCTGATGCTGTCCTATGCATTGGCTCACTCATACCACATTAGACACTGACACTTGTATCCTACACTCACTTGCTTTCTCTCATAATTCATTCTTGCCCATACATAGCATGCTCATTCTATTAACTATAGTTCTTTATTATTTTACTCCTTTTTGTGTTTTGTCTGTGCTAGACGGTGTGGACCAGAGGAGGATGGGTTCCCCTTTCGAGCCTGGGTTCCTCTCAAGGTTTCTTCCTCCTAGCCTGAGGGAGTTTTTCCTTGCCACCGTCACTCACTGTCTCGCTCAACTTTGGACCTGTAAAGCTGCTTTGTGACAATGCCTTCATTGTGAATAGAGCTATATAAATAAACAGCGCTTTGACTGATTGGCTGAAACACATAAATGAGCATCAGGTATCATTGTAATGGAGAAATTGGGTGGATGTGAAAAGAGCTCCAATAAAACACTGCAGAATAATCAGCAGCAACTCAACACACATTAAGGAACAATAACTGGGCTTGACATTGTCTGCTGTCACCTGTCTGCTGTCACCTGATTCCAAAATTCCAAAATGCTGCCAAAATGTCACAATATCTGTCTGATTTTATAATACAGGGGTTTGTGGGTCATGTGCTGCAAGTCAGAGGCTGCTGAACTGGAATAACAGATAGTATAGTGCACAGCTGCAGAGCTACCCCACACCTGTTCACATTCACACTTTAATCTCCATAATAACATAACCAGCAGGGGAGTATTTCATTAATGGAGCTTTGTCTGAGACCTCCCCGTCAATGTTGAACTGCATGCTCCAGGTTTTATTAGCACAGATTAGCAAAGCCCATCTTCTACATCACTTTTTAAATGAATCTGTGCAATCGCAAGCTTTATTAACGGAAACTAGAAAAAGGCCAGATGAACTAAATTAAGGTAAGACTTTAAACTACAAATATATGACATAAAAAAATGAACAAATAAATCAAAATATGCTGTGATTAATCGTGATTGTTTACAGACTGAAGCCCCCTTTCACCCTGTTCTTAAATAGTCAGGACCCCACAGGACCACAACAGAGCAGGTATTATATGGGTGGTGGGTTATTCACAGTATTGCAGTGACACTGACATGATGGTGGTGTGTTGGTGTGCATTGCGTTGGTATGAGTAGATCTGACACAGCAGTCCTGCTGGAGTGTTTATCAGAATCAGAATCAGAATTACTGTATTAATCCCAGAGGAAAATTCAATGATAAAAATAATAATAAAAATATCAATCAGAGTAATAAAAACAATTTGAATCAACAGAATAAATATATACATGTTAAAATACCAATGGTTATGATAATAAATCAGTTCATCTGTACCTTCAGAGTTATTGCACAGTTAAGTAAAATGAACAAATTGCACAAATGAAACATAGTGGTTCATAGTGGTCACCCATTAAGCGAGGAGTTATGGAGTTGGATGGCCACAGGTAGGTATGACCTCATTTTGTGCATTTTGGTGGGATGTGTCTTGCTCTGAATATGCTCCTGTGTCTCATCACTGTTTGGTAGAGTGGGTGAGAGTCATTGTCCATAATGGCCTGCAGTTTAGACAGCCTCCTCCTCTCTGACACTGCCATCCAGCTCAACTCCCACAACATCACCAGCCTTACGGATCAGTTTGTTGAGTCTGTCGGCATCAGCTGCCCTCAGCCTGCTGCAGCATGTGACAGCATAGAGGATAGCACGTGCAACCACAGACTCATAGAATATCCCGAGCATCGTCCGGCAGATGTCGAAGAAGCTCAGGTGCCCCAGAAAATAGAGAAAAGGGCATCTGTGTTCTTGGCTCAGTCCAGATTATTGTTAAACACTGTGTCCCCTCAGTGTCCAATCTTGCAAATGGAAAGTTAGAGACAGAAATTCATTTATTGCTGCACAGTTTGTGCTGGTCATCTTCATCAGGGCTCATAGGATGCTGTCGGATATCAGTCCAGCTGTGACACTGAGGGGTTTAAACACTCCAGCATCACTGCTGTGTCTGAACCACATGTACCAGTGCAACATACACTAACACACCACCACCATGTCAGTGTCACTGTAGGACTGGGCAATGCTCAGTGACAGACTGTCCAGTGAAAGGCTGCTCCTTCCCAAGTGCAGGAGCAATAGACTTAAAAACTCTTTTTGTCCCTCATGCCATTAGACTGTACAGCTCCTTTCTGGGAGGGAGGAGGAATACCAGGAGGACAGAGGATGGGAAGGAGCAGTAATCAGTAACCTGGCCACCACAACACAACCGGATTCATATTCTCTCTCTATATTATTATATTATTATTTGATATTATTATTACTTTCTTCTCTGTTTATACTGTAATGCTGCTGCTGCTGCTGGAATTTTAATTTCCCTGAGGGAACCCTGCCAAAGGGATCAATAAAGTTCTATTTATCTATCTGTCTATGACTAAGAAACTCATAGCTTGATATTCTTAAGAGAAATAGCGATGTATGATATGATCACCAATGTACAATGTTAATTTATCAGCATACTGTACTCATCGTGACATATCCATGGCTTAATTTACACAAGACTATACTCTGTAGAGTGTCATTCCCCCAGAAACAAAACCATTTTCAGACAAAGGGCCCACTTCGTTATTAAATAGTACACCAAAAATAACTTGCATAACAGATGTAATATTAAGATATGACCATTTTTAATTTTTTTAAATAGCTATAATAATATTAAATAGCTATAATATCATTATGATACATAGCCCTATGTCAATGCAGTGCTGAGAATGACCTACCACCAAAAAAATACCGGCTCTGTGGTGGTCCTGTGGGGTCCTGACTACTGAAGAACAGGGTGCAAGGAGACTACAAACATAGGCAGAGAAACAGATGGACTACAGTCTGTAATAATAGAACTATAAAGTTCTCCTGTGTGCTAAGAGGAGTTTATTAAAATGTGTCTGAAGTGTATCAACAAGGAGGTAATCATAATATTGTGACTTGAATGAGTATTTATATTATATATGACAATCATTTCAATCATTTTATTGCACTTATCAATTCAAATTTAATTATATTAATAGTGACTAATCATGATTAATCACATATTAAACCGATTGTTTATTGTTAAACTTTATTTTTATAGTATCTCAGTGTAATGTTTCACACTCACCAGCAATTTGGACTCGGAGTAGGGAGAGAATTTTAAGAAGGAAGATTGGTATCCAGCACATGGCCCCAGTGAAGACGATAAAGAAGAAACGCTTGGCGATGGAGACCTCGTGGTCAAATGCCATTTGCCTGGCTGATTTGGCTGTTTTCTGTACAGAATAAAACATGCTGGAGTAGGAGAAAACTATCAGCACAAAGGCAAAGAGATTCAGACCTAAGGAGAAAGAAAAAAGATAATGAAACCAACAGGAAACCCAATCGTTAAGTGTATAGTTCAATGGAAAAGCAGAAATACTCAGTTTTGATCTGTCATGGCATGTGGTAATATTTCCTATGAATCCAGTAATCATAGGGTGTTTTATGAATGCAATTCTAATGCTTCATATGGCATCCATAATACCTAAAAATGACTGTCATAAACCTGAATAATTACTCATAAGTACTTATAGCAACGTACACTGCACTTCATAAAGTATGAGTGTGTCACTTTATAAAGACGGTACATAAGAACATCATACATACTAATGCTGTCATGCATTATAGAGGTATAAAGGTTTAGTATACTCCACATGTTACAAGGGTTACATTATAACATACACACAGATGTGATTCCATCATACAGATGTTATAAGTCCATTACACATAAAAAGCATTATGTGAAGTCATTACTAGCTTTAACTGAAGTGAGTTTTAAGATGTAAAGGACATTGTATTGTATATATATAATGCTTTACAGAGCATTATAAGAGTTCACTGGCTTTAAGTGGTGTGTTTTAATAAGGCCCTTATATTTGAAAGTTGATCAAATACAAAAATCGTATGATAACCAACATTTTCACATACGTTTTATGCAAAATACAGTAGGTATTTCTTACTTGAACAACATATTCAATGAAACAATATAACTATTACCATAATTATGTGATGATAAAAATGAGGATAGGAAAGGAGAAAAGAACACTTTACAGCACAGAATTAATGCTTTTTCTCTCTTGCCATGAGCAAAGTGCACCATTTTTAGCTTAACTGGATGCTTTGTGGTTGTTCACCAGTTCTAACAACCTGCTTTACATATTTAACACACTCACTGACGCTTGGAATCTTCACAAATCCCACATCTGTGTCACAGTAGTGAAATATACCCCAACTAAACAATTACATACAAAAGAAGCAAAAAAGCTTCCCTCTGTCGATTCTACCGCAAACTGACCTACAGTAATCCCGTTAATCTCTGAGTATTTAATAAGCTTCCAAGCTCACATCATAGAAGAGATTCACATCAAGAAGATCTGAAGAAGATCAGGTCTGAGGTTCACCGATAGAGAACTCCTACTTCTAAAGTTTAACAGGTTGATCTGTTCACTTTTAAGACACTCCTGTCTATAGACCAGTGTGTTTCAAAAAATGTAAATATCGTTAAAAGGCTCATTTGCGATCACAATTTCATTCAAAAAGGTAAACTGTCATATCTCATATACATTATATGTAAAGTGACATTTCAATCCTGTCAGTGAGGCTTATGAAATCCAAAATACTCTTCAAATATTATATTTTTTTGTTTATATTTGTTTCTAAAAAAAGATTGAAATATATCAATTTAAATGTAATGAATTTAAAATATACAACAGTTACATTTTTGAAGTATATAATCAAAAATCTTTTTTCACAGTATTCACATTTTATGCGATGCACTATTATATATCATCAGAATCAGAAATGAGTATATTACACATTTGGTGAGAGCACACATGTATGACAGCACACAGACTATTAACAAGTATTACACCCAGATAAGAAGTATAATAAAATACAATAAATATAAAAATAGAAATAGAATAGTATAGAGCTGGTAGTGGAAGTGGAAGTATTCTACAGAGCTAATATATACATAATGGTACAGTGCAAATGAGCAATGTAGAGAGAGTCAGTGCAGTGAATGAGATCAGAAAACTGTTCTTGAAGGATAGTTGAAGTACAGTTCAGGTGCAATGTGACCATTGTGGTGAGCCCTGTGATTGGCGATAGCTACAACTCATGGGAAGAAGCTGTTGGGATGTGTTGTTGTGCTAGTTTTGATGGTCCTGGTCCTGTGTCTGGATGAGGTGATATCCAAGATGAGAGGGGTCAGCTGTAATTTTGCCAGCACACTTCCTGACCCTGCTTGTATAGATTTCCTGAAGCATTGGCAGATTACAACCAAACTAGATGGTAATGGTTGATGTGAGGATGCTGTGTAGAACTGGATCATCTTTGGAAGGTTGAATTTCTTCAGCTGTCTCAGGAAGAACATTCTTTGCTGGAGACTGTTCATGCGGGTCCCTGGATATGGTACAACCTTGTGGTTCTCCAGTACTGAGGGTCTGGCGGTCTGTTTTCCTTGCCACACCTGCTGTCTCCTGTCTATCAGAAAATACGCAATTCACAGACAGTTGGACGCCCAGGAGCTGCGGCATTACCATGATAAATGCCAAGCTGAAGTCCACACACAGAACCCTAGCATAGGTTCCATGAGTGTTGATATGCTAAAGCATGAAGTACAGAGCCTGGGTGGCTGCATTTTGACAGACCTGTTAGTTTCTAGCAGAGGGTCTGTTATGGCCTTCAGGTGGGTTAGGACCAGCTGTTCGAAGACCTTCATGACTTCAGAGGTCAGAGCTATTGGTCTGTAGTCATTAAATCCAGACATTTTGGTTTTCTTGGGGACTGGAATGAAGGCAAATTTTTCCGAAACACGTTGGAACAGAGCAGTGTTCCCATGATCTGTTGAAGATTTTCGTGAAGACTGGTGTTTGTTGGTCACTGCAGTGTTTTAGGGTGGATGGAGAGATGGAGTCATGTCCTAGAGCTTTCCTCTCTTTCTGTCTGCTGAAGAGCCTATGAACATCCAGCATATCATTTTCTCTGTGTACTCATCTTGTCCATCTGCCATCTCTTCAAACACAGTCCAATTTGTGGATTCAAAGCAGCTATATAGCTTTTCAATGATACACTGGTCCACCTCTTCACTGTTGTAATAACAGGCTTGTTGGTTTTGAGTTTGCTCTATGTTGGGATCAGATGAGCATGGCGAGTGTCTGAGATCTGTGCATGTGATGGAGTGATTGGTGTCTTTAATAGTGGTGTAACAGTAACCCAGCTGTCTGTATTTGTCTATTACCTTGGTGATGTCTACACTGTTAAAGTCCCCCAGAATGATGAGCTATGAGTCTGGGTTCTCTCTCTCTCTACTTTCATTTTCTGATCGGCCAGCTCTTTCTACATATTAGTAAGTAATCCTGGGTAAGTAGTATGTTGGTTATCCAATATTCCACAAGTAAAGAAAGATGATAACTTGTAATACATAAAGTACATACATAAAGTAAAATACTGAAGCTGTGTTATGGAATATTACAACACTAGTAAGTACAATGTTCTTATGAATAGATTCATTCATTCATTTTCCGAACCACTTATTCCTGAATAGGGTCACAGGTGAGCCAGCAACTCTGAGCGCAAGGGCGGGAAACAACCCTAGACAGGGCACTAATCCATCGTAGGGCGCACACATTCACACACTAAGGGCCACTTTAGAGTCACCAATTCACCTACCATGCATGTCTTTGGACTGTGGAAACCCGGAGGAAACCCACGCGAACACGGGGAGAACATGCAAACTCCACACAGAAACTTCCCAGGTCGCCCCACCCAGGAATCGGACCCAGGTCCTTCTTGCTATGAGGCAACAGCGCTAGCCACTGCGCCACCGTGCCGCCCCTTATGAATAGATGTATAATATATTATAAAACCTGTCTTTATAAAGTCACACTAATACAATATAAAGTTTTATTTATTTATTTATTTAAGCCTGTATAATTATAAGAAATTATACAGGTTTATGACAGTCATTTTAAGGTATTATGGATGACATATAATGTGTTACAAATGCGTTTATTATGCATTATAACTACTGGATTTATTAGTTTCCCAAATGTTGTTTATTTACAGACTTGAGCTTAAGTATGGACAAAATTCAAGCTGCTTCTTTTCCACATATGTTTATAGATACGAGTATGTTTAGCAATATGACAAACCATGTAAGCGTTAAATTATTGTATGATATTTCTGGCTCAGCTTTCATTACTTAGCTGTGTTGGCCTTGTAGCTGCAGCAGAGAAGTATTTGAAAGCAAACATGTCTTGACTGCATTTTGGTGAACAAAACTAAATGTCAGATTGTAGTAAAGCCTTTTTCTCTGCTGAGGCTGTTGATTGCCTTCTCTCTGTGGGGTTACAGGTAAAGTAGGGCTGTAATTGGCAGTTTGTTTGTTTGATAATGGGCTCGGGTCTCTCCATCAGAAAAATTAAGAGCTTTCTGATACTCTGCAGGGTTTCATGAAAATAAAAGGCAAGTATAGTAGGAGTATAAGACTCTTGCATGCCAAGGTGATGACTCATACTACACTGTCAAATCTAGTTTTTAATCCTGGGATAGAAGAATGCTGTTTAATACATACATTATGATATTAGTTTTAGACCTTGGACAACTCACTGTAACATTAAACATTGCTGGGATATGGTGGAATGATGGTTTCACTGGAAATCTCTGAGATGAGTAGCGAGGATGGAGCTCCACTAAAAATCTATGGGATGAGCTGCACCGGCATTGTTTAAGATCAACAAACAAAAAGGTCAATATCAATGATGACCTCACTCCTGTTCTTCAATATTTCCCATCTCAGCGAGTGGAGTAGAAGAGCTCTCCCAGAAGAGTTTAGAGGCCATTATTGATTTAAAGGGTCACAATCTGCCATAAAATATATTTTCTTTTTGTAAAACATCTACATTCAGTCTACTGTTTATATCTACAACTTTGCCCACCCCTACCAATTTATTTAAATACACACCAACTTACAATCAGCTTTTATAATTAAACAGATAAACCATTTACTAAACCATTTCACACAAATCCTAAAAGTAGGTACGGAGAACCAAGTCAAATAAATGAGACAAAAAATATCACACTAGATCATTTATTTACTGGCAAAAATGATCCAATATTGCACATCTGTGAGCGGCAGAGGTATGTGCTCCTTTAGGATTAGCAGATAATTTGAAGGGGAAATTCAAGTCAGGTGTTTTCAATCAATTGCAGACAAGAAGATGTGCTTTGGGGCCCTGTTTCATTTAAAGTACAGGGATCTATCAAATCTGATCTTCACAACAAGCATTTGTAGAAGTGCATTATGGCATGAAAGGAATTTAGTTGTCCTTATCGACTTTTACGTCTGAAGATCTGATGAGGATTTTGTAAATTCATGCAGAAATACAGAAGGTTCTAAAGGCTTAGCAAACCTTCAAGATAAAGTAATGCAGATAAATTATAAAACAAGCAGGAGACAGGCAGTGTCGCTTACCCAGGAATATCCCTGTAGAGTAGCACTGTGCTCCAGGTTTTTCTGCCTGGTCTGAATGAAGGGGGAAACACACACCATTCCGGCCGTAGAAGTTTCCAAATGTATGCTTGTCACAGAAGGGAACAAGGGCCAGGATGAAGCCCAGGGCCCAAATAGAGGTCAGCCAACAAAGTGTACGCTTTCGGCCAGGCCGGTAGTGCTGGAAGGGGAATACGATACACAGGTACTTCTCTAGTGTCATGTAGGTCAGCATCATCACTGAAACCTCAGTGGACAGCATAGCCAGAGAGCCAATCAGCTGGCAGGACAGGCTTTCCATCCAAATCTGAGCATGGCGGTTGTACTCTCCGTAGTACTTCACATCAAAGGCACCAATGAAGAAGAGGTACACGCCCATCAAACAGTCTGCGCCTGTCAGAGGAAACAACACAGATCCACACGTGTCATTAGGTCTTCATGTCTGAACCACTTAGACTGAACCAAGTAGTCTGAACAAATTAGATAAATGTTACATAATAATAGTTAGGACAAGGTCAGTCAAACTGATACAATGCTTGTATTTGTCAATGTGCATATTTATCTCACCTCTTTCTGCTGGGCCCCTAGTATGTATTTGGTATGTTCACTTTAACACTGTTAACACTCTCTGTATGTGAAATGTATCAGCTGTTAGTGAGCATGAGGTTGAGGGAATCAGATGGTTCTTAAAAAAACAGGGTTGATTTAAGTTGCCAGTCCAGCCTTGGGTGCAGGTGCTGTAATTTAGGACTTCATTACCCATGTGTGTGAGTGAATATACCACATGCTCATTTACATATATTCAGCACGGAAATAGAACAGCACTAAATTATTAGCATTCCCTTCACCTTTCATGTATTATTACATAAAAAGATGGCATGAATGGTAGTTTACAATGGAAATAAAAATGGAGCATTTTTTATTTATTCTTTATTTTACAAATTAACCTTTAGAACTCTAGGCCAAATTTGTTTTCATAATTTGATGTACTGTTATTCGCCATAAAATTAGAAATACAATTATAGGAGGCAACCACACATATTTTACACATACAGCAGATATTTTTATTTTCTGGAGATCATAGTCTACTCAGACGTGTCTTCATTTGATATGTAAAAATGAAGAGAATTTAAATATTTGTATAAATTTGACCATGTTTTAATCAAAAATGTATTTGTCTAGAATTTAATTTTATTTCTTTTTTCATTATAAGAATGAATCCTGTTGGAAATGAGTCTTTGACCTGAAAATGGGAGAATTTGTATAAGTTTGTAATGATTAGATGCATGTATCAGTAGTATCCCTTCTATCCCTTTTATTCTGAAATTTGAAGTGTGAGCAAAGAAAGAGAGCAAACTCTCTCATTTTCATTTTCTCATTTTCCTCTATAACCCAATATCAGTAATGCCATTAGCCCCACCTCTTCTCACTGATAAGTTGGAGTGGACAGAGCAGTACACGTGCACTGTAATGCTCCTTTGGCATTTAAAAGAAATGAATTTAGCTGTTTTCTGAGCTTGATTCCTCACTCATAATTCATCACACAAAGTCGTGTAGTTTATTATATGTGTATCGTGTCTGCAGGTGACTCTAATCCTGAGATATAAAGCTTCGAAAACCAGCATCTAACTGCAAACAAAGTGCAGATTTCAGGTTGTAAGAGTTAAATCAGCAACTTGCTTCATCAGGTAACTGGCAGACTGAATGTTTTTTCACACCTTGATTTTTTTCAGATGCCAATAAATGTATTTATTGGTTCACCAAACATGTTTTTTCAGACAACACTATTATTCTCCCTCTGTTTGATTTATGAGAGTTGACATTAACTCTCCAATTATTTGGTGTCTCAGGCGTTGGCAGGGTGACAACCAAATGATGACTCTCCTAGAAAAAATGTCAAAAAACATTAGTTCTGATGGGTGGCATGTGGTGCTGCATCCTCTAAAGCAGCTCAAATGGTGAATCCCACAAAAATTCAGCTCCTGAGTGAGTGGGTTTAACATTTTGTCAAAGACACACTCCAATAAAAGTTCTAATCCAGTTCACCCAAAATGTTTAAGCTGCTCAACAGACTGTTTGCTCATTTGAATTGTATACAAGTCTTCAAACTTCAAACAAGTGCTCTATTCCCAGCAATGGACCACTGACCTGTGTACATGAGCAGACAGTCCAATCAAACCAATCAGAATGTCCCCTACAGATTGGACAGGACTTCATTCTAGAGGCTTTATATGTGGATACATTGCATGAAAGGTGTGCAATTCAATTTGAGATTATAATTGTTTTATACCTGCTATTGAAAACTGTCTGAACGTCTAGCTTGCTTATATGGCAATTTATTTCCTACCCATGACTTCAAACATGAAACAAGAACAAACACCCACACAAGCAATGACAACAGCCAGTGAACAGCAAGAGTCCTCAAGTCATGAAAGGTACAAATAATTTGGGGAGCATTTTTGTTGGTTCAGTAACAGGCTGAAGTTGTGTTGCATGCAATCCCAAAATCTGTAACTGAATTGCACACATTTCATGAAATGCATACACAGATAAAGCTCTGAGGAAAAGACACATGTTTTGAAAGCTCCGCCTACTGGTTATTTTAATGAGTTATTCTCTGTCCAAACTGCATTGGTTCTAACTCAGAGGTAGTGCTGCCTTCAGAGCTGTTTTGAGCTGTAATTCTGCAACAAGCTCGGGTCAGGGTGAACATTGCAACTGAAAATTAGAAGAACCTTACTTTCTTGAGAACATCAATACAGGCTGGATTTGGATGAGTCTCAATTGGATTAAACACAGCTATACCACAGATCATTCTGCTGCCCTAACAGGATTAAAAATAACTGGAACCTACATGGATTTCAAACTGACAATCATGCTTGGTAGATGCCTGGACCATGCGGCTGCCACATTAGTTCAAAATTGTTGGTTCATACCATTTTGTGTATTAAAAAGGAGAAGAAAACTTAGTCAATTAGACTATATTGAACATTACTCACAGCAGAGTGATTTAATGGCCATTGTGTGGTGCTGGTTTTCGGAGACAATGCAGGAGCGCAGGCAGATCACAAAGATGTTACCAAAGCAGATGATGAAAGCCACGACCCAAACAAACACCCGCAGAATGATGTTGGCGAGTAGGTTCTCAAAGGAGGAGATGCCATCAGTGTTGGGCTTGCAGCTCCGGACATTCGGGGAGTAGCCACAGTACTCAAAACGCTTAAAATAACTGAAAGGAATACATAGAATTTAATCAATGTTCGTTTACTGAACGAACTACTGAATTTTACCTTATTAAGAAAAAACGTAATGTATAAACATTATGACACCTTTGATATTATTGTGGTATAATGAAAAACATGTATCTCCAAAACAGTGATTTTACAGTAGAAGGCAAAAATGTTCTTAAATTAACTTAACTCTTAATTCAATTAATTCTTAAGTAATGGTAATTTTAGAGCATATCTATTCATCTATTCATCCAGAATTTACAAAGTGTACAGAGCAACTATAGGATTCAAAACATGAAGAAAACAGGTACAACACGTGGTTTTCATAGGGGAGCAGAATCTTGCAGAAAATGTAATGAAAATGTTATTTGAACATGTGTATGCAAACTTCTGTGTAGGAGTTCAAGTAAGACATGATTCCAGAGGGTTCCAGAGGGATGGGACATTCCATTTCCAAAGTTGTGCAGCCATTTGTTGATGTTGTGTACTGGGAAAGGAAAAAAATCACAGAAAAAATTCTGGATAACTTGTGCCTCATAGCACAGTGTATGATCCTGCTGTAATATCCCATCATTGTGGGACAATGACAACTGTGGTTCATGGTTTCATGGGGTCTGCGCAAAACTATCTGAAACAATTGTTAGCTGACTGACTGGACCATGCCACATGTTGCCAGTCCTTGTGGGTCCAGTTAGCAACTTCACAAACCTAGGTGTGGCAGGATGTCTAGTCTTGTGTCACTCAGAGACAACAGAAGCACTCTGGTGGGTCTTCTGCTTCCATATCCAATTTCTGTCTGATGTGCTTGACTGTTAATATGGACAGTTCTGGTCACATACTGCAATTTATGACCATTAAGTATCTGAAGATGGCCACTGCTTGTCCACTGTGCGTTGTAATACCTTCTATGACATATTTCTGGTACACATGTAGCACTCTGGATTAAGGAATGTTAAATGGCTGGAAATGGAATGTCCCATCCACCTGGCACCCACTATCACTAATCACGTTGGTGTCATCAGTACGACAAGACCTTGTGTCATTGTTCATGAACAAGATGGTCAAAATGCTTAGTCATATTGTTCATGTATCAATATTCACTCCTGGGCCAAACAAAATGCTCCCAAAAATGAACATGAATTAGGAAACAGGCGGATGAGTGGTGTATGGGACGTTACAGTGCAATATTTCTAAGTAATAATGTTTTATTTCTAAAACATTCCTGTTTGTGGGGCCACAGATTCTCATCCCCATCACAATGGATATCGCAAATGTCAGGCATGGGCCAGAGGGATATAATGCCCCCCTAGCACTCAGCTGGAGAGAAGTGGAACTGTGTTATCTGGAATGATGGTGTCTCATCCAATACGTTTGGCATGGGTTAGACAGTCGGGAATGAGGTTGAATGGTAATCATCCAACATCCTGGTCTCACTGGCACTTGGCACTGAATGCAATCAAAGTCACACAGCAATGCTCTGAAAAGTCTTCCTGTAGAAACAGTTATACCAACTAAAGCAAGATGCTATTACTGTTTGGTCGGACCCTCTCACTGCAACCCTTGTTGTTGTTCCATTGTCACAAACTAGAACACTGTGTTTGTGCTCTATCTACAGTACATGTACTCACTAACTGAAGGCGGATGAGATATTTTAGAGAATTAGTTGCTGATCTAAATCTGCCCCTCCTCATTGAAAGTCGTGATTTGAGTGATTACGTGATTCACCTCAGAGCAAATCATCAGTTCAGTAGAGATTCACCAAAACAGTCTAATAGTCGAACAGTTCTGATAACTGATTCAGCACATTTGAATGACAAGGCTTATTGACATCGCAATGAAAGAATGCCTAGATATGTTTTGGGGGGGGTTCTGACAATTCAGCAGAGTGAATTATAGCACATTTTGATTAAAAGGACAAAAGTGATTGAAAATGCAGAAAACAGCAGACAAGTGTAGAAGATCATTTGCATCTGATCTGAGAAATGCACCGAAGCAACTGAGATAAACTGTAAAAAATTGTGTGAACAGCCTACAAAAGATCAGATTTGGAATTTAGCCACTTTTCCTGCTGTGGGAATATAACCTCAGTATGGTCTAATGAATGAAAATGACCAAGGCTGCAGTTTTTCTACTGAATTTATCAGTTTGAACAGTTACACAGAGTTGCACATTTCTGCATGTGGGAGACCACATGACACCACAGGATATTGGTCACAATTCCCACTCATGCTTTTACAGTGTGTACTGTAATTTACTGGCAGGCCATCTTACATCAGTTATGGCTGTTCTTCAATTGTGAGAAATGGAAACACTGTGTTCTGCCTGTAAAAACTGCAAATTGAAGGGTGATAACATGCAGCTCTGAGCTATCTTACAGACTTGGTTGATTAGGTGTTCCTCTAAAGCTGCCCTTTATCAGTGAAAGCCATGATCTGAATGTGAATTGAAGTGACTGATCTGAGAGATGATTTACCCAAAAAGTTAATTCTGGCAAATGTTGTGACACCTGGTTTGGAACTGGTGAATATAATGACTTACACAGTGAAATAATGCCTAGGTGTCTTGGTACAGATGTTTAAAATATACATACAGTTACATATAAAATGTATAAAATACATTTTAACCGACACAATGAAAGTGATTGCAGGAAACAGCAGACAAGTGCAGAAAATCATTTGCATGGTTCTAACAAAGCATTTATGATTTGTACAAATTAAATGGGAAATGGCTTTTATGGGGGGAGGAAGTGAATAGATGTTGTGGAGGTTGGACACAGAGTTTTAAGAAAGTCAATTCTGATCTGAGAAATGCACTAAACTGTACGAAACTGGAGCTGGCAAGGTCAAGATGAGAGGGAGGACTAGAGAAATGCTTACAAGTTGACATCAAATCTCAATGTGATGTCCAGGAACCTGCTTAAAAATTTAGCTGGCTCAAGAGGGTGAAGGACCATTCCACTGTGCAGGGCTACACGTGCAATGATCAGTCATAAGAGCAAGCTCATCACAAAACTAATCTGAACTAATATGAAAAATAAGAAAAAAGAAAAAAAAACACACTACAAACTAACAATGTATGATACAGAAAGCGTGAAGTAGGCCGATGAGCCCACAATCAATAAATAATAATAAATAATAATAATAAATAAACAATAAAAGCATGGTGTAGACTGGATTCCACAAAGTACTAGATACCTCACATACAGTGCATCCACAAAGTATTCACAGTGCTTCACTTTTTGCACATTTTATGTTAGACCCTTACTCCAAAATGGATTACATTCATTTTGTAAGAATTCTGTATGTGAGAAAAGTCTGTTTGAAATTTTTGCACATTTATTAAACATAAAAACACAAAAATATAACATTTACATACGTGTTCACAAAATTAAGCTCAGGTTCATCTTGTTTCCACTGACATCCTTCAGATGTTTCTACTGTTTGATTGGAGAACACCTGTGGTTAATTCAGTTAATTGGACATTTTTTGGAAAGGGACATACTTCCTTATACAGGGTCCCATAGTAGACAGTGCATGTCAGAGCACAAACCAAGCCATGAAGCCAAAGGAATTGTCTTGGAATCTTCCAAGACAGGATTGTATCAAGACACAAAAAAAGGTTTGCTGTGCTGAAGGTCCCAATGAGCACAGTGGCCTCCATCATCCATAAATGGAAGACATTTGGAACCATCAGGACTCTTTCTAGAACTGGCCACCTGGTCAAACTGAGTGGTCATGATAGGAGGTGACCAAAAACCTAGTGGTTACTCTGACAGAACCCTAACATTGCTCTTTGGAAAGAGGAGAACCTTACAGAAGGACAACCATTTCTGCTACACTCCACTAATCAGGCATGTATGGTAGAGTGGCCATATGGAAGGCACTCTTCAGTAAAAGAATTTTAGAAAATTTTAATTCAAAACTTTATATATTCAAATTAGAATTATAGGTGTGTCAAGTTTGCAGCATCATACTCAAAAAGACTTGAGGCTGCAATTGCTACCAAATGTGCTTCATCAAAGTATTGAGCAAAAGCTGTGAATACTTATGTATGTAATATTTTTGTGTTTTATAAATTTGCAAAGATTCCAAGCAAACTTTTCGCACTTTGTCATCACGGGGTATTGTTTGTAGAATTTTGAGGGAAAAAATTAATTGAATCCACTTTAAAATTAGGCTGTAAGAAATGTAAATATTGGAAATTGAAAGTTGTAACAAAATGTGCAAATAGTGAAGCACTGTGAATACTTTCGAGATGCACTGTACCTCATATTGCCATGGACTACCCAAAGAGACACAAACTGAAATTTTTGGAATGGTTTGTTCTCTTTTTTGTTCACACGCTATTAGAATTTTAGAATAAAAGTCCTGAGAAGGGATAATATTGATATATGCATAAATAAACAAAATAATAGGACATTCAGGTTTATATTTTATTTGGACCACTGTCAAGTATTTTGAAGAAATTGTATTGTACTATATCATTTTAAATATATTTACAATAATTATTGTAGGACAATTCTGAGCAGTCTAGGGTCTCCTGAAAATAACAATATCTGTAATGTGTGGCTGTCTCTTATAAATACTTTTCTAATTTTTTGACAAATTAAATTTCAAACTACAAAAACATCCCACAAAACTGCCCTACAGTTCTAAAGGTTAAACAAGCTGTGCATAATGTCAAGCCAAAAGTATCTTAAAACTAAAGGCCTGCAAAGAAGGAAAAAATAGGGAAAAAAACAAAGTAAAAAAAACTCCAAACTTCAGAATAACAGTAAATAATAAATTCATATACATGTTCAAAAAGCATTTTGTAATATGTTAAATCCAGTACTGAAGAGTGTGGTACAGGAATGATAAAGAAAAAGATCTAATGAGGGTTGAATTTGAGCTTTTGTAGCTGATACAGGAATGACCCCCCTCTTCTCTGTCTGGTTCTTCGTTCCAGAAGAAATATGTAGACATTTTATCATCTCAGATAATGGTAGGCGAGATGTTCTGTCTATGTGTAGACGATTTGATTTAAAAATCTCTCTGAAGACTGATGACCTTTTCTTTTTGGTTTCACTTCATTTTTCTGTGCAGGTGAACTTTTCAGCTCTGCCACCATTAAATCTGACAGAGACTGTGAGACTGGGAGACAGATGGAGAGGAAGACAAGCAGAGTGAGAGAGAGAGAGAGTGAAGATGGGAATTGCGTTTAGAATGAGTTAATTTTGTGTGATTGCCTGTAGACAGTCAATCAGATCTGTGTTCATTGTGAGCTTTTATACTAAAACAGTCACTTCCTGTCTGAACTGCATCCAAACACACCCTGTACACTTTACTGAAAGCTGAAGCTGTTGGCCAAACAGCTAAGCCTTAATGTTTGTTTTGGCCTGGCATACATGTGGCCTGTGTATGCATTATGCTGATAACTCTCTATAAGATGTGTGGCTGCATGTGAAGTAAAATTGTTTCTGATTTAGAGATGCACAGCATTATCTCCCATCCATTTTTTTTTCAACAGCTGCAGGTGCTAGGTTGTTGAGTAGGAATATCACACTCACTAACAGGAAGCTTTATGAATGGTGGAGAAGTTGGACTCAAAAATAACTGTTTAGATTGTGAGAAACATCTAAATCAAAGGTTTTGGGGTTTGCAAACTCACAAGTACTTTCCACAGCATATCAGACTAGATGACTAGTGGGGCTAATATGATCAATTTGTGTGTTAAAAAAAGAAAATCATCAAATCCGGAATGACTAGACTTGATGAAGCACCAGAGGAAACTTGTTATGTCTAATTACAGATAACAATCAAACTCATTTAAAAGATAACAATCAAAATACACAGGATACACACAGAGCTAAACAATGCATTTTTATTGTGGCTTGTATTTCAAATGAAACATTGTATCAGGGAAAATTGTTGCTCAATGATAGGTATGGTTGGTGTTGTGAGGGAGACATTTGTGTACAGGAGTGCTCAAAACGGCATGTACAGTATAAAACATGTGGGTACTATATCACTATATAACTATAAAGAGCACAAACTGTAGTATAGTGAAAGTATGGGTACAGTATTACAATCTAAATCAATTAAAGAAGCAGAAACTGTACTACAGTGAAAGTATAGGTGCTGATCACAATCTAAATCAACTTTAGATCAAATCAGGAAACTAAATCAAGAAACTGCAATATAGAACAAAAACATTGTTATGTGTAGATGGAAGATTACAGGAGGAAAGGATGAGGTCTTTAAATGATGGGTAAATCATGACCAATAAGTTTTTAGGTTGATTTTAATATTAAATACGAAGAATCAGAAAACAGAAAGAATCAATATTACTTACATGTGGGAGAGGTTGCTGAGGAAGCGGAACATTCGAATGCTGATATTTGGAATCTCCACTTCCTCCATGCTCCTGCACAACAATACCAGTCCATCATTCAAGACTTAAACAGCAAAATAACATTTAGTAAAAGGACCTAGAATAGGAAACTAAACTGTTCCTGAGCTTTTATTGATTGTAAACTGACTATGAGGTTGTAGAACATCTAGAATTAAACTCTCAACATTAATACAGAAAATGAATTTCTAATAATATTAATGTCCAGAATGACGTTCTAATAATGTTAATATCCAGAATGAGACTCCAATAAAGTCAATATCCAGAATGAGACTCTGAATGAGGCTTTAATAACTTGAATGTACATTTGACATCTAATGTTACTTCTTAAACATGCATTCTTGGTTTGACCCAAATATATTGCACTAATCAGTCACAGAGCAGATAATGGTTTGAGTTCAGGGTTAAAATACTTTCCATCGTGCCAAGATGTTCCAATGAGGTGACATAATAAATTTGTACTGGCTGCAGGTTTTGGCTGAAAGAATTCAGATGCAGCAAATTACGTTTTTTTTTTAGATGCAAGTCGGGATTATGGTATCTTAATTTGACTTCTACATTTTTGATTGTACATGCCTGTAAATTGAATACATTTGCATAAATATGTATCTTGAAAAGGGCATAAACATTTGTAATGCTATGTCTGTGGAAACAGTCATTTGAAATTCCTCCCGGCTCCCAAACACGCACTCAGATTTGACATTTAGATCTAGTCAAAAGCTACGATACAGAAGGAGATAACAAATGTACGCTCTTAAAAAATAAAAGTGCTACAAAAGGTTCACCAAATGATGCTTCAAGCCCTGCCTTCAGCTTATTATGACTTGGAGACTGTAGGAGGGGGGATACTCAGAAGACTTTAGGGCTCAGGTGGCTTCGGCTCACAGTAGGATGCCAGACTGCCTTCTAAGAAATGGAGCCAAGTATGATAGAGTACAGGGTTGAAAGCGAGCAGATGGGGTGGTGAAGGTTTGCAAAGACGGGACAGAGATTGAATTTATAGGTCATTAGATGAGGAGGTGCTTCAGACATGTTCTCTTCAGGTTCATCATAACTTTCATAACTTCACGTAAGTTTAGAAGTTGGTTAAAAAAGGGAAGCTTCTTTAAAATTTCTTTCTACACATCTCTATTGCAAATCTTCTTCATAAAACCAAAATACTCTGTGGCATCGTGTAGTGTAGGGGTGTACACTGTATGGATAAAAGTATGTGTACACCGTACCACCACCTATATACAAATTTTCTGGACATTATGTTTTAAAACCCTGGGAGTTTTATAAAGACTCTCCCAGTTAGAACAGAGCCTGTAAAGCCATGCTATCTCAGATACAACCTTAGATTCTGGTTGTAATTTTCACAGTTTGATTGGCAGTTGTACATATCAGAGCCTTCAATCAACAAGCATTAGCGGAACCTCAAATGTTTAGGTAAATTTACTAGTATATGTGCCTATAATGACACCATACACATTAACAACTAAATCATAGAAATATTTTGAGCTTGAAGCTCACAAATCCCACGGGCTAACACGAGCAAACAGGGCCAAGTAACATGGTGAACTCCAGCTAGTGTGGATTAACTGGTCTGGCTAACAGGATACTACTATTAATTATATATTTATTTAGACGAAATGTAGCTAACAGCGTAATGCTTAATGCAATAACTATCCAAGGCTTATCAGGACATGCATGTGAGACTTAGGAATTTGTGCCCATTCAGTCAAACGAAGACAAGAGTAAGCCTGGCTGGCCATCAGTGTTGCAGTTCTGCCTAAAGGTCTTCCATGTATCTATTTAAAGGGCTCTGTGCAGACCTCTGGAGTTCCTCCACACCAAACCTGTCACACCACATGTTAATGCATCTTGCTTTGTGTACATTTACATTTACATTTGCGGCATTTAGCAGACGCCCTTATCCAGAGCGACTTACAAAAGTGCTTTGCTGTTTACTTAGAATATCCTTAGCTAGTAGACAAGGCTGGAATCTAGAGATTCCTCACGCTTAGATCCTGTTGAAACAAATGTCTTTATGGAGTTAAATACTCCTGAAACAGATGAGTCTTCAGTCTGCGTTTGAAGACAGTGAGGGACTCAGCTGTTCGGACTCCCAGAGGAAGTTCGTTCCACCATTTTGGTGCCAGAACATAAAAGAGTCTGGATGCATGTTTACCTTGCATCCTGAGGGATGGTGGGTCAAGCCGAGCTGTACTTGAAGCTCGATGGGCTCTTGGTACAGCTCGAGTTTTAAACATTGCCATCATGTATGGAGGGGCTGGTCCGTTTTTGGCTTTGTAGGTCAGCATCAAGGTTTTGAATCTGATGCGGGCAGCTACAGGGAGCCAGTGAAGGGAACGCAGCAGAGGAGTTACATGACTGAATTTAGGAACATTGTACAGTGGTACAGTTTTTTTCTCTCTACACTACTTCTCTTGGTAAAGTAATATCTTCTCATGGTTTTACTTACCACTCAATTCATCATCTCTCTCACTCATTCTGACACCCAGGTCTCATCCTGGATCTCAGCTTGCCTCTCTGATGTCTCATCATGGATGGCAGCCCATCACCTCAAACTCAACCCCAGCAAGATTGAACTACTATTCATTCCTGGAAACACTGGTCCACATCCTGATCTTACCATTCTCCTTGAGAACTCACTGGTCACTCCATCTGCAGAAGCATGGAGCCTTGTGTGTGACCAGTTATCGTTCTCAGCTCATGTTGCAAACATGACTCGGCCTTGCAGATTTCTCCTTTACAACATCAGGAGAATTTGACCCTTTCTGTCTAGAGAGGCCACTCAGGTGCTTGTTCAGTCTCTTGTCATTTCAAGACTAGACAACTACAACTCCCTTCTAGCTGGCTTCCTATGCAGATCATGAGACCATTGCAACTTATCCAGAATGCAGCAGCACAACTCGTCTCCAGTGTTACCAAATTCAATCTGCTGTGTTCCCTTCATTGTCTTCCTGTAGCTGCCCGCATCAGATTCAAAACCTTGATGCTGGCCTACAAAGACAAAAATGGACCAGCCCCTCCATACATGATGGCAATGGTCAAAACTCGAACTGTACCAAGAGCCCTTTGAGCTTCAAGTACAGCACGGCTTGACCATCATCTGCTATATGCCTTAAATGTAAATGTAATGTATTGTGCCATCGCATTAGAACAGTGAATTTCTTCCCCAGAATGTTGCCAAAGTGAAAAATGAAACTGAAACACAGTCTGGTAGTTAGTCACGTGTTCATTTGACAGCATAGAATAGTGTTAGTTCTAATTCATGTCGTGATTCTGGACAGGGGTTGCAGCCAGTGCACTAATGCAGCAGAAGATATGTTTTACTATTGTGTACGAGCGATGATGGGTAAGCCATCTACACAGTGAATGCTGTTTAGGTAGTGTTTTTTGTGAAATTACTAGCATGATGACCAGCTAGTGGTCATCTTCTAAAACCCTAAGAGAACTGAGAAATGAAGTGGTGGTAAAAAGCTGAGGTTGTTCTTTAAATGTCTTTGAAGTAGCATTAACATCATCTTTTTCTCAAACTGAGGGATTCAAGCCATCATTCCTCCTTCACCAGCATCTGGTGTCTACAGTTAAAATACATTTGAACATGGCTAATATTCGCACGATTTTCTTTCCTACCCTGTGATCCAATCATAGAGACAAAAATAGTTTCTATGATAACAGTGACAGCTAAAATATCTGGTTCAGAATTCTTCAGTACAAAGGAAAGAAACACTGAACAGTGAAAAATGTATGTTTAAGGAAAAAGTGGACTGGGAAGTATGTTTATTCTGCCTGAGAGTAAAGCCAGTGTGCCAGTGTGCTTATTTATTTAATATAATAGTAAATTGTGGTTGTATAAGAGACAACTATGCAACCAAACATACAAATTTTAAACAAAACTACCCACAGAAGCGAGAGGTAAAATTGCACAAATCCAGCCAGCTTAAATCACCACATTAATTCAGCGCAGCACCACAGCACACTCACAAATGAACATTTTTCTCTGTTGCACCATTTCACCTTTTGTTTACAAGTAACAGAAACATGGTGTCATTTATCCCTGTGTTTTTTGTACATAGTTTTGGATTCTGAAGTACTGCCTATAAAATAGGATTATAATAGAGCAGATAAACATGAACATATTAACACCATGTCTATTGACCACCAGCACTGAGCTGTGGAGCAGTGGAACTGTGTTTTCTGGAATGATGGTGCTTCATCCAGGACTTTTGGGAAGATGGTGATGATGAAGGTATCATCCAACATCTTGACCTAATTAACATCTTGCAGCAATGCTCCAAAATCTAGTAGAAAGCCTTCCCTGGATAGTAAAGGCAGTTACTCCAACAAAAGCAGGATCAACTCTTTTTAATCCACCAATTTCAAAGCAACAGTCAATGAGCAAGTGCCCCAATACTTTTGTCTACATGGTCTATAAGTGACCTATAACAGCACCACATTATAACAGCCTTTAAGTGCTTCACTATGACTGATCTTCTGTGGTCAGTGTATCTCGATGGATGGCTGTCTGCATTGATGATTGATGAAACAAAACGAACTGCACTTTCAAAAAGTCCAACTGAACTCTGGTTCAGTCGACCACTTCTGTGTGAAGAGAATTTTCCACAGGTTCGGTTCTATTCAGAGGCTATTGACAGATGTTTTGTTCTGAACATTGATATGTTTTTTCATTAAAAGCTGATGGCTATTCTCTCATCGTAAGCAATAAGACAAATATTGCAGCCGAAGACAAAAAGGCACTGGTTTATTGCCTTGTCACATAACAGTATTGATTGTTCATTAATGTGAATGGAACAGTCTAATTGAAACTGTAAAAGATCCTAAAAAATAAACAAGAATTCACTCACAGAGACTGAAGGTTGACCAAGCTGTCAAACTGGTTTTCGTAGATATGCGTCAAAGGGTTGTTGGAGATGTTCCTTGAAAACAAAACACACAAAGCAATAAGATTCAGTGCTGGATGATTCATAATACCTGTCCATTCAGCTCAACACTTTTCATACCAAGTCAATGTCTCTGCCTGGCAGAGACATAGACAGAGCACGCAGAACTCCGAAACCTTGTTTTATATTTTGGTGCTGGTCAATGAATCTTTCAGGGCCTCTGCTTTTAAGAACACAATTAAAAGGAGGTGCTCTGAGGATTTGAGTGGCCAAAAGGAGTGGGATAAATAATCTGCGTGTTCTCAAATTTCCAACATTACCTTAGGGATGTTGTAATCGAGTGGCAGAATTGCAAATGCAAGGCCAAGATTATTCTTATTCAGGGAAAATGTGAGGAATGAAAAGAGCAGAGACTCACAGCTGCTTGATGTTCTGAAGGTTTTGGAACAGAGATGGAGGGAGATCCAAAAACTGATTTACAGACAGATCTCTGGAAAAAAAGGAATGATGGATCTGTTTATTACAGAGATGCCAGTTTGATCATCAAAAAACAGGCTTTAAGATTTCAGACGGTACAAGAGCTTCAGAGGAACAGAGATGCTGATAAAGCTCAGAGCTTAGCCTGCCACTAACAGCTCTACTCACAGCTACTGCTGATCACTCCTATATCAGAAAATAAAGATATAATCTCTCTCTCTCTCTCTCTCTCTCTCTCTCTCTCT